>JAGFBZ010000990.1:375000-975000 GCA_018398805.1 Hirundichthys speculiger
ATAGATTAAAATTTCCTCTAAACTCCACTTAAAAGATTTACATTATGTACTGTACTCTGCAATGTATTTTATGCTGTCTATGAAAATGCAGAACTGTATGCAAAATTGACAACATTTGGAAAACAGAGGTAAGAACATTTTGAAAAAGTGCCTCAAGGCTATTTCAAAACTTTTACAGTACAGTTAGAACATTTTGACATTATGCATCATTACAGTAATGTGGAAAAAAGAGAACATTTAGGGCAGAAACTGTAATCGACTCCTCTGCCAGTGCAAGCTTGCGACTTGCAATAGTCTGCACTGCCCTGATTCAAATCTTGTTGATCCAGGAGAGATGAACATCAGTTTGTTAGCCACTGTTCCACTGCAGCATTGTTCCTGTGCAGCCACTGTGAAACAATAAACAAATATTATACAATCTGGAATGAACAATATCATCTCCAAGTTAATGCTTATAAAGCTAATAATACCACTCTTGCGGCTTAATAGCAATGCCCTGTCACTGCACTGCAAACAACACATGGACAGACAGCAAGATTAAGGAGAACTCACTGATCTAAATGAAGTCCCATTCAAAGTCAAGGGGTTTCTTCAGGAGCATGGAGACGTGTGTGTTGACTGTAGGAGACTTCTTCTGGACAATCACACCTTTCTTCTTGGAGACAACCTTGCCCCTTTTGGCCTTTGTCCCTCTCTCTGGATTTATGCCGATGAAGTTACGTATATTATCATTAACCAAGATTAAACAACAACTACAACAAGACAAAGAAATATCCCATAGTAGAATATTGTTCTGGCTACCCTATTCAAATAGATAGAAAGCACTGATAGCTTACATACAGCTAGACAAACTCCTGAGTGTTATATCAAACATTCTTGGCAGTATAAATAAGATAGCCCCCCCAGAGTCAAAGAAAAAATATTTTGATTTACGTACCGTTTAATTTTGTAGATGCAAAATCAGAATCATTGTGATGAAGACAGATGGTATGTAGCACGCTGTGCCTTCTGGAGTCCTCTTCTGGAAAATTTCCCCAAAATACTGTAGTCTACCGTTATTTAAAACCGCAGCATACCGTTTACAGCATCTTTCCTGTTGCTCCATGTTAAGAAGCCCACAATGCATTGTGTATTACAGTACTAAACTGTTAAACATGAAAACAGTATTTTACAGTTGAAAATTGGCTGTAAATTTACAACAATTGCTTACAGTGTAGTTCTTAACATTTTTCTCATTATGTTATGTAATGAAACAAGTTTTGTGGCCCTTAATACAAAGTTATTGCTTTGAATTAAGGGCCAGTTCTGTAGGCTGGCCAGAGTACAAGTAAGAGGATAAGAGTAAAGGAGAGATGAATAGACTTGGGTTTTGTGGAGTAAACATATCCTACCTCTTCTATTGAGCTCTTCTCTTCAATACTCTGATTATGACTTAGAGGACAGTAACCTTTCTTCTCACAACCACCAGTCTCTCTCTGTCCCCACAAGTGGGCCAGAATAAAAACAAATGTACCATAGGCTTCCTGGTGTGTGAGTGTGTACAATGTATTCACAAATAGACATGGGAACTGTCTCTGAGCCAGTTGGGAGATGGATTTCCTTTTGCTTTTAGTTTATGAAAGTTTCCAAATGAAAGATTTCTCATCATGGCGTGATTATGGAGCTCTTTAATTGCTCTTTGGAATGCAGTGAAGCGGTCACCATGATGTAGAGTTGTAATCATAATACCCTGTCTTCCTTCTGCCCTCCTGCCTGTGAAGGTAACCTGTCAAAGACCTGCACCCTGGATGGCTGGACGCCAAGCAGCATGGACTCCTATACAATCGAATGTGGGTACAATCCCAACAACACCGGGGAAGAAAATTCAGTCAGTATTGAAACCTGCTGCATTTTGAATCTCAAACTCTGTCCAAATGAACTCTCTGTGTTTCGTAACATGGAATAATGTTGTTGCAGGGGGAATTCTTCAGTGCCATCAAAGTGGGTTACACCATCGGTCACAGTGTGTCACTCATTTCTCTGACGATTGCCATCATCATACTGTGTCTTTTCCGGTAAGGAGATATATAAAAATGCTGTCTAATGTTACTGCTCAAACCGTTTAGAGCAATAAAACCATGTCAGCTTCTCATTTCACACCATCATTGCTGCATTTTATAGATGTTTTATGGCGTTTTTAGCACAGTAATGTAACCAAATTTAAGCGTGGTTAACTACAAGCAGCTATAAAGTTTAAACCGCTTAAATGTGGTACTGTTGCTCAGACCACGTCCCTTCTTCTTCTCATAGCTTTGTGGCTGCAGAGGGATGATTAATAGACATTGTTCATTAGAATCCTTTTTTTTTTTTTTTTTTTTTTAAGTGTGCATATTTCCAGGAGGCAGGTCTTCTCTGCTCATTTTGCATTTGGAGGGTTTGTGTGATATGAGCTAAACAACAAGGCTTGTATTTTCTCTTTGGGGGAATGAAATCAAAGTTGCACTGTGGAGCACAAACACAGGATGTGAATGGCCTTAGGCTGTTTATGTTCGGCCTCAGATGCAGCGTTCGGGCAGCTGGTTGATACTGTGTGTCATCTCGCTCAACCTGCTGAGATGGGTGTGCACAGTTCACCCGAAGTCATCAGCTCAGCAGGAAGACATTTCTTTGAAAGCACTCCGTAGGAGGAAATTTACATTAGTGACATTTTATCTGCAAAACTGTCTGATTTGTTTACACTTCTGCTAAATGTCAAGTTGGAGCTTTTTACACTTTGTTGTGATAAATATACAGTTCACTGGAAAACGAAACCTCAACACAACAGCACTAGAAGCTCTTATAATCATATATAATCTTATAATGTGACCCAGAAACTGATGCAGTGAAGTTTCACATCACTAATTGTTTTTTTCAGCTCCTTAATCAACATGAAATTGTTCTTTAAAAAAAACTAACTAAATTATCTTTTTCTTCTCCAGGAAGCTACACTGCACCAGAAACTACATCCACATGCATCTGTTTGTGTCTCTCATACTCAAAGCTGTGACTGTTTTCATCAAAGATGTGATCCTGTACGACGTCGGTGAGACAGACGTCTGCCAGCCATCAGTGAGTACTCTGTTTTCCTCTCCAAAGTTCGGTGTAGTAATTTCCTTGTTCAGCGTTACTTTCTGTCCTCAGCCAGTTACTCACTCAGACTTTACTGACTTATATGCATTGTCTCAGAGTTTACATAAAATTCTGGGTGTAACAGTGTTTGCCAAGTTCCTTCCAGCCCTGACAATGTTTTCCCATTTACCTGTCCAGCAGGATGTTGTGAGAGTTCCTGTTTGCTCGACATTAAACCTGAACTGCAGACTGCTTTGTCAATAAATCACTATTGAGAGCTGCAACATCTCGCCTGAAGCCCTTTATCTTGACACAAAACAATAACACAGAGTTATTATAAGAAGTTGGATGAGCTCCTGGATGTACAGTTTCCTACAGTACAGCTGTTTTAAATCTTATTTGACTGATCAAGCCACCAACGTCAGCAGTATTTTCTCAGATCTCACTCCAGCTGAAACAACTGCATTATTTCCTCACAGAATCCAGAACAGCAGGTTATAAATCATCTTCTTTGCAATCTCTGAGCGAGTGATCTGTCATGACTGAGTACAGATATTTCCTCTTTGGAATACACACACAGTCCAGCTCCCGACCACAGCTGCTGGATCTCCCAGAGGTTTCTAAAGCCACAAAACATAAACTTGTATAGTTATTTTATACAAAAGGGAAACTCCACCAGCTTTGTACACTGAGATGAAGTCAGTTTACATGCACCAGAAGCACAACTTAGGTTCAGAAAGCTCACATAGTCCTGGAAAAAAGCTAACCAGAAAAATAGGAAAAAAAGTGTAATTCATTAATTGTTTGCATAGTATTATTATTATAATTATTATGACAGAATATTATAATCATTTAATTTAACATTTTACTTTTTAATGTTAGAAATCTTAAATAAAGACTATTTGCTATTAGTTTGGCCAGCCGTTCTGATCCTTCAGTCTGGTTCCTCTTGGTGCAACTTTTATTTCCAGGGGCAGCACCAGCAGACGCAGAAAGAACTGCCTCTAGATGTATGTGACATAGACAGAGCAGCAGTCAGCTATTCTGCAGCCATCTCAGTTGTTATGCTGATGTGAACTGACCGTCACCCATGATCCAGAAGGTATGATTTTCACCATCATAATGCCTCCTGATGATTCCTTCTGGATGGAAGGTGAAATGTCCTCAAGAACCAAGGAAAGGAAAGCCCTGAAAGCTTTATTCAAGCCTTTCAAGGATCACCTTGGTTGTTTCAGAGTGGTGGTTCTTGGATGCTGCTGTAGGAGTCATTACATAAAACCTGCCCCCTCCCCATTGTGACTGGCTTTGTACGTTCTACACCAGTGGAAGCTACTAACGGGTGGAGTACGGGTACCAGACCTATTTCATGAGAGACAATTTTCACAAAGTGAAAAGGTCTGGTTGGCCGAGCCAGTTTCCACCAATACTTTGATCATACTTTGAGGTGGTGCTGCATTTAAAAAAAAAAACAGATTTCATGGTTTCAGGACCACTTCTGCAAACTATCATCTGTGAACACTTCATTTACAAATTCAAGTTGAAGCTTGAAGTTCAACTCCACCATACAAAGTAATATGACGGAAACCAAAATAAATAAATAAAAAAAACAAGCAAAAAAAAAACACCTCTGTCTTCTCTCAGCCCAACCTCATTCGGCAAGGAGTTCAAAGAAACGAAACTGTGCTGTGTTTGATGGTTGCTAATTAGAAGTTCTTTGTGGAGATCATGGATGTTGCACCTTTCAGGCTGGAGACAGTGTTAGTCATCTGACATCTTATCAGCAAACAGCTCAAAAAGCAGCAGCTGTCATGTTGCTGCTCTTGCCATGTGTGACATCTACATCTGTAAAGGAGATGTTGATGCTGAACAATATTTACAAGTTTTGGAGGAACGTGTGCCCACTTGCTGGCCGAGGTCTAAAAGTAGATATTACTGTAAACTGTAAATAAACTGTTCTGCCTGCAGTCTAAACGAATCACCCATGAGAACATTTAGTGATTTTCGTGATAATATGTGTCGCTCACCTCAGTATAGAGGTTTTTAAGTCTACAGTCATAAATGTTTCAATGCTGTCTGGTGTATTCAGTAGCTAATGGGACAAAAAACAAAACCAGAAATTAAAACACATATAAGCATCTGAGGTCAGATCTACTAAGGCCACCAGCATCAGTATTTTCCCAAAGGAGCTCTAGATATAACCAGATGAATCTCAGAGAATAGTCGTTTATTTCAATCGCTTCAAGCTATCAGTCAGCACAGCCATAACACGATGTCAGTTGATATGGTGGAGGTGTGAAGGAGCCAAATTCAGGTTATTTCAAATAAGAAACAAAAAGTATTTACATCAGGAACAAAGAGAGCCACGCAGGGAAGCGTAACACAGAAACAAGACAGCAAAGCAGACAAACCAGCATGAGAAAGAAAGGAAAGACGAAGACAATATATACGTATAGTCATAAGGGCTGAAAAGACACAGGTGTCAGGAGAGATTGGGTAAGAGGAGAACCAAGGAAGTCAAACCTGAACTGAGCACACAAGGAATCAGATTTTCAAACTGAAGGAAGCCAAAGGAACACAAGAAAAAATGACACTTAAGGAGGAGAACTAAGTAAAAACTCAGGAAACCCAAGATCAGAACCGGAAAAGCCATAACACCAATTTAATTTTTAGTAACTGTGTCTTCACGTCTTCACCGCTACTTTGGATCAACTTACTGACTTCTAACAGATTTTTCTAAACAGAATTTGTTCTTTCTTGATTTGCAGTAGAAAGCACTGAAACATGAAACGTGCATGTGTTGTAGGTGGGCTGTAAGGCGGTGGTGGCCTTCTTCCAGTATGGGGTCATGGCCAGTTTCTTCTGGCTTCTGGTAGAGGGCCTCTATCTCCACGCTCTGCTGGCCGTCTCCTTCTTCTCTGAGAGGAAGTACTTCTGGTGGTACATTCTGATTGGTTGGGGTAAGGTCTCACCCCCCCGATGGTCACAGACATCTCACAGTTTCCGTTTTACCATCTTATCTGCAGTGGCAGCCAGCAATCATCCAACGAAACCATCAAACTGAATGAACTGTTTACTCTTTTCTTGAACACGTATGTTATGAATGTAAATGGTGTGATGTGCAAAGTCATTCATATATGAGGCTTTATACATGCAACTGATTCAATGAAATTGCAGTTTTCCATATGTATGGAACTGTTTTTGGATTCAGCATCAGAGGGAAGAATCCTCTCTTGTTGCTGGTAATTTAGTCTGGAGTTCTGCTCTCCTTTTGATCGTAAAAGCAGCTTTCAGCATTCATGTCAGACAGACATTGACCATAAGATCAAACATAGATTGGTGCTTTCTATACTTTTAGACATTTATTAATACTTTCCTCTTAGCTTTCATCAATGTTCAAATACTCAAACACAAGGAGCTGATAGAGACCTTCCCTGCTTTCATCTTAATTTCCTTTATATTATTATTATCATTTCTGTTTGGTACCAAAATTTCCTTTGAAATGGGAGTTCAGCAATCATTCCCAAAATATCTGATGTTTTTATTTCCACCACCTCACTACTACTTCCACTAAATAAATAAATAAATAAATACTAAACAGAAAACCCCCCTCCGTAAATAGACTTGAAATGTAATCTGTCAGCAGGAAAGTGGAAAAGAGCCTGAGACTTTTCTGCAGAGATCAAGATGTAGTAATACTATATAGAGAACTAGTTCAAGTTCAAGTTCAAGTTGACTTTATTAATACCCGTAGGTAGATTTCATCGGAACTATTCCAGTCCTGTGGAAATTGAGCATGCCCAAAATGTATCGTTCTTTTGGCTGTAAAGTCAGTCAAAAGAGACACATTCTCAAAGCTTTCACATGAACCTGATTATGTTGAACCTGAGTGGTTTATTAGGACATGCTAGACATAAGTGATCATTGTTCTCTAAGACATAGAGAGTATTTTTGATGTTGAAATAATGTACACCCGATTTGGTTTGTTTTCTTGCTTGCAGGAGCTCCAACCATCTTTATCTGTGCTTGGGTGATAACAAAGGTGGTTTTAAATGACCCTGGGTGAGTTTCAAACTTTGTTTCAACCTTGTAGTATATACAGTTTCCTGCAAAAAAAAATGATATATACACGAACTGAAGAGTGTCCACTGTGCATAATGTCTCTAAGCCAGAGCCAGTTCACCCATGTCTCCTCTTACCACTTACTGCTCTTTAAATCCTGTAAAAATACCACCATCCTTGAGCCAGTACAACCTTCCATGTCTCGTCTTCATGCTGCAGGGCCAAAGCTGAAAGGAGGGACCTGGCCTTCTCTCCCAGAGTTTAGATTGACTACTGCAAACAATTCTGCTGAATGACTGAAATAAATAGGCTCCACCCACCCTAGCCCATAAATGAGAAAACACTGGAAATAGATAAAAGGACTGCGAAGCTGTTAAGATCCTAAAATAGCTATCAAACAATTTATATACCACTTCACAAATACAGTAAATTGACATTCCAGTTATTAAAAGGATGGAACAGGTATCCAGTTCACAGATAAAATATGTAACTTGGTTTAACAGGACTAAACAGGACTAAAAGTACAATGAACAATAATTAAATGTATCTATCGAATAGAAATAAAACAAAGTTAAACTCTGAGATAAACATAAAAACACATTAAAGAACATTAAATACTGCCCTCTGGAGAAAGATTGTTCCATAAACTGTGGGTTTTATTTCTGGACTGGACAATTTTACAATCATAACTTTGCCAAATGTGCAAGATATTGTTTTGAATAATCTTGCTGAAAAATGGCTGAATGTCCCTGTGGATGATGTTGTCTCCAAGACAGCATATGTTGACCTGAAAACCAAATGCTCTGTTCTGCTGATGGTGAATGATGTCGATGCAGTGTCATCTGAGCTCACAGGTGTCCAGCCCAGACTTATGCCACTGCCTTTTCACAATGAAAATTCTCCAAATGCAGTGAATCATTTAATGATGTTATGCAACTGTAACATGAGCGACATGAAAATCCCTTCCAAATTCGAATGACAAACATTGTTTTTAAACATTTTAAAGATATTCTCATGCATTTCTTGACAAAGGTGAGGTCTTCCGCCCATCTTTGCTCCACAGAGCCTTTGATGGATTCTGCCTTTGCACCATGTCATCATTATATAGCAGATAATATCTCCTGATATCACTGATTGAAACCAATTTTTCTTTTACCTCCTTTTTATTGCCCTGTACCCAACATTTATCCAAACTAGTCTCCTTTGAAATATTCCACAATCCCATTTTCAAATAAGGAGAGGTGCTATGGAAGTCAATTAAAGCCTTCATATAAATTGTAAACTGGTAAGTTATATGCCATTTTTATCTGGTAGCCGCTTCAGACAATCAAAAAGATACACCCTCAAGCAAAGGATTCTTCCATTTCTTCATAACATGTCAGCTTCAAATTATGTTCCAGGCTCCTAAAGCACTAAGAGAGAAACCAGAATCAAGTCAACCACTGTTACACTTATCTCAATTTGCTCTTTATTCTTGTAATAGAAAAAAAGAAAAAGTTATTGAATTATTGTTTTAAAAATAAATTAAATAATTAATGTGCATATGATTATTGATATTGGTAACTCAAAAATCATATTCCAAATGTGTTGAAAAATAGCAGTAAGTTAGCAGTGTAGCCTGTGACTGTAATTGAATACGGCGTGCTGTGTATTCTGGGAACATGTTGAAACTTCAGTTTTTGTATGTGCTCACAAGCTCAAATGAACGAGACAGCTGAGAGAACTGATTCTTCTTGTAGTAACTGTGCTTTCAAGGTAACTTGTGCGTCAGAGTTTGACTGACTTCAGTTCATGAACTTCACTTGTTTTTGTTTGTTGAGCTACTCTGCTCCCTCTCTTCCCTCTCCATCCCTCTCCCTCCCTCTCTCTCGCTCTCTCTCTCTCCCTCCCTCTCTCTTTGTAATTCACTTCAAGGATTTGTTTTTATCTTTTTGAGACAAATTCTCCTTTTTTAATCCCCTCTTGTCAGATGCTGGGAAACAATTGAAGACAATTCTTGGTGGATCATCAAAACGCCTATTTTAGTCGCCATACTCGTGAGTCATGGTACTTGTTTACGAGTAAAATTTTGCCGTACAGCTTTATATAAATCAAGACTAACCAATGTGCTGCTCTCGTCGCAGGGGAACTTCTTCCTCTTCATTTGTATCATCCGCATATTGCGACAGAAAATGAATTGCCCTGACATCGGAAGGAAGGAATCCAATCAGTACTCGTAGGTCAACAACTTTATCGTGGTTTGATATTGAAGCAATAGGTCTTGTAGTAACTCTTTATTTTACTGCTGTTCTTAGGAGACTGGCTAAATCCACACTGCTGTTGATACCTCTCTTTGGGATAAACTACATATTATTTGCCTTTATCCCTGGAACACATCCATCCACAAGTGAGGATGGTGTTCGATCTTGTCCTGGGATCGTTTCAGGTAACCGATCCCATCATTTCATATCAGAAGTTCAGTACCTTATCCATGAGCGTAATGAAACAGATCTAACGCGGTCCCTTTACAAGATCAGAATCCTGAGTTTTTAATGACTACTTTTGTATGTATGATTTAGTGCTTGCTGAATGTAAAACTTGAGACCAGAGTGCAAAGATGGAAAGCTAACAGTGGAAAGTATTTTTAATTTATAGCCATTCTGGCTCAGAATGATCTCTCCTTGGAGCATGTCCCAGACATCCAGATGATGAACCTCCTCTCTGAGCTTGAAGTCGGTCATAATCTCACCATCATCATTCATAGACAAATGTTTTGAGTGTTTCACCAGCTTTTTTTTCCAATGGCAGTTTATCTTCTATATTGTTTTCCATTCAACAGGGTTTTGTCGTTGCCATCTTGTACTGCTTTCTGAATGGAGAGGTGAGCAAATACAAACCAAAGACAGCTCTTCAAGATGTTTACTGTCCTTTTATGTCACTAAATCTCCGTTTACTTCACCCTCCTATGTGCCGTACCCTCTCCTCTTAAAACACCCTTCCCCATCCTGTTTGTTTAACTCTCCTGCAGGTGCAGTCAGAGATTAAGCGTAAGTGGCGCAGATGGATGCTGCAGAGGTTCCTGGGTGCTGACACTAAGTACCAGCAGCCGTCCACCGGCAGCTGCGGCAACAACTTCAGCACCCAGATAACCATGTTGCCCAAATGCAGCCCCACAACACGACGGGCATCTGAATGCCAGGAGCACAGCTCTGTAATCTGAAACCCATCAAAAGTCAAGTCGTCTCTGTTTTGTTTTTCGTCAACGTGTGCTCTGTCAAAATGGACAGGTGTTTTTCTTGCACGAGTGGAAAGCCATCTGAAACCACAAAAACACTGTCTCGATGAATGGTGAAATCATTATCAAAAACAGAAAGCAAAAGCAAAATGCCATTTTTGTAGTCTGGTCAGGAAGAAGCTCTACGGTGCTGGAGCTGCACAGTCAGACAGGTATTTACTTGAAGGTCAGTTTCACGCTGACATCTCGGCGAACAGATTAGCTTGTACAGGCGTGTAACGCGCTGTTGAAATCATGTTAAGTCAACCGAGCTCAACACAGGTAAGTTATGGAAAATCCATCATCAGAGCAGCTTTAGCGACAGTATGATAACCAGCTACTGCGGGCGAGAACATTTGCCTCACTGCACTGAACTGAAAGGAAATGGGACTTTTTGGCCAGTTTTTGTCACATGATGCTTCGCAAAGGATGGATGAAGCCATAGACAAGCTGCTTCCAATAAGAAGCAGAATGTTTTCATGACAAGTTACTTAACCTAGTGACTCATGTTTCCGAGGCGACAGATGGCGACGACACTGGTGACATTGTCAGGCTCTTCTAAACACTCGTCACTCAGGAGGAGTTCATCGCACGACCATCGCACTGGACGTTCCTATCCTCTCTGTGACAGTTTTATACAGAGCATACACTTGGACGAATTACTGCCGTATAGGATTCCAGGGAAACAGACTAAAGCTCTGGTTTGGGAATTTTAGGTCGTATTTCAGAGGCTTTTTTAGCTTTGTTGGAGTGCACAGTCTCACAGACGGACCAGATGCATTTCATTACTCCACAGTACACAGAATTGTACTTTAACATGTGGTAAAAGTAACTAACTTCCAGTTTGAACTAGTTTGCATGTTCATTTGATTGTTTTTGCATTTATATCCTAACCTTCTGCTACCAGCAGGTAAATGATTACAACTTTTAGGACAATGCTGTATGTCATCATCAACAAGATGGAATGTCTTTTTTTTTATTATTATTATTAATAATATTGATGATGAATCCTTGCTCTCCAATTAGTACCACCGTGGGATACATTATTTGTAGTTTGAAGTGGAATTTCTGGACAACTACCAAATGGATTTTCATCAGCTGTTGTCCAGACGGTTGTGTTCTCCTCAGGATGAATTAGGACACCTCTATGAGCCTTTCCACATCACAGCATCAAAGTTTTGCAAAATACTTTGATTTGTGTCCATGTATTTACAAACTTAGTGTAATTTTCACCACCTCCAGCTGTGCTTTATGAACATGGTAGCACATGACATCACCTCGTTGCACCAGCATTGTTGTTGGAAGCATGTCGACTGGCTGCACATAGAGCTGTTTGCACCTTGCTTGGCCGTGAACTCCATCTTGTACGGTGTAAATATAATTGGTCAAGTAAAATATTGTGTTCAATATAATATTGTAACATTTATCTGAAATCACGTCCAAAATCCTGCAGGTTATGACGGTGGAGTCATGTGGGAGTTTCCACGCTTAGATTCTTACCTTTTCTTTTGCTTGTTGTACCACTGTGTTTAAAACTAAAAAAAAGAAAAAAAAGGAATTTAAAAAATTAACTGAAAGTACCTCAGACTAAATCTCAAGCACAGCTATTGTTGTATATAATGTTGAGCTGTAAATATTGGTGGGTTTATGATGTATTTTATGGTGATACATTTCATGCTCTGTTGTCAGCTAGAAATCATTGTTTACATTTAGATCTATATTTATCAATTGTGGTATTTCTATATTGTCAATGTGAAGTTGACAGGGTGTCTTTTATCTGTGACCGTGTACTTTTCAAAGAAATATGATGTGCTGTTCATTATGTGGAGTTAAGATATGAAGATGTTGTTGAACAAATGAAGAAGAATACAGCCATGTGCACTGTGAATATGGCTTCAGTTTTGTTTCTGCTCAGTTAATAAGACTCATCGCTGTAATTAGCATAGTTGTCTTTATTTTGTATTTGAATCCAGCATAACATGTAATAAAGATATTTAAACGAAATAATATACCAAAAAGAAAAATGTACAAATCAACATTTTAGCTTTTTATAAAATATATTGGCTGTGATACAAGTTCTCCCACCCCTGCTCAGACCTGGAACGTGTCTCTCTCCCCCTGATTAATACACAAAGATGTAACAATTTGATGCTAATTTCATAACCCATTCCATCTTTTACCATCGTCAAAAGTGACCGTGAATTCCCAGTTTTGGGTCAATGTTTCCCTGTGACTGCTTTCATTTACTTCAACAACTCAGTTGGGTTACAGCTTGGTGAGACGGAGCGTGTTGAGACGGACTGGGACAATGGTGGAGCCCTCTGCGTAGCAAATCTCACGCAAAATCCCGTTCCAGCATTCCTTCCGACTCATCATATCTGTAAGAACATTTCAGAAAAAAGCATGTTATTGTTGGTTGTCCTTATGGTTTCTGAAACAGATGTTTCAGTTTTAGTTTTTCCATTCTTTTTTGCAGTGGGGTTTTAGTGAAGTAGTTATGGGGAACTTGGCATCTTACCAGCAGCAGACAGTTGAAGTCATTTTAATTTAAGGAACTCAGGATGAAGTGTCATAGAGGAGAGGATTTTCACCATCTTAATCAACTCAGTCCTCATAAATTTCACGTTATATTGTGGATATTTGCACTTTCGCATTTAATTAGGACATTAAATATGCTATATATGGACTGGGTTCACATAATATGGTCCATTTTGGCCGCTGTGGATCAGTGGGTAGAGCCATCGAACCCCACAATTGCCCCTCAATGTGCTCACTGGGGTATGAGTGTCAAAATCAGAAGCTCTGTTGTTTATATAGTGACTGTATAATTAAAAGCATCATAGTGTGAGTGTGTTTGTGTGAATGGGTAAATGAGAAACATGTACAGCACTCAGGAGAAACCAAATAAGGTTAAAAATGGGCTGTATAAGATAGAGACCCTTTTACCGCTTTCTGTTGAAACCAACTCATACAACTTATGTGCACTGATTTTGCAAAATGCTGTATGTATACATACTACACACTAAATATGTAGTATGTGACCAAGTGTACAATCAACAGTTTGTGGAAAATGAAGGCTAGTCTGCTACTTTAGTCTGATTGATCCCCAGAGTCCCCTCAGAGGACTCCAGTTAAAAGAAGATATATATATATATATATATATATATATATATATATATATATCATATATATACAGGGGTTGGTCATTTTAGTGTGGGGGGTTTCATGGCTAGACTGGACCACCAGGCTGGTCCAATCTTCATTAATTGCACATAGCACCAGTAAGAGCAGAGTGTGAAGGTTCAGTTATCAGGGTGAGAGCACAGTTTTGCTCAAAATATTGCAATGTACACAACATCATGGGTGACATATCAGAGTTCAAAAGAGGACAAATTGTTGGTGCACGTCTTTGTGATGTATCAAGAGCCACGGTATCCAGGGTAATGTCAGCATGCTACCAAGAAGGACGAACCACATCCAGCAGGATTAACTGTGGACCCAAGAGGAAGCTGTTTGAAAGGGATGTTCAGGTGCTAACCTGGATTGTATCCAAAAAACATAAAACTACAGCTGCCCAAATCACGGCAGAATAAATGTGCACCTCAACTCTCCTGTTTCCACCAGAACTGTCCGTCAGGAGCTCCACAGGGTCAATATACACGGCCGGGCTGCTATAGCCAAACCTTTGTTCACTCGTTCCAATGCCAAACATCGGTTTCAATGGTGCAAGGAGCGAACTTCTTGGGCTGTGGACAATGTAAAACATGTATTGTTCCCTGATGAGTCCACCTTTACTGTTTTCCCCACATCTGGGAGAGTTACAGTGTGGAGAAACCCCAAAGAAGCGGACCACCCAGACTGATGTATGCCCAGAGTGCAGCATGGGGGTGGATCAGTGATGGTTTGGGCTGCCATGTCATGGCATTCCCTTGGCCCAACACTTGTGCTGGATGGGTGCGTCACTGCCAAGGACTACCGAACCATTCTGGAGGACCATGTGCATCCAGTGGCTCAAACATTGTATCCTGAAGGCGGTGCCATGTATCAGGATGACGATGCACCAATACACACAGGAAGACTGGTGAAAGATTGGTTTGATGAGCATGAAAGTGGAGTTGAACATCTCCCCTGGCCTGCAGTCACCATATCTGAATATTATTGAGCCACTTTGAGGGTGTTTTGGAGGAGCGAGTCAGGAAACGTTTTCCTCCACCAGCATCACGTAGTGACCTGGCCACTGTCCTGCAGGAAGAATGGCTTCAAATCCCTCTGACCGCTGTACAGGACTCGTATATGTCATTCTCCAAGACAAATTGATGCTGTATTGGCCACAGAAGGAGGCCCCACACCATACTAATAAATGATTGTGCTCTAAAACCAGGTGTTTCAGTTTCATTCTCCAACCCCTGTATATCATTTTAAGCTGTACGGCACCTTGACGCATAGATATTGTTTATTGTCAGTGAAAAGGTCAAAATATTCTGATTTAGTCTTTAATGTCATTTGGTCGTGAAGAGAAAAACACTCAGTAAGTATAAGTTAGTGATTGGATGTCCATAAACAACATCATTACACTAAAAGCATAAGCTGTTTTTTTTTTTTTTTAATCTTTTTTAAGCCACTGTGATCACGTTATGGGATCTCACCTCCAAATATCAGTCATCTCTGTTGGGACGGGTTCCTCGCTGGTCTCACTGGCCACCATGGCAAAGCCCCCCACAGCAAACAAGCAACCTCCCATTGAGATCAGACTGAGGGAGCTGCGTTCCTGAGGAAACTCTGTGAACTCAGACCACCTGGAATATAACAGAACCACAGTTACACACACACATGCAAGTGGTGTTAATTTATCTCATATATCACTGTATAATTCCCACACCAGTAGTATTATAGTCAAAGCATTTTCTATTCATGCTCCATGAGTGATTTTACTGCTGTGGATAGATGCTTCACCTCGTGAGCCACAAAAAGACAAAAGAAAAAAAAAATCCATCTCACTTGTTAGTGGCAATGTCGTAGACTTCCACAGAGCTGGTGAGGCCCGAGTCTGTGACTCCTGCAACCACAAAGATCTGATCATTGTGGACAGTGACGCCAAACAGAGAGCGGGCTGTCTTTAGAGGAGCCAGATCCCTCCACTCAAACTTAGTGGGATTGTAGGTGCAGACTCTTCTCATGCATTTCCTGCATACAAAACATTGAATACTGTGTGTTAAAAGGGGTTAAGGAATGACTGCATACGTGAGGCTCAGATTACAAGTCAAGAGGAGGACAACTCTTTTCTACTTTATTTTAAGACATTTTTAAAAGGAAAAAAACACATTGACACATAGGAAAGATGCACGGAGAAGCTTTAAAGTTTGTGAACTGAAGTTCTATATTTCTGCAAAAATCCATCCACCCATTCATCCATTTTCTGCTGCTCATTCAGAACCAGCTGACAGGAACAAGAGCTTGACCAGATATCCCCAGACCTTGTTCTCCCTGGCAACCCCTTCTTGCCTCATGAAGAGATGTCAACTAAGCCAACTAAAAGATGAAATGTCTCCAGTGAGTTTTGAGTCTGCCCTGAGGCCTCCTTTTGATAGGACATGTCTGAAACACCTCCCTGGAAGGCATCCAGCAGGCATCCTGACCAGATTTCCACATTCTTGACTGTCTCCTTTTCATGTGGAGGAGCAGTGACTCAACTCTGAGAACCTTCCAGATGGCTGATTTTCTTACTACTTAAAAAAAAAAACATTTTGTAGTAAAAAGTGAATATTTATCGTTATGACCAAGTCAAAATCCTGGAAGTTCACAACCATTCCACAGTTAAAGCTTTTATGTACAGAGAAATGGGCTTAAACGTCCTCCAGCATTTATGTAATGTCATCAATGTTTTGTCATTCTTGGCTGCCCTGTTATGACAACTACTGTTGAGTAGCATTATGGGACAGCAGTTTTAATGTGTCTCTTATGAATCTCTAAAATTTATGGTACAGCAGTACTAAGATAATACCTGGTAATACAAGACCAAACAAATCTGAACAGCTTCTGATATCACTGTCATTAACTGTAATAAAGTTATGGCTATTCTTATGAGTTAAATCTTTTTTTTTTTTTAAAGCTACATACATCAAGCGTTTTACATGGAACTTACTTGCTCTCAGACTTTCCTCCAATAACATAGATGAGACCTTTATGTGATACAGTTCCATGACCATACACTTCATAATGCAACGGGTCAGACTCGCCCCATTTGAATGACCTGTGAGCAGAGACATATGAGCTGATTATATCAGAGATACAGCTGAATGCTCAGATGCATCCAATAGCAATTCAGAGATTGTGATTTAGATTGTTAGTAAAAGGTTGAGAAAGTGTTAGTGTACATTCCACACTTGATGACAAGTGATTTATTTGAAACTAACTGGCTTTGCAGGCTTTACTCTCGAGGGAGATTGTGTCCCATAGATAGTGGTTACATAAAAAGTGATATGGATCATCTTAAACTTACTGTCTGTCATAGATCATGACTGAGTTCAAAGCGTGCTCTCCCTCCTTTAGTTCTTTTCCACCAACAACAAATATGGAGTTTTCAACTTCTGTCAGGCCAAACAGACAGCGAGGGTTGGGCTGTGAGGGCATCCCCAGCCATTCGGAGCTTACTGGATCAAACTACAAACGAGAACAATGATAAATGAGGAATTTGTTGTTCTTTTCAGGCTGTGATCAGCTACAGATCTTGTTCTACCTGCAGGAAGTACGAGCTGAAGGGTTCATCTTTGTCCTCTTCGTTGTAGAGAAGTCCTCCAACAACAAATATCTGGTTCTGGCTTGTCGCCAGGCTGCAGTGGTTTTTGGGAATCTCTGTCGACTCTGATGCCATAAAGCACTCATTTGTCACCGGGTCATAGGCTACAGTCCCTGTGTTGTTAATCATGAGCATCAGGTCCATCTCAAACATGCCAAAGCGAGGGTTATTGTTAAGTATCCCCGGTAGGTATCCTTCCTCCTCATCGTCCTCATCCTCACTCCCCTCTCCTCCCTTTGCTCCATCTTTGGTAAGCCTCTTTGGCTTGGGGAGACGGCCTCTGTTAGCATCCTTGACAAGATCCAGCTCCTTCTTGATTTCCTGGTCGAACCGAATGTACTGATGGCGTTCCACTTTGTCTTTGAAGTAATCTACAGAAATTAGCCTAAAGCGGACACAATGCAACAGCTCAGGTAGATCCTTAAGCCGGTTTGTCTCATCATGCCTTGACCCAGTCCATCAGTGATTCAAACACCAGCTCCTCTCGCTCAACATTAAGGGCATCTGAGGTGATGATCATGGCCCAGCTCACTGGGGCCAAGCTGCAGGAAGTCCTGGTCCCTGACGACAACCTGGTAGCGTTCACATATGAAATCTCTGGCAGACAGAGCGAGCCTGGGACAGTCAAGAAGAAGCCCCAGTCTGAAGATAGCCAGGCAGTTACCCAGCACCAGCTTCTCTTGGAGATAGGACACACACACAGAGAATATTGAGGGGATCTGGTACATGTTGGCAACCATGAAGATATCCTGAACGTTCTGCTCACTCAGACTAATGTCAGATGTGTACAAGTACCGCAGGATCATGCCCATAACTCTGGGATCCACATCTTTGAGGACTATCTCCCGCTTCTTGCTCTCCTCCAGGTCAGACAAGAACATGGCCTTGAAGAAAGGGCTGCTGGCTGCCAGAACCAAGCGATGGCAGGGGAACTCCTTGTCCTGGATTTTCAGGACACAGTCCACAAACTTGTCATTCTCCAAGAGGTCGCACAATCCATCCTGAAGCAAGGTTTGCTGGTACATCCGTGGCTGCTCCACCGGGTTAATTGTCATGGCAGCCATTTTGCTCTGTTGTTTTGTCCCGGATGGGTTTCGTGGGCTCTTTCCTTACGCCCCACGACGGAGAAGGACTGTTCACAGGGCTGCTGCTTAGATTGTCGGGCTTGTTCGCCACGGGTTGGTTGGCTGGAGGCTGCAGCTGTCTGTGCCTATCAGTCTGACTGTGTAAATCAGCGGTATTTATAGACGTGAACCTCACAAAGCTAAGAAGGAGGGCCTGTACAACCGTGCAACACACACATATGGCCTGTCACAAACAGCTGAATGAAGGAGGTTGTTATATCCAGCAGGACAGCTCACCAGGAAGCTTTACTGGGTTTGATCACTATGATATTTTCACACACTTTCACAAAGCTGCCACTCTATTTGTAATACAGATTAGTGAATAATGCACCCAGTACCCATCAGCTGGTCATATTGTTGGTCATGCTGTTCAGTCAGGAAGTACAAGGCAGTAGATACTCTGTAAAAGTTCAAGCAAATTCTAGAAAACTGGTCTGTAGGTCGACACACCTCCTCTAACACCCGGACAATACATGTTACAGGAAAAAAATGAACCAATAACATGTGTTTCCTTGTTCCCATGAGCCCTCCTCTGGTTACAAGCTCAGGAAGTGACAAACTTTGTTATATATGAAGATACTAAATCACTTACTGTTAGGTCAGAATTTTCTCAACTTTTTAGGCCCAGCACCAGTGCAGCTAGAGGGTCACATTTGTACACAAATACACATTAGTTAAATATTGGAAATAGTACTGTTATCAATAGTATTATTAATATTCTAGTATTGATCATTCTTAATGTACGTTTTATCTTCACTTTATATCAGAAATGTAGCGAGCTAGCCCAGCTTTAGCCAGTGAAAGCCATGTGCTACAGAACAAAGGACCTGGCCAGGTGAACAGCATAGGATTGTGGGAAAAGGTGATCACCTTTCTTTGTTGGAAAACACCGGCAGTGGAATGGACAAGAGGACCAGGACTGGCCAATGGGAGAGCCAAGTCTAAACCGCGGCTTCTCCCCATCTAGTGACGCACATTTCTGTATAAATTGCTGTTGTTTTGTTTCGTCGCTCTCTCCTTGTGTTAGAGACTGCCTCTACCAGGGAGCCATGATATCACGTTTATTGTAAATAAACATCTGTGTTGTACTTGTAATACCGACCGAGACTCTCCTTTCCAGCAAAGAACACGCAGTTAGATTCTTTTCAAAAAAGATTCCTAACATTACTTATCACAACACACTTGGGCCCCGATCGTACACTTCCCGCTAGCCTCTACCCACTAGCTGCTACCCGCAAATTGCGGGTATAGGAGCCTCCGCTAACCGCTAATGCAATCTTCCGTTCACTAAAGCCGCTATCCGTTATACCAACTCCCTTACTCGCCTTGTAGGTGTGGCAATGGCCGTGTCTTTTGCTCTTTCCGTAAACTCGGTATCTTGCGATCGTGGGTTTAGGGTTGTTTAGGGTCTGACCACCCGCTACTAGAGCTGGACGATACTGGGAATTTTGGTATTGATCCGATACCAAGTAAATACAGGGCCAGTATTTCAGATACCAGTACCGATACTTTTTCATATTAAGCTTAATCTATCATGAAACTGCTGACCTTTTGGCGCTTTTGTGATTTTTGTTTTTGGATTATTTTGTTAAAATCTCAGATAACATTTTGGCAAACTTTATAGGTGACAGCAAAATACTTAATTATCACAATTAACATTTTTGTGTAAATATTGATTTGGAGTTTAATTGTTCTGTTCTTTAATGTTTCTTTCTAAGTGGACGGGCCTGGGGGGAGGGGCCAGGCTGAGTCTACCTGCATGCTTGTTTGGCCGATGCCGCTGAGCCACATGATGCTGCAACATCAGAAGATAAGATGAGAGGGGAGGGGGAGGAGGACACAGTCACAGCCTGTCAGACACAGACTTCAATGAATTCTTAGTGTTGTGGGAGAGAAAAAAAGCTTGAGTATCGCTCTTTTTACATGAATATCATTTCATATCAATACCAGCATTGGTATCGATATTATTGATATTTGGATCGATCCGCCCACCTCTACCTGCTACCCGCAACCCGCATGTCGGCTCGTTCAAGAGCGCGTTGAAATAGTATCAATGTGCGTCCACCTGGTCACATGTGGACGTGCACAAACGGCTCTACCGCTCGAATTAACTTTTGTATAAAAAGCGTGATTTGGCCTCAGTTGAACCCCTGAGAAAATAGCAGAGATCATCTTAAACGGCTTGCTCGCCAGTTAAACCATAGATGACCGGAAGCGTGTTTACTGGGAGTGCACCAACTATCTGGGACTTTCAGGTAACTGATAGGAATTGTCTGTGTAAAAATATTTTTATGTATATATCAGTGCAGAGGAGGTAAACAGGTTTAAACAGGTTTACATACTCAAATGTATATAATTTGTATGCATTTAGACCTCAAATGTCCTTCATGTTTTTAATATGATCAAAATACTTATAACGGTCATTACAAAAAAGGATTGACACTGTGGAAATTGAGAACAAATAAGGAACACTAATTAATTGAAATTAATTAAAATTGCTGCAATGATATGATATAAAATCCAGTACCTGGGAAATTTGGTTGTACTTTGAAATAAATTTGTGTTTTCTTTATATATCAGCAACTTCTAAGCCTGGGACCTCAAAAGAAAAATCCACAAAATCTGGACTTGAATATTGCAAGTGTACTTGATTTTCATTAAAAGCATTAAAGCATTTTATTAAAAGAATTTAATAACATTTTAAAATATATGTTGGAGTGTGCTCACCAATGGTGCTCCCCATATTGAAACAGATATACTGTTTGTCATGTACAACACTGACATCTACTGGATTTTTGAAGTTTGTCCCATCTGAGAGTGACCAAACCCGGTGTGTAAAAATGAATTGAACACACAAAGCAGTAACACACAAAGCTTTTGTAGTTTGAAGTTTGAAGTTGATGGAGTTCTGTCCATTTAATCTATTTTATCAAATGTCCAAGCTCCTTGGTTTTTGAAAATATGAACTCCTGGAGACAAAAGTGCTTTCAAGTGAGGTGATATGTGCAGACCATTGGTGCAGACATGTCAACTGTGGTGAAAAATACAGAACGGTTACAACACTGAGATTTTTTTTTTAGTTTAGGGTCCATTCCCTTGTTACTTTAACACAAATGAAGCAGATAAAAGCCCTAGAGTTTATATCAGGTACTTGCATTTGGCTTCTGTTTGACTGAAGCTAACAATGTGATGTTTAAGAGGAATCTAAATGCAAGTGAAAGAGGCAGAAAAGCCAATACAAATTTATCAGAGCGATTGCCTTAGGTGTGGAAAAATCAAGTTTGGTAAATTATTAAAAAAGAAAGAATGCTCTAGCGAACTCAACAACATCAAAGACCTGGAAGACCGCAAAGGACAGCTAATCACAAAATCCTTTCCTCTGTAAAGAAAAAGCCTTTCACAACATTAAAAGAAGTCAAGAATGAGAACTTATAAGACAGGTGTTGTCACTGTTAAAATCTACCATCAAAAGACACCTTCATTAATGTCAATGCAGAGGGTTTACGACAAGGTGCAAACCTCTGGGAGCATTCAAGAGCAAGAGAAACATCTACAAAAGCCTGACATGATCTAGAAACAGCTTCTTTGGATGGATGAACCCAAGGTAAACTGTGTAGTTGATGATGTGACTAGTGACAGAAGTAGCATGATGCACTCTGAGGTGAATGTGGCGACACACTCACATTCAGCCAAATGCCACAACACTGATGGAATGGTGCTTCACACTGCAGATGGATGGGGATCTTAAAACTGCTGCGAAGGCAACTTTTCTAATAGCAAAGAACTTGAACATTCTTTAATGTCCAAGTCAGTCACCTGACATCAGCTCAGTATAGCATGCCTTACAGTTACTGAAGACAAAAATGAAGGCAGAAAGACCCACAAACAAGCAGTAACTGCAAGGAGGCTGCAGTGAAGGTCTGGCAAAGCGTCTCCAGGGAGGAAACTCAGAATATGGTTATGTCCATGAGCTCCAGACTTCACACAGTCATTGACTGCAGAGGATTTTCCTCTAAGTATTAAGAATAACAGTTTCACATGCAGTTACTTAACTCTGTCCAAAACTTTTGAGACTGTGAAAATTGAGGTACCTTATTAAAATATATTTAAAAAACCCCAAAAAGTAGCAAGGCACTGCAGCGAAACAAGACAAAGGCTCAACTGTGGTCTTTCTGTTACCTTCACAGCCTCTGGTCTCCAAACTGTAGTAAAGAAACCACTGGTATTGTGCTATTTTTGGCTCGTAATTAGCGGCTAACACGCTAACAACAACAAAACAAAAAGTCCGGTTTTCTCTTCATGGAGCACTTTATTCTGGCACTGCAGGAACTTGTAACATCACACAGGTTGTATTGTTCGGCTCCTGTCGTTTAACAGAGAATGTAAATCTATACACGCTGGGCTGCTGTTTATGCTCGCTCCACTTTTCATCTAACCTCGTTTTCGTTGCCGTCCCACACACACACTACATTACCCATAAGGCCACACCATTACCCATAAGGCCACCTTCTTAAAGGAGCCAGGCTGGCTCACAACATTTCTTCACTGTAGAAGGACGCGCACAAAATCCTGTGATGTTTCCGCGATTTTTAAAAATTTTTTTTAATTATATTATATATTTCTGAAAAAAAAATCCGCGAAGCACTAAAACCGCGGTACTCAAACCGCGAAGTGGCAAGGGATCACTGTATATTAAGCTTTACTATAAAACTTTGTAGACCTTTAAAGGAAAAGTCTCTTCTAACAGTCAGCCTCTCTCTGCTCTTTCAGGTGGTGATGACTGCCCGGCACTCTCACGGCTCCCCCTTTGCCCTCATTGAGTCTTGGATTTGCCATCTGCTGTTCAGCTCTCCCCTGGGTGGTGGTGAGGAGGACCATCATCATCCCCCTGCTGCTGCTGTCCCATCCTCACCTCTCAAAACCAAGGAGGAGCTGAGCGAAGGTGCTCGAAAGAGGAAAGGCCAAGAAAGCTGAGTGAGAAGCAGTGCTGCACTGATGAAACTGCATCTGATTCGCCCATGTGTTGTACGCATGACGGGACTTCATATTCTTTTCTAAGGAAACGGGCAGTTTGATCTTTTGCCAAATGAGGCCTGTTCTATTAGAGCAACATGGTGCTTTCTCAATTTGACATAGCTTGAGGACTCTGTAAATACCAATGTTTTACTCTTCAACCCAAGCCGGACATTTTAAACCTATTTTTTTTATGTCTGCAAACATCTGCATCTGTGCTCAATGCTGTGTGGTGATCCAAGTTCAAGAGCTGCACGGTCGCCTTTGGACAGCCATCAATCAACATCCGTAGTTGCGTTGCCAGGTGTAAGTGGTTTTCTTTTAGTCCATAAAAACCTTAATTATGTTCAGAAACAAAAAGAAAAGGTACATCAATCTGTTACTCAGATATTCAAATGTGATTAAAGCACTATGTGAAAGAACATTACTGCTTTTTACACTGAAATGAAAACAACTTCGTAAAATACAATTTTGAGAAATATTGTACCCTGTTGCTGTCTGTCATTTCTATGATGTCTGCTCTTTGCTGGGTTATCATCACAAGCATCTGTTTCCTACATGTGATGTCAGCTCTGGTCCAGCTTTGGTCCAGGTCCAGCTCCTTCTGGTCCAGTTTCAGGTGACACATTGTGAACTTATATGAACTTATGTCAAATATAAAAACAGCTTTAAGACATGTGATGACCGAAAGCTTCCATGATGAGAGCTGATTATGGTATAGGTGTTTTCTTTTTTAAAAAAAAAAAACATTTTCTGTGGATTATAAAGTTTGTCAGGGTTTGACATATTTTCGTCTTCATGTGTGGAAACACCACTGCCCGTCTTAACAGTGGTAGTTGCAAATTGCTTTGCACATTAACATTCATGAAAATCATGCAAAATAGCTTATAAAATACACACTTCACTGGTATGAAACAAATTTTCCTTGTCATCCTGTATTGTATTGTATTGTACAGGAACACATCTAAGACATGCAGGACAGCATGGATTTGGACACCACTGCACCATATATATATATATATATATATAGATATATATATATATATATATATATATATATAATATATATATATATATATATATATATATTATATATATATATATATATATATATATATATATATATATATATATACAGTCATGGAAAAAATTATTAGACCACCATTTTTTCTTCACTTTCTTGTTCATTTTAATACCTAGTACCACTATATGTCATCATGTGACTAAAACAGACAGAAAAGAAAACACTGAATGCATAAAAGCAGTGTTTTTGGCAATACAACGCCATAGCTATTGATGTAAAAACTTAAGTGATTTAGGTTATAATCAAGAAAACCATGGAAAATGGTAAGATATCAGCTCTTAAATAAAACTCTTATGAGCAATCATTGTAGTTATCGTTATGTTTGTCCAAACAAATGTACCTTTAGTTGTACCAGGTATTAAAATGAACAAGAAACTGAAGAAAACAAGGGAGGTGACTAAAATATACCTTCATTGAAATTTACAAACTCTAATTCTGGTGCTCTAAATATAAAGACAGTTAACTGATAACTAAATCAAAAGAAAACTGAATTTATTTATTTAGCAAAAGTCAGCCCCTAGAATAAAATAAATCACTGTAAGAAGGCTGTTAGAAACTTTTGAGTACTTTTTAAAAAAGTCTTTTGTGAATAGTCTTTTTAAAATCTCACAGTTGAAGGTCCGCATGTGGCAGGTGATTTTTTATTTCATTTTATTTTTTAAACTTTCACGTCTTCTCATGGACCATTAAAACCTTCAAAGTTTTCTGATCCTGCTGTTAGATATTGAATCTTTTTTTATTTTTTTTCTTTCAATGGCTAAAAATCTTGGCATGTTTGGCAAAGGTAAACTTTACTTACTATACACATTTGCATATGTAAAATAATAAGACAATAACTGAATATATAACCACACCAGCATAACACGTGATTAAACTCAGATACGCTCTTTTAAATTTTTACTTGTACAACAACACGGTTCAGAAATGCAACAGTGTCATGATCTGGGAATTTTGACTTTTTGAGATCATTTATTTGCCTATTTATGAGTTCTGCTAGTTTCTATTCTTTCATTAAGGTTTTAGTGTTGGATTACTGATGCTCTTTTGCTTCTTGGTTTGGATTTATGCTAAACTGGATTACCCATTTTATTTTGAAAGTGTTCACCCTGTGTGCCATTTCCTTCATTGTGCTTTGTCCTGTGTCTCCTTAGCTCATCTTTGAGTGTGTATCAGGTGGTAATCATCCCACTTTTCAGTTGAAGCTGATGAGGAAGTTGATTTTGTTGCAGTTCCTCTACTGACCACTAGGTACTGGCTCTAAAACACAACAAATCTCCATTGAATCACATGTTAAAATGGCCAACTTTTCCAGCAGAAAGTGAGCTGGTTTCACTGTTGTTGATGTGTGAAATGGTACCATCACACATTGTGATGCACATTTCTCAAGAAGTTACTGAGAGGAAATGGAGCTGAAGGCCGTTCTCCCAGAGAGACGTTGGTACAGGAAAGAAACCAGCTCTGAGTGGGTCTGGTCACCGTATGCAGATGAAACTATCATCAGGGCCTCAGAAAAGCATAAAAATTAAAATTATAAGGAGCATAAAAATGTTTAGTCGAACATTTTCATCATTTTCATCATTTTATTGTTGCTATGGTTCATTGAAGGTTTGCAGCCATTTGGTCCTGCACAGCACAGCTCTCTTAAGGTCCAACCACAGCGTTTTAATAATGACGAGTTCTGGACTTTAACTGGAACACTACAACATCCCAAAACCCAATGTACAAGCTCCAAGCTGGGGGGCTATGAGTAAACCCCCTCCAGCCTGTCACCTCTCACCATGGGCAATGCCAGAGTAGAAGAAGCTTTTCCCTCTCTATTACCATCTCTATGGTAGTCACGTTAGACTTGATTCTGATATAATTTAGTGTTCAGTAATTTCAAGTAAACATAATTTGTGTTGTATTTTTGTGGTGAAACCAACCAAGGTCATTTTGAACCCAACATATATATAAAAAACTTGAAATAAACCCACAATCATTTAAATGTCACTACCTTTTAATTTTATTTGAATTTTAATACAAAAGTCGATATTCAAAACAAAGGTTGAATAAATGCAATTCAAATTGAGATTTATGACTCAATAAATGGTTCCATCTATTAAAAATACATAGGCGGAATTAGAGATTTTGACAGGGGTCTCTTGGACCCCAATTTATTGGAATTTTTAAAAAGCACAGCTAAAGACAGAAACAGAAAAAATCATATGACATCATCAGGAACAAATTGATTGACAAAGTCATGAAAAATTGGAATTATAGAATAAAGCACCTCTCAGATATGACAAAAAGTACACCTCTGGGGTCCGACAGGACCCCAGTCAGTGGTATGAGGATTACGGTGGGGTTAAATTTGGTTGCCAATTTATTTGGAGAGGTCTTCTCTCACCCCTAAAGACAATTTAGAATCACCAATCAGCCTATCGATCAGTGTTTTTTGGAGTGTGGGGGGAAGCTGGAGGACCCAGAGTGAACCCACGCAGTCACGAGAAAAACCCAGCCAGGATTCAACTGGAATTTTTCTTGTGCTGTCCCCTACTTTTTATATCTAATTTTAGACAGTGTACATGTGTTGCAATAAAATAATTTAGACAGTTATCTTAATGTGTGTGTGACTGATTCAGTTGAGCAGTTTCATTTATCTTTGTTTTTTTGTTTTGTTTTGGCCACTGGAAAAAATCCTGGAGAAGAAATTGCGAATCCCTCTGAACCATTTTTTAGGAGGTTTAACTTCATGGACGCTGACATTCTCAGTAGCCTCCATTGCTGTTTCCTCCTGTTGGTCTTGGATCGCAGCTATTGGTGGTGTTTCTTCCTCTTCAACCAGCTTTTCAGAGGTAACATCTGTGGTTTTTGTCCCAGTTACTGGTACAGATGTTACTTCTTCTTTCAAGGACCTGTCTTGACCTGTTTTATTGTCAGACGTGTTCTCCTGGTCTTTTGTTATAATTGCTGGTGCCAATGTCACATCCTCTACACAGGGAATTACTTCTTCCAGGTCTTGAGAGATGTCTTTTTGCTCTTTTGCCACACTTTTAGATCCAGATGGTTCTTGCTCTTTCTTGAGGCTGACATCATATGTTCTCTTTTTGATATCAAAAAGAGAGCATGAGATGTCTTTCTGCTCTTTTGCCACACTTTTAGATCCAGATGGTTCTTGCTCTTTCTTGAGGCTGACATCATATGTTCTCTTTTTGATATCAAAAAGAGAACATGAGATGTCTTTCTGCTCTTTTGCCACACTTTTAGATCCAGATGGTTCTTGCTCTTTCTTGAGGCTGACATCATAAGTTCTCTTTTTGGGGCTGACATCATAAGTTCTCTTTTTGATATCAATTGTTTTAGATTGGTCCAGCTTCTTTCTTGCCTTTATTCTGCAGCCTTCTTCTTTGCAGCCTTGACCTTCAGAGATTCTGCTGTTTTCCTGTTCAGGCTGAGCAGAAACACTGTTATCCTCCTTGATGTGAGACTTTGACATCATTTCCTTTGCCCTGACCACATACAAACTATTACTGGCAACAGGAAAGTGTGTCATAGTTAAAAATTTGTGACGGAGAGCTTCACTCGGGGTGATCCGTTTTCGTGGATCCACCTCTAGCATTCGCTTGAGGAGGCTGATAAATGCCGACATATCTTCACGAACGATGGAAACCTTTTTTTCTGGATTTTTCATCATCAGGTCGTTCAGAGAATGAAAATTCCAAGAACCACGAAAATGTTCCAAAATCTCCTCACCCGTTAGCAGTGTATAATCTTCTGGAGATTTTAGATTCCACATACGTTCGGGACCGTCCTGCACCAGATCAAAAAAGCAATCTGAATCCATTCCGGTGTCCAGGAACATCATTATCGGGCATGCCTCTCAACTGGACAATCATACGCATGGCCTCGTATTCACACTCATATGGAAAAAGACAATAACCAAGGTACAATTGTGCCAGGACACAGCCGAGAGACCACATATCAACACCCTCGTCCAGGTTTGGGTGATGAAGCAAAACTTCTGGTGGTCTGTAAGCAAGATTCTGCATCACACAGTTCCTCCACAAATTGGGTGCTTTTGTAGCAAGTCCAAAATCGATCAATTTGACTCTGAAGGGCTCTGACTTATGGTTTACCAGCATGATATTATCTGGTTTGATGTCGCCATGAACCATATTGATGCTCTTCAGTGCTTCAAGAGCCACGAGTAATTGCTGAGCAATTACACGGATTTCACTGAGGTGAAGACGTCCATCACACCCGCTTTCCATGTAATCGTACAAACTTGTATCCAGCAATTCATAGACAAGGCAAAAATGTTCCTTGTGCATAAAATGTTCCACAAAATTGAGCATGTTGTTTTCTTCAGGGTGGAGCTTTCTGATTATTTCCATTGTTTTGGCCTCATCCATCCCATCTCTGAACCCATTGGTTCTGATCACCTTCACCGCTACATACTCATCTGTGTTTAAGTACTCTGCATCTAGCAACTTTTCCAAATGATCCACGACCAAGAAATTCTTCAATCTGGTACTTACGAGAGTGACCAGAGAGAATTTCACCGAGGTCAACGTTGAACAGTCTGGGTGGTAAACCGTTGTTGTCCATTTTTGTCAGTTGTCACGATATGCAAACACGAGCTTTCTCCAGTTAAACAGTTATGCACAAGTTAGAAGTGCGTTCTGAAACTATATGTACTCGTGAAGCTTTATGACGTCATAAAACTTCTGAGGCGTTTTCGCAGGCGTTCCCGTCGCAGCTGGAGCGTGACGTCACGCCGTCGGCATTTGACGGTTGGCTAAAAAAAAAAAAAAAAAAAAAAAAACAACGGATAAAACTTACGAAACAGCTAAATTAACTATCACCTGCTGGTTAATTTATATTTTGAGACTGAGGAAAACACACACACACAAAAAAAAAAACAATCGATGCTCATCGGGTCACGTGATCAATACAAACAAATGACTTCCTAAAAGAGCGCAGTCGAGTGAAGCGCTGGCAGCAACCGTAATGCTGAACTCTCATTTTTGTTCTGTCGCGATGAAAACCGTCAAATCTCTCATTAATAATTAATAATAATAATAATAATAATAATAACAACTAGAATAAAAATAGTTATTTTTAAAAATCTTTCTCCAAATTAGTGTTTTTGTTTTGTATTCTCTTATTTTTATTTATTTTTGTATTAAGAAAGAGCTGTTATTCCAAAATGGTATAAGCCATATTTTTGTGAAACCTCCTAAATGAAAGCTGAAAGTCTACATTTTGATCACACCTTAATTGTTTTATTTCAAACTGTGGTGTTTAAAGGCAAAATCATGAAACCTCTCTCATTGTCCAAATACTTATGTACGCATATTTATATATGGTTATCTTTTTTTTGTTTACACCTTTGTATGTAGTTTCTAAATGTAAATTTGGGTAACAAAAATATAAAAATAATTAAGGCTTCTGTAATGTCCACATCCACTTGAAGAGGTCTCACGGGCATAGGTAAACCTTTGGCTGTTGCATTCAAAGCTTATTCAGCCAAACAAGCCACCCAAATCTTTACAACAATAAAAGCTAATGCAAACATATCAATTCCTGGATGAAACAAAACTTTATTTCAAGTCAAGCATTTGAAATGAAAGCCTTTGAATGAAAACACTCCAGTGAGGGAAAATAATAATAATAATAATTTCAATCTTCATGAAGGTTTTCTTGTTGCCTTTTGTACTGAAGATGCACAGCAGGTTTTTGTGACAGATAGGATATGGATCACCCACAGTCCTTGCAGGAAAGCAACTCACTTTCAAAGTAGAGTGAGGGCCCGGAGCATTTGCGAGAGGAGAGGAAATGTAGTGAGATGCCACAGTAGAAATCTGCTACGGACAGTGTGTAGTGGAATAAGGCAATTACTCTGTGCACAACTCAGCTCAACTACATTCAGTTCTATAAGATCATAAGACATCTAATACAATGTCAGTGTTGTAATACAGAAGATATTCCATGCAGAAATTTTCCACTTAGCTTAGTGGCAGTGGAGCATAGATACAGTCAGCTTCAACCTGTGTGGAGGATCTCCATAGCACCCTGTTTGATTTCCTTCTTGTTTTTTCAAGTTTTACTCCTTTCAGTGTGATTAAGAATAGTGTTGATTATAATTTAAAGCTAAAGAGAAACACCATCTGAATCAAATTAACAATGATGGTAATAAAAGGCAAAATGTTCAAATTTGAGAATATTCAGAAATGAACAATGTCACATCTATAAAGAGTTATGTAACTGTCCCTTTACAGTACTAAATAGCCTTCTTTATACTATTAATATCTATAGTTTCTTTTGATGGGCTTGTAATAACCAAAAAAATGCTTGTTTGTTAATTTGATAAAATACAAATACAAAATGCACCATTGGTGGGTTTGTGCCAAAGACAATTGTGGCCAATATCTACAGCAAGTGCACTTGAGGATACTTTCAGTTCATTAAAACCGCCTCTCTTCTCTCTCTTCTGACAAGCAAGAGCAAAAAAATGCCATCTTGTGAGCATTTTGACTGGCTGTCACAGTCTGGTTCTGTCACATTTGGCAAGGCCGAGGATGGGGCCATGTCAGAGCCTGTTGATCACAAAGTCTGACAAATTTGTTTTTTTTTTTTTTTTCTGCCTGATTATTCTGCCTTTTCTTTGGCACCATCCACTTGCTCTGGATCATCCAGCAGGGCTTGTCGCCGCTCCCTCTCCTTCACCAGCTGCACACCACAGTAGGTCACGAGCAGCACAGACAGGGAGGACAGAGGAAATCCTAAAGAATAAGGAGAGATGAAGAAAAGAAGGAGGAAAAGGAGGGTAGAGGGAATAGATGTAAGAACAGGAAAGCATGACTTTAAAACAACAAAGCTGTCAGGGTGCTGGGACTAGATTTTTAACAAAAGATAATCCTTTGAACAACCATCTTTGTCTGACTGAAAGACACCAACAAAGAGGTTGCTAATGTTATGTGATCACTTCTTTTGCTTTTACTGTCTTGCTCTCCTTTGAGTGGAACTTATCGCGCACACTGTTGTTGTTCCTCACCTTTGAAAATCAGTCTTCTGCCGACCATTTTGGCAAACTCCAAACTGTTCAGGGAGAGAACGTTGTAGAGGACAATGGCCCAGAAGTTGGCAGCGTTGAACAGACCTCTGATCCTGCGAGACATGGCTTCACCCATTGCTCTCTACAGAAGACACCCAGAGGGAGAAATGTTTACTCTTGCTTGAGTTTTTTCCAAATCTCACTCGGGTCTGGTCATGCAGATTTACAGGAAATTTCATTCATTCTCACCTCTATGAGAGAAAATGGCGGAAGGGAGAATAACTTGGCCACCCACAGCTCAAAGTTGAGGCCGAAGCAGTTGAAAAATGACCAGATATAAACCAGTTCACATGGGCCGAGCCACAAGGTGGTGATGGCAAAAGTACAGATGGTCGCGAGAAGTTCTTTGAAGATCTTATCGTGATCTTCACCAATATAGTCATAAACATACCTGCAAAATGAAAAGCTCAGCTTTAACGTCACCAGGGATCAAAATCAATCATCAGCCTTGCACAGACCAGGTTCTGTAATGTAAACTTAAACACTCACTTGCACAGCCAGTCATTGATGCCTCTGTCAAAGTGCCTGCAAAACACAGAAATTTCCCTTTGTGCAAAAACTGCATGTTCATGTCATATCAAGGCTTGACAGAAACTACAGTCATTTACTACAAATGAACGCAACAAATGCAGGTCACACGTACGTCTCTGCAAAGACGTAAAGCATGGTGATACACTTGGGAGGCTGAGGAGGGTCCAAGTGGTCCAGTGTTGCCACAGTGTTGATGACACCAAACATTACAGCTGCTTTCACCCAGTCATACACCAAGTTGGAATAGGCCAGTCCAGCTGAAAAGCACAAGAAAAGAAAAGACGTGGTGATCGTAATTCTGTCAGTTCATCTATATTAAAGTCGATTAGTGCTCTGTTTGTTTTTGGGGTTTTTTTTAACACTAGCATTGCGTCAGTATCAGATCAGGTAGTACCTGCTGTATTTTCAAAGACATAGCTACACAAAAATAATTTAGACAATCTTTGATAACATCAATTTTTTCCTTTACAGTTCCTGAAATTGTTTATGTATTTATGAGAAATGTCAATTGTACAGAGAAACACTTTTATGGTAATTTTTAATCATTTTAAATTGGATTTAATTTTAATTCTGAATTTAAGAGAAATCAAACTTCCCATGTAAACGCACTGATTATGAGATGAATTTTGACTCACCCAGACACCAGTCTGAGAGCTTGGAGGCCAGATTCATGTCACTGGGTATTGTCAAGATGTAAAGATAGTGGAAGAAGACATCCACGACCAAAATAACCCCAAGATGCAACAAGGCCTTGGTAGTAATGTTCCACAGCTCCTTCTCCTTGCGGATAAGCTGGGTGTTGTTTGCCTGTGGAATAATACAGTCTTACAGTAATGGAACAAGTACGACCAAATAATGTGATCAAAAACTACCCACTTTTCATCTTTATTCACGACTTTATTCAAGACTACATTATTGATATGACTTCAAATTTAATTTTGCTTTGAAACCTCACCTGGACATGATAGCAGTCGAAAGTCATGATAGGTCCAAAGAAGAAGAACGGGAGGTAGAAGTTATATTTCAGCAGGTCAAAGAAAGTGTAGTTGCCATCCTTCTTGTCACAGTTCTCTAAAGCAAAGCTCATACAGCGCATGATGCTGAAGCCACAGCCTCCATAGAACAAGACGTCTTGCAGGTCAAAAGAACCAGTCACCAAGGTCTCCTACAGGAGAGTAAGAGTCATTGTCAGCCTCTTTTATCAGCATTTTGTATATATGTAACAATAACTATCTAAGACGTGACAGCAGCTTTTTATCTCTGAGTGCACTTATATCTTGTGGTGTGAATGAAATTTGTTTTTAATGATATCTATAGAGTTTATACACAGATTCTTCTCCTGGTGTATACATCTCATTCTAAATCGAGCAGCAGATCATTCAGAGTTTGTGTAGCCGACGCAGGAACAATCCACTCACCTGCCAGGAATTATAGGGCTCCAGTTTGATGGAGGCCAGTGTTGTCAGACCTGCAGCAAAACACATCCATTTCTTCTTGAGCAGAGCAACACTGTAGAGTACGAAGCAGTGAGACAGAACCAGAGCCGTGAAGGTCCAGCCCATCGTGACCAGGACTGCCAAACCGCCATACATGGCAAAGATCAGGGATCTGTGCTGTGGGTAAAAAGGGGCCAGCATCAGTGTGATGTCCTGAACTGAATTTCTCTTTGATCGTATTTTAGTGCAACATGCACAAACTCCACTGTTAGTACAGCAACACCTCTGAATCTACAAGAATGAAAATATATTAGGATGGGATAATGAAACGGTTGGGAGAATAATAACCCACTGTCCCGGGAGGGGAAGTTTAAATGAAACACATAACAAATGTTACAAGGTTCACAAGTTTATTACTGTTACCTTACATCCACCTATACCAGTCTTCACTTGTAAAGCATGAAACAAGACCTAAAACATGTTTAAAACATAGTGAAATGTTTTAAATATGTCAGTATAGGTAAAAGAAATAAAATAATAATGATAAAAAAAAAACAGATACAGGTGGCAGACAAAATCTCAGTCTGTCAGAGTGCAGGTCATGCTCATGCAACAAGTCAATATTATGTTAGATTTTTGCATTTATATTGTATGATGCTTTTTTGCTCTCATAAAAGAAAATAGAACTTAGTTTATTTTACATATATTTGTTTGTTTTAAAGATGTTGTGGCACCAGTGGTCTTTATTCACAGTGAAAGAGATGGGAAATCAGGGCAGAGAGAGAGAGCAGGAAAGACATGCAGCAAAGGGGCACAGGTCAGGGGTCAAATCCGCCGCCTGCTTAAACCACACCAGCTACCCGGTGGCCCGAACTTCATTTATTTTGACTGAATATAATTACTTGTGTTGTCCAAGGCCTGCAGACTCTTTGTGCAGTTTTGCATGTATTACCACCACCCAATGAAATGTGATGAACGGCCTTGAGTTCATTCACAAAAGCAACACATGCTAATATGTTTCCACGTACAATAATTACATACAGCAGAGCACCTAGAAACAAAAGAGACATGCAGCTACACGTGTACAATGTCGGAACAAAGTGCAATCTCGATAACATTCATAGTCACCTCCTTTCCCTCTAAACACCCACGCACGCACCTTTGAAGCTATGACGGTGAATATCTTGGCAAAGATCACATGACCAGCGAGAGCAAAAAGGATATGGTTGCGGAATGTAGAGAACCACATCACCCACTCGAAGTCCGCAACATCCTGCAGGGAGGGAAGATGTATTAGTAACACTTGACACTCTTTTGCAGCATTCTGCATCTGTGGAGAGACATCTATTGAGGCTAAATATAAAGAGGCTTACCATTTTCCTTCCAAAGTAATGCCATCCTGGTTTCACACTTTCTTTGAAGGTTTTTCTGTTTGCATTCTCTGAAAGAGAGAAAAATAGGACGAAAACGAAATGTATGAATTTGTGCATTGGAAAGTGAAACAAACTGATTTCAAAATATTCTTAAGCAGGTAACAGCCATTCCTCACCATTTGAGACATTTTTCCATTACAAGCATCTGTTTGGGACAGCATCAAATCCAGGCTTTATTTTTGAAGTTTTAAATAATCTCACTAATCCTTTGCAAGGAACAGATCCTCCAGGTAGTTGCAACCGTGAAAGCTTTGGTGTGATTATCAGATTATCCCCATAATGAATTTTGGAGTGTGGGACATTTTGTCCATTTGATGATATCAAATATTACATAACAGGCTGGAAAATGTTCCTAATCCCTTTGAAGGAGGTAGTTTTACCTTACATTGAAAAAATCACCAAGCCATTTTTATAAGATTTTTTTTTTTTTTTTTTAAAAATAAAAACAACCATTGTCATAATCAGCGATGGAATCACAACAGTGGTAGTGCAGAGACATTTGGTGCACAGCGGCTCCGGGTAGCTTTGCCTGATTACACTAATGGCTGTAAAAATTGACATCAAAATGTGAGGGTCAGTGAGGGAAATCCTCTTACTTCTGGGAACGCAGCCAGACTTCTGTTAGCACTTTAAAGGCCCACTGTAGCACGGGCTTTTATTGATGCCCATAGACGGAACTTTTACGGGATGGGTAGGAAGCACTCAGGAAAAGAAGGGAGAGAAATGACTGACAGTTGGAGTGAGAGAAGTCCATCTGACAACACAGACGGTGACAGACAGTACCAGCCGCCAGAGCACACTCACTGCATTCACTTCACTCAGTGTGTGCAGACGCTAGTTTACGTGTCTAATAGCCTGAATATTTGTGAATATTTGACATTATTTATGAGTAATGCGTTTGAAATTAGGTGGATTTCTGCGCTTTAGCGTAATCTATCTCCAACAGGAAAGTAATGAGAAAGTAAGCGTCCCATCGTTTAAACGTCTTCACATTAATAAGAACATGAAGTAATTCCTTTGGGGAAGGTGGTCTCTTTTGACCTCTGCTGAATGAGCCTTGTTCTACATAGTTTTAGATTAAAACTGTAATAGACTGAGACCCAGTTTCTGAAGCTGTATTAAATGACTAATTCGGTTAGAAATAGGTCTTTCAGTGGACGCTCTGGAAATTGTTGAACTGGGTGCTATTTTCTCGTATTTTCTGGTTGTTTGGGCACCTGCTTTGAAACTATCTATTCAGTCTGTCTTCTATAAAAGAATAAATACTACACAGACAAATAGGGCATTTCGGTGCTTCGGACAACTCTTGAGAGTGTTGTGCACTCACCACTTGAAGCTTCAAATATCCAACTGCCTGCCCATATCAGCGCCACGGCAAGTACAGCAGAGTAGAGATACAGCTCATATCTGGGGAGAGCAGCCCTGATCCCCATGATGAATGTGTGAGATGGAGGCCTAACAGATTGATCAACAGTTAGTCACACAGTTTTAGACCTAACCAACGGCAAACGCTGTAAGAATGATCACAAATATATATGATTCAGATATGGAAAGAAACATCTGAGTGAAGAAAGCTCCAGCCTCCCCTGGGCCTTCCTGAATCACTGCTTAGATTAGATCACTGCACACAGATTATTCTGAGTGGAAGTTAAGGTTTAAGTGAGACTTCGGTATAAAAACGTCCGAGAGCAATGTCATCAATACCTTTAATATCTCACAGATATCCTTGGCCATGACATGTCTTTATATATAATATCCAATTGTGACAAAAAAAACACCAAATAGAGTTCTAACAATCCCATGGCTGCTTGTGATATTTTACAGCCAACAAACATCAACACATGTTTAATAAGGACCAATGCTTTTCCTTGAAGAGGCGACATTTTACTGATAAGTCTTCAGAATCGACAGCCCACTGACTTAAATAGTCCTGTAGAGCTCTGCGCCTCGGAATCAGCAGCGTCAGCTGCGCAACCCTACCTCTCCTTCCTATTATAGCTCGAGCAGTTGCTCTGCCGTGCAGCAGGGCAGCTGCACTGCTATGTGATCTGAGAAGCGCCGGAGACTCACTTCACTGCATAATTAGCGCCGACTGGGGTGACCAAGAATGGTGCATTGAAGTAAAAAAGACTAAGGACAGTGATTTCGCAGCGCAGAATGGCGCACTGTTCCAGATGATGTGTGTGTGTGTGCGTGTGTGTGTGCGTGTCAAGTTCGTGTAACGCACTCTCAGATCAAGTTAAAGGAGTTGGACAAAAAAGTCTGGCATGCCAATGCCAAGATGTAACCAAGGCTTTGCAGCGCCCTGCATACAAATCCATGCACAGTGAATGGGTAACAAACGCGTTTGGTTTTGGTTTTGTTTTTGTTTGTTTGTTTGTTTTTCAATGATTGCTGCGATCTACATTCTCCTAACCCTTTGCATAAATGAAATAAATAAAAGACTTTTTCTTTTTTTTTTCTTCTTTTACTAACCTGGTATCCGCTTCACACTGTCAGTATCAGTGCTGCAGTGCTTAAAACACGACTCGGGGAAAAAGAATGAAGAAAAGCGAGTGTCGGTGACAGCAGGGTCCCTAATCCATCCGTCCTGGGTGGGCTCGCCGCTGCCGCTGCCTGCGATCTCCAACCACGGCCGGTCAAGATGTTGCAGACTCAACGGGAGGAGAAGACGGAGGGGGGGGAGGGGGGTATATATATATATTTATCCTTCACTACAGCACTGCAGTGAGGGGTGGTCCACACTGAGTCCATCGGATCTGACTGGAGAGGAAAGGAGGAAAAACCACTCTCAGTGATCATCGTGGACAGGAGCATCAGTCTACAGGAGCGTTTACAGAGCAGAACAGCAGATATCTCTATAGAGACGCCTCTGAGGGATGATGGAGACTTGTTCAGAGGATGACATATAGTGCAGAAAATTACTTAGAGATATAATATAAATAAGACAGTATGCAAGATGTGGTAATTCTTCATCTTTTTATTGAAAAATCTGTTTGGTGGAATTTAGATGAAGAAGAAAGAAATGTTATTTGTCCAACAATGGGGAAATTGCAATTGCTTATTTCATTTTTTATGTCATATTTTTCTTTGGCCACGATGTGTCTCTTCATGGCCATGGTGCTTTGCTACATATTGGTTTATATATGCTACTTTGGCACAATTTCAGCATTTTGATGCCTCTTTTTAGAGGATAGCTTTTACTGTGTGTTTGAATTACTACCAGGTAGGTCTTGCTTGGACCCCTATGCCCTAGTTTATTTTAAATATGGCCCCCTACAGGCCATCCATGGTTGGTATTGGCCAAAAACGGTCCAACAACCACCAGACATGACACTTTGGGTCACATCTGACTTTCACAACCCTTTTCATTATGTAATCATGTCTTTTAAAATGACGTGAGAATCAAAGACTGGTTCCATCTAAGAACCGATCCAGATCTAAAAGAAACCAAACACCTCAGAATTGTTCAGTTGCTTTATTGCTGCTGACAGGTGGAAATGTACACAGCAAATCAACAATGAGACATAAGACAGGACTTTTTTTTTTTTATTTTTATGTTGTGTCACTAGTGATCTTTAAACCTTATGGCCGCCTCTGGCATTTTTGTAGATTTCTCTCAACTTTTCTTTTTTGATATTCTTCTCATTCTGGTAGCACTTACAGCTTTTGGCCTGAATTTTTGCAAGAACTTTTCATTTTAGTAAAACTTTTGAAATCCAGTGTCTTTTACTTTCACATGTCACTTCTACTCTACTGATGCATCTTACAAGAGAGGTTTGGGGGGTGGTGGTGTGGTGGTGGTGGGGGGTTCAGAAAAAGATAATGATTTATGATGGTTTAATAGCATTTTTTAATGCATGTAAATTTTTGCCCCAAGGCGTCCAGAGGGAGTATCTGGCATGACAAAATGCTAATGCAGTCAAAACAATTTTGTTGTTGATCTTTGACACATCCAAGAATCGAATCACCACTGAAGCCCATCTCCCTACTATTTATTATATGGAAAATAGTACAATTTTTTGTGTTGTTTTTTTTTAACTAGTAATGAATAAATCAAATCATTATGCTGATATTTAAAGGGTTAAAATCATGAAAATGATTGAATCTTTGGTAGTTCTGAGCAAGTTTGAAGTTAAAGTCACCAAGGTGTGCGTAGGGTGAGAATTTGAGGAAGGCACAAGGTTTAATGAAAGTCTGCAGACAGGAAAATAGGGTGGAGAGAGGAGGGAAAGACACGTAGCAAACGTCCAGAGACTGGGACGGCTGCATGAGAACTGCAGCCTCTGTACATGGGGAGCATTCTCAAACAGCTGAGCTACTGACACCCAGAGATAAGCCATTTATTTTAACATACAACAATGCAGTGACACACTGACAGCTGTGTGTAGCTGTGTTGTAGTTGAAGTGGAGATACCACTGAAACCTTCAAAAGTGTTATGTTAGTGACCTGTTGGCAGTGTTCTTTGTTGGAACTTGAGACAGTAAAGCATTTTGTTTTCAAGGATTAACGGCCTGTGTAGGCAAACTTGATCCCTCATTGAAAATCGGTCTGGAATTTATAAGAGAAATGATCATGAAAGTGATCATCAGAAAGCATCAATGATGCAATCTCATACTGGAGACTAGGCCAGTTGGGTCCTGTATTGTTTCCTAGTCCTGTTCCACAGGCCCCACTGTAATAGATGTTTGAGATGTTTCCCTGATGCCAACACACCTTGCTCAAATTAACCAGGTGTGTTGGAGCAGGGGAACATCCATGCAGTGGGTCCCCAGGACCAGGACTGGGAAACACTGGCCGCCTGTGTGTCTTCTGTGCTGGGCAGTTGCATGTTTGTGCATTCCTATGCACATGCAATTATATACACGCAACAAAGTAAACAAAAGAGGAGGGCTTCCATATCTAAATGATAAAACGCAACAGCAGACAGCTGTTCAGTGCATCAGAAAATAAGAAGAAAAAGTAAACAACAAATAATATTAAAAGATATATTTTAATTATGAGATGTGTGCGCGCTATCTGAATGATGCAGTTTACTCCAGGATGTTGACCTGTAACGCATCGTGAGTGCCCTCTGCTGGTTATTAGAGATACTGCACCACAGGTCAGAATGACAGCCATTTTACTCTCGTGCCCGATCTGCGTGACTCTCAGTTATGGAAGCCTATGAGGGGTTAAAGTCACAGAAATGAAAGGATAAAAGATCTGAAAACAGGAGTCATAAAATGTCAAGAGATTTGATTATTCTACCGTGATTTGATCAGAACAGCGATGCTACAAAAAACAAAGCAATATTTTATCATTCACAACAAAAAAGTTGTCATTTATCATTTCAAGACAGAGCCCACAAGATGAAAGCAACAAAAAAAGACTGAAAAAAGAGAATGATAAAAATGCTTCAAATTAAAAATATAATTAATGAGAATTAGAATTTGTGAAATTAATGAATTAAAATAAGAATAGACTTGTTCTGACAACCACTGCTGATTTTATTATTACACCATTCACCGCTCAGTTCATTTTTTCACAACAAATATATTTTTTGCTACTTATGGCCTGAAAGAGCATTCATGTGTCATTGTTATTCAGAGCAGTGTGCTCCGCGGCTTGTCCTCAGACACAGATCTCGTGTCCCCCGGTATTTCAGATCTATTATAAGGTACAGAGGCTCAGGGAAACTCAGAATAGAGTTGCTGCTCCTCCACATCTAGAGGAGCTAGTTGAGGTGTTTTGGGATCTGGTGAGGATGCTCCCAGGAAGCAGGTGTCCCCAGGTGTTTTGGGCATGTCCATGTTTGCAGATGACCAATAAGGGCTCGCAGGAGAGATTACATCTCCTGGCTGGCATGGGAACGTCTTAGTGTCCTCCCAGAAGAGCTGGAGGAGGTGGCTGGGCAGAGGGAGGCCTGGGCCCCTCTGCTTAAGCTGCTGCCCCTGTGACTTGAATTCATATAAACAGAAGTTCATAGACTGATGGAAATGGTCTTATAAGTAATTAGAACCATTTTATTTAATTTTTTCTTTCTTTATAATTTTCCACATGGCATGTGTGCATCTTCAAAGGCTTTGTAAAAAATATCTGAATCTGTAATGAAATATATATATTAAATATTAAGTTAGGGCATGCCCAACTCTGGTTAAAAAGTCATCAAAATGTTTGTTTGTTTCTACGTTTTACTGCTAAATAAATAAATAAACACAATATCCACATAAGTTCCTTGGCAAAGGTAAAGGTGTCATTTGGACAGAAACCACCCTCTCAGTTACTGTGAACACTGCGAATGAGTTGACAACAAATGCAGGCTGAGTTTTCATGTGTGAGATTTCCTTGAAGCATTTCTCTAATTTAGACATTAGGTGGCGCTTTATGTTTTTTCTAAAAATCTTCTAACAACTCTACACTATATACACTGAGGGTTATTGGATTATCATGAACAGTGTGTTCGGCCTGATGTTTACAGGGACAACATAAAAGGTCCTGATGTGTTTGCGGAGCTATGATGTCTGTGCCTGACAGTCATCACAGAGAAAAGTAATGTTGAACAGGCAGCGTCCAGCCAGCTGCATGGGTTGAGCAACGAATGTAGCAGGGCGAGTTTGTGCCGCCTGCCTGAAAGAATCCATCACAGAAACAAACCGCCCCCTCCCACTCCTCGCGCCCCCGCTTCAGATGCAACTCAAAATACATAAAGCGTCCATGTTGCACGGGGAATGTCGGGCCAGCAGATGTGAACTGTCTCTCAGAAGCGCACGCTTACTTCACACGCAGAGCAACTTTAGCGTACTACTTGCTGCATGTATTTTTTTTTTTTTTTTTTGGGACGACAACAATCCTTCCGACGAGCTTCGGAGTGTTTCCAGCCTCGTTCCCGACCAGACACGGCCTCGTATTTTGTTTGGTTTGAGCCTCGGAGCTAAGTCGCTAACCAGAGCCGCTTGCTGAGTTAAATTAGTTACCACTTAAGCGTCGCTTTGAAATAAATATACACATACACATTTTCTAGATGCACAAGTTGCCGCCGTTGCCGATAAACACTCGTGTGTAGCGATGATATTTTTCGGAAAGCCATAGATGACAGCCGCTCGCTGGCCTCCCCTCAGCACCGTGCTAGCTGGCTGCCCTCCGCCGCCGCCACAGCCCTCCGCCTCGGACGTTTTTTTGGTTTTTGCGGGCGAACTAGTCGACCTCTCCGCAAGCTGCTAGCACACGAAGCAAACGCGCTAATACGAGGAACAAACAAAACAGGAGGAACCACCCGTCCCAAATGGACCACATGTCCATAATAACCCAAGTCTCCAACCCTAAGGAGGAGGAGATAATATCCTTTAATCAAGAAAAAGGTAAGAAAAAGTCACCAAATAAAAAAAAGAACCAAATGCTAGCTGGCTAACTATTTTTTTTTCTCCTGACGTTAGCATTTCTGCGCGCTTGCTAGCAGTAGTGGTGGATGGAGGAGGTGGTTGCTGCTGTGCAACTGTCATCAAAACTGTTGAAAGAAATACTCTGTACGCAACAAGTTTATGAGAGAGCCATGGCTCCAGGTGAGCTGCTAAATCAGAGTTAGAAAACGCGCTGGAGAACTTTTGTATTTAACAGTAGCCAGCTGTCGGTCACACAGTAAAAAAAGCACGTCAAGTAGTTGCGTATGGGGTTTTGCGTTTTGTTTTTGTGTTTACCGTAAATAAACGTACACCCCGGGGATAATTTATTATATAAGTAAAAGGAAGACAAGAAAAAAAGTTAGTAATGTTTTGTTCTTGGAGGTGTTGCTAGAAGTTCCTCAGGACGGAGCAAAGTGTGTGGTCCACTGTATGCTGTTAAGACTGTGGGATGTAAAATGTTATGTTAACTAGCTCAGTTTTCCTCGTGACATGCACAGTCTTAAGTTAACGCTGATGCAAGTTTATGACTGACTAAACCATGAAGCTGTATTTTCGCCACTTGTACTGTGTTGACTGTCTGTCACTGTCACTTGGTCACCGTTTCTTTGGTTATTTGGAACAAGGCCTCGCCATTATTCTTCCATGATTCTTAATCTTTGCAATTTGTTTTTATACTGCAACCTGAAGGTCACATGTTTACTTCAAGAACATAGATGCTATGGGGTGTAAATTTCAAGTTTCATCACAATACAATTTTACATCCTTTAACTGGATGAGGATTTGATGTTTGGTGTTATAAACCTCATCAATATGATACGGTAACATTTGTTAATTGAACACAATCACTTCCTTTGAAATTGCAGGTGTAGCTAAAATATCATTCCAACATTTTTAATTTCTGGGTCACATTAGACAGTTGAATGATAAACAGTCTGTTCTTTAATAAAAGTATACTACAGAAGGCCATCCGATAACATGTATTGATGACAATTACATTTATAGATCACGGTCATTGATGTTTTTATTTTGTGTTGATGTTATTGGATCATTCATTCTTAAACTGATGTAGATCTATGGGTTGTTACACCCCTAATAGCTGCATGTGCTACTCATAAAAAGTTAGGGATATTCAACTTTTGGGTGAAATTCATGGAAACTGTAAAAAGTTGATACTACAGTGACATTATATAATTAAAGTATAACATTAAAGCAGAAGGATGCAATAGTAATTTCTTAATTTCAAACAATATTGAAACAAAAGCTAACAACAGTGGTGGGTATACCACAACAAAAAAAAAATGTCTGCAGGGCAGTGTTTACAATGAAGTGGTCGTCAGCGTGGAATATGTCCAAAGGAAGTCCACTTTTATGCCTGACTCTTCCAGTGTCTCTGTTGCAACCTGTGGATGACACTCATTTACACTCTAAGCTCAGTGGCAACTTCCCTCTCAACATCCTATTTGAAGCCTCACAGTGGCGAGGTACTGTTGATCCATTGTTAAGTGCCGTCTCATGGTGTAAAAATGTGAACATCATGATGAAGTTCATATTGAACCAGAACATTTAAGGTTAATGGGTCAGACACACATTGTGACTTGTGGTTAATCACCTTGTTTGAGAACAGCATGTTATGCAATAAGTGATGAACAGTTGAATATGTGCATTCAAAAGTTTAGAGAAGTGAGGCAAGTGAGGTTAAAGGTTATAGTGTGTTTTACGGGCATTCTGAAACGTCATCTGAAATATCGTATAAACTCGATATCCATTTATTCCCATTTGTAGGGTTAGTGAGACTTGTGGGTCACCCTGGTCTGTGTGGTTTGGATTGGTATCACTGTACTTGTCAGGCCATGAGTAATGTGAGAACTTGAGTCTTTCATGTATTGCAATGTATTTCCTTTAAGGATACAAAGGTGTCCCTCAATAACTAAGATAGATTCTGCATGACATGAACATGTGTGGGTACCGTGGCAAGTATGTGAGACTTTAGGGAGACTGACACTGCAGGTGCGGGCTGACCTAGACAATACTACTCGTAATAACGGTATAGTAATAGTCCTAGAATACTTTGGTGATGCTGCTCAGCAAATTCAGTTATTTTTATTATCTTATTTATTTTTCATAGTTATTTTTAGCATGTTAAAATTTGTTTGCCAGTGACAGTTTGATTTTTGGGACTACATTGTTACAGATGGCAAAATGTAACACAGTGCAAGGTTTGACTTCACAAAAATGTTACTGTTTGTTTCTCCTTATTTATAAACTGAAATATGTTTTTTTTTTGTGAGTTGTACTTGTCCTTATTTAGATAATGAAATGTTTTACAGTTTGATATTCTGATTTTTCATAAATGTAGGGTCAATTGTGCTCACGAGTTTAGCTGAGGTTTCAAGTTTAACACCAGGTTAAACTCCTATATTTAAGTGTAAGGAAGCCACATTCCCTCTGGAACCCCATTGCACTGTCATTAGCACCTGTGGTTTAGTATGCAGTTCACCAGAAAAATACATATTTATAGTGTATTATTTATTCAAGATCATTGCGCAGTGCAAAGACATGTGTGCGCACACATTATGTGTAGAATTTGGTGATGTTAATTTTAGCCTAGTAATAATGTTCATGTTATTTCTGCTTATAACTCTTGACCTCTGTTAAAACGCAGTTTCACACAAAAGATTTTTAGTAGCCCTGATAGAGGCTGTTGGGATGTCCTTTTATATCTTGTCAGTCTGTGTAGCTTTAAGTGTCCCTTAAAGTATTGTTGCATGTCAATAAGTATGATTCAGGGATATTCCAGGAAGCTGATTAGATGGTTGAGATGAAATCATCCCATTAGTTCTCTTTCAAACATTGTAATCATGACAGCATTATATATATATATGTTTTGTATTTACTACAGTGTTGTTGTTTTTGAAAGCAGTTTAGTATGTAAACCGATTTCATGCATGCTGTATTGACTCTGCAGGGTTAATGTTTACATTGCAGCCTACTTCTCTTCTCTACCTTGTTCGGTTGCAGGTCAGCTGAATTTTTGCTTGTTGTGACACTGTAATCAAGTTCAACTTAAAGCGTGGGTGAGGGTAAAACTCAACATATTTAGGTGTAGGTAGTTTTCTGTCAAATTGCAGCAAACTTAGCTACAACGGCTAACCAACAGTGCAGTTGACTCTGAAGTATTTTTTTATTTTTTTTATTTTGGTGTTGAGGTCTGGATTCATTCTGAAGCTGGTTGAACCAAATTAAAGATGCAATAAAAGATTTTCACCATTGGTCTGGGACAGGTGTTGTGTAATAATTGTTTAGTTCAGTTTGCTCTCATACTGTACTCGGGGGTATTAAGTTAGGTTTTTCTTTGTTTACTGACAGAGGTGTTTGAGCTGCAGTGCACATACTCAAGAGGTTGGAATTCAAAGTTGTGTATTGGCTGCTGTTTGAAAATAGCACCTAACTGGGAGTTTTTAAAGCAGGACAGCTGACTGACCAGACGAAGCAGCGCAGTAATGTTGGTCTCTTGTTGTTGCAATTTTTTTTGTTTGTTTGTTTTTATGAATGCGTCTTTCATCTCTCTTGAGAATGAGTCATCCAGCTCCAAGTGGATTTAAGTCAAACATTAGCATCATTATAGAATTTGCATCCCAGTCTACCACTTGATGTTTTGAAACTGCAAACTGTGGGAGAAAAGGGGCTAAGTGATGTGCTGTGATATAAACCTGAATTTAAAAACCACTCAAGATGTAGCGCCTCAAAAGGTCGAATGTTTTGTAGCAAATGAGGGGGTAAGAGGTGTGCATTTGTGTGTGCAGCTGTTTTAGAAACCGCATACTTCCAGTAAGTACTGATTTTGGCAAAATGTAATATTTAGTAGGCAAACAATAGCACAGTTCATAGCATATGTAAAAAGAGAGGGCATTGTACTCCTTCTAGAAACGTTTCAAGTATGCATCTGGCCAGTATATGTTGCATACTATGTCCCATAAATCCATGCACAGCCACAGAGGTCACAATACTGCTTATTTCTAGATTTATACAAACCGAAAACCAGAAACTGTTCACAAGTGCCGCAAGAATTATTACTGGACTAATTGCTATGTTTTTATGCATACAACTAGACCCAAATGGAATAGAAATTAAGACCAATCTTCTGTTTTTCATCTTTATTTTTGAACCCTGAACTGTATGAAGAAATAATGCTCTGATGCTTTTCAAGTTGTTGGAAGATCTTAACCTGACAGAAAACCCCTAGTCACATCAGTATTCCCTTACCCCCCTGAATTTACTCTGTTTTTATTTTATTTTTCTCTTCTATCTCCTTTAATCTGTTGCAATACTACTTGTGTGCTCCCTTGTTGATTACTTGAGCACCATGACAATTTGTTTTGTAAATTTGGCAATGGAGGTAAAAACAAATTGCATCACCTCGACAATGACATATTGTAAACTAGCAATGATAGCAATGATATGGATAGTGTGCAGATTGTGGGATTGAAAAACACCGTGTGAGACAGCATGTCCTCTGGCCACTTCTGTAATCTTGTCCACCGGTGTTGCTGCTACTTGCCGAGGGGTGGAATGCAACAACAGATCCAACGTCTTCCTCCTGAAGGGTTTGTTTTGATCCTCTTTTTTTTTTTTTTTAAATCAAATTTTGGTTGTCGTTTTTTTCCCCTCTGTACTCTTAAGTTTCTGATAATGCCAGTTGGTGTGGAACCAGTGCAGAGAGCAGCAGAATTGTTGTTCAATGTTTAGGCTCTAGACAGGTGGGGAATGAGATGACAGACTAAAACTGCCACATACTTTTGAGACCTGCTACAGAGCGACGCTGCGCACACACACACACACACACACACACACACCACCACAGAGCGCTGTCTATTTCCTCACACCAGCATGGTGAGATTAAAGCAACTTCTGGCACTGACCAATTTACTTATAGCACATGCAGCAAGACACAATGTACAGTCCTTCTTCAAGACATTCAATTTGTCACCAGGGTAAAATGCAGGATTTTCAGCTTTATTTTTTTACTGTAATGCATTATCAGCTGGTGCAGCCTATCCCACAATCTGCCCTACAGCAATGTAAAAACTCGTTGTCCATTGCTTGAACAGGCTCCAAACAGTCTGGACAAAATGTGGCCACCTTTGCTCTTGGTGTTTCTTTGATGGTTGTCTTATGACATGTGCCTGCCTTACTGACTGCTTTGGCTGCCAAGCAGCAGCCTTTATATAGATTTGTCTTGTTGGCCAGGGCAGAACTGACCTTTGGGTAGTAAAACTATTTGTAAAGATGACAAGGATACAGCCTTTGTTCTTTTGTTCTAAATGTACCCTACCCTCACAATAAAACTGTAGGTTGAGTTTAATAAAAACTGTTATTGTGGGTAGGGCTGGGTATTGTTGAAAAATTTTCAACATTGATACCAAAACAAATACCATATCTTTGATACTGATTCCTGAGCAAGACTTTTTCATCACTGATATAATAAAAGTTTGGCATAAAGGAAGTTACTTCTTTGCAGAAGACAAACAAATGCCAGTATATGGTTTAACATGAGTTAGGTTTAAGCTCCATTAGGCATCAAAATGTGTAAGCTGTTCTGACATATTAGATTTAGTTGCCACCTTGGTCTTGGTCCTGACATATAAGAATAGGATTTAGTACCCTCTTTTATTTTAAAATTGTCAACAAAAGTAGTGTTGTTCCGATTCTTATACCGGTATTGGAAATTGCTCCAGTACTGCCAAAAATGCCGGTTTTGGTATCGGCGAGTACAGGAGTCCAGACACCAACCGATACCAAGTAATCTATATTTAAAGGTGGGGTAGGTGTTCTTTGAAAAAACGGTTCCAGGAATCCAACTTAAGTGAGATTTTGAAAATATACACTCCCTCCCTCCTCCCAAAGGCTCCTCCTCCTCCTCTTCAGCTTACCCCTCGAAACCACGCCTTCACACGATTCACGACTACATGAACCATTGGGAGGGAGGGAGGGGTGGTTGGGAGTGTATTGATATTTGATGGACGTATTAGGCAGCCAATGAATGTAAAGATGATCAGTAAAGTGATTGGTCAGAGTTTTTCTCTGATTATACCCTCTAGACTGGTACAAAAATTTTTTTTTTTTTTTTTTTTTTTTTTGCAAACATTTTATTTCAGTGGGTGCAATGGGAATGTGAAAAGGTTTTCAGGCAATATTGTAAAAAGTGCTGCAAAAAAAGAACTCCTACCCCACCTTTAATGATTTATTGACTGGTTACTTTCGTTACACTACCAGCAAAAAGAAATGTTTTTTGATTTTGCAATGCTCTTTTATACTGTTCTATTTGGAAATAAATATAGACATAAATGGCTTGGATTTGCTGTATTTATTCATGTTTCACAACAATGGTAATTATATTACACTCAGGCAATTTTTTTTTTAAATATCATACTCTGATTGGTAGTCGGTATTGGCCGATGCTCACAGCTCAAGAATCGGAATCGGTATCGTGAGGAGAAAAATTCGTATCGGAACATCTCTAAACAAAAGATGCAACTCGAATCTAAATTCCGAACAACCTAAACACAAACACATTTCATAATTATTTGCTCATTTGAGTTTTTCAACAAAACAAAACCGCCACAGTCTCAACAAAGGAGGAGGAAAAAAAAGAAAAGAAAATTCTGTTTGGGAAATTTTATTGGCTCATTTTGTGAAAAGTTCAGTTCAATCTAGAAAGGAAGAAAATCCAAAACTCTGGTCTGGATGTTACCTCTGATCTCCACAACCAGAAACAAACAACTCAGTTTAGCATCTTTTCTGCAGTTCACACCAGCTGTTTGCAATATTTAAACAGTAGCTACTCACAGAACCAGGCAGTCAGATAGCAATGAGCCAGATATGGGCGATTTTATATGGAATTCAAACCTCCAAAAGCAGATCACAGCAGTCCAGTGAAGAAACAATTAACCTCCTTCCTGGGTAAATTCACCACCATGATGAAGGAAGAGCTACTGTTATTTAAAACATAAGCTGCAGCTGACTGAGCAACACACTTGTAGGACAGAGTAGGTGATGATAAAATTTCCACACTGACTATCAGTGTTTTTCACATCTTCCACTACAGACTGAATTGGAGCAACTGGTAGTGCTTCCAGGAATTGAAACTGGCACTGCCTTGTCATGTCGGGATTGGTGTGACTGAAGTGCTCCACTGCACATAAACCGTAGAGTAGTGGTGGTATCAGAAATAGGTATTGAATGAAACTGAGTTTTTTAATACTCAGTGAAGCGACGTGATAAATTCCAGAGAGGTATTGATTTTCATTACCCAGCCCTATGTGGTATGTAGTGCTCCACAATATACTGAAAATGTAGTGTACTTACAATGACAGGTGCAATATTAGAATCAATATTGCAAAGACTCTCTCTACATATATATATATATATATATATATATATATATATATATATATATATATATATATATATATATATATATCTATATATATATATATATATATATATATATATACACATATCATAATCACACTCATAAAATAGACATACAAATTGTGGTTGATTCACATTGATTGTCGTAATTATATTTGCTCGGTTCAAAAATATTTTGATGAATAGAGGCTGTTTTTATTTGTTTTTGGGAAGGGGTGGGGTATTCTAAGATGTAACTTTATTATGTTCAACATAATATTGCTTTGATGATCTGTATCTAAGGATGATATATAGAAATTATTTTACTTTAATTTTACTGTATCTGAGAAATAATTTAATATTTTTGCACTTGAGATTCCCCCCCCCCAAAAAGGCTTGATATTTGGAGTGTTGCTTAACAATTTGGCATTTTCATGGAGTGAGGTAGGCTTATAGCCTTGAAACATATCACAAAATGGGATTATATGTGCCTTATTTTTCAGTTTCTCAATATTGTCAGATTGTTTTAACAGTGACTTTTTGATTAATGTATAATCTACTTGGGTGAGGAAATTTAGGAAAGGATAGAAGGATGCATAGCCTAAATTACCAGTATGTTTGCTTGTTTGCTTAAAGTTATTAGAAGTAGGTGATGGGGAAATCAGGAGACCGGGGGAGTAAAAAGTGTTTATCAGTGCCTGATTATCAGTATAAAATATGGTATTGTTTTCTTCTTTAGTTTGATTTGTGAGAGGAAGAAAAAAAAACTTGTTGTTTTATGGTTAGCACTCCTGCCTCACATTTAGAAGGTTTGAAATTTCTCCTGGAGTCCAAAACATGCACGTTGGGCTCATTGGTGACGTCAAAATTGACCGTGTGAGCATGTTCTTTTGGGTCTGGCCCTACAATGGACTGTTTTTTGTTTTTTATTTTGTTTTTTTTTAAGTATGGAACCACACTTCAGATTCCTGTCTTGTGTGAGTAATGATGGTGATATGTGGCTTCTATATTGTCTTGAATTTTTCAATTCTCGTATTACATCTAAAGTGTTTTGTCCTTGAAGGTTGTGCTCTGACCCATTTTCTTCAGACACTGTATTTCTTAATGACAAATATCTTGTGGCTATTTATTTAAGGTCAGGAGTGCAAACTGTCACAATATTAAGATGCCAAAAGACATGACATAATGCAGCTTGAGCTTTGCAAGTATACTGGTGGGGTGAGGAGAGTGGGTAATGGGTAGAGTGGAATGCAGCCTTGTATAGGCTCTCTGGGGTCTCGGGCCCTCCCTCTCTGCCTCTCTTGTGCATGTCCAGGCTGCTTCAGTCACTCACCTGCCAGCTGAAGCAGGGGAGGGAAACTTAAGCAGGTTTTCAAAATGGAGGCTCTTGGCCAATCGGGTGAGAGGCAACGAAAGAAGGAGGGGAAGGATTGTGCCGCAGCTTCTAACTTGTCACTATTAATAAAAGCTCAGTGTCAGATATAGACTGTGCTTCGTGGTACTGGAATGAGAGGTGATTTGCAATCGGAGTAGAGCATGCTCTGAACTGTCACGGTGTGTGAGTGAAGTCACCCGGCCAGCAAAGTTATTTTCTGATCAGTGGTTCTGTAACGGCTAATCAACAAAACAGAGACTAATGCTAGTTAATCACTCTGTCAGGGCTAATGTTTTTATCCAGTATAGGTCACATCACTTTGGTCACTTGGAAAAATCATGATGAACATTCAAAGGTGTGTTTCATAGTTATTTAAGCAGCAGGCATATCTTGACATGTAAATAAACCAAACATAAATGCTTTCCACTTAAGCTGGATACATGTTTATGACTATTCATTTGTATATCCTATCTGTTAACCCTCTGTTCTTCTTTCAACTCCTGTTCTTTTGACAGCATCCCAGTCAAACAGCAGCTTGAAGAAGCAGAGGAGCCGAGGCATATTCAGCACATTCTTCTGCTGCTTTCGCAACTACAATGTGGAGCCGCCAGCTTCCAACACCAGCCCCCTGCCTCCACCTGTGGAAGAGAATGGTTCACCTCCAAAGGTGAGATGCCTGCTCCATCAAACCCATGTCAATTATTCTGTTTGGACTCCATTATCAACAGATGAAACATGTTTCTTCTGTTGATAACGGTCTGTTACGTCTGTGAGTAGTCTTATAACCTTGTGAACCCTCTGTTTAGTGTATGTGTTCTTCTAACCCTCACCTTATTTTTGTATGTTTATGTCAATCTCTCTTGTGTTGTAGTGTGACCAGGTCGAGGTCATCCCTGTCCCTAGTGTATGTATTGCGTTTATTTCTTTTTCTTTGCATGCAGGCTGAGTGGACCGGTGCTGGCACATCCTTATTATGTGGGTTCCAGTGCTGTTCAGAGAGCTTTGGCTCAACTCCTTCACTGCAGTTCATTTTAAAATGATTGTAGCGCTTTCAGTGTGGAAACCTACAGTTTTAGACGTCTCGGTGCTTCCCCTGCATGAGTGAAACTTCTTGGTTTTGTATTTTTGAAAACGTACAAAGTACTGTAACGCAAATTGTCTAACATGGTTACTGTAAAACCGTTGCCATTAATCGCCGCAGGAGCTTCTGTTAGCACGATAAAAGTAAATCCTGTTATTGTGTTACTTATCCATGCAATTAAATTATGTTGAGAGAAAAAATTAACTTGCTTAACTAACATATAAGCTGCCCGTCTTTAGGTTTGCATCTTTAACTTAGTTGAGAAATGAATTGATCTCCTCAAAGTAGGACTTCTGTTTCCTGCCAGTGAGTTGGTCAACTAACCCACTAGTTACTGTATACAGCTCACCTCTTTAATTGGTCTAATTTAATGTAGCACTATTGCTGCACTGAGAAATGGTTCTTTCTTTACTTATCATATATGCGCTCATATTTTAAGTTTACTGACATTTTTAACCTTGCAACAAAAATTAACCTTTGCATGGTATTTTGCTTGTAAGAATGTGTGAAGTTTATCTCAAAGATGTATATAAAAAAATAAAATAATAGTAATTAATTAAAGAATTTATAGTTTTTAGCATTTATAATAAAGGAATTTACAGTGGCTTACACAAGCTCATGGACATTGACATAGTTTTTGTAATATTTCCTCTGTGCACACCCAAAATAGATTTGACTTCCTTTGAAGTTTGTACTTTAAAATTGAATTCAAAGGGTGTAGCATTGCATTTATGCCATTTGGATTCAGTGTCCTTGTTTTTACTTTCTTTTTTCAGAGGTAAATGGATAAAATATGCTAAATGTATGAAATATTTTGTTTGGACATAAATAATTTTGAGTCTGTAACTGAAGTTTGGAACCCAGTGACATGACCATACACAGTTTACACCCTTGACCTCCATTGCTGGGCCTTAATGAGTTTTTTTCTTTCAGTAGGTGAAAAGCAGGCTCTGTTACTTGGAGATCAAGTGACTACAATGCCCATTTGATAACACTACTTGTTTGCTTTAGAAAGCTCTTGGATTGCCTCTGTGGTCTGTTTAGGGTCATTGATTGTGTGTATTGTGAAGCATCATGATTAAGCATCCTGGCTTCATCTCTTCCAAGAATCCAAAATTTTGTTTTAGGACATTTCTAACAGAGCCTAATTTGGCTCTGTTTTCAAATGCTGTTGAGTTTGTGTGTGTGTCTTTTTTTTTTTTTTGAGCTGATATACAATTGACATTCAATATTTTTGAATGTTTTATTCTGTTTTTGTTTATAATCAGAAATAGAACTCTGTTGATGATAAAATAATGTCTATAAATAACTGACTTGGTGGAAGGTCACAGAGCCTTCTCCTCTGTCTCTGGAAATATGAAAAAGTGCTTTGGGTTAAAGGTGGGGTAAGCCAGTTCTGAATATTGTCATGGCTGTTGATATTTGAGCAAAACATCAACAAAATGTGGAGCGCAAGCTCCTTCCTCCACCTTCCTCCAGTGTTCTGCAAAATAACAAGCACCATCATAAGCACAAACCCTCCTGTCTGTGATTGGCTGGAGCATTTTTTTTAGTGTGGAGGGCAAGCTGCCCTCACCTCAGTTTGTTTCCAGTCTGTTCTATATTTATTGCATAAGCTTTATCTACTACAACCATGTAAAAATGAAAAAACACCCTTTTTCATTTCCAAGGCTTCATTTATTAGGACAATGAAAAAAAATCTCCTCCTTAATCGGTCCCAAATTGTATTTGCAACCTCAGATGAACGCATGGCATATTACACCAAGACAAAATGCAGAAGCAGTGTGGGTGAAAAATGAATTAAGAGGGTAAATTGCAACCAGGTTCTGCTGATCAAATTGATTAACTGATCATCAGCAAGCCAAGTTTATTTGTATAGCACATCTATACACCAGTCCAACTCAGTGCTTTACAAAGACCTTAAGATTAAAAGAAGAGGGGAACAATAAAAATAAAAACAGCATAAGAATGCAGATGAAATCCACAATAAAACCACAAAAAATAGATTATTCTTCAATCTAAAAATAGCCAAAAGAAAAAAAGAATAAAATAAAGCTTAGAGTAGATAAGTAAAAGCAGTGCAGTTACAGTGCACTAACGAGTGCAGCATTACAATTAAATTAAAGACATGGGAAAACAGAAGAGTTTTCAGCTTTAACTTTACAAGTGGCTGTAGATTGGGGCATATTGAATATTAACAGGAAGATTACTCAATTTGTGTTCAGCATAGTAACTAAATGTATTTTCACCCTGTTTGGTTCTAAATTAAGGTTCTACCAGCTCGCTGCCCCCTAAAGATCTCAGAGCCCTGCTCTGACAATGAGATCAGAAATTTCTGGTCTGATAGGTTTACAAACTGATAAATACTAACAACAGCGCTTTCAAAGACTTTTAGTGTAACTTGTCAAAGGAGCACCACTTTCTGTAGGTAACTGGTAGCCAGTGTAACAAGTGCGAGTACCTCTTTAAAAGCAGACATTTTAGCACTTTGCATGCATGTATTCACACGGTATAAAGGAGGAAAACATGAGCAGTAATCTTAGAGAAGCAGTTGTTGCTGCATAAGGATTAAAAAAAAAAAAAAAAACATTTGATTTAGTGTCCATCATCCATAGGGCTAGGTGTAGAAAATCTATACCTTTCTGGTATTAACTAGTTTCATACTGGATCTTTAGATATCTATTTTAAATACATTGTTCCGACATCACCGCCACTCTACTACCGTTTAATGCGCAGTGAAGCGCCATTGTCATACTGCTCCAATCATCCGATCATGTCAAAGCAGGAACAGTGTAAAACAGCTCTCCAGTCGCTCCAGTGAAGTCTATAGTGGAAGATTTGAAGAAAACAGTCAGTGTGGAAGATTCATTGTAACTTACTTTGTCCCACAAGCCCATTGTTTAGTCCACGGTATTGTGTGTTTTGAACAAATGATATATCTCGGTCTTTGTGGTGGATTTACCCAGGACGGAAGCTAATTATGCCTGCTCAAATACCACGAGAATGGTGCTTTTTTCTATCCATAAGGTGCCAGCACCAGTCATGACACATCACATCTTGGGCCTTTTTGCGGACATGACCATGAGCAGGCCTGGTTGCAAAATTCTGGTAAAAAAAAGGCAACAAGCAAGACCATTCATTTTATGGCATTTTCTATCTTCAAACACCCATGGTGTGCTATTGGGATGCTACAAAGTGTACATCACATATCTCCAAAGCAAAGAAGGTACACAAAACCATTCAGAGAAGATTGAAGGCACTGATTTGGTGTGAGGAAGACAAAACGGGAAAGAAGGTTGATGTGCTGAGCCTCGACGTTCCACAACGAAAAGGCTGTTTTCCTGTCATTTTGACAAGGAATGGTTTTTTTTGTTGTTGTTGTTGTTTTTACTGCACTTATATACCGCTTTCTCCACACCATCAAGGTGCCCTCAAAGTGGTTTACAATGGCCTCTCATTCACCCATTCACACACACACATTCATACAGTGGTATGAATGGTATGGTACAGTGGGCGCTGCCAGACCCACTGGGGGCAAATTAGGGTTCAGTGTCATGTGGACAGTTGTGACACTGTTCAGAGTAAGAAGATGTTGTTTTTGTTTTCTTTAAATGAATGAATAAAGTACTTTAACTGCTTACAGTGAGAATTTAAGTTATTCAGTTATAGGGGATGAAAAGTTTAATTAAATCTTCTATGTGATGAGAGGGGCCTGGCAAGCAAGTGAATTTAATACAAATCATCAAACTACAGCAGCAGAACCATGTAGAAAGGGTTGGTAACTGTCCACTCACTCGTTCTCTGCATTAAAAGCTTATCCTACTGAACAAGAGCAGACAAATTTTGATGCCTAATGGATCTTAAACACAATTCATGTTATACCACATTCTGGCATAAGTTTATTTTTTGAAACTGCTTCAAAGTTGATGTTTCCTACCATTATTGGCCCTATGCAACTTCCTCTATTGCACCTTGACCCCCCTTCAAATCCTTTGTGGTGACTTAGAGATATATTGTAAAAATACTGTCACTGTCCAAATAATTATGGGCCCTGTTGCAAAATACACAGGATTATTTTGGTTGTGGTAGGGGAACGACTACTGATGAGGAACTCAAGTGGTTGCAGTTTTGAAGCTTTTGCGTAATTAACACAACATTGACTTGGCTTGAGCTTGGTTTCATTGCCTTTTTTCATTAATTGCACTTGTGTATATTATTTAATGCCGAGTATTTCTCTTTCATATTATCTGCTTTTGTCCTCCCCACAGCCACCAGCCAAATACCTCCTACCAGAGATAAAAATTTCTGACTATGGTAAAAAGTGTGTGGTGATTGACTTGGATGAAACACTTGTGCACAGTTCATTTAAGGTAAGAAGAATCTAAAACCTTAGCTAAGGTTCAGTGTTGATGATCTGTCAGCTGTGGAATTTTCTCTAACCTTTATAAATAATGGGTCTCATTCATGAAACCTGAGCAGAACAGATTTGTTCGTAAACTCAGTGGAGTGAAATCTTCGTTTCACCATTCATGAAAATGTTAGTACCGCACTACTGAACTTTTTGTAGCTATGTACAAAAACTATTCTGCCCCCGGCCAAGTGTAGTGCTTGTGTAAATAAGAAGAGCGCATAAATATTGTTTGTCATTCTTTGACTTCATAACATTACCTTATATGGACTATTATTCTTGCAATATGCAGACTTTTAAACCAAATATTTTAATCATTAAATTACTTTTGAAATATAACATTTTTTTTCTTAATTGATGTGGATTTTGCATATTTAAGCTTAAGAGTTCATATTTCTCTATTTGTCAGCGGGTTGATTAAATAAATCTGATATGTTGACAGATGCCCAGCATCGCAGACGTGCAGGGACCTGAGCCATTATAGAGCGCAGCAATGATGTCATGAAGTATCAGTGGATTCCTTATAGAGAGAGAAATATGCTTTGTTTTTTAAATTTTTTTCTTCTTCCTCTTCTGACCTCACGTCCCAACGGAAGCATTTCAAAAGCCAGCACTACTTCCAGTGTTTTTGCCAGCACTACTTCCTTGGCTGGACAGAGATTTCATGAATGAGGCCCATTAACTTTCTTTTCAAATCTTTTCACAATATGACTTAAACTGCCTTTACAATCAAGGCAGCTGGCATGTCATCAAGCAGCCAGTGTTGGTGGCAACCAAATGCAGTAGAATACAATGTATTATGTAGCTTTAAACAGGTTTATAATGTTTAAAATATCTTAAGTGTGAATCTCTTGTGTGCTGACTAGAGTGTAAAGTGTAGAAATCTAAAATGTAGCTTTCTGTCCAATTGCTGTGAAAAGTTTCAGGCTCTTTTGCTCCAAGTGCACTCTTCTGTTGTCCCTGTTTTGATATTGGGGATTAGCTTGGCTTGCCTGTAAAATATTCTTTCTTTTCCAAAACTGAGACTTTATTGATCACTGTCTATACACATTTGTGTTCAAAATGATAGCAGTGTTTGATAAAAATGTGAGTTAAGGTCAAAATCCATATAATGGCTTTTATTTCCACACACGCAAATGCATTGGAAACACTGCATATTCTATTTCAAGTCAAAATAACAAGAAAACATTAGCAAGTATCTTATTTCTTTACAGAAAATGAAGAAAAAGGAATAATACGCTGTTCAAGAAATAGTGTAGAATGAAAATTTTCTCTACAAACTCCAACATTTACTGTATAAACTGAGAAATGCTTGCGGATGTATCTTTCCTGTGAATCTCTGAACTAATATTTAGTTGTAGAACCGTTGTTTGTGAGAACTGCTTCACATCTGTGTTCATGGAGTCGACCAACTTCTGTCACCTGTGAACAGGTATTCCAGTCCAGGACCACTGGACTACATTCAACAATTCCTCTGTATTTAATGGTTTTGCCTCACAATCAGTATTTTATATGTCACCCCTCAAGTTTTCCATAAGATCCAGGTCCAGAGGTTGGACTGGTCACTCCATTACACTAATCTGGTTGGTCTGGAACCAAGACGCTGCTGTTTACTTGGTGTGTTTGTGGTCATTGTCCTGATGAAACACCCATTTCAAGAGCATTTCCTCTTCAGCATAAGGCAACATGACCTCTTCAAGTATTTTGGTGTATTGAAACTGATCTAGTATGAGGAACATCCCCATATCATAATGCTCACACCATCATGCTTTACTGTCTTCAGTGTGCTGTGGCTTGAATTCACTGTTTGGGCGTCATTTGACTGTCCGTTCTTTTTGGTCTTGGGGTCTCAATCTTGCTTTCATCAGTCCACAGCTCCATTTTCCTTTAGGCCAGTCAGTGTGTTCTTTGGCAAATTGTAATCTCTTGAGCACATGTTGTTTCTTCATCATTGGGACTTTGGGGGGGGCTTCATTGCCGATAGCTCAACTTCACATATAGACGTCTTCTAATTGTTCCAGTAATCACAAGTAACTTTAGATCTTCTTTGATCACCCTGGAGCTGATCACTGGCTGAGTCTTTGCCATTTTGGCTGTTTTTCCATCCATTTGAATTGGTAGTTTCAAGTTTTCTTCCACATCTTTCCGGTTTTAGTTGCCATTTTAAAGCATTTGAGATTATTTTACCTGAACAACCTATGATTTTCTGAAATTCTTTTCCCCACTTCAATCAACTATTTTTTTCAGAGTATGCTGTTCTTCTGAACAATGTCTGGAACGACCCATTTTACTCAGATTTTCAGAGAAATGCACTATAACCAGGCATGTACAACATCTGCTGCCTTTGTCCTGAACTAAGAGTCACCTGCTAGACACCTATTTATTCACAGAATAATTGACCGCCGACTGAACTCCACACTGCTGTTTTCGTTTTTATAGCAGCTTAATATTCCTTTTTCTTCTTTTCTGTAAAATAATGAATTGGATTTTTTTTTTTTTTTTTTTTTTTGTTTGTTTGGATTTGGTTTAGAATGTGCAGTGTTCCCAATGCATTTGTGTGTTTTTGGAAATAAAAGCTATCATCAGGATACTGAGCTTTACTCACTATTATTTTGAACACAACTGTATCTGATTTGTCAATCTGTACGGTTTTATTGATGTGAGCAGGACATCTGCTGGTAAGTTAAGGTACTGCACTACATGTTGTATTGACACCAATAAGTTGATGTATTGTTTCCTCTCACAGCCCATCAGCAATGCTGATTTCATTGTACCAGTGGAGATCGATGGTACCGTTCATCAGGTATTGTACATGACCACTAAGAAGACCTTTTTTGTTGTTGTTTTAACCAGGGGGAGGGATCTTTGTTTGTTGTTGTTGTTGTTGTTGTTGTTTTTCCTCCCTGTGTGAAGATCCTGAAGTGACTGGCTGTTATCCAGTTCAAGTAATCCAGGATAGGCTGTTTATATCCTGGTTGGCCTATTCATGATTACTTGCACTGGGTGGCAGCCCCTGGGTGAAGACTGAGGAACATCTGAAACACAGTGACTGATGGGGGTGACAGGGTATCTATTATATAGTAGAATTATTGTATCAGAGCATATAGTACTGCTATCGATTACAGTTTGGAATTTACATGATCATAAATGATACTTTTTGTTAGGATTAGATTTTATGTGGAGTAAAATCTGTGGTGTGTGTTCAGGTATATGTGCTGAAAAGACCCCATGTGGATGAGTTTCTTCAAAAGATGGGGGAGTTGTTTGAATGCGTGCTCTTCACAGCCAGTCTTGCCAAGGTTTGTAAAGATGTCGTGCTTGCTGTTCTGACCTCTTTTGGTAACTAGATAGTGATACTTGGGAACTGTGAACTTCTGTTTAGCAATGTCCATTTGCTCATGCTGTCTGAATTCTCACATTTCCTTTGATTTGCTCTCTGCCTGTCTCTTTTGCCAAAATACATGGGTGAGTTTAATGAATCAGATACTAAAATAACCACGTAAAGTGACTCGTACTTCTGTAGTAGCCGATTTGTCTCATGCCGAGTAAAAAAGCTAGGAGTCAGCAGTGCTTTGTTGTGTAATAGAGTAGAATTTCCTCAGACATCTTCCTTGTTAGGTAAACTGTCGTAAAGGGCAACATGCTTTGCTTCTTTTGGACACATTTCTTGGCATTTAGTTTTTGCTACTTGCTTTGTTTCGAGATTAAATGACCAGCAATACGCTTAACTGCACGAAACAGGCAAAATTCAGATTTCTGTGCATTCTTGTATTTGACAGTGAATTTCCGGATGTCAAACATTTGTCTTCATATGAGTAACATCTTTTCGTGTGTCTTTAACTTGGACAGTATGCAGACCCTGTGGCAGACCTTCTGGACCAGTGGGGTGTTTTTCGAGCACGGCTCTTCAGAGAATCCTGCGTGTTTCACAGAGGGAACTACGTGAAAGACCTCAGCCGGCTGGGGCGAGAGCTCAGCAACGTAATTATTGTTGACAACTCACCTGCCTCTTACATTTTCCATCCAGAAAATGCTGTAAGTTTCTAAAGCGCAAATGGCTGTTTTCATTTTCTGAATTTTCTTAAATTATATTATTCTGCTTATGTTGGACTGAGTTTTTGGTACTTTTATCAACCTTTAGTAACGCCTACATAAGATTTAGAAGCTTTATAGCATTTGACACTCAGTGGGACACGTTCATATTTTTCCTATCATAATTGATTTAATGATTTTAGAAAAAAAAATCTGCTTTTAATTTCAAAGTAAAAAGCATGTTATGGGAAATATTGATGTTGACCTTTTAAAATAAATAAATGAAATGATCACTTTATCATAAAGCTTATTCTTTAAATAGATCAGCAGTTTGGCATTTCTGTAAATCATCTGTTTCTCACCAAAGCCTTTATCAGAAATGCAGTTAAGATGGGAAAAATAGGAATTTGTTGCCTGGTGTGTCCATTTAAGTTAATCACTTGATATTGCTTGTGTTGAGTCAAATTCACTTGAATTCAAAACCTTTTTGTGATTTAACTACGAACTCTTGTCTTTAACATTGCATCTAGGTTATATTTAAACTTTTTAATTACCTTTATTGTACTTATGTCTCTTTATTATTTGCTTTTGTTTTTTTTTGTTTTTGTTTTTTTTTAGCCATTGTTGTCTCACTTGATGAGACTCAACAGCAGCTAACTCTAGATGGTTCCTCCTTCTCTCCAGGTTCCAGTTCAGTCCTGGTTTGACGACATGAATGATACAGAACTCCTGGACCTTCTGCCTTTCTTTGAGGGACTTAGCAAAGAAGACGAGGTATACGGAGTCCTGCAAAATCTCAGAAGCAGGTAGCAGGATACACCACTGCGCTGCCTGTGCTCTCCAGTCTCTTCTGTCGATTTCTGTCCTTTTCTACAGCAACATCTCAGACTCAGGCAGATCCTCCCACAGGCGCCCTCTCATGTCTGACCCAAGGGACTGCCTTGGAGTCCCCACTGTGGAAATCTTCATGTAACTGTGTCTTTGCTCTCTTCTCCTGGTGACTGACTGCCTTCTGAGTGCCATCGGAAAAACAAAGGAACATTTTACTATCCCAGGACCACTGTGTCTCACAGAAACCACACCAGAAAGTGTACAGAGCGCCATTAGTTGATAGTATTGGGGACAAAATACTAAGAGGAAGTGAACTCTGGTCAAAGTTTTACTATTCGGTGAAGTGCAAATTTTAAAACCAAAAGGAGAAGAGAAGAAAAAAAAGGAGAAAAAAAATTCTGGGACTTCTTTTGTGATACCACAGAAAAGTCTAGAGAAGATTATGTCCTCATATTGTTGCTATGCAGGCAGTTTCTGGTAGTAGAAAGGACTGTGACTCTTTTCTTACTGAATGAAGTGCCTTGTGTGAATGTAGTTTATATGGGGGATTATTTTGTACATGACATATTTCCAGAGTACTTCAATCTTTTCACAAACAATATGCTTTAAAGTGGTCACAGAATTATCCTTATATTAAAGTTTTATTTCACTTTTTTTGATCATCAAACGCTGGACAATTGTCTCATAGTATTTTTTTTCTTTTCTTTTTTTCCCAGTTTGCTTGTGCCATTATATAGGTGTGATCTTTTCTTTCTGCTTTCATTACATGTACAAATAGTTAATTTGTTCTAGACGAAGAAGTATGCTTGCAGCTGTGAACTTCATGCCACACCTGCAAGTACATTAGTTTTTTGCGTTTGAAAGTTTGACCTGAAAGTTCAGATAAAACTGTGCCATTTATTTTTCTGTCCTGCTCACATTACTTATCTCATTTTATTTTTTGCCAAATAAGGAAATATTTTTAACAGGCTTCATATCTTTAGCGGGGTTTCAGCGAAAACAGTTAAACCATTAGTAAGTATAACTTTATAGCTTTTTTTATATGTCAAATTAACTTTTTTTTAAGAGGCCCTTGCCAGTCATGTTCATCAGATAGTTTTTTTTTTTTTTTTTTTTTTTTTGTGCACACAAGTGGTGCAGCTTCACCTTAAGAGGACTTTCTCTTTCCAAAGGGATGTGCACATTTGCAAAGGTGTCCTTTTTAATTGTTTCAAATAGTGTGTGATCTTAAAGCAAATTGGGCGAGTGCCATGTCCTTATTTTTTTTTTTTTCTTTTTTTTTTTTTTTTTTTTTTCCATGAAATGGGTGTCTCTAGGGAACAGTGTTGGACTGGCAGGAACAGTGTTGAAATCAGTGTTCTCCTGATTTACATGTGGTGATGGTCTGTCCTCATCCAGCCCTGGTGGAAAACCAGTAAAGACCACATTTGACCCCTGCCCCCTCCCCTTTTTTTTTTTTTTTTTTTTTAAACTCTTTTTCACCACAGTGCCTACATTTGAGAGGAGCCTAACAAAACCGAATGCTGCAACATTAACTACCATGGCAATAACCTTTTTACAGGCATTTTGACTTTTCCATCCCACCTGTTTGGTTTGGGTGTCTGAGAGCCCTTTACAAAGCTCGTCTGTATGTTCAACAGTAACACTGGTTCAGGCGTCTCAGATATGTTAAGTACTGAAGAAAGAACCTTCAAACATTCAATTTCTTTTGATCTTTGTCAAATTCAAAGCGTTGGGACAACTAAATTGTCACTTCAGTAATGGCAGGTAAACAAGACACCTACATGGCCCTAGTTACCAGTTTTAGTTGTGGACGAACATGAAAAGGATGCCTTTCAAGCCTACAGATGGGTCATCAGTCCTGGCCCATCCAGACAGCCCTCCAATTGTTAGGGTCCAGGTTGAAGTGAAACACTATTGGGGCGCCAACAAAGGATTGCGAAGAACCTCGTCATGGCATTGATGCCTTACTGCCTGTGGAGGCACAAATGTTTCCTCGTCAAGGTTAGATGTTTGAAAATGTCTTTTATGTTTTTAAGGAGTGTGAAAACAGTCATAAAAGTAGATCACGTGGTTCAGGCGGGTTGACACTGCATGAAACAAATCATTATGCTTTATTGCTTTATGAGTCATAGTGTTGTGTTAAAAGACTTACACTACTTCATAATTTCCCCCCTTTTTTTCCATTTTAAAGACTGCTGCTCCTTCAGGCAAGTTAAACGTCTGAGCATCTTTCTGTCTTGCATAAGCATTTGTGTTGGTGGTGAGAGTTCAGCTAATGATGAGGGTTTCACTGCAATGTCCTTTTCATATAAAGCATTCGGTTGACTCTTCTCAACCTCTCAATAGTTACCTTTCTCTGAGAATGTTTGTATCATTGTGACATTTTTCTACCCACATCTTGTCAGTATTTTTCAAAAATTGCGTATTACCCATTTTTATGTTTTTTTTTTTAATAATTTCTTTCTTTCAGATCTGTTAAGTTCCTCTCTTGCCTTTTGGTAAGAAATCTAAGTCAGGTGTCGTCTTCTTGTCAGGGGGACGAGTGTGTGTGTGTGTGTGTGTGTGTGTGTGTTTATGCTTTCTTACAGTTTTTTTTTTTATTGTGGGTCACCTCACTCATAATCACACATTGATAATCGTGTATTGAGTTAACACCAAAGTTCTAAATCACTTCAGTTTAATTCACAGTGCTGTTTCTGGATCACGTTCCTTCACCTTTTTTTTTTTTTTAAATGTCAGTTTTTGTTGACTTTGAGTGTTGGCTGAGTGTTGTCATTCTGAACATCAGTTTTCCTTTTTCTTTCCTTAATAAAGGCTTCATCAAAGCTATTTTGTCATGTCTTTTTATTTTTGTTTTTCTCTAACATCTATCTGAGGTACATCACTTACGGCCAAAGATCATCACTTTAGATAAGTGTGATTGAGGTTTCTGTTATTTTTCTGTATCTGATGTTACCTGATCTGTCCTAAAGTCATAAGAGACTTGACTACTTTGGTAGAGTATCTTAAGGCCAGTTGGATTTATTTTGCCATTAAAATCCTTCCAGACATATCACAATAAAGCACATTTTTATGGAGTATTATTTCTTGTCTTTTGTCAGTAGATTAATGGCAACTCGGTACCTGTTCAGTCTGCATGGTCTCAGTAGTGAACTCAGGGTTTTCTCTTATATAAAGTGCTTTGAAGGATTTTATTTACTTTAGTTTTATTGCATAAATAAAATCGACTGTTACCTTGGAACAAGTTTAATGATGCTAATTGATCCAATAAATGAGGCTGCACTGATCTGAACTGTTAAGTGTCCCTTTATCTGGTGGTGATACATGCAGTTCAGAGCCATGTCAACTTCTGAGCCAGAAAGAAGCCTGCGGTGAAACGACCAGTAGTGATAGGTTATCTGTTGGAAAGTAATTCCTGCTGGAATAAAAAGTGCGGCCAGATTTTTCTTTAGTGTGTTCATTTTGACCACTTAAAAGGTTTACTAAAAAATGAGATTATGTGGTGAGTATTTTACTTTAAAGAGAGGTTCACAGACGCTTTATTCAGTACAAGTTGCTAATACAGGAATGGACCCCCTTTTGCCAAATTCTTCATGGCATAAATTCAAGAAGGTGTTGGAAACATTCCTCAGAGATTCTGGTCCATATTGACATGATGGCATCAAGCAACTGTTGTACATCCATGAAAGCAAACCTCCCATTCTACCACGTCCCAAATATATTCTCTATTGCTGCCATTCCCAAACTTCAGAATACCAAGGCCCAATTTGAAATGTGAAAAATCTCTGCAGCCCACCCAAACCTTTAAACACCTCTTTGATCAACATACAAGACTAAAAGCTACATTCCAATATTAATGTAAGGGGTCAACAAATAAGGTGACACTTGTCAATTGTCATGTTAAGATTACAGTAGAATAATTGTTTTTTTTATTATCTATAAATATTTTTTAAATCATGTAATACATGTTTTACAGTAATTTCAAAACATATTTTTTAAAAATCGAGGATTTAAAACATTTATTTTTAATGACCTCTCACGGCCCACCAGGGTGCCGTGGCCCACACTTTGGGCTAATCACTGCTCTATTGGATTAATGCAGTGAATTTATTGACATGTTCAAGAAACCAGATTGAAATGATTTGAGCTTTGTGAACATGGTGTTTTATTCCGGTTGAAAGTATCAGGACATGGGTACACTGGTCATAGGGATAGACCTGTTCAACAACAATACTCGGGCTGTGGCATTTAAACCATGCTCAGTTGGTACTGAGGGCCCCAAAGCATAGCAAGAAAATATCCCCCCACACCAGTCTGAACCGTTGATACAAGGCAGGATGGATCCACGCTTTCATGTTCTTTACGTCAAATTCTGACTCTCCCATCCGAATGTCACAGCAGAAACTAAGACTCATCAGACCAGGAAATGTTTTTCCAATCTTCTGTGCAGTTTTGGTGAGTTTGTGTGAATTGCAGCGCCAGTTTTCCTGTCTTTAGCTGACAGGAGTGACAGCCGCTGTCAGGATTCGACTTTCGCGGTTACCCATGGTACCTTTCGCGGCGGCCACACAACTCTCTAGACTTGCTGTCCCAGCGTAAAACCATCTATTTTATTTAATAACTGTACAGAAATCCATCAAAAATGGATCCGATCTACGCGTACATAAATATCATAAAAATATTATTTTCACTTGCACGTAACACGCGATTTAATTGGCGACCGCCCGCGACCAGGTTGCTGCGGCTCTGTGACCGTATCAGGGGATGAGGAGCAGGAGATGCTGCTGATCCTGCTGCTACCTGTAAAGCAGGAGCCTCTAATGTGGACTCAGACCAATATGGGCACAGTCGGTGTTTTTAGTAACCACCGATGTAACGGCGGGGGAAAATGTGTTTATATTGCAGTGATCTAGCAGGTCCTTCTGGGTGGTTTCCCAGCATCCTTTGCAGCACTGGTTATTGAGGTGTTTATCTGTTAGCAATTTGATTTAATGCTGCCATGTGAAGGCTGTTGTCGGTTTGACCCCCTGTCCATTCTTACTACTTACTTTTAAAAATTTGTTAAAAGTAAATTTGTGTCAAACCTGAGTTAAGTCTGTATGTGTTCCAATGAGTATCCTGTTAGTTCGTTTACTAAATATTATATGTATCTCATAGCTTTAACATGTAGGAGGAAAATTTGGGAAGAATTTCCCATATCAGTTCCATGATGCTGTTAGCAGGTGTAAAATGAATCCATTATAAAATAATGCAGTTTTGCCTTAGTTACTCCAGCAGTGTACGATGCAGTCCATTTTAATCACATCTGCATCAAAAATCAATGAGTCAAATATAAGTGCCGTTCACTATAATTAAAAAAGGAAATGTCAAATGACAGTTTATGATGGAATTTCTTTTTTCTCCACCTTAAAACTCAAAAAAAAAAAAATCCCCAAAACATGGGACTGATTTTGGCCACAGATATCACCAGATTGCATCCTTTTTGGTCAAAATGTTTTTTGGGGGGCATGACCCCAGACCCTCTAGTTGCTTTGCTGCGTCGCAGTTGGTTTGGCAACCAACTTTTCTTAGGGGAACCAAACTTTTCTAAGTTTGGTGCCTTCATGGTAAACTATTATCAGGGGCAAACCCTGGTCGGTGTGATCTTCTGCTGCTGTAGCCGACCTGCTTCAAGGTTCAACATGCTGTGTGTTCAGAGATGGTATTCTGCGTTTCTTGGTTGTAACAAGTCATTTTTTTACCATTACAGTCTGCTCACTGTCCCCCGACATCAACATGCACAGGTTTTCCACCCAACTGCTGTTCAGTAGGATATTTACTGTTTTTGCATCATTCTCATAAACCCCAGATGGATCTGCTCGAAAAATCCCAGTAGATCAGTTGAGGTAAGAGTTTAACTGGTTCAAACTAATGTCTTACAAAACCAGAAAGTTCAGCTGTCAAATTAAATAGTTTTGTGTCATGTTTTTACCCCCCTTGTTAAACAGTCAGATATTTATGTTCACAACTTTCTTCTACCATTGAACTGTTCATCATGTCACTGGCTGCAGCACAAATATTCTGTGCTGAACTGTCTTGTCAAATTCTGGACCCTTTTTTCCCTTTTTTTTTTTACACCCAAAGTATGACATTTTCTTTCCTTTACAAACAATCCTATGACCACTTTTGGTTGCTTTCCTTAAGTGTTACAGCTTCTTGCAGAAGCTCTGCTGTTGGTTCCCAAGCTGTGAAATTATTTATCACCTGCCCCTTTTCTAATAACAGTGTCATCAAACCACAACTAAGCAATTGAGTTTGGAAGCCAAAGACTTGAGGGGAAAAAAAAAAAAAAACTGAGTGCACAAAACAAAAATACAATAATCTTGCCTAAAATATTGATAAAGTTCAATCTGTCACGTCAAGCATTAATCAGTCATTTTTGGGTGCACCCGGACTTTTGTATTTTGTACATTACTCTATATGCAATACTTTTTCAGAGTATTGCGAGGGGTTTAAAAAAAACAAACACTGACACAGATGTGTGTTTAAAACCTTTACATGGTCTTAATTGTGATTTACAAAAAATAAGTATGATGCTGTTACATGGAAAACAAATCATACTTGATTAAAATTACTAATGAAAAAAAATACTGATGAAAACAAAGCAGATTGTTTTTATATTGACTTATGTTGCTCTGAATTTCATAAAATGGTCACTGGAATAAAAAGATGATTAAAAATTAGGAACAGACCCCCCCCCCCCCCCCCCCCAAAAAAAAAAAAAAAAAAGCCATAACAACTGAACATTGCATAATAGTCTCTGTGAGGCGATAAAAGATGATGCTGCTGCTCCTTGACAAGAACGTGGGCCTCATCTGGAATTTAAGACAATAAATTAATTGTGTACTAAAATCTGAAGAACAAAAAAAAAAAAAAAAACAAATCATGTAAAACAACAAAATAATGGCTGCGTGCAGTAGGTCCTTGTGTCTTGCAGAGAGGTTTGACGTCTTATTCAGCATCAAGTACCATGATGTGTACAAAGAGTCCAGCTGAGGGCAGAAGGTCTCCATTCTGATTGAGCAGAGGCACGTGTCTGTATCCTGTATGAGAGCACAACGTGGCTGCAGTCAGTGATGAGAAATGGAAGAATACCAAGAACATTGTGCACTGGCTGAATTGAGATCTCTATGCTTCAACAAAGATTGGATCATTCCAGTCTCAGTTCATTTATGAAGTGTGACAAACAAAGGACTGCCAGTGGTTTTTATTGTTGGATTAGAACGAGGGGAAAAACAAGCCCAACTGCAGAGTACCAGTCGCGTAAACTCACCCATTTTCAAGCTGTTGAAAGGGAGTGTGTACTGTCCAACAAACTCGTTACTGGACGTGGAGTCGTGGTCTTCAATGACGAAGCGGACCAGTGCCAGCTCTGGCACGTACACATCAAACTGGAAATTCTCATTCCACGTGGGGTTAAAGCCTTAAACGGAGAAGCAGATAAATGCCCTCAGTAGTGTCATCCCTCGCTGTCCATTGTGCATCACTACATTTCTACATTCCAGGGGTTATTTTATTTATTTATTTATTTTTTTTTTAACTGGTGTTTAGTTCCTCCCACACTTCCCTGTCTGCATTCTGACACCTCCCAGAGAGCATGGATCATCTGGATGTGTGCAGCTGTGGTTTTTACACCTTACAGATGGATAACACAAGTCATAAGGAGGAAACATTTGCACCGATGACTCATCGGGCAGTCATCCGTCCCATTTCACACCAAATGCTGATGTGTTACTGCCTTCTAAAAGATCATCATTTCTGTTTTATGATTTCCTAGTGGTCATTTAGAGCAAACTATATACTGTATATGAAACATAAAACACTCCAGTTGACATGGGTGCAGACCATAAAACAGCTGTACCATTGTTATCCACAGCACGAGTCTCCTTCTCTGCAGCATCAGCAGGCACTCCAGAGATTTCCACTTTAACCAGTGGGTCCACTATGGAGGATTTCTTCTTGTTCACCTTGGGGAGCTGCTGGGCTGATATAATCTGGTGACGGGTAGACAGAACTGTGAAACGGTCCTCCACGACAACTCAATTCACAGCGCTTTACACATAACGCGTTCAAAACTTTACAAAGTTAAATACATTTTAAATAGAATTGTTTTCTAATTCATAATATTTCGTGCAGAATCTAATTCATTCCAATTGAATGTGTTTCCATTGACGACCTCACCATGACATGCAGCGTCTTGTGCTTCAGCCAGTCTCCACGCGTCAGCGTGATGGGGTCGAACTCCGTGGCGGGGTCCCTCATCCACGTTGGTTTGAGGACGTAGCCGCTCTTGCCATTGACCAGGAATCTGCCCTGGTTCACGTCCATATCTGTGCAGTTTGTCTGGAAGTTCAAGGCAACTGAAAAAGCGGTGAAAGGGGATGTAAAGGGTTAAACGTGGCCATCTTTCAGAAAGCTTCTCTGACACTACGTGGAATTATCAGACTCTCTTCATGTCAATCCTTTGTACCAATTTGGCATCCGGCGTTCCACAGGGGCACTGGGTCGTAGTTTGAGGAGTCGGTCCGGGTGCCCGCAGGATAAATCCGGCTCAGTTTGTCAATATTATGCCGGACGTAGCCATTTGCTGCAAAAAAAAAAAAAAAAAAAAAGTCATTTTGAGAGCTGGATGAAAGTTTCTGATGGCCTACTTCAAACTTCAAAATTCAAGAGCTTTAATATTTTAAGCCTCGTAACGTCCTCACCCGACTCTTCTGCCAGCTTCATGGCCTTTCCCTCTTTAAAGGACGACATCTCGTAGAAGCTCAGGTTTTGGCGTCGTCAAAGCCGTGGAAATGGATGCTCTTACAGTAGATCACCATGTCGGACAGCTCTTTTGCTAATTTCAGCTTTTTCTTTTTACACAAGTAAAATATTAGACTTCTGCTACTGAGTTCATTTGGAAACATGCCAATGATGTGACACTCACCTTGCTTTTCTTCTCCTTTTGTTCATCCTCGTCTTCATCGTTCGACTCTTCCTCTTCAGTCACGTCGGAGTTATTGGCCGCTGCTTCCTCGTCAGAGTAGATGTCCTCGAGTTTATTCAGCCGCTTCCCTTTGATCAGGACCTTCCCTTTCAGCTCCTGCATTCACAACATATTGTAGCTCACTGGGACTGATAACATCACAGTTTTCAAGCGTGAAAACTGTCCTGATGTAACGGGCAGACTGGATACCAACCTCAGGGGATGGGAAGTCCGTGGGCATGCCATCACCCAAGGGAGAGGTGACGAGTGCACTCCCCAGAATGGATTTCATGTGGTGGGCCATGACTGACTGCTGCTCCACGCTGCAGTGGTTCTCCAGTGAGAGGATAACTGGGTATTCAGATGTCTAGAGGAAAAAATAAAAAAATACACAGCACATGAGTGTTACTGACAGCTACCTCCTTAAATACAGGATGCTACCTAATGCTATAAAGGTACCTTAAAGGCATACTCCTTGATGGCTTGGATTACATCCTTGAAGAGGATCTTTGAGGTGAGCGTGTAACCATGGTAGATCACCGGCTCGTTGTCTGAACCATCCCAGCAGTCCAGCTCGACGCAGCGACAGCCCTTCAGCAAAGCCCTGAGAAAGTCACAACCGCCTTCAGTGAGTGGTCCAACAAACAGAGCAGTAAAAACAACAGCCTCTCTATCTGCAGCCTTTCTACATTTGTCTCATTCATCAAGAACTTGCAACTCACCCATCAATGAAAAAAATCGATAACAACCACTGACTTTTTTTTCCCCTCAAAACTGGTGTTTTCATCTTCCACATTTCTCTTTAACGACAGTAAAATGTAAAAACAGCTCTGAGACATCGCCGGTTAAACTTGCTAATCCATCTGTGGCCAGTCTTACAGAACAGATTGTGCAGGTCATCTAATTGATTTTTATACAACCGGTGAAGGACACGTTTTATTTGGTTTTCTTGATGTTGCAGTTCATTCAAAAATCCAAGCTTCACTGATCTTATACGCAAATTGTTCAAGATTTCTCTAACAGAGCACATTTTGAACAGCACTGCCATCTTCCCTCTTCCTGCTGGTAAAAAAGATAACCAGTGAGAGAGCAAATATTTGATGCGTATCTGCAGACCACGGTGATTTATATCATCATATCGCAGCAGAATTGAACTTGTTACCTGACGTAAGCCTCTGTGCTGCTGGGCCCCTTGAGCTGATCCTCCATGAGGTAGGTGTTGTGCGAGGAGGAGATGAAATAGTGGTTGAGGGGCTGGTGCATATCCTGGTACACCTCCTTGTGTTCTGGGTTGAGAATCATGGCCTCTGGGTGATGCAGGAACATGAGGAAGCCATCTTTGGACAGCAGCTTCTTCTCCTTGGCTGAAAGGGCACAAAGAAACGGCAGATGAGTCAGTCGCGTTTGGTCAGTTATTCATCAACAAAGTTTGTGGAGGCTGTATGAGGACATCTATTATGGTTTCTATACTAAGAGTCCAAGATAAAACACCTCCAAATGAAAATAGGGCTCATAAACCAACCAAATGACAGTTCATGTCTCGTCTTTCACTTGAACTGGAACGTGGGAGCTCCAGATGCATGGTGGACTAGTGATATTGCTCTGCTATATGTTTGTATATATGCACATGTAAAAGCAGTAATGTAAAACATACCCACTGAAAAGGCATTTTTGCATATTTCATGCTTTTTACATTTCTTTTCTGTGCTAGTAAAACATCAGATCCTAGCTACCAGCTAAAAAGCCTTTCTGACTCGTTAGTTTTAACGGGATCTTTGACTGCTGCTTCCCTGTTATTCAAAATTGTTTTATGGGACCAGTTGTGCTAAACCACTGAAACGTTCACACTATGACATTTCCTACCATCTCCACTTCCTCTCAAGTACGGTGCACTGGTTTTTACAGCACAGCAACCGGAGCTCTCTTTGGTTTGTCAGCAGGGAGTTGCTGTTTACTTTTGACTAATGCTGCAAAGCTCATATTAGATACAAGACAAGTAGATAAGAGGCTCTTTGTGCTCATTACCTCATAAACAGAAAATACTTGGCCGAGTTATTGTTACTGCTCTGTGTTACGAATCCCATTCAGCTGTTACTGTGGCTCCATGCCTCAAAAAATAGATAAATAAAAAAAAAAAATAAAATTGAAAATTCTGAAGACAAATTCTTTCATAACAAAAAAAAGCATTAAATTATATAATTTAAACAATGACAAATTAAATGTAAATTAAAAGGAGAATTAATGGCTATAAGGCTATTACATACATAGGGCCATATTAACAAAATTAAAGAAGACATATGGTATAAAGATTGCAGTATTTTTTGTATTTGTAACCATATAGCTGTGAATCTGCAATGGCTACTAACTCAAAGGTTTTTATATAATTCAGTTCAAAAACCCATTACTTCAACTTCAAAAAATTCAACTTTAGACAAAGCCTTGCTCTGTTTTGTGAGATTTTATGAGAGCATGTGGTCAACTCTTGTTGTAAATTTCTGGAATCTTGAGGATTTTTTTTATTTTAATCCTCATGAAAATTGAGTTTGACAATAATTTCAGGACATTCAGACTCAATCGATTTTTTTTTTTTTAATTAAATCCTAGTGTAAAGGTGTAACCTTCATTCCAATAAAAACTGGTGCTTCACTGACCTGACAATAATCATATTTCTTTAGTCCAATCTAAACACAGACAACACTCTGCCGTAGTCCACGTAAAAGGACAGTACTTGGTGTTAAATCCACTCACTGTCACTTCAACAATCGTGAAATGGATCTATTAAGGTTGAGTGCAGTCTTGTTGTCTTCATTTAAGGAAGGCCTCACTGAGTTCATTCAGCCCTCAGGCCGTATTTTGCTCATGTCTGCTGCTGGATATGAGCCAGAGTATCACAGGCTGTTGTTTTTCTTACTTCCTGAAGCAGCGTTTCACATGACACCCAGCGTCATCAGGCATTCATTGACAAGAAAAAACAGCAGAGTTGTGATGTTAACCAGGGCCGAGGAGCAGGTTAACATCCAGGATTGTCACCCACTACAGGGTAGAAACCTGAAGCAAAACTGCTCCTTCAGATGAGGTACTGACCGTTTTCATCTGGCTCGTATTTTTCAATGATTCTGTGCGCGTCGGCCAGAGTGGCTTTCTCCCTCTGCTCCTTCATCAGGAAGTCCACCAGGTTGTCGGGGTTCATGAAGCCCGTGGTCTTTGCGTACTCGGCATAGATTACGTCAATTTCCTCCCGATGGGTCAACAGGTCATAAAAGTGCTCAATCTCTTCTCCAGACAGGTATCCAGATTTTGATTTGTCACATTCCTGCATTGTGAAGAAGCATCATGGTTAAAACTAAATGCACACAATCATCTTAAAAACAAATCTTTGCAGGCAACCTGATAAAAAGACTAGTGAAAACAACATGAATTAAACGAAACAGCACAAAACTGTTTTCTTAACGTTTCCAGGGGACAGATGTTATTTAAGATAAGATCATATTAATTATTCTGTTAATGACTAAATAAATCAACAGTTTGGCTAAAATATAAAATTGAAACTGATCCACTCTATTTTTTCTTGTCATGAAAGCTCTATTTATCCACATTCACGTTTACTATCTGAGTTTAGAAAAGATTTGGAGTAAACAAGATTCTATAGCGTCTGAAGACATCGACAACATCTGCATCACCTTGAAGATCATTTCTGCGTAGTCATCGTCCAGCTCAATGTTGATCAGCTGCAGAAAATTCTTGACCTCTGATTGACTCAACTTATCATCTTTGTTCTTGTCCGCTTTACTCAGGCAGTTGAAGATCCAACTGTGACATTAGTAATGTAAGGACGACACAGTCTCCAACTGCTTGTGACTCTGTGGTCTGTAAAGTACAGACACCTACTTTTACTGTTAGTTAAGCTCACAGTCCACCGTCCACAGCTGTGTAAGGATACTGCTCTCTGGTTTGCTGGCGGTTCAGGCTGTTTATGTTGGCGATCAGTTTCTGCAGGCTCTTCACCCACTGCTTGGCCTCCTCCTCAGAGCTGGCGATGAGGTCCAGGTTCTTGCGGCGACCCTTAAACATGACGGAGAAGCAGCGGCTCTCCACCTGCTCCTCCGTGTGTTTCCTCAAGCCCTCCGACTGACGGCCCATTTGCACTGCTGAGATGTCATTGATCTGAACTAAAGACAAGGAGAAATGCCTCAAATCTCTTTCCTTTGGTTGATCTATCACTTATGCTGTGTTATTTGATGTATAAGGTTCCTGTCCTGCAGTTATACACGTGAACCTGACACTCCAGGTAACTAAATCAAAGCCTGCAGCCACAGATGAGGAGAGAGTTGTTATTTGCAGCTTAGCATACATTTATACCACTTAAATATCAATAAAAACATGCTATGCAATCAGCCTGTAACCCTATCAAAATCAGTTTATGGATGCAATTCAAGTGGAAAATAGAACAAGAGCCATTTTAAAACCACTCCTCCTCTCACTGTGAAAAGACAGAAAAGAAACCTCTATCTCTACAAACACACCCACTAAACTTATCACCGTTATCACGAGGAACCTAGTTGTTTATGATAATACCCAGGACGCTTAGACAGAAACTTTATTTTACAGCCTCTGCTTTTACGATCCACGAGGGGGAAAATCCATTTGACATAGAAAGACATTAAAGATTGTTTTAAATCTGTCAGCAAAGACAACACAAATGTGTTTGATGTTGCCAAGTAGTAAAACGTCCCAAAGAAGGGATCTGAGGCTCGATCACACCGTTGTGTGTGTGACAGGTGTACTGGCCTCACACACACACACACACACCTGCTCAGGCAGTGCACTCACATGTCTGACTTGATTTGAGGACTTTCTTGGATTCACGCCACATGGTTTTACAGTCATCCTGGAGCTTGAAGAAGCGCGTCTTTTTCCAGGACGAGGACAGGACCTTGAGGAGGTCTCCCCCTTTCAAGAGGAACTGGAGGTCCGGATCGCCCTCCATACCTGAGGACGAGATAGAGAAAGGTTTAGCAACAGCACAAACCTGCTGGGCTTAATCCCATTTTACACAAACCACATGCGAGATAATTCAAACCACCAGTCCCTCTGAGTTGCCTCCTCCTTACTGCGTTAAACTCATTAAGAAGAAAAGTTAGATTAAGACAAAAAAAAAGGTTGATTAAAATCCACAATAACAATTTCAAAGCTTTGTCATTCACTCCTGACAACAAAGCATGCACTTTGACCATGGATAACCTTTCCTAGTGCCTCACTCTCCAAGGTCTTGGTGAAATAATTGCAGTGCAGCCTACCGAGGAACTTCACGTTCTTTTGGATCACCATCTGGCTACTGGCCTGGCGGCGCGACTCCTCAGACCTGCTGGGTTTACGTTGTTTTTCCACGCATGACATGGTGTCCCCGGGGGCCGAAACGCTACCAGACTTCACTCGCGAGGCGCTTGGCGCGACTACTGCGTGTGTGGAAAGGGCGTGCACCACCAACCCCAAAGTTTGCCTCATGTCCGTCAGGACTTCCTCCTGGACGGCCAGCTGACAGCCAGACAGACACCGACTCCGGCTGCTGACGTCGACCAAAGCTCAACAGTGGGGGAATCAAACCTTCCAGTACAATTTATGCCCTATATGTGTGTTAAAGTCGCTTTAGAGGCTTTAAACTCTCAACGGAGGGGAAACGCTCATCGATGAGAGGAAGAGAAAAATAGACGTCACAGACATTAAACTAATTGTTCATATGTTGGGGAGTAACTTCATGAAAAAGTAATCAGTTGTTTGCCGAAATTAGTCATATTCAGAAGAGTTACGGACTACATTAATCATTTTGGGATTAGATTGTAGCCATGTATGTTATCTGCCGCTTTGGCCGGCTGATGGTTTAAATGGTGTGCAGACTCCGCCCATTCGGCGTACGCCGGCGATGTAATGATGCGGACCCAGTTTTCTGAGTCCGCGCCAATAAATAAAATAAGGGATCAAGAAAATAATAAATCTTTGAGGTAGGGCTGGGAGATATGACTTCAAATAAATATCACGATTAACTGAACATTTTTACCTCCATCAACGATTATTGAACGAGTATTTTAATTATTTTATTTTTGATTTTTTTTTTTTTTTACCCTAACAAAACAATTGTACATTTCAGCTGTAAATTCATTTATTCGTTTACTGTAGATATTACATTTACATATTGTATATGATCTCTTTTTAAATAGTTACTGTTAGATACAATTTTAAATCTGTATTTTATTTTATTTTTTTGCTTTGTTTAGTGCTTGCTAACAACATAATTTATTTACAAAATATTTGATATATAGATAGAAAAAATGGCTAAAATGTGACTATATAGAAAGCAAATGAATGTACTAAACTACTAAACAACTATATTGTTAAAAAAAAAAAGAATAAGACCACAGACGGTTGTTAACCCACTGGCGCCATCTAGTGGTGGAACCGCAGTGCATGCTGGTGCTGTGATTTAACTCAGTTGACTGGCTTTAGTTATCTGATAGGTCGGCAGCAACAGGTTCACTAACACACCAAAAGCTTTAGGAAAGTTAAATGTGGGTCCATTTACAGTCTCCTGACACCAGCCCCGGCAACAGAGGGAGATAAAGCGCTGTTTTGATTAGGTAACACTTGTTTGTGTTTGCAACAAACCAAACTGAATGAAAGGGGACACACCTTTAGTACACGAGAGACTCTAGTGGAGCGTTTCATTTGATTTAGCGGTCAGAGATATTCACAGTTTGTGCAGAAAATATAAATTTAATGAAAGAAATGATCGCAAATGTGCTTACATGCAATCTTTGGTTCAGGTTTATTCTTTATGAGACAGCTGCACACCCAATGCGTAATTAATTCGCACTTAACACCAATCCAAAATGGGTCTTACCGAAAGTTTTCCTTTCGATGCCATTCGTTTCCATTCCTTCTTATTTATTTTTCTCCTTAAGGTCTTTTCCCTTGTAGCGCTGTTTCAGGTGTAGTCCTTCCTTGTTTCCGAGTGGGTAGCTGGGAAACTAAAAGTGACTCTGGGAGTGGTGAACCACGAAGACAACACGTCCCAACGCCGCGGAGCAGGTGGGTTTCTCCTGAAAGCGAGCGCTCCTGCAGGCTTCAGCACCGGTTTGACAAGCTTGCCATACGAGCTGATCTGCTGATGTCACAACAGGGTAGGTTAAACCTTTACACCAGCTTGTGCCATCAGACACTGAATCAGTGAAGGTCACTTTGTGAGCAATCAAACCATACCTCTCTGTCATTTTGTCACTTTTTTATGCACATGCGATGAAAAGGTTTAAATTCCTTTCTTATACACGTAGGCTGTGTAATATGCAACACCCAAAAGCACCAAGATACTGTGCAGAGTGCGAAGTTCATATCTGTATCCTGTTACAGCCTTTTTGTTTTCATGTGAACACCTGGCCCTCTTTTGAACACCTGATAAATGTGACCAGAAAGGCTGAATGGCAGTATTGGATCATAGCCAGAACACACAGACAGTGAGCAGAGGATGCTGAATGGGACATATGGAGTCTTTGCTTCTCTTTTCATGTGCAGCTTTGCCTTGGCAGGACAGCAGCAGCGCAGTCACTGGTGCATTGGGGCTCTTATGGCTCTCAGCACTTCCCTTTCAGGCCCGGCTTACCCTCAACGCACCGTCAGCATCAGGATGAGTGAGCTTTAATACAGCACTGGAGGGAGAGCTTCCGGGCAAGGGCCGACCACCCCCAAAGGTCCACGAGGTTCAGGGTAACATAGAGTGCAACCTTTTGATGTAGTTTAATATCAGCTCTGTATGCACATGGCAGATTTACGCTTTTTTAGAACAAAAAAGAAAGGAAGAGAAAAAATAGCAGAGGATTTAGGGGATCTTTTTTAATGCATCCCTTGTCACAAGTTTTTCATTGCTCAGTGTATCTGTTCTGTTAGTTGTGTATATGACAATAAAGGTCTTGAATCTTGTGCATATAGTGTGTATGTTTGCTTGGAGTCTGGGCTTGTAAAACAAGCAAGAACAGGCCCAGCTGTTCAGACACATACCACTGATGCCATCCATAGCTGTGCTGCTTTTCTCAAAAACAGCCTTCTTTCTCCGCGCGCTGTTTCACTGACATAGATTATGCTCTTACAGGTTCTGCCAAAGCACACGTGCAAAAATTAAAGAAAGAAGCACTCTCCAGAACGCAAACCAATTGTCTATTGTCTTTCCTGCGCCAAATATTCATCAAGTTTACTTAAATGATTAATGCTGGAGTCTGGATAGGTTTTGGCACAGAACAAAACTGGATCTGGTTCCCATAAAACAAACAATAGTGTCTCTTTCTAATATTAAATATTACAGTTTTCAACATGGACATGAAAGAGAAGATCACCAATAAACAAAGCTATATTTCCATGACATATAAAAATATAAAATGAAAATAACTACTCTTTTAGAGAAAAATGTAGTCATTTTCATTTTACTGTATTTGATGAGAAACTTTGAGAAATAAAAGGCTCGTCAGAATGTCAGACTTTTATATGTGAAAGTAAGTTTGTAAAATGTATAAATTTGGATTAAATGATTTTTATAGTTTTTTTTTCCTTACAGAGAGCTTTCAGTTTTATTTTGGTGAGATTTGCAAAAATTGCATCAAATATTTTTTAACTATTGAAAATATTCAGTGAGAAGTAATGTTATATTTTGTCTTCAGTGGCTTGTACGGTACATCAGACATGAACTGCTTCGCTTAGTTTGTGATCACTTGGAAAATTCTACTTTCACAAGTCAAAATAGTCTGAGACCCTGTTTTCAATGGTTTGCCATGAATAAGATATATGAAAAAATAAGACACAAAAAGACTAAATATTTTCAAAGGACTACATAATTTAAAAAAGATAAAGTGTTTAGAGCTATCCAGCAGCCCAAGAGAAACACATTTGATTTGATTTGTTAAAAGACTCAGAATGAACTCCTCTAGCATTTGCCAAATTGCTTTTTAATGTCTTTACTTACTACTTCTTTTCCTTTCTGCTTTTCCCTTCAGGTGTCACCACAGTGAATCATCTGCCTCCATTTATCTTTATCCTCTACATCTTCTCTCACACCAACAAACTTCATGTCCTCTTTCACTACATCCATAATTCTCCTCTTTGGTCTTCCTCTAGACCTCCTGTCTGGCAGTTCCAACCTCATCATCCTTTTACTGATATATTCACTCTCCCTCCTCTGTACATGTCCAAACCATCTCATTCTGGCCTCTCTGGCTTTCTTTCCAAAACATCTAACATGAGCTGTCCCTCTGATGCACTCATTCCTGATCTTATCCATTCTTGTTACTCCCAAAGAGATCCTCAACATTTTGAACCTCATCAACCTCCAACTTGGCCTCCTGTCTTTTCCTCAGTGCTACAGTCTCAAAACCAGACACCACTGCAGGTACAACACTCACTCATCTTGTACACCTTTCCTTTCATTTTGCTGAAACTCTTTTATCAGGTCTGACACTTTTCTCCACCTGTTCCATCCTGCTTACACATGTTTCTGCGCCTCTTTTCAAACCTTTCATGCTTTAAATCCTCCACCTTCTTTATCTCTGCTCCCTGTAGCCTCACCGTTCCACTTGGGTTCCTCTCATTTACTCACATGTATTCTGACTTGCAGCAGCTAACCTTCATTCCTCTCCTTTCCAGGTCATACCTCCACCTCTCTAGCTTTTCCTCCATCTGCTCTCTGCTCTCACCATAGACTACAATGTCATCTGCAAACATCATAGTCCACGGAGATTCCTGTTTATTCTCATCTGTCAGCCTGTCCATCACCACAGCAAACAAGAAGGGACTCTTCATCCTTGATCCAGATCGCTTCCAGGACTTGTACTGCTGCAGGACTCAAACGAGGGAAAGGACCATCATAAAGGACCCCTCCCACACCACGCAGTCTCTTTGAACCACATCCATCTGGCAGTGACTGTTTACAATTTGCTTCATTCTGGAACTAAAATGATCTTTTTCATTTTCATGTTGCGCTATTATTTATTGTATATAAGTGAATACTTCTGTTTTTCATTTATGAAGAGTTTATATGTATAGAGTTTTTTGCTATATTTTCACATTTCTTATTACTTATTACATCACATACAAGAGAGACAACAACTGCTCGGCAAATAATTCTTTGTGTGTGTTTATGTATTTGCTGCACAAAGCAGATTCTTATTCTGACTGATTCAGTCCCACCTCCACCTTGAACACCTCCGTCACACCTACAGCACAGCTCACCACTGTCTTACAGCTCTCACACGTGTCCGGTACCGCTCTCTCTGCTACTCTAAACTTCCTCATACAATACCACAGCTCCTCCCTTGGCACGCTGTCACATTCTTTCTCAAGGTCTACAATGCAGCTTTCTCTCACCTTCTCTGTGCTTCTCTATCAACATCTATCAACATCTTTAGTACCTTTTTTTTGGCATGAAACCATAATGCTGTTCACAAATTATCACTTCTGCCCTTAATGTAGCTTCCAATATTCGTTCCCATAACTTCATTGTGTGGCCCACCAACTTTATTCCTCCGTAGTTGCACATCTCCCTTCTTCTTAAAAATCTGCACCAGCACACTTCACCATTCCTCAGCTATCCTCTACTCTCTAAGATCTTGTTGAAAGTCTTATTCAAAAGAATAAACTGTGCTGTATCTGTTCTAAAAACAACAAAATAGAGAAGTTATATTTTTTTCATAGACCAATTAATGTTTTAAGACTAAGTTTTAATGTAAATTGTTGATGGAATTTCAACATAAAAATAACAAGTAACCTTGTGTTCTTGTGTACACAACAATTATTGATAATTATTGGTAATTTTTGACTGTGCTTTTAAGTTTGACAAACAGATTAGTTCAGTGGCGAAGACCAGCTTTTTTCAATTAAGATTCCTTCAGTAAGTTGAAGGCCTACCTCCCTTCCCTTTACCAGGACTTTGAGAGAATTACTCATGATTTTATTTTATCTTGTACTGTAATTGCTTGTATTTTGGTCTCGATCAGTTGTCTGATCAGTCTACAGGCTGTACAAAATGCAGCAGCTCAAACTTCTGACAGTAAAAGAAACCGGTATGCAACACATCACTGCTATTCTGACCTCCTCACACTGGCTTCCTATCCATTTCAGGACCCCGATCAAAACATTATTACTTGTTTTTAAGTGTCTCAAATGCAGAGCACCACCTTACTTGTGTTTGAAGCCTCACACTCGAGGTAGAACACTGAGGTCTACAAACCAGCTGCTCCTGGATGTTCCCACATCCAGACTGAAAAACAGAGGTGACAAGTTCAGGTTCCTTTATTTGTACCCGTAAGTTAATTTGTCATCCAGTATAAGAAGAAAAAAGGCATCCAATCATACACACTACATGTGGCACAAAGCAATAAAATACTATTTACTTAATTTAACACACTTAGCCATCTTAAAGTTATTTTATTGATTTATTATTTTTTCTTCTCTTTTGTTGCATCAGGTTTTGTTGTTCTCTGTGTAATATTTATTTTTGACATTGTTTTTGTTTTATCTGTGCAATTTGTACAGCACTTTGGTCAGCTCCTTGTTGTTTAAAATGTGCCATAGAAATTAACTTTGACTTGACTTTTAAAAATAACGCTGTCACTACTGATATCTACACTTGCCCTCGTTACTGATTGGAATCTCGAGACAGAGCTCACTGGTCTCGCTCATCACTATTTGGGACATCAGCGCCCTCTGCTGGGCGTGATAAAAATGACGGGTGGATTTAATTACTAATTGATGCATGTAAATGTACGCTTAAACATTTCAACTAAAATATATATATATATATGTATGTGTGTGTGTGTGTGTGTGTTTATTATTTTATTTTAATTTTTATTTTTTAATCTTATCTTTATCACGGACATTCGCCTCACTGAAGAGGGCGACATCTTAGTACCTCCTTCTGAGTTTGTACGTAATACGCCGCGTCAGTCGCGCGTGAAGTTGTGTTGACAGGAGCGGCAGGAGTTGTCAGCGGCGGCCAGTTTCACCATCCGACCCGAATGGAGTGATCTCACAGCCGCTATTCTACGCGGAACCTCTACGATTGCTTTAGGAGCACTGTTCGCACCCTTCAAGAAGCGACCATGGCAGACGAGCAGCCCTCTCAGTCGTGGTCAATTGACAAGGATGACTATGAACTCAACGAGGTGATAGGTGAGCAGCTTAGCCCGCTAATGTTAGCCTCTTAGCCTCGCCTCGTCTTCGCAGGAGCGCCGGCTGGAAAAAGCTCATAGACACTTAGCAGTACGTGTCTGTAGCCGACAGAAGTCAAGTCGCAACACGTCGCCACACTGCAGTATTGTCGGTAGTACGGTAGTTTCCTTCTGGCGAGGCCAACTGTTCCGGCAAGGCCAACTCTTCCAGCAAAGCAACATGGAGCTACACGGCTAGCTCCGGTAGTTTTAGCCGACAGTTGGAGAAGAATCGCTGTTGTAGAGGGTGGTGCTCTAACTGAAAGTGTGCTTCAATTGTTACACAAGGCCAGATAACGCGATTTAAAACTGTGATAAATGGCTTGTTCTTGTGTAATAACTACCGGCTTGTAAACTGTCTTCTATATGTGCATTACAGCGTTGACCATTTTCATTCAAAAATATTACAGTATGTACGAAAATGTAATTAATGAACTGGTTGAAGTGTCTTATCCTGACTACTTGTGTCCCAAGAGATTTTTTTTCCTCAAAACTGTCAATGTCGATTTTTTCAGGGAGTGGAGCAACTGCAGTTGTCCAGGCAGCTTACTGCAAGCCAAGAAAGGAGAAGGTAGCCATTAAACGCATCAACCTGGAGAAATGTCAAACTAGCATGGATGAACTTCTGGTAAGTAACCACTGGAAAAGTGTGTGTGTGTCTACACATTTACATTTTATATATATATATATATATATATATATATATATATATATATATATATATATATATATATATATATACTATATATCGTCATATATGTGTGTGTGTTTATCATATATATGTATATGTATAATATATCTATCTACTTCTATCTTTTATGTTTGCCTATTTTATTCATGGTTAATGCCTTAAACTGAGTTCTCTTCAACCCTGATGTTTACTTTAGACCACTGGTTTGCAAACTTTGCACTACAAGGTTACAGATTTCAGAAGTTGAAAAATAATTTGTGTTATTTTTTATAGCAAAACTTTGCAATGTGTTATTCCTTATAATGTGTTTAAAAAAAAGTGAAAGCTACTGTATCTGTACCTATGTTTTTGCTGCGCTAAAATGTATATACAGTATATACATATGTATATATAAACGTTTTGCAATGTTGTGTGTGGTTATATATATATACTTATATTATATATAATATCTATATATATCCATATATATATTATATCCATATATATATATCTATATATATATATATATATATATATTATATATATCTATATATATATATATATATACTTATATATATATATGTAATGTGTGTGTGTCCTGGTGGGGTCAGTCATATCAGTGAAGAACAGATCGAAAGCTTGATACTGCAACAACCCTGAATAATAAAGCTCAGTTTAATTAATACAAAACACAGTTCTGACAAAGTATCTGTCAACATAGTCATAATAAAAATGATGTTTCAGTACAACAGTGTTTGTCCTCATCAGCACTTAAGCATTGCTTCCTTCATAGTCTAATTTTTAAATCATACTTAAATGTGACACAATTACAGATATGGAGAAGTGAATTTTCTACATGCATGTCATCACTAAGATACTTCTGTCAACACAGAGTTGTCAGAGCAGTAGAATCCAGTGGGTGCAGTTTGAATTAAGCTGAGTATGATTGGCACTGTGAATGTTAAAGTCTTTTCGATTGCTTTCAGTACATTTCACACCCACTGAATTTGAAACACTAAAGTTAGATTCTGGTTTGTTTGCTTCTCTTTCAGTCCCTTACTTACCATCATGTGCAGATTATTGCTTTTCAAACACTGTAAAACAACATCACAGTGTATGTTATATGATGTGAACACTGAATTACTAGGTTGTGTGTCTTTAGGGCTTTCACCAACACTGTTCTTGTATGATATCATAAGATCCTGAATCCATCTGTGTGTGTATTTTAGATTGAAATGTCTTAGGCTGGTGGCTCAGTGATGATGTAATTCAGGTTCCTCCACTGTCTCGTGTCTACCCCTGGTTTACAAAGTGTGTGCATCTGGTTTAGGACTATTTTAACAGGGACTTTTAGTCTTGGACGAAATAGTAAAAACAAGAATTAAATGGTTTCATTCAAAGCTTATTGACTTAAATGTGGCTGAATCAAGTTGGTCTCTGTTTGCATAGAGATGGAATTAATATTTGCTTAGTATGCTACATTTTTCCTTTACTTGGCTGACAGTTTCTCACACATTGTTTTTTCTCTGTGTGCAGAAAGAGATTCAGGCTATGAGCCAGTGCCACCATCCAAACATCGTGTCTTATTATACCTCCTTTGTGGTGAAGGATGAACTGTGGTTGGTGATGAAGCTGCTCAGTGGTGGTAAGTGCTGCAGTTCTGGAAAAACCTGTTTCTGACTGAATTTACTTGCTGGTACTTATCCTATCCATGACTTAATTTTCTTTGTCACACTTGTCTACTTTTATCAAGGTCAGACTGAAATTCTTAATGAATGTTAGGATTAACTCCACTACCAGGCATTTTCGGGCATGCCACGTGTTGCTCAATACTTGCTCTTTCCAGCTTTATAATTTGGATAATTTTTAACTTAGTTTTTGCCTTTATGAACATGTTTCATTAACTGGTCAGTAAATGAATGAATTAATTGGTGTAATCAATCAATAGATTGTGGGGACACGTAACCATCAATTACTCCCTGTATAGGTTTTAAGAATTACTTGTATTCTTCACCTTTCATGTAGACATGCAGCATCACTTGGAGAGGTTGTTTGCATGTGTCCATATGTGATAGTAACTTTGTCTAAAATAACTTGCAGTTTTCATGAAAAAGATGCTTCTCCTGGAAATTGTGTCTCTCAGTAATGCTCAGCCAGCTTATTCTTACTTTAAAGACGGTGATTGTTGTTGGCTTCTTTCAGCAAAATGTAAAAATGGCTAATTTGATATATTTTTTTTAATGTTTTTGGATAATTGTTGGCCTTTTCTGCAATTATTATTATTATATGTTTGCAACTCTTCTGATTGTTGACCAATCTATTCAGACAAATGTTAAATAACATAAAAACATTGCATTTCACATAATAGATGGTTAGTAGTTATCTACAAGTTCAGGTGTCTCCATTCAGAGACTGAGGAGCTCCCTGCAGAATGAACATATCTTGTGACAACCCTCTGCCTTGGTCTCAGGCTCAGTGTTGGATATCATCAAGCATATCATCTCTCGTGGTGAGCACAAGACCGGAGTGTTGGATGAGGCCAGCATTGCTACCATCCTCAGAGAAGTGTTGGAGGGGCTGGAGTACCTTCACAAAAACGGACAGATTCATCGGTGAGTTGTAATGACGTGCAACTATGTGACTAGAGCGTGCCATCACACACTGCTTTCTGACATCAGTCAGACACTAATCCTTTCATTTTTTCACATGAGCGTGTAGTTTGAACTAGACCTCACTCTTTCAATATTTAATACAAGGAAATGCATAATTTAAGAGGTTTGTTTGACATGAAAGATCCTCCTAGGAACAACCACTGAGAGGAGCAGTCCCTGTATACCTGCTGAGGTTTGCTGCATGGCAAATGTTAGTTTCAAATTAAGATTTTTTTTGGGGGTTGCAAAATAGGTTTCTTAAATCAAATTGTTTATGTAAAATACTTTAAGTCAAAATGTTCCGATACAATAGCGATCCAAATAGCTAGTATTCTTTAAATGGAAGATACATTTTTTTTTTTTTATTGTTTACTATCGTTATTCTTGGAAAGAGTTAGAGCAGCAGCTGATGGAGCTCATATGATGTGGCTAACTCACTTACAACTAATCAGTTGAAGGTGGGGTGAGGAAGACTGCTGGCAGTTCAGTCCATCTCAGTTTTTTGTGCATAGTTTGCACAAAGTGTACAGTGTCCAAACAGAACTCAGGAAAACTGAGATTAAATCGGTCAAAGCTTCAGTATGTTTGTGTGTAATTGCATAGAGTGATTATTCATCTTTTTTTTTCCGGGCTGAGCCGTATCTGTGTGGCACAACCATTGACCTGTGACGCTTAGATTGTACTCTTTGGTTTAATCTTCCTCCTTTTCTCTTACAGGGATCTGAAGGCTGGAAACATTCTTCTAGGAGACGACGGATCAGTGCAAATTGCTGGTACAGTGTTTGTTTTTTTTCACATTTGCAGTTTTATTTTTACAACTTCAAAGAAGATCTTCTCTCTGAAACCTTTTGAATGATTAGAAATATGGTTTATCTGCAGACTTAAAAACTTAAATATTTTTGATTTTCCTCTCTGTTACACATTTATAATTGCGCACATGCTCCAGACTTTGGAGTGAGTGCCTTTCTAGCAACTGGAGGAGATATGACAAGGAACAAGGTTCGGAAGACGTTTGTTGGAACGCCTTGCTGGATGGCCCCAGAGGTCATGGAACAGGTGCGAGTCTTTCTCTCACACTGTTTTCTCTCTGTAATGCTTCAGCTTAGAGGGAAAAAAAAAGAGTTGAGAACTTAGCTCTGTTTTTGATCTACAGGTCCGTGGCTATGACTTCAAAGCTGATATCTGGAGTTTTGCAATTACTGCCATTGAACTGGCCACTGGGGCTGCACCATATCACAAATACCCACCAATGAAGGTAACTGTGTGCTTAACACTGTTTTATGTAATTAAAACAAATTATCTTTTGAGTTTCTATTGATTTTGTGTTTACAAAAGCAGATGAGTTGAAAATCTCAAACAAAACAAGTTGAGACATTTTTAAAGAGTTCTATATACTCTGTCAGCAGTTGTTCCTACTTTACAGATGTTTATCTCTTCTGAAACTTTGGGAAAACATTTTTGCCTGTCAAATGCTCATAGTTGCCTTGGTAAAGATGGGAGTACTGAATATAAATCCAAAGCAGAAAATTATTATTTTTATTTATTTTTTTAATTGGGTTTGGGTTTGTTGGTATGGGGGGAGGTTTTATAGTGGGAGTCACCAGCTCCTACTAAAAAGCTGTCTTGCCAAATGAATAGCAGGGGAAATGAAATCAAGTTTAAAAGACCAAACATGGAACATCTTAATATATTGTTATATATTAATCACTGTATGTATTATGTTCCCTCAAAGTTTTTATTTGGACATGAAAATGAATTGAATGTGTTTTCTAACTGAATCTGATCATTGCACTTGTAGGTCCTGATGCTTACTTTGCAGAATGACCCTCCCTGTCTAGAGACAGGTATCACAGATAAAGAAATGGTGAAGAAGTATGGCAAATCTTTTAGGAAGATGCTCTCTTTGTGTTTACAGAAAGATCCCGAAAAAAGGTCAGTTTGTTGTTGAACTTTTTTTTCTTTCTTGCTTGCTTGTTTATATCCACCAGGTGCTCTCGTTGTGTAATGGATATTTTGAAGATTCTTGTCTCTTTCCTGTTTAGGCCAACTGCTGCTGAGTTACTGAAGCATAAATTCTTCACAAAGGCCAAGGTTAGCTATGTATTACTGTTATGAAAATGAAGTGATGTTTTCATGGTTTAGATTCTTGGTAATCTAGGTCACTTTAATCCTAAAAATCTTGAACAGAAGGCAATAGGGGCAAGCTGACTACCCGGAAATATGACTTGTAAGGGGACAAAACTTGCATTCATTTGGGGCTTTGCAGACACGCGTCTTTCTCTGTCTTATGGCTTCCTTCAGTTAATCCAGTAGAAGTAGATTGGATCACCACTTGTCACAGTCCGTGTTGATATTTTTCTTGCTGAATTAACGTGGTCATAACTTGGAATTAGTCATGAGGTTCAGCATGTTTACAAGCGTCATACTCCTACCAGTCAGTCAGACCTGAAAAAGGCTTCTTCAGCTGAGCAGGGAGTACTCAGAAGAGTTGAAACATCTTTAAGAACCCAGAAAAGAAGTCCACTTATTTTCTTTTTGAGCTTTTGGGGATGACTTGAAATGTGCATGTACATTTCACCAAGAATATTTACAGATTCTGCAAGAAAGGTTTTTCTTTCTGTTTCAGAACAATGAGTACTTGCAGGAGAGGCTCTTACAGAAAGGACCAACAATATCAGATCGATCTAAAAAGGTTTGGCACTCGTTACTAACAGTTAATTCATACTAATTGAACAGTGCTTCTGCAGTATGCTGAGTGCTAAGGTGTGCTGTCTTGTATAAGGCGTGTCCCAGTTTCCCAGCTTTCTGCCTAATGCATACTAGGACATGCCTGGAATGAATCAAAGAGGTGATGAGTCAGTATTGTGTGCTGCTCTTCTCCATTGCACTGTGTAGGTGCGTCGTGTGCCCGGTTCAAGTGGCCGTCTCCACAAGACGGAAGATGGCGGGTGGGAGTGGAGTGACGATGAGCTGGACGAGGAAAGCGAAGAGGGAAAAGCTGCTGTGGCAGGTCTGCGGGTGAGTCCCTGCATGCCTGTGTCCTCTGACAGATGGTCAAGTCTTCAGTTCTGCTACAGTCTGTGTGTCAGTGCTCAGGGTCCTGTGGAGACCAGATGGTTTTTGCTGTATTCTTGGTGTGAAGAACTTTTAGCTGAGCAGGAATCTGCTTTTAAGAATTCTCCTTTATCAAATTTCAGTTCCACAGGTAGATTGACTGACTGACAACATCTTTGAATATTGACTAGAAAAAGCATCTCTGTCTAGTTTTAATGACTTCCCTGTTGCTGCAGCTTTCTGGAAACTTAAATGATGCATGTGGGCTCAAGAATGATAACAATGCTTACATGCTTTTGAGCTCAAGTAGATAGTTATCTTTTTTATTTTTTAGGATTGGTTAAAAATATTGTAAAATGCAGAACCTTAACCATCAGAGCTCAGGGATGTTTTCTAACTGGCCCAAACCACTTGTCTTCATTTTCAATTGTCTGGATGTGGGCTCCACTTTCTTGTTTGTCTTAACTGTGTTGTCACTTTATCTTCCTCGCCTACTTTCTGTAATTACAAAAAAAAAAAAATCATGCAATACTTCATAGGTCTATTAACTATGGGTATAAAAGCAAAAATGCATGCATTTAATCCTGATAATCTGTCATGTCCATTCTGCAGTCACCCAGAGTAAAGGATGGATCCCAGAATATGGAGGTGAGTCAGTTTGCAGTGGGCATGTAAATCTTACTTTTTATCAATAATGGTGTCACGGGGAGATCTGCATGACTGTAATGTGCGTGTGTGTTTAAATTTCATATTTAATCATTTCATATAAAACTGGTTTAAACAATTCATTTATTTGCAAATTTGTGTCTGTTAGCTTTTTCCACCAGCAGATGGCTCTGCAGCACATCTGCAGCCACCAGGTGTGGCACATGAGAGACCTGCAAATGTGGCTCCAGCAGAAGAGGATGCTCCGCCTCCGACTGCCACTCAAATAGCGAGCCCTTCACACAGACCTGCTGTTCAGGTAAAACACATTAAAAAATGTCTGGAGGTCTTAGAAAATGTCAAAATATCCTCTTAAGAGTTTTGTTACAGGGAATGGTTTTGAAAACAGTTAGACCAATAGTGCCATTCTTTTTCACCTTTCATGTGACACTTATATTATTCCTTGAATGTATTAAATTTAATATTTTGAAAATGCGTCATTAGTTTTGATATATGTTGTGGTCAAGCAAAACTGAGGTGTGTTAATATTTTGTGTTCAACATTGTTTTCCTTCCTGACATTAAAGTAAATCTTCTTTCCTGAATCACTTAGATTCAGATTTTCTTCCTAAAGCACACGTAAAGAGTTTTTTTTTTTTTTTTTTTAATTACATCACACCTTGAGGATTGGGCATGTTATTGAGCTTGAAGCAATTCTTCTTTTTTTTTTCCTTCAATCTAATTTTGTTCTATTTTTGTTCTGAGTTTCCTGAGCTGTAATTATTTTACCGCTGTGCATTTGCAGGATCCGGCCACCTCTTCCGATACTCCCATCAGCCTTGTCCTCAGATTGAGAAACAACAAGAAAGAGCTCAACGACATCAGATTTGAGTTCATGCCAGGGAGAGGTAGAATTACTCATAAAGGGTTTTTTTTTGTTTTTTTTTTACTCATGCCTTCACTCTTCTGTGATGTATTTGTCTTTTCCATCCTCAGACTCTGCTGATGGAGTTTCTCAGGAGCTGGTCTCAGCTGGTCTGGTTGATGGGAGAGACTTAGTCATTGGTATGTTATCATTGTTGAGATTATGTCACCAGACAGCTTGGTTTGCAGGTTTGTTATTGGTGTAGCAATCACGCCTCTATGTTAACTGTTTTTGGCTGTAGCACACAGGTAAAATGTCTTAGTGTAGAACAAAAGAATGAGAGGAAAAGAGGTGCATGTGTGTGTTTTTATACATTTTCAAAACTATGAACTAGACTTCCTATAAGTATTACTTTTGGAAAATGTATTCACTATCCCAACAATTGCATAGGATATACAAAAAAGGCATGGATGTTGTACCACCTTCAGAAAAAGCATGTAACTGACCTGTCTACCTTGCGTACTGTGTCCCCATAATAATGAGATACGCAACCTTGATAACATTTATTATTTCTGCGTTTCAAACTGAAAACCAGCAGTGTGGCAGCATAGAATAAATTACATCAGTTTTATGAACAGGCAGGACCTCATTAACTTAATAGTACTCAGCTTTACAATTCAGTAACCCATTACTGAAGAATTATAGTCACTCTCTTCAAAGAACATGTTAATTCTAACAATTTTCTCTATAAGAGATGCTGAGAATCTGAGTCAACTTTTCCTCTTCTGCTGGACTCTAAAGAGTTAATTTTGGTTTTGACTTCAAGAATCGCTTATTTTTTCATGAGCACATTGAAACCACAAAACTTTTGTTTTATGATTGTGTTTTTATTCGTGTTTATCTGGAATGATTTGCATTACTTCTTCTTTCAATTGAATTCAGTAATTCTCTCTTAATTCTCAAAGTGAAACTACATATATTCCATCTGCCTTGAAATTACACATTGTCTCCTAAATTTGTCAACTTTGTTTATCTAAGAGAGAAAAATGTTATATTTGGCACAATTATTAATGATTCTTTACATGACCTGCTAGTCCAGAGGGTATTTATTCTTGATTAGTGAAAAAAAAAAAGAACCATTTCATACATATATATTTATACATACGTTTGTATATGTCTAATATGAGGCTTTTCGAGTTACTCTCGGGTCGCGGGAGAGATTTTAACCACATACAAGGAGAGATTCATATTAGAACTTGAAAAGCCCATTGCACTTGACCCCACTCACTTTTTTTAAAATATGCATTATTCCAGAAAGAACAAGATGTGGTTAAAAAAAAACATTCCTATAAAAAATCAGATTACTGCAAGATCTAGAAACGTTTGGGTATACTCATGATTTCATATATCCCACTGAGCAGCCTGTACACTGTACATACTTTAGCACTGTGCTATTGAATGACATGCACATTCTCACACAATTCAATTAAATTAAATTCAATTCAGTTTTATTTGTATAGTGTCTGTTACAATGACAATTGTCTCTAGGCGCTTTACAGAGACCCAGAGCATGACCCCTGAGCAAATATCATTAACTAAAATTATAATATTAAATCCAATCAATGATAATGGCAACACACCACACACCATTTCTCATCTCTTACTGTGCAGGTGCAACAAAATTCAAATCAGTTTTGTTTTTATAACATATGCTACAGCCTTGAGTATGGTCTAACAGCAGTTGTACAACTTCACCATGCATATCGATGAATGTTATGTCCTAATTTTGCCTTTTTCTCTCGTTGGTCATTTGACTCTTTTTCATTTTTTTGTCTAGTTGCTGCCAATTTGCAGAAAATTGTTGACGATCCTCAAAGCAACAAAAATGTGACCTTTAAACTGGTAAGCACATTTTTTCCTATGACAATGGTTTCTAAAATGGCAATATATTTATTGTTAAAAGATTTAAGATGAATAGCACAATTTCTATTTCCAATTTTAATTAATTTTTTTCAGGCATCAGGTGTGGAGGAGTCAGAGATTCCTGATGATATTAAACTCATTGGATTTGCGCAGCTGAGCATCAGTTAAGTCAAGCAGAGCCGGCAACAAAAGACAGAAACAAATGGTGTTGCACAGCTGCAGTGTAGTCGACTCCAAGAAACCACTACTGCCAAACAGAGGAGATGGTTGAAGGAAATAATGACAGGAAGAAGAAGAAACAGGAGGCTGGCAGGACTGAAACTACTGCAGCATGCATGAGGACCACACTGAGGGGTTCAGTTAATCACAGGAATCACACTTGAAATGTTTACAGTGCGCTTTTACAGCAGATGGGAGAAGAAATGCAATCAGCTATATCAATTCTTAATTTCTTTTTTTTTTTTTTTTTTTTTTTTTTTTTTGTTCTTCCTCCTCACACACAAGCACAATCCAAACCATCTCCTGCCAGTACTGGAAATGATTGCCTTTTTTTTTCTTTCTTTCAGATGTGCCACAAAACTCAAAGAGTATCATGCCACCTTTACATGGCACTTTATGCTACACTGAAATTGAAAGGTGTATGTTCAGCCTTAGATACTATAAACTACAGCGTGTTTGATAAAAACTAAACCGTCTGTGATTACTAGGTTTATTTAATGTATATTTCTCCTAGAAATAAAAAAAACAAAAAACTCTTACATCAATGCAGAAACCTAGACACACAGTAGCATAGTTTGTGATGTAATTCTATAAATTCTGAATTTACTTACTGATAAATTCATTTTTACTTAGGATATTCAACACAGAAAAAGATAATTGAAAAGCAGACTGACATAATCAGTGTCGTGTTTTTTGTCAAAAAAGGTAACCAAGGAGTTTAAAGGAAACATATCCTTTTTTTCTGCTTCTTCTTCTTTTTTTTTTTTTTTTTGTTAGACTTACATGTTGAAACTTACATGTTGTCACAATTTCCTGAGGTTATAATGACGTGTCTGTGACGTGTCCTGGCCAAAACATGATGTGGAAAAACAGAAAGTGATACTATCTTTACAGTTTTTTTTTCAGCGGTTTTACAGAGAGCAGTGTTAGCCACGCCTCTCCACTTCACCCTCTCTCTTTTGTGGGGTGTGCCTCTTTTGAAATCTGTTTTACAGCTTTGTGTTGAATACTTGGTAGGTAAATTTGGTTACTTCAGACGCCCCCGTATATCCAGTCAAGCATTTTTTTTCTCATATGTATCCATTAATCTCTGACCAAAGTTATGACCCTAATATCAATAAGCGCACACTCAACCTATAAAAAACAAACAAACAAAAAAAAAACATTTTGTCAATGGTTGTTTTCCTGAGATAGTATAGACAGGTTTATTTTCACTCACTGACAGCTGCCTAATATTCTTCTACTATGCAATAGTGCTATTGAATTTACTGTATGTTACCATTAGTTGCTATGATTGATTCTTTTGTGTAGCATAAAACTGCTTTTTGTGCATGCACCTTGAAGAGTTCAGACAGTCAACCAGCAAAAATGGGCAGCTCCAGTAATCTGCAGTGAGAATTTATTTTAACGTTGCAGGACTGAAAACGTAATGCAGCAATAGTCAGACACGGGTAACGATCACATTTCCTTGTAAGATAATTGATCCTTTTGATGACTGATCTAACACGTGGGAGGAATCCTAATGCTGGTGATGAGTGTCGAGCCCCAGGAGGCTCGCGTTACCGGCTGACTGCCGGTGAGCTGTTGTGGGGGTGTGCATGCTCAAAAACTGAAGTGATCTTCCAAATCAAAATGAAACCTAATGGGGTACTCGAATTCCAAATACGGTTTGTCGTTGGCCATGAAGATATGATTAGTGTTACTTTCCAAGGTTTTGCTGTACATCTGATATCTAGCTGCCACCCTAATAAAATGGAGATGAATACCGTATTCAGAGTCATGGCTGTATAGAGGGCAGAGCTGGTTTGTGTTTTAGTTGATAACCCAAAAACTATTGATTGGAATGCCATGCGATCTATTTTATCATCTTTGGTATTAAGTGCATTCATTTCATCCATGAAATATGTCAACATGTACTTGATTGGCCCAAGTATTTGTTCAGAAATATCAGACTTTTACAGAAAATGATGTCATTCTACTTCTAATTCCAGCATCTGGTTCAAAGTTGATTTGTTGTCTTGAGATTTGGCACAAACGTTTAAATTTCCAAAACAGGCCAATTCATAACTCACTCTTCCTTTAGAACCAAAGTCAGTGACACCTTTTTTTAGCCAATAATGTGTCAGCAGGATTTAATAAACCTACGCACCTGATTGTCATAAAACTCTCAGTGCCCTATTTAACATGTTAAAGATGGTGAACACAGCACTTTTTTTTTTTAATTGGCCTGTTCTGTTATTTGCTTGTAGTGTAACTTAGGCCCTATAAAATGTTACTTTCACCTCTATTATATAGACAGGCAGCAGAAAATTAGAGTTTTAATCTTAGTTTTTCTAAGAAATGCAAAGCTTTCTGCATGGAAAGATTCCATCTGAGGTAAATATTTTGATAATTGGGTGAAGTAATGCTTAAAATATCAAAGGAAGCCAGTTAGTGCTTTAGTTAGTTTTTTATTGTATTTTTTTTTTTTGCTTTTCCCTCTCTTCTTTTTTTTGTCATTAGGCTATCTTTCACAGTACTGTAGTTTCTTTGCTTTGAAACATTCACCATGAAATCACTGTCATCACTCCTAGTGTAGTTTATTTGTTTTTTTCTTTCATTGTACCACATGCAAAGGGCTGCAATATAGCTCCTAGTTCAGGTACTGATGTAAAATGGTATATGTAAAGACGTTGTAAATGTACATACGATGGCAACTCCATGCACTGTCTCACAAACGTCAAAAGGTTTATATGTTACGACGTAGATGCATTGACCGTTTAAGTGTACAATAGCCAATAAAAAATATATTTATCTTGTAAATATGGATCAAAGTTAAACAGATTAAGACTAATTCAGAACACAGCATTGGATTTGTTGTATAGTGTTTTCCACTCTTGGCCTCTGTCAGATCATCACTAATCCCACACAGTTAATTTGTCCAGATGGCGTCTTATTGGCGCGTTAACCTGCATAATTTGAAGTTACAGGCTGTTATTCACACACTGTGATATCATGCTTTTCTCATTGAAACCAGTGGCGAGGCTGTTGGTCATTTTAACTAGACAGAAGGCTCAGATACACGATACTCGGCCTGTGTGTGTGACATGATGATAAAATGATTGATCAAAGAGCTTGTGATGAAAGTCGTGCATTTTTTATTTTCTTGTTTACTCATTAGAAAACTTGTCCTGCTTCTTTTGAGTTGTTTGAAAAAAAATGAGCATTGGTTGGCAAGTACATATTTCTATTTTAAGTGTTATTATATGACATATAGTTCAAAATATGCTTAATCAACATAATTTGAAGCAGAAAAATTGTGAAGAGATTTAAATGAAATTCCTTGACTGATTATCTACATTGTTCACTGCATACAAACTCATTTTTAGTATTTGAATAAAATCACTTGATGGAATCAGTGAGTACCTCCTTTTTTTTTCCAGTTGTCATGTGTTACAGCTGTTTTCACCGTTTCCTTTCTTTAACAGGTCATCCATTAGTAAGCAAGGTTTAAATTTAGATTTGAAGATGGTCTTGTCATTTATGTGAGTTACTGATTACAGTCACACGGTTAAATATTGATTTTCATCTCTGCTTTATTAAAGACAGTCAACCAGTTTTCTTTCCAACTCATCTGCTGTGTGAAAATGGTGGAGTTTGGAGAGATTCTGAAGAACATCGGAGACTTTGGTTTCTTCCAAAAGCTTCTTGTTCTTGCGTTGGCCTTCCCAAACATCTTGCTGCCATTTTCCTTCTGCAGCTTTCTTTTTATCGAGCCAGATCCAGAGCGACACTGCAACACAGACTGGATCCTCAGAGCTGCTCCCAACCTGACCACCGATGAGCAGCTGAACCTGACTCTGCCCCGGGAGGAGGACAGGACCCTCAGCAGGTGTCGGATGTTTGTTCCTGTGGACTGGAACATCAGCGCCATCAGGGAGCACGGACTCAACGACACCACAGGGTGTCTGAATGGATGGGTGTATGGAAACATGCTGTATGAGGCCTGTGTTCTTGGAGGGAGAGAAAAGGTTTTCTTCTTGTAGCTTTGTAGTGATTTTGGTGTTTACACCCTGTCTGCAGCTACAGAGTGGATTGGGATCACTAGAAGATCGTTGGCATCCTGTTTGAGCCAGTTGTTTGTGTGTCTTGGTCAGTGTGCCATGGCTGGCCTGGTCTACATTATTCGAGACTGGAGGAAAGCCCAGTATGTTATGGCTGGAGCTCAGGTCTGCGTGCTCTTGTATATATGGTATGTGCTGTTTGTTGAGCTGCCTGTCACTGCACTGATGAACTATTAACAAGGTTATGTTCAGACATTAACACTGTGGATGTTGCTGGTTTGGCTGTTTTCGTAGTGAAACATATATATACACGCCATTTTGATTTTTATCTTTTTCAGGTTGGTTCCTGAATCGGCGAGGTGGCTGTTGGGACAGGGAAGAACTGAAGAAGCTAAGGCGTTGATCCGAAAAGTTGCAGCCATCAATAAAAGAGAAATTGCAGAGAATCTGCTGGATGAGGTTGATCTGATTCAGATGTAATTGCAAACAGTACATGACAGGTTTTAATAATCCCCTTAAAAAAAAGCTAGGACTTAAAAGTCTACAACAATACCTGCATCTCAGTCGGGTATGCAGACAACCGATTCAACAGGGCTGTAGCGACACACTAATCTCGCGATACGATACAATACACGATACGATATATGTCAATATTCATCTTACAATACATTTACATAATTTTATGAAAGATTTTAAACGGGAAAAGTGATTTTGGTGACATCTTGTGAGTGTTACAATGACTTTGTTTGAATTAAATTAAACTGAAAGCATCAATTACACATTATATGGCTGACAGGCAGCTTGCAAATGCTGGACAAAATGAATAAAAGATTTGTTGAGGAAAATAGTTTCATTTATTTAAACTTTTAAAATTGTTGCCTTGCAACCTTTTAAAGGTGGGACATGGGGGTTTGGAAAGCAAGCTTAGAATATTGATACCCACGGCTGAAAAATCGATACTCGATAAAATATCGATATATATCGCAGAATCGATAAAATCGTTCAGCTCTACTATTCAAGTTATCAAGTTATCCCACTTACACTTACACACTTGCACTACATTTGTGAATTAGCACCAAATACAAGCTAAAACAGATAGAAATGTACATATTTAAGATATTTAATCATGAGAACAAGATTATTAACTGTGAGAGTCAACAGGTTAACATTTCTTGGATGAAATATCAGTTTTAAGAAGAAAACATGCTGTAACAGATTTAGTGACACACTACGATCCCGTCACCCACAACACCCCATCATTCTGTCCAATAATAATAAAACAGAATTAAATTATTTAGAAATAATTCAAACTCTTCATTTAATCCACAACAGCACAGCTATAACATTTAATGTTTGATAGAATTTCAGAAAGGGCCAGCAACAGATTGGAAAAGTTGTGCAAAGTTCTTTATTAGATTTACTTTTAACAGGATGAGTTTTTCCAAAGTGAATCTGGGGAAAAGTACACAACTTTGTGGGAATGAGTTTAATTAGCGTTTCATTAACATTTTGCACAGTGTTCCAACTTTGGATCTTGCCATCTGTAAATAGAGATGGCTGGTTTAGAATAGCTCCTGGTATTAAAGTGAGAGAAATATAACAAACCTGAACAGTTTATGTAAAAAGTGCATCAAGTATTTGAGTTAATCTGTAAAATGAATATCAAAGACTTCATGCTGAAAATGTTCTCTTGTCCTCTGTAACAATAATACATTTGCTCATCAGGTAACTGGGGAAAAAAAGTCCAGAGTTTGGAAGTGAAAGCAATTTTTGCTTCATCAGTGCTCATAAAACATGTCCTCATTGTTTCTTTTGCATGGTGGGTAAATCAGCATTTGAGATGCACTCTCTCCTTACAGGTTAATAGATTTTAATTAAATGTTTGCTTTTTTTTTTTTAAAGCTGGGTTTTCTTTAAACCTGGGCTACTTCTCCCTCATCCTCAATGTGGGTAAATTAGGTCTGAACATCTTCCTGGTTCAGCTGCTCTTTGGGATTTCGGAGGCACCTGCACCTGTGTATCTGGGCTCTGGAGTTGTTCGGGAGGAAAAATCCCTGATATCAACACTTCTGACGGGCGGATTTGTTTGCCTCTTGGCCCTGGCTTTTTCTCAAGGTAAACCACCTACCCTTCACTTCCAAGGCTACGAAGTACATACAAAGTGACTGTTAAATGATTATTTCTGTTTCTCTTACCCTCCCAGAAAGCGCTGTTGTGGTCACAGCCCTCATCACCACAGGGAAATTCTTTCTGAACTGGGCTGGTTCAGTATGTATGGTTTACATCCAGGAGTTGTTTCCCACTTCCATCAGGTGTGTTAAACACTTTTCCAAATCAGGAAGCTGGGATGATATATGGAGCATTAAAAAAACAAACAAACAAAGTTGTTACATATGTTTCCCTCATGAACTTCATCAAACCTGGAAGCATAGATTCATTTTTGAACTTCACCCCTGCAACACGCTCCAAAATAAGCTGGGATGGAGCCACTTTCTGTGTTTCTGCTATCGTTTCCCTGGCAGCATCTCCACTTTGTTTCCACTTCCACCTTGTCAATGTGTGAGAAGATCATTGAAAAGTTTAAAAACAGGTTTTCTGAAAAGAACATTGAAGGTATGCCGGCTTGTTCACAAACGAGACGAGAGTTCTTTCACTGATGATTAGTTGTATTCTTGAAACTTTGTATATTCCACAATTACACTGATAAAACACAAAACAATGTACAAACATTACTTACTTGCTTCATATCATACAAACATACAATTACGAAACATAGAACAACATACCACTTTGGCCTGCATGCGGACAAACCGGTGAACTTCAATGATTATTATCTTGATTGGCTTAATTAACTTCATTGCCAATATATTAAAGGTTTTCCGAAGCGACGTTCGGGACCGGAAGTGACGTCACCGTCATCTTCAACCAAGCCCATCAAGCTTATTCTTTCGACCTTGCTACAATATTAGTTATTATTTCCTCATTCCTCCAATATATTCTATTAAGATACAAAAAAAAAATAGAAAATAAAACACTCCAAACAAACGTGTAACTCCAACGTTCTCTCTGTGGCATGAACAGCACCACAGCTACACCTAGTGGCGAAATGTGACAAAAAAAATACTGCAAGTGCAGTAACAGAAGGAGATTTGCTTGTTTCTTCTATATTGTATAAAATCTTTAAATATTTCAAGCATTGCAGGCCTTTAATGGTAAACTGGACGTGCTGTAAAATAATTGGCATGAAATTAACAAGAAAGAATATGAAATATGTTGGTTCATTTTGTCTGCAAAGAAGGTAGAAGTCTAAGTAAATGTAAGAATTACTGTTTGTTTGTTTTTTTTCTTTTTTTAAAAAATCTGCACATTGTGCCAACTCTTTCTGGCTAGTTGTCGTAAAACTATTAAAAATTTACTGTTGTTGTTGAAAAAATAAAATATAGTTCTATATTTATTTAACCCAGCAGTTGTATATATCTGAGAAAGACTTAAAAATTAATACTTGGCTGTGACTGGATTTTAGTGAATTTTTATGTCCATTGCATGCAAAGAGGTCATAAGTACAGTCTGCAGTCCAGTATGACTGGAAACCACATCAGACAAACCAGTAAACTCTAGCTGGAGCCCTGGAAGTGAGGCTCAGTGCAAGACTGTGTGACGTTGTTTGCTGATGAGCTGCTGTTGATTCAGATTTGTTGTCACTGATGTTGGAGATGGGTCAGGGTTCTGGTTGGCTCGTGAGGCAGTGGAAGAAATTTCTTTCAGATTAAAGTTCTGTCCACCTGCACAGGTAGTTTCCATCTGGAGTCAAATATTTGGTATTAAGCTGTTGTGTACTGGGTAAACTGGCTTCACTGCAGGACTGAATAAGACCTTACATACTTATTGAACAGCAGACGTGTATAAAAACTCTGAAGTTTTGTTATTATTTTTATTATTTAAAAAAAAGGAAATAGTTGTTTTTTTGTCCTGTGATTTCGAAACAGGAGAGAGGTCTTTTGACTGTTAAAAAGGCTCTTTGTTTCTCTTTCTAATGTTTTATAATCTTTAAACAGCCTTTAGAGGCTGGTTACACTAATAAAATTATATGTGTTTTCTTCCTGGTGACTTTGAAACTCTGCACAGTGCAGATCTTCCTGCATCACAGTGATCTTTAATCAGCGTTTCTTTTTTTTTTGATGAAGAATACCAGAACCGACCTCAGTCTATTCAGCAGTCTCTTCTGTGTGGAGTTTGTGCATATAGAACCAAATCAAAGGAACAAATTTGTCTGAATGTAATTCAGTATTTATATTTCAGTAAATAAGGTGAAACAGTCCCCAGTGGTACAGCAATAAACATAAAAGGACAGGCTCTGTTTTTGCCATTATAACCTTCATAGTAGAAGGTTCCAGCTGTGTTCAGGGAGGATCTCCTGTAGAATGTCTGTGTTGCAGCAGATCTGAAGAAGCCTCTGACTGAAGACACTCTCTTACTGAATCACTGCGTTGTGAAGAAGATGCTCAGAATTGTCCAAGATGTTTTTTTTTTTAATTTTATGAAGTATCCTCCTTTGCAGAATCAGCTCCAGAGGCCCCAGAACAGAGCCAGCCTTCTTTATTTTGTTCAGTTTCTTTAAGTCACCGGCTCTGATGCTGCTTCCCCCAACAGATGACTGCAGATAAGATCACACTCTCCAACAACAGACTCATATATATGTTGCAAACAGCTTATTTAAGTAGTAAAGTCTGCTCTGTCCCTTATAAACAGCATCAGTGTTGCATCTGTTGTCCACGTGAACACCAAGGTATTTATTCCACCACCTCCACTTCTTCTCCCATCATGGAAATGCTGTTTGACTTATTCCTGGTCCTCCTGAAATCTACAGTCACCTCCTTTGTTTTGTTCACATTTAAGATTTGATGATTAGATGGTTGTTCTCACAAAGCGGTCCACCAGCTCTCTGTCCTCAGTCTCTTGTCCATCACGGATACGTCCCACAACAGAGATAAATAAGCCATTTGGTTGATCTCAATAATTTGGCTCAGTTTGATTGCTGGGATGAAAATAGAGCAGAATCTGAAATATCTTGTGTATTTAAACATGTATATAAAACATGCATGTAAAATAGAAACAGTAAAAACAAAAAATTATTGTATATTATTGAAATATTCTAGAAGAACCCCACTGAGTAAAGTTAGTCTGATAATAAAGCTGCAATTTTTTCTAGATTTTTCTTGATTACAAAAAAGAAGAAAAATTCAATTAAGACCAATATTTTAAGAAAATGTGGTCAAAGCAACTTTGTATTTAAAGAGGACATCTCAAGAGCCTCTGTGGACTTGAGCGTTTCAAGAAATGTCAACTCCCTCATTATAATTACACTAGCTAGTGTAAAGTCTAAGATGTTATGAAACAGGCAATTTATGTGAGAGGAATAAGAGATAGGATTTTATGTAACAGACAGGTTCCATAAGTCACTGTACTGTCAGTGAAACATCTACAGTTGTCTTTGAGAGAGCAGGAAATCTGGGGCAAAACACCCATTTTTTAGAGCCAAGATTGAAAGCTGCACTGTTTTCTGTCAGGACCTTTGCTGGAAATAAGTTTGCTTTACTAAGCCATGCTTAAATTATTATGGTTATTTAATCATTATTATTATTATAATATGAAGAATATTACCAAACTTCTTGTGACTGCTGATCATCATGTTCTGAGAAAATTCAACTCGACTTGGATCAAATGAGAAAGATGTCATTTAAAGAGTGACATGACAATCACAACACTGGTCTGTCTCTGAAAATAAAACATTAAATAAAGTGCTGTCTCATCTCTCCTCGAGAACGCTGACCAGGGTTTAAACATTAATGGGCTTTGTTTAAAGGTCATTCACTGGCAGCATCTCTGAAGTGGGAGTCTGCACCATAAACATGGCTGACTTTGGAGAGATTCTGCTAAATATTGGAGAGTTTGGACTTTTTCAGAAGACCATCCTGTTTGCTCTTTGCTTCCCAAATCTTATTCTGCCTTTCCACTTTGCGAGTGTATTATTTATCGAGTCAGATCCAGAGCGACACTGCAACACAGACTGGATCCTCAGGGCTGCGCCCAACCTGACCACCGATGAGCAGCTGAACCTGACTCTGCCCCGGGAGGAGGACGGGACCCTCAGCAGGTGTCGGATGTTTGTGCCTGTGGACTGGGACATCGATGCCATCAGGGAGTACGGACTCAACGACACCACAGGGTGTCTGAATGGATGGGTGTATGGAAACATGCTGTACGAAGGCCACCATAGTCACTGATGTAAGGGATATATCTATGTGCTTATAATTGCTTTATAAGGTATATATTTACATATATAAATGTATACATTTTAACATGTATTTAACTTATTATTTTTGTCACAGTTTGATCTAGTCTGTGACCAGGCTTATTTGGTTGAAGTGGCACAAGCAGTGCTAATGGCTGGTATCCTGGTTGGATGTCTCTTACTTGGACCTTTTGCTGAATCGTAAAGAAAAAAAAAAAAAAGAAAAAAACCAAAAAACAAAATATCTGCTCTTGACCCTGACTTATCTTATGGCAGTTGGAAGGCTTAAACTCTTAACCCAAGATCCAACTTCTGTTTATTTTTAAGTTCATTAAGTGTCTGTTCACCTAAAAATTCAGTAAAACCTGTCAATTTATTGAAGGCTCACCAGAATAATCTTGTCTTTTCCAGATTTGGCCGTAAAAGAGCATGTCAGATACCTGTAGTGGTGATGGTCATATTTACTGTAACAACTGGATTATCTCCCAACTTCTACTTCTATTTGGCTTCCCAGTTCCTTGTAGGAATTGGGTACGGAGGCTACCGAGTTAATGGTGTCATACTGGGTACAGTGTGTTTAATCTTCCTTTCTCTCTATGTTATATTATTATCCAACATAACAAAGTTACAGATTCTTTGATTCAAACACTTTTCCACACAATGTTCAGCTTTTATTGAAAATAGAACATAGACAAACTCTTAAAACTAAAGATTTTTGCTTTGTTATTGGAAAACTCTGATACAAGATATAACCTATATTCATCACATAAAGATATATATATACTGTGACATGATAGAAACCCCAAAAAAGGTGGCACAGTTAGTAAAAAAGCTAATTCACTTGAAAATGCATTGATCTCATGTGTTCATCTCTACCCACTGTGGAAATAAGTGTAGAATAAACCAGTATTTATTTATTTAAGATCATCATCAGTTCTGTAATTAGGAGAAAAAAATAAATTGATCTTAAACGATTTGCATTTATAACTGTTGTTGTTAATAGATTTTTTTCATATATATATATATATTTTTTTTCTTCTTTTCAATTCTGTGTATTTGTGTGTTTTTAACATATTTTATGCCCTTTTACATTTTCCATTTTCAGGGTTCCATAAATCCTGACATGGTAGTAGGTAAGATACTCACCTTAGTTCTAACAGTTGGCTCCCTGTTTCCAGCCACTGAATGGATCGGAGTGTCCAGACGGTCCTGGGGAGCATGTGTGACCCAGCTGTTTGGTGCAGTTGGACAGTCCATCCTCGCCTGCATGATCTATTTCATCAGAGACTGGAAACTGGCTCAGCTAATCACTGCAGCTCCTCTCGTGGTGGTCGCTATTTACATATGGTGTGCATTGATACTCTGTTAGCCCGTCCTGGTCTAAGCTTTATGCAGGTGACAGATTAGTTTCAGGTCCCACTGATGTGTTTCATGCAGGTTTATTCCAGAGTCAGCCAGGTGGCTGTTGGACAGAGGACGGACAGAAGAGGCTAGAGAGCTCATGGCCAAAGTGGCAAGCATCAACAAACGCACAGTTTCAGACTCTCTGCTGGAAAGGGTACCATTCTTCACTTTTTATTTGTTGTTGTTTTGAACAAAAATTTGCATATAACAATAATAAATAGCCAAACCACAATGGTATGAAGTGTATATTAAAGATGCAATAACAGGAATGAAATTATTGCGTTTCAACCTTGATTGTAAATCTGTTTTTGATGTTAAAACTGGATTTTACTGAATAGCAGTTACTTCAAATCTCATTTGCAAGCTTGTCAGATCACATTCATTTCTAAAAGGAGCAGTTAGCATGATGTTTTGTTCACCCCTGTGCATTACAGGTTGTTATGAAAGAAACTGAAAAAAAGGGAGGCATAATAGTTCTTATCCAATCACCTGTACTTAGGAAGTATTTCCTTACAGTAATATTTGCATGGTAAGTTACTTTACACTGCCACATCAGAACATTAATTCATCAACTGCACTGAGCTGTTAAAAATATTCCACAGCACAGTCAGTTTTCAAGCTGCTGTCGACTGTTTCCCCAGGTTCTCGCTGAACGTCACCTACTACTGCCTCTCCTTCAATGTGGGAAACTTCGGCTTGGATATTTTCCTGACTCAGGCCATGTTTGGTCTGACTGAACTACCAGCTCACATTTTGTGCATTTGGCTGTTAGAAGCTGTGGGGAGAAAGTGTCGCTGATGTCAACACTTCTAATCGGAGGATTCATGTGCCTCCTTATTTTAGCTGTTCCTCAAGGTAAAGCTAAACTCATAAATGAGATAAGTTGTATCACTGTACCGAGTATCTCTGCAAACCTTTTTGATCTTTTTTTTTTTTTTTTTTTTTGATTCAGTGCCCTTGATGTCTTTAGATGGACTGAATATACAGTGTTCACTAGCTTTATCCTGCACAAGGGTTTTATTTTATGTATTTTAATGCTCAAGCTAATAAAAACAAAGTCTTCAGAGTTATTATAATAACGGCAGATACTTTATTCCAGCGATGATGAAGCAGGTTTCCCCTCATACATCGTTCAGGAGGACTCGACAGGTCAGGAAACCTGAGGCAGGAAGGCCAACAGCTGTGGACTGGTTTTCTATTTCTGTCGTACAAAAGATACTTGTCTAAAGTTGTTAAAAACAAATCCAATTTTTATTTTATAAAAACCAAACAAAAAAAAGGAAAATGAATACATTTCTAGTCAGCTTGCAAAGGTTTTGATTTAGTCTACTGTTTTGCTGTTATTTATTTACCAAGAGGTTAGACTTAAATATGAAGGCTGAAGATTTCCATGACTTGTCAGCTTACAGCTTCACAGTGAAATACCAACTCGTCTCCATGGATTTCCAGTAATATTTATTGCTCCCAAACAATGCATGTTCATTTGGTGTTCCTCTGATGTTTTATGTTATAGTGCAGCAAATGCCAGCGTGTCAGGTGTCTAAGTAACTATGGGATGGATTGCCGTGAACTTAATGTACAAAGTATTTGTCTTCAGGTTAAAAAGGCCGCTGTCATGGTGAAGCATGACTTTTAATGATCATGTTTGATGATCTAAATCAGAATCGGCCTCACTGGCTGCTGTTTCCTGGACCTTTCATCTGCTGCTAACATCAGAACCTTAATCTATGATGATCAGCATTTATTTTTATTTTTATTATGACTAAACACTGCCATGTTTAAAGCATTAGAGCACCATTTTCCTGTTATTCTGACATATTGTATTGCGCCTCTTTTCAAGATAATGCTGTTGCTGTCACCACATTAGCAATAGCTGGTCGATTTTTCATCAACTGGGCTGGGTCCATATGTAATGTGTATGTTCAGGAGCTGTTTCCAACGTCTATTCGGTAAGAAGAGAGTCTCAACTGAAAGCTATAGCATTCAAGTTAGTTTCGGTCATCAAGTTAAAACGATGTGGGTACTAACTCAGCACATCCTGCCATGCTTTCTTGCTCTAGACAAACAGCCTCTGGTTTGGGCTCCATCGCGAGCCGAGTTGGGGGTTTGCTCTCCCCGTTGCTCAACATGCTGGCTGTGTACCACTGGTCCATACCCATCATAGTCTTCAGCAGCCTCCCACTCATCAGTGGATCACTCGGCTTCCTGCTTCCTGAAACCAGAAGAAAAGAGCTCCCGGATTCAACCGACGAGGCTGAGGGAAAAAAGTAAGAACGCTGCATGGGGATGACAACACCGTCATCAAGGTTCACGTGTCCTTATCAGTGAAGGGTGCAGTTTTATCTGTTCAGAAGCTTTATTACATGACAGACATGGTGATATGTCTGGTTAATGAGCAGTCTGGACAGTAAAGACTGAATCAGCAGACTTTACATTTTATAAGTTAAGACAAAAGCTTCCCACCAAGCAAAGTTACGTTGAAAAGACAACTTTATCAGGCGTCTAAAGAACATCTTTGGTTGAAAAGTGCATGTCTTTGGACTGTGGGAGGAAGCTGGAGTACCCAGAAGAAACCCACGCAAGCACGAAAGAACATGGGAACTCCACCCAGAAACGTCCTACTGAGGTTCAAACCAGGAACCTTCTTACTGTGAGGCAACAGTGCTGACCACCAAGCCACCACACTGCTCTGAAGACATCCATCGACATCTAAATTTGGTTGAAAAGTTGAAAAGCCGTCACTCCAGAGACGTTGAAAAGACATCTACACGAAGACGTCCATCATCATCTAAATTTCTGACAGCAAAATGACAGCTTTTATCCCTTTGTGTAGCTTTTATCACCTTTCACTTTTCAACCAAATTTAGATGTTGATGGACGTCATCTTGTAGACGTCATTTCAACATCTCTGAAGTGATCGCTTTTCATCTTTCACTTTTCAAACAAATCAAAATGTGGTCTAGACGCCTGACAAAGTTGTTTTTCCAACGTAACTTTGCTTGGTGGGATAGCTCTCTGGCTTCTCCAGGGGCAACAGTGCAGTGTGGAGGTCTTCAGTTGATTGTTTTGGTCAATTTGCAAAGTGATGAAGATCAAAGCTAAGAGGCTTTAATATGCTCCGCTATGAGTTTCTCAAAGTATACGTAGTTGTTTCCTCTATTGGGCTAGTAGCCCAGCTTTTGCCTCATCTGTCAACACCGCCGATGCGCCTCTGACCTGAAAACAATCCCAGTAGATCCTGGTGGCCTCACTAATTATTGTGGGATGTGATGAGCTTGGTGAAAAGGGCTAGTAACAATAATCTGGCACCACAGTCCAACACTGATTTACTGCAGACATCTCCATTGAGAACACATCCTCACAACCTATGCACACAATCAAAAAATACTATCAGAGCATTTAGGATTGAAGCAAACGACTTGTGATCCATAGAGCACATAGGATATACTGCCCAGGTTTTATAGGGGCTACCCAAGTAACCACAGGGTAATGGGTGTGTAACGGGGTATAACTCACATTCTTCTGGGGCTTTTCAGATCTGTGCCTTTCTGTGATAGAAGTCTCCTCGAGTTATTTCAGTAGAAGTAGACAGAATCTCCACTTATTACACCATCAGTGCTGATCTTTTTCTTGCAAAAAAAAAGTTGACATAGCCTGGAACTTCTTGTAAAGTTCAGCACTTTTCTGTTGTCCCTTCACACAAATGTCTTCCGAATCAGTGGGAGTTGTGTCATGTTTTTTTCAAAGAAGGAAAAAGAATAGGCTAAACAGAGACAAATTTTCAAATTTGGATTTTTTTTTTTGCGCTAAATCTGGACCAGGAAACAATGGCGAAACAGGGACGGGTTTTCCACGTCTTCTTTTGAGCTAAATTATGGCCACAACGGGCCGACCTGATTTAGCCTTAAAAATGACGTCCATGGACGTCTGGTGTTTGGTGGATTCTGTCTCAGTAAAGAAACTTTTACTTTCCTTTTTTAATTGTTACTCTACTGTGTTCTGCTCATTAAAACCTTCATTATTATGTAGTGATTGAGACCAAAGGGCACATAAAGTCTGAAAGCTTTTCCAGAAAGCTCAAGCTCAAAGTGTTTTTTATCCTTTGTTGTTTCTATTCACAGTAAGTTAGTTTAAGAGTCTGTTGGAAGAAGAAGGTCTGAATAAATTATAGTGACATATTAAAATGCACTGACATAAACCTCTCTTTTCCCTTTCTCCACAGAAGTAAAAACCTCACGATGAGCCAGCTTGAATCGAACAGACCTCCACCAAAGAAATCAACCAAATTGTAGTTTGAATGTTTTGTCTTGTTGTTTTGTTCGCCCAGTTGGAGGATTGCCTCATGACTTATCGTCATGATTTAGACTGGGAATGATCAGTTGGTTTTTCTCCTGCCAACCTCGAGTCTTTGGTCAGTTTTAGCCAGGAGATCTCTTAAAATTCAGCAGAGATGGCTGCTCTAAATTCTACTGAGAACACTGGTTTTCTATACATCCACAAATGAAATCATCTCAAGCTGTTGAAATTGTCTGAATATTTTATGTTACCTATGTTCCTGCTTTATGCATGGAAAAAAAAATAAAGAAAAATATTCAATTTAAAATAATCTACAACAGAAAAAAAGAGTTAAACATGGGTACTGACATCACAGAAGCTAAGCTAGAGGACCTTTTAACTGTTTAATGGTTCACTCAGTCGCCGTGTTTTTTGTTGATGATACAACTTAACTAAACATAAATCCATATATAGATTAAAGCTTTGTGAAAAGAGCCCGACTGTTCCAGATGTTGCCACCTCAAGATCTGTTGCTTAGCTTAGAAATACAGATGATAAATTGTCATCTAACAGCTTGTACTGTAGCATGTTAACGTCTTTATTCTACACAGTTGTTCATCAAATACGCTTTCTTGAAGCAGACTAGGAGCCTGTTTAACATACTATGTATACTATACTATGTTTTATTAACTTATTTTTAACTACTCACTCCTCAATAAATGTTTATAGCCATGTTTGTGGATTTTTTTCTGAATTATTTTTTTTTCTGAATGAATTCTCTGTATACTGAAAATGAAAAAGAAGCGCCTGTATGTACAAGATAAAATGGAGAAAGAGGTATATAGAATAGATATATTTGTAATTTTACCCTTTCAGTGTAGCTTTTTAGAGCAGGGACCATTGGCAGACTCAGTTTGGTGTTACGTTCATGAACCCTCCTTGTACAATAAAACAGCATGAATTCATTAATCAAAGCTGTGCTTTGACTGCAGGAACCTTTTCCAGAATCCCTGAACCTTTTGGAGGACTAATCTCTTTTGGGTCTGTCCATTTTCACAGCTGAAACACTTCATTTCCACCTTTTTACCTTTTTGCAGAGGCTTGGTCTTATTACTTCAGTTTTTGTTTTGAGAGCACCTTCATTATTAATATAGAAATACATATATCAGAGAATAATATGAGGGAAAATGGTTTTTGTGCCACTAATTTCCATTAAACTGTTTTCTCTCATTATGATCGGAAGCTTGAAACTAGGCCTGGGTCAAAAAAAAATCGATTTTTATATTAATCACGATATTTTTCTGGGGATTTTTAAAAATCGATTCTCGTACAAGAATCGATTTTTATTTATTTAATGGTGGAGTAAAGAGTTCGGGTAGCTCTGTGGAAATACTCCGCTCGCTGGGCTCCGCCAGTCTTTTTTGTCATCTACACTTCCGGAAATAGAAGCACGTGTGTCATCATAGTAACCGAATGCTGGCAAATGCACGTGACAAAATAGCGGAGTGCAGCGAGCTGAGTGCTTTTACATAGCCTGAACTCTTTCCCACACCGCCCCATTTCAAATCAAACGTTATGGACTTTATTTGGTTTTTATTTAAAAGCATGGGGCAGGAGAGCTTGATATGTAAGCTTTGTCACTGTCAAATCTCTTACTGTGGTAACACCACGAACATGACGGCGCACATCCTTCGCCACCGCCCAGGGAAAAAAAACGATGTGGGGAAAGCTAAACAGCAGCCATTGGCACTGGCAGTGCAGCAGATATTGGATTTAACTCTCCACAAACTCCCAGCTGGATCAGACAAGGCGTCGAGGGTAACTACAGCAATTGCGCATTTTTTTAAATATTAAAACGTATTTATTTTTTATATTTATCATTTTTATTTAATAATTAATATAATAATATAATAATAATTTTATATAAAATAATTAATAATTATGATAATATTTAAATTATTATTATTATTTATTATTATATGGTTTTTTTTTATTTCAATAATTGAAATATAAAAATCGCAATACTTGGTAAAATCGAAATGCAATACTTGTTTAATCAGAATCGCAATATGAATCGAATTGGGACCCAAAAATCGTAGGAGAATCGAATCGGCACAAAAGCGTATCGGCCCAGCCCTACTTGAAACACAGGAAACCTTTATACTATCTTTTATACTGTCTTTGGGCGAAAGGCAGGGGTCCACCCTGGACAGATCACCAGTCCATCACAGTAGAATGGGTTTAAAGTTTTCTATATTCTTCTTATCTAAACCGTATTCCATAAACTATATGCAGCTGTCATATATCTCAAAGGTTAGAGTCAATCCAATATATAGGGTACAGTACTACAGTTAAAAATGTTATAAATCTGTTTGCTGAACGTAGTAGTGAACTATCTTTTTATAGCCGTTGTGAAATCATTTTATGACCCATTTGACCCATTTTTCAATACTCTTAAAAAACAATTGTACAGTGCCTTGCGAAAGTATTCGGACCCGCTTGAACTTTCAACCTTTTGCCACATTTCAGGCTTCAAACATAAAAATATGAAATTGCAATTTTTTGTCAAGAATCAACAACAAGTGGGACACAATCGTGAAGTGGAACAAAATTAATTGGATATTTTAAACTTTTTTAACAAATAAAAAACTGAAAAGTGAGGCGTGCAATATTATTCAGCCCCTTTACTTTCAGTGCAGCAAACTGACTCCAGAAGTTCAGTGAGGATCTCTGAATGATCCAATGTTGTCCTAAATGACTGATGATGATCAATAGAATCCACCTGTGTGTAATCAAGTCTCCGTATAAATGCACCTGCTCTGTGAAAGTCTCAGGGTTCTGTTTAAAGCTCAGAGAGCATCATGAAGACCAAGGAACACACCAGGCAGGTCCCAGATACTGTTGTGGAGAAGTTTAAAGCCGGATTTGGATACAAAAAGATTTCTCAAGCTTTAAACATCTCAAGGAGCACTGAGCAAGCAATCATATTGAAATGGAAGGAGTATCAGACCACTGCAGATCTACCAAGACCCGGCCGTCCCTCTAAACTTTTATCTGGAACAAGGAGAAGACTGATCAGAGATGCAGCCAAGAGGCCCATGATCACTCTGGATGAACTGATCTACAGCTGAGGTGGGAGAGTCTGTCCAGAGGACAACAATCAGTCGTACACTGAACAAATCTGGCCTTTATGGAAGAGTGGTAAGAAGAAAGCCATTTCTCAAAGATATCCATAAAAAGTCTTGTTTAATGTTTGCCACAAGCCACCTGGGAGACACACCAAACATGTGGAAGAAGGAGCTCTGGTCAGATGAAACCAAAATCAAACTTTGGCCACAATGTAAAACGATATGTTTGGAGTAAAAGCAACACAGCTCATCACCCTGAACACACCATCCCCACTGTCAAACATGGTGGTGGCAGCATCATGGTCTGGGCCTGCTTTTCTTCAGCAGAGACAGGGAAGATGGTTAAGATGGATGGAGCCAAATACAGGAGCATTCTGGAAGAAAACCTGTTGGAGTCAGTTAAAGACCTGAGACTGGGACGGAGATTTATCTTCCAACAGGACAATGATCCAAAACATGAAGCCATCTCTGGGTACTTGCACACTTCAATAAACTAAGTATATAAATATAAATATAAGTAATATGCAATACAAATATAAAGTGAATTGTAAGTATAAAGTACTCGTCTTATCTCTGGGAAGGAGGCATCCTGCTGGGAAGACTACTGACAGAAAGCAATTATTGTAACTTCTGCTTTACTCTTTGTTTTCCAGATTTATTATGAGTTTCTGTGGTGATGCTCAGACAAAAAGTATAAAACATTTTTCTCTTGCGGGGCTTGGAGCTCTTCTTATTGCACTTTCTCCCTGCATGCCTCTGTATTAAAATAACACCTTTAATGCTTTTTACTGATTTTGTTGTTGCGATTTGTTGATTATGGGTCATAATGAGGACTTGACCTGAATGTGCTGCCATTCAGCGTTGGTGAGAACATTATGACGTCTGATGAACAACATGTTCCTCAAAGTTTTAGTGCCCTTGGTAGAAAAAGACAATCCATTAAATGAGCTGTCAGTCTGCTTTATGATCATGCAGTTACACATTAGCACTCACTGTTTCAACCTGTAGTTCAGTCCTTACTGAACTGTAGGAACAATCAGCATCATGGCAGATTTTGGAGAGATTCTAAAGAGCGTTGGAGAATTTGGATTATTCCAACAGCTCAGTCCTGATTGCACTTTGTTTTCCAAATTTTACTCAGACTTTTCTGATGGCTAGCTTTCTTTTTATCGAGCCAGATCCAGAGCGACACTGCAACACAGACTGGATCCTCAGAGCTGCTCCCAACCTGACCACAGATGAGCAGCTGAACCTGACTCTGCCCCGGGAGGAGGACGGGACCCTCAGCAGGTGTCGGATGTTTGTACCTGTGGACTGGGACATCGATGCCATCAGGGAGCACGGACTCAACGACACCACAGGGTGTCTGAATGGATGGGTGTATGGAAACATGCTGTACGAGGCCACCATAGTCACTGATGTGAGAGATGAATGCAGACGAGCAGATATTTGTTATTCAGTTTGTCAGGAACTGGAATGAAGCCTTTTCCATTTCTGTGCCTGTTTGCAGTTTCATCTATTTTGTGGCCAGTCTAGCATGGTGGGAGTGATACAATCACTGTACTTGACAGGAATTCTTCTGGGTTCTCTCATATTTGGACCTTTTGCTGAATCGTAAGTGTCATTGAGAGTAAAGATTCTCTCCTTTGTCTATGATTTTAAAATATAAATATTTTCCCTTCATGAATCTTGACAGCACATGTCAGGGCTTTAGGAGACAGGGTATCACCTGATACAGCTGAAATTTGTGGCGACCTCAGCTAAAATCAGCTCAGAGATGGAACTGTGAAATAAAACCAGGGTTATTTTGTCTTTTGTATCTTTTAAATAAATGTAACATAAAAATTCACACTCTTACAATGAGGCAAAAAATATAACAAAATATTAAATATAAATATTTCTAGGAAATCTGTTGGGCATCATGTTGGCGGCATCTCCCGGACCACCGGTGATTTCAGACTAGATTCTGAATTTCATCCCCGCTCTTTCTCTGTTTATCTCCTCTATCTAAAATGAGTGTAACTGTTCAGGATGGAAAAGGAAAAAATGAATTGTCCTTCTGTTTCTGTCTGCATTAGGCTTCACACTTGCATTCAGCCTCATCAGTTCTTGTGGGGAGAGCATTTAGTGACAAAGATGTCCACGTGCCTGAATCTACAGTCAAAATTTCCCCATTTATGCTCTGCTGTTGCTTGCAAGTACTAAAGCAAGAGGCTCAATGTTCTCCAAACATCTGAACAAACAAACTCAGCGATTTAACATTAGTTTTCTTCCTTCCTTCTTTCTGTTAATGGCAACGTCTTCACTACATTAGGAAAATTCCTTTATGTTAACGGGACAGGTTTTATGCAACAAAAATACAGGAGAGTCCAAGGGCCTTCAGAACAGCTGAGATGTCTGCAGAATTTCTAATAACACCTTGGCTTAACAGGTTTTTAATGCAAAACTGACAACAGTCACTCAACAGTGATCCCACTCCACTGCAGGCCATTTAATTCATAGTTGTCTGGCTGTCTTTCTAACCACGCTGAAAGCATTTTTCTGTGATTATCTATCCAGTCAGTTTCAGAGTCAGTTTCTTCTCCATTAGGTGGTACTGTCCCTTTGAAATCAAAGTCAAATCCAAAGGAACCAGGCTAATTCTTTGTATGAAAAAGGAAAAGAGTTGGGATGGCTGACCAGGCTGTAAAACTGGAGTGTGTGTGGTACACAGGAGGAATTAAGGTTCTGTTTTGTATCTTCAACTGAACCTGGGAACCGGCATTATGGAGACACATGACACGTTGATTGAGTGGTTAAAAGGAACTTCATATGTTCTCTTTAAGGTTTATTTATCTTTTTTTTTTTTTTTTTTTAGCAATTACAACATTAGCCCTTTGTTAATTATTGCTACAAATAATATAGTTTTTTTCTTAGATTCACATGACAACCACTTCTTGTGATCTTGTATCATAACAAAAGAAGTGTCGATTCACTTTGTTCGTCACTTTCTGTTACAGGTTTGGCCGAAAACGAGCAATACAAATTCCAGCAGTTATAATGTTTGTATTCACAGTGACGACAGCATTCTGCCCCAATGTTTACTTATATTTGGTGTCCCTGTTTCTGATGGGATTTGGATCTGGAGGATACCGAGTCAACTGCATAATATTAAGTACGTATACAGTTAGCAAACTGAAGTCCTTATAAGGGCTGTTATAAGTGGATTTTGGTTCAAAGGCATGATGTGGTTATTCTTTTCAGCAGCCATAGTAATATAATGTAATATTAACCAGTATTTTATTTTCCTTATTGCAGCCACTGAATGGATTGGGGTATCCAAAAGATCACTGGGCACGTGCGTAACCCAGCTTTTTGCTTCAATTGGACAGTGCATCCTCGCTGGTGTGGTGTACTGTGTCCGAGACTGGAGAGTGGACTCAGTTAATCACAGCAGCCCCGCTGGCGGTGGTGGTCATCTACATCTGGTGTGTATGTTCAGAGCGGCTCTATTCTGCTGACTGACCGCTGCTGCTCATCTCGTAAATGCTCTTTCTGATCTCAGGGAATCTTTTCTGTTTTAAATAAAATTATTTCACATATTTTTTTTTTGTTTGTTTGTTTTAAATGTGTATTTAAAAAGAAGCTCTTTTAAATACAGACTCTTTAAAGTGTCATTTTTCCTGTAGGTTCATTCCAGAGTCAGCCAGATGGTTACTGAGCAGAGGGCAGAAGGAGGAGGCGAAGCAGCTCATAGTCAAAGCAGCAAACATCAACAAACGCTCTGTCCCAGACTCTCTGCTGGATAAGGTACTGAGTTACATTTAGCATTTTAAGGAGTCTTCAGTCATATTACGTGACATATGTCTAATAACTTTTAAAAAAAAATCTAATTTCTTTTCTTTGTAAAACCTTTCAACCTTTGTTACACCTGGTCACACCTGTTCTGTCCAGTGAACAATTTATGTGCTTTTTGTTTGAAATTAAGAACAAATAATATTCTCAGTCATGCAAAATCATTTTTATAAATCTATTTCATTACAAGATTTAAAGGGATTAACAGTTAGAGTTGGTTGCAATATTAGAAATTCAGACAAATAGTCATGCCTGGCCGGGGGGTTATATTTGAAAACATCACTTACCTCAGTCCAGTGGACGTGTGGATCATGTTACTGCATATGTCTCCAGGACAAGGACTGGAATAAAAAACTGTCCTAAGTGATGCTTTAAAGAGTCACATATATATTATATTATTCACGTAAACTCAGCATTCCATCTGATATGTATAGAAATGGCATTTTCCAGAGACTATTTTTTGTAAACACACTATCCATAATTTCTGTTGCAGATTGTGCTGAACAAAGCTCCAAACAATGAAGGAATAAAGATCATCTTCAGATCACCAGTACTGACTAGATATTTCTTTACAATTGTCATGGCTTGGTAAGTACACACACTAAAAATTAGATAGTGCAGTCAATGATTTTTATGTTAAAAATAATCTTTATTTCATTAAAGCAAGTAGCAATACCAATTCTGACCACACGGGGTCATATAAACCTGCTGTCTTGACAAAAGCGCCACCTACAGTCCTGATCCAGGGAGCAGGAACAGTTGTCCCACGAGAGATGCACTTTGTTGTATTATATGGCAGTGGCTGAAACATTGATTTTCTTGTGGTATCCTGCTCCCGTGTGGTCAGAAGTGGCATTGTTACATGGAGTGGCTTTAAACCAGTCTGCTAATGTTCAGCAAGCTGAGTTCCTGCAGAATAACTGGTCAATTATGCCTTTGTCTGTATGTCTAATGTGTTTTCCATCTGTTTTGAAGGTTTTCACTGAACCTTTCCATCTTCTGCCTGTATTTGGACATGGGAAGCCTTGGTTTGAGCATCTTTTTGACACAACTCCTTTTCGGTGCTTTTGAAATTCCTGCTAATTTACTGTCCATGTGGCTCCTGGAGATCTTCGGAAGAAAAGTAATATTCATTGTGGCCCTTGTGACTGGAGGACTCTCTTCAATATTCATCCTTGCCGTTCCCCAAGGTAAACCATCTGGTTTTATTAGCATAATCACAATGTCATGTTATTGTCCATTTTTCAATATTTTTTCCTCCCCAGGTTATCCTATTGCTGTCACATCTCTAGCAGTGGCAGTTCGTTTTTTTCTGACATGGGCTGGTGCTGTAACTTGTATCTATATGCAGGAGTTGTGCCCAACATCAGTTCGGTAGGCATCCATAATTTGCATCCACGAGTCTCAGTGGGAAACTTCATAGGGAGAAAATAATCAACATCATGAGTGAATATGCCCTTTCACCTCTTGCTTCAGGCAAACAGCCACAGCTTTAGGATCAATGTCAGGAAGAGCGGGTGGATTACTGGCTCCACTGCTCAACATGTTGGCCGTGTTCCACTGGTTCATACCCATCACAGTCTCTAGCTGTCTTACGCTGGTCAGTGGAGCTCTTGGCTTCCTGCTCCCAGAGACCAAAAGAAAAGAGCTTCCTGAGACAGCCGAAGAGGCGGAGCGCAACAGGTAGCCATGGTTACCATTCTGAAGCTTTTCAGAACATATAGAAGCTCATGCATTTCCTTATTTCATCACAGATAGTTTTACGTTGCTGATTTGTTTCTGCCTTTTGTCTTTCAGAAATGTTACATCTTCAGCAGCCACAAATTTTTCATCTTGGGAGTCAACCAAGTTGTAGATGTTTGCCTGCATAGCTTTAAGCAGAACATCAGTTATCATTCATTGAATGTCAGTGCCTCCAAGCCCAAGGTGCCAAAGTAAGACTGAGGGCTCACAACATGAATAAATAGATCAATACATAGCTTTTGGGACTGCAGAGGGCCTTTCATTTTTGTAGCATTTATTTGAGACTGAACAACAACATACCCCCAGAATTACTCTTCATACTCCTGTCAGCAGTCACATCATCCATAAATACCAGTTAGCCAATTCTAGGTTTTTGGTTTTTTCAGCTATATTAATAGAGACTTTATTGTCAGTCTCAGTGATGACAGAAATTCTTCTTTGACAAGACTCACACACACATTTCTAAAATACACGGATCCCACCAAAACATGCACAAATTAAAACACCTTTAAGAACACAGAACATACATCTGGCATCATAAAAATTATTAAAAGCATTGTCCAGTGTTTGTTTCATGCTGTTGTTTGGAGTTGTTATTGCAGGGGAATAAAAGATTTTCTTGTATAAATGACACAAGCTATTTGAACTTTATACTGGTGACTCCAGTCAAACAGCAGCTGAATGACAGACCTGATATCAACTCCAGACCTTTTATTTGCTTAATTTGTCAGTTCCCAGTTGTCCAAATACTTTTGACTCCTTGAATTGGGTGTACCTTGCCTAAAATGGCATTAGTTATTAAATGTTAAATACCATATTTTTGTGAAAGCTCTTAAATGACATCTGAAAATGCACAATTTGATCACATTTTGATCATTTTATGTCAAATCCACTGTGGTAGTGTATAAAGGCAGAATCATAAATCTAAAAAAAACTTTGTCCCTTTCTCCATATACTTCTGAACCTAATTGTACATGGCTTTACCCCTCTTAATTTATTTATTTGGCTCTAGCTGAAAAGTCATGAAATTACAAATACACTGTAATGCACACCTTATATAATATTATGAATCATAGTTTAAAAGATTGTATGTTTGACCTTTGATCCCAGAGAGCAAAACTGATTTTAATTTGTCACAGTCGCTTTACATTACAGGAGTAGAGAAGACTTTGTTCTGCTGGAATATGATTTATTAGGGTGAAATATTAAAGTCAAGATTGAGTTGGAGATTGACAGTTGAGATTCGTTGAGATTTAAGATGGCTCTTTTTAAGGAGACTGCCCCCTCCAGATCTGTGTAATGAACTTACAGGTTCCTGTACTTTCTGTTTGCATCTCGTGTTACATTCCAGATGATGATGGGTATTTATTTTTATTTTGTCAGAGTCGAGTGAAACCAAGTTCCCAAACTTTTGTTTGAGAGAATTTCCCAAAACACCAAATGATAGTTTTATGCTCCCTGTGAGATGAAAACCTGTTCAAGAGCAGCCAATAGACAAAACTACCTCAATCCATCCAGGTGTAATTTTATTACATTTACTCTAAGTCATTGATGAACATATCCAAAGAATTTTCATGAGGATGTTACAGATTTAAACAATCATTTTTTCTAAGTAAAAATTTTTAAATCTGAAGATTCATATTTACCACTCAAAACTTGAAATCATATCAGTGTTACAGTTTACAGGAACGCAGTGGAATTTTTAAAACATTTTTTTTAAATGATTAATCTTTTTGTACATATCTGAGCAGCAGTTCATCATCCAAAGAGCCACATTACCCAAGTAAGTCATCCATCCAGCTGCTATTTTCTGATTTTTGCTCAGTATTAATGCTTTCAGACACCAACAGACTGTCCAAAAATATATTTGCATTACTCGGCTCAGACACAGGCAGCAATTGTGCTTCTGTGCCAAAGGTGTCACTATCAAAAAGATCCATTTGAGCTGACGGAGCTGCAGCAGCAGGTGCATCACACCCAAATAAATCATCCAGAGCATTAGAAGCAGATGCACTGCTTGGTTGCACTGTAAACACGTCTGCACTGCTTGAGAAATCACTTACTCCAAAGATGTCATCTGGAAATGGAGATAAGTGATTTGCGGTAGCTTCCGCTCCTACAAGATCAGGCGTGTTACCAGTAAGAGGAAGATCGAACAGATTGCCATTTGAGTTGAATACGTCGAAATCAGCATTCTGGTCACTTATGTGGTTGACTGCACCAAAGGGATCTGAGCTGTCTTCTTGTTTTATTGGCGCTGAGTCAGGTTGATCTGTCTTGGCAGGAGTCGCTTCTGTCTCAGCTGAGACTGGTTCAGAGTCAAGCAGGTTAAAGCCTTCAGATGAGGCAGCTGCAGACACAGCTGTGTCGGTGGCAAGAGATGTAAATGTATTGCTGGGAGTGCCAAACAAATCAAAACTTCCAGAGGAATCTTCTGGATGTTCAAGTTTGAGCTTGAAATGTCCTCCAGTGCTCACATTTTCTCTCATTTTGTCTGGAGCGTCAGCCGTGTCGTTTGTCTTTGGAGCAGATTCATCAAAACACTCAGAGGAGTCTCGTGGGGGTTCGATGCTGAGACTGAGAAGTCCTTCGTTGCTCATGTTTTCTCCCGTTTTTTCTGGTACATCAACCATCATGTTCGTCTTTAGAGCAGATTCATCAAAGCACTCAGAGGAGTCTTGAGAGTGTTCATTGTGGAGATTTAGAAATGCGTCATTGCTCGCGTTTTCTCTCATTTCATCTGGTGCAAAAGAGCAGTTGCTTTGTCTTTGGAGCAGATTCGTCAAAACATTCAAAGGAATCTTGGGGATTTTCGACACTGAAACTGAAGTTTGCGCTATTGCTCACGTTTTCGCTCGTTTTGGTCTGTTGAATCCGCTGTTTCGTTTGTCTTTGGAGCAGATCCGTCAAAACACTCAAAGGAATCTTGTGGGTGTTCGATGCTGAGACTGAGAAGTCCTTCACTGCTCACGTTTTCGCTAATTTTTTCTGGTGAATCAGCTGTTTCGTTTGACTTTGGAGCACATTCATCAAAACACTCAGACGAGCCTTGTGGATGTTCAGTGCTGAGGCTGAAAAGTGCTTCATTAGTCATGTCTCCTCCCATTTCACCTGGTTCATCAGGTGTTTTGTTATTCTGATTAATCTGACTCATGTCACATTCACCTGCGGTTCCCTGGATGTTTACTTCATCAACAAGGGCTGAATTGACACTTTCTCCAAAAATCTCATTGTTAAATGGGTTGCTTGAAGTCTCATCATTTCTTCTCTCAGTTATTGGTTCACTGATTGACTCCTCTTGCACAGTGTGCAATGATGGCTCAGCTGAGGGAAGGTCTTTAGACTCTATTTCAGGACCAGTGGCAGGCTGGTCTGTTGTCTCACTGCTCTGTAATTTGGACTCTTGATTAGTTGGAATTATACCAGTTGATTCTGCAGCTGTTAGATCCTCATCTCTTTCACTATTCCAACTCTGGGGCAAGTTGGCCTCCGTTGTAGATCTACAGTTACTATCCAGCACAGTGAGCTCAGGAGACATGATAGAGTTTGCAGCACCTGGTTCCAGGGATGCAGCTTCATCATTTTCATTTTCTTTTGTCACAGCCTCCTTTTCATTTTCTGCATTCTTGTCATCATTCGGTGTTTTGTCATGTTTTTCACCTTGTGCAGGCAGTTTTGCGGCGCCTGTAGATGACTGCATCAGTCTTCCAAGGATCCCACCGCCAGGTTTGACATCAGGTTTCTTGGCATCCTTCGGATCAGCTTTGTTTACTTTATCATTTCTACTTGATGTGAAGAGCTTTGACAAAGGACTCTTTCCTTTGGACCAGGATCCCAGTTTAGTTTTTGAATTTGCTCTTGCCATCGGTTTCTTCTGATTACTGCTGATTTCTTGGACTTTGGTTGAGTCACTTGCTCCCAAATGGTTTTCACTGCTTTCAGGGTTGTCCTCCTCTCTGGTCACATGCCCTGCAGGACTTTGTGGAGTGGGCAGACTTTCTGAATCACTTGCACTGACTCGATTTCTTGGAAGGACATCCAGTCCCTCAGACGGCTCTTGCTGTTTTGTGATATCTTGAGTTACAGTGATAGTTTCTGTGACGCTTTGAGAATCCTGTGAGCCATTATTCACCTCCACAACTCCACTTGGAGTCCTAATGTCAGTTTCTTGAATTTCTGGGCTGCTCTGCAGTCTGACGTCACCGTCTTGGTTTGCCGTGTTGGTTATTACTTCATGAGTTCTATATTCAGGGATGTCAACATGTACCTCACTTTCCTTATGTTCTTTGTCAAAAAGATCAACATCAGTGTTGTAATTGATGCTCGTTACATCGCTGGATTTATTGATGTGACTCTGTCCAGGTTGATCTGAGAGCATTTCAGTTTTTGCTTCTCCACTCGGCTGACACAACTGGTCACAATGAACCACATCAACATCAGGAGCAAACCTCACAGATTTCTGAACTTTACTGGGAGATGATTCTGGTCTGTTAGATGTTGTGTTTGTTTTTAAGGTTGGTGTCAATCTTGTCTGAACTGTTTTTTGGTTTTTAGCAGAAATACCTTTGTCTGTATGGGCCAAAGGAAGGTTTGGTGCTGTTGGAGAAGAGGTGACTTGGAAATTGCTGGCTTTGGTTGGATCATTTGGTAAACTTGGTTTCTCTGAGGGCAGCTTCTCAACTGAGATAAAACCTGCAGTCCTAGGTCGGGGTTTGACTCCGTTATCTCTCATTTCCCCTCTGTGGTTGAGTCCATCATTCTTCCGATTCTCCGAAAAGCTTGAACTACCTGTGGCTGCTTTGCCAGACATCTCATTTTTCAGCGCTGGCACGTTTGTTCTCTGTGTTGGTTTAACTACAGTATTCTTCTCTGGCGGCCAGCTCATTTTCAGTTTTCCCTTACCATCAGCAGCACTTTTATATCCCGAGTCTCTTGCCGCTGACTTTGTTAGAAATGCATCAGCTGAAGTGCTTATGTTGGTTTTTGTCATTTTGGGAGTGGATCTGGTGTCTGGCTCATCGATTCCTATTTCTTTGTTAAGCCAGCGGTGTTTGTGTTGTGTGTGCCCAAATCCTTCATCATAATTTCCTTTTCTCTTAAAAAGCTGTTGGTAGTGAGAAATGCAGTAGAACTCTCCATAAAGGGATGAATAATTGTGAATGCTGCAAGAAAATGAAATATTAAAAATAATTAAATGTATCCTTTATAACGATTATCATTTGTGTGATCAGCTGTGATCTGACTGGTTTTTAACCCACTAAATTTTAGTGGTCTATATATGATTAGAATTTATTTATTCATATTTAGAACTTATTATTATTTTTTTTTTTTTTAACTCACCTGAGCTTCTTTTTACAGTGTTTGCAGCAGAAACAGTTGTGGTGGAGCGTCATTTTATTGGCCACCATTTTTTCCATTGGATAGACGGGTGTCAAACAGGCTGAACACATCTCCTTAGCCGGTAACTGGAACTATGATGATGAAAACAAGTTCAGTTTATTATAAGTTTATTTTTTACATTTGACAAACCATCCTGTTTGAAAAAGTATATTGAAGTAATGATTTTCTTATAATTTTGTTCAACTGCCATCCAACTTAGAGGGACACTTCATGGAAGAGCTACATAAACCCCAATGATTATTTTTAAAAATAAACAATATCTTTTGAGACATAAAACTGACTGTGTTATAGCTGCTTCCACAGCTGAGCTGTGTTTGTGGAAGTGAGCAGAGATCAATGCCCTGTTTCCAGTTGTCATGTGTCAATACCAAGAGGCAACATCCCCACTTCCTGGTTGAAGCCAATCCAGGAAGTAACAAAAATTGTAATTTCTCAACTGACCACTAGGGGCTATTCATAAATAGATACACACATATTCACATATATACAGAATTAACTTTATCTCTATATTAAATCAGTTCCACATCTTCACTCCACAGACTGAGGAACAAAAACCTTTTAAGTGTTGTATGATGTTTGAATTTTAACAGCCTCTTCAGTCTATATCCCTGTCTATATTAAAAACAGTTTCTGAATACTGCTATTCTTTCAGTTATTATGATTATCGTTATTTATTTATTTATTTATTTTTTTTTTTTGGTGTTGATAGCTTTTGGATTTCAGTAGTTGTTGATGCTGATGTGGTTGCTCAAAGAAATTTCATTGTTAGATGTGTTGGGTTTGTTATGCAGGCATAAAGCATGAAAATAACCTTTTACAATCACAGCTTTCAAACTGTCTTTATTTGACAATTTAAACAACACAATGAACAGTGTTAATTATCTTTTTAACACAAGAACTTAACACTTTATCAGGTGGTTACAGTATAAAATCTATAAGACAAGTGATATGAAATTAAAAGTTAACATTTTCATCATAAGATCAATTCACGACTAACAAAAATCTTTCATCAAAAACACAATACAATAAATACACAAGTGAAATAACTGTCTTCCTAAAGATAAAGAACGTGATCACACTAATTAGTGGCTAATTTAGCACTTTCACTTTGGTTTGCTAAATGTTACAAATACTGTTCCTTCTTCCTTAGCTTTGCTCGACACTTTATCCTCAAAAGCCTGTCTAGATCTACGTATTAAAGGGGACGCCATGACTTCATATCTGGTTGGACTCCCAACTACTTCAAAGAGAGCAGACGTTTCACTGTCTGGGTGATTAGTGACGACTGTTGACGTCGTGGAAGAAACAAACACATTTCCAAATCCATCGCTCTCCTCATACATTTCACTAACAGTCTTGGTGCCAATTATTCCTACGGGTTGCTCTGGAACAGTTTTGACCTCGAGCACGCTGATCTTGTGTTGTGGATTGAGAGGATTTTTTGGAGATTCTGGAGCAGCAGACTCCAGACCGTGATTTGCATCACTGCAGCTTTGAGAATGATCCTCTGGTTTTGGTTTGAATGTGGTCATGATTTGCTTTGGTTGTTCTGTAGGCTTTCTTGCAGAGTGAATGGAGATGAACGACGGGGAAGACTGGGAGGATGACTGTCTTATAAGTGGCTTACTGTGCACTTGTTTGGGCCCTTCTGTCTTAGAGAGATTTGCATCCAAATCCGTTGTCTCTTTAGTGCCTCCTGATTTCGTCTTGTTTGACACAATGCTGATCTTCCTGATGTTGTTGGCAGGTTGAAGATTTTGCTCAGATTGTAGCGATTCATCAAACAGTCCTGACAACCCAACGATGTCAGACTCAGATTTTAGATTGGATACAGAGTACAAAGCCTTTTTTATTGTTTCCTCAATGTCCAGAAGTTTCGCTATTGTCTGTTCCTTCAGATTCCGTATCTCCTTGCTTGCCTTCTCCAGATCTTCAAATGCCATCTCAACTGAGGATATGCTTTCAAGATCATCCTCCTGTGTTTCTACTTCAACTTTCTTTTCAACCATTCTCCTTTGTTTCACATTTCCACTTGATGTATCCATCCATTCAGGGACATTCTCGTATAGTGTCTTTAAGGAGCTAGGGTCTACTCTGGTGGCCTCTCCCTCTATCTCCTGCACCTGACACAGGATGCCTTTGAGTTCTTCTCTCTTTCTTATATTTTCAAAGATTTCCATAGCCGCCTGCACGTTTCCTTTCATGATCTCCTCCTTATGTACAGAAAGCCTTTGTCGTCTTTCATCCTCCGTCTCTCTTACTTTCTTCTCTCTAAGAACAACTTTATCTCCAGTTTCTTCCTTCTTTTGGTTGGGGTTGTTTTGCTGTAAATGGCTTGCTTCAGCTAATTTGTCAGTCTGCGCTGTTTGCAGTTCAGTCTTGTGCTGGTTTTTGGAAGGGCTGAGATGACATTTGTGTTGGTCAGCAGTAGTTTTGTCAGTTTGTTCCTTGTCACTAACTTGAACATTTATGACCTTTACCTTTTTCGATAACATGGGTTTCCTGTCCAAAGCCTCTCTGTCCTTTCTTTCAAAGTTTTGCAGAGCAGCCTGCAAGCCCATGTTCACCTCATGTTTTCCATCTTCTGAATAATTCTTCAAACACATTTGTATCTCCTCAGCTGCATTTATCTTCTGGATCACATTTCTCTCAATTTCCAGTTCATTGCCGTTTGACCTTGTCAGATGGCCGTCTGATTTCTGCTCGGTAAGTGGTGTTGTTTTTCTTTTTTTCTCATTTTCCTGAATCTTCGAGTCTATGGTCTGATTGTCTTTTGTTTGATTTAAATCTTGAACTGCATCTTCAACACATTTTTTGTCATGTGTTTCATGTAAGTTGTCTGTACAGCATGTTCTCATGTGCTGTAATGTCTTGTTGTTTGACTGTGGCATGTGTAGGAAACTGCTGGTTTTGTTTTGGAGGAGCCGCTGCACTCGCGCTGACTTCCGAAGGGCAGGCAACTTTGAGACCAGGAGTGGGTGAGGTATTTGGTCTTTCCACAACTACAGATTTCATCCATTGTGGCTTTGGTGGTAAAGCTGGCTTCTGCTCCCTCGGTTTTTCATTGTTTTCATGGGGTGGAGGTGGAATTACTCTTTCAGAGCTGCATGACTTAGAGTTTCCATTTGCTACAGGGTTGGGGGCTGAACTCTTTGTTAGGGTGGTTGTCCGTCCTTCACAGGTTACTGAAATTGAAGGAGATAATTTTGTGTCAGATGGAGGTACAGACACCACAACACCCTGATTGTGAACAGTCCTGTTCCTCCCTAAACAGACCTTGCCTGAATTCCTGTATATCATGGCAGCTTTGTAGTCTCCTTTAGATACATTTACACTAGATTTTTCAAGAGATTCCAGAGCCAATTGCACATTTCCTCTCACAATATTTTCTTTGTCTATTAATCTTTGATCTGTTGCTGCACTCTGCAGAGACCTAATTGCTGCCTTTACATCTCCTCGAATAACTTCTTCTGTCTCACTCTCAATTGTCTTACTGTTAAAATCACAACCTATAAAAGCTGACAGGGATTCTGGGGCACAATTACTATCTAAAACTGCACTTTGTGGACAAGTCTCAAAGGAGACAAGACTTTCCTGACTCTTGTCTGCATCACTGACCTTTGGATAAGTCCTGATTTGCTGGCATCCGGAGGAAGATGAACATGAGGACTGTGCCAGTGTTGGGGAGCTTTCCTCTTGTGCTGACGTGCCCAAGTTGTATATTTTTCCAGGAACAATGACCTCCCGCTCCACATGCAGGCTTTGCTGTTTAGCCATTTCAAGAGACTTTTTGGCTGCTTTAACATCTCCAGATATGATGACCTCCTTTTGTGGTTGATTTCCTTCCTCTAAAGGACATTGGGCTGACAGGTCCATATCATAGATTGTTCCAGGTTGAATAATCTCCCGCTCCACACACATACTCTGCTGCTTTGCACGTTCTAATGACTCCATTGTTGCTTTGATGTCCCCAGGTACAATATCCTCTTTGTCCACAGTGATAGGCTGCTTCACAGTAAGTTGCTGTTTTGCTGATGAGATATCCCCAGGGATGATTTCTTCTTTAGGTACACAGCTATCAATACTTACAAAGCATTCTGATGAAAAAACTTTTTTGGTGTTCTTTACATCCCCTGGCAAAACATCACTAATGGTTCTCTCAACCTGGTCTTTTTGCTGACAGAGGCTTCTCTTTGCTTCTTTCACACCCCCCTGAACTGTTTCAACCTGCTCCTTTGCAACAAGGCTGTGATCCTCTTCACATTCAGATGCATCGGCCTGAAGACTCCTTAAATAGTGCAGATCTCCTTTCTCAATGCAACTTTTGTACAAGTTCACATTTCCCTTCTCGTTTTCATCCACTCTACATGATGTTGCAGTCCTCTGACTGTTGGCAGTAGCCAAGAGATTTCCAATTGTGGACTTTACATCTCCTCTCTCTTTTACACAGCTTTCGGATTTGATTTCATAATTATTTATAAGAGAGTAAACAGACATTTTTGCTTGTCCCTCCCCAATCTCCTGCATTATGATTCCTTTCTTCAAATTCTTATCATAAACAAGCAGCTCTTCAATCATCTGGACAATGTTTCTTATTCTTTGATCGCTTTCGATATTGACAGTGGCGGTTGACTCAAAGACCGGAAGCTCCACTACTGTGGTGTTAACTTTGCCCTTTTCAGTTTCTCTCAGGAGAGTAACTTGAGGTGTGAGCGTTGGTGTGAGCAGGAGTTGTAACATGATGTTCCTGATGTTGCCTCCGACAACGTCTTCTTTCTGGAGCTGCACACCTTCACTGCTTTCAAGCAGATATTTTGCCATGTTAACATTCCTACTCTCAGTTGCTTCAATTATGATGCCACTTGATTGTACAAAATGCAGGTCATACAAGTACAATAAGGTGTCAGCCACACTGTTGGCAGTAATTTTGTCCAGTGGAGTGGTCTCAAAGAGCCAGGTAGTGCATTTCACATCAGCTTTGGGTATCTCCTCAACACCTTGCACTGAGCTATCTTCAGGCTCCTTGATTTTGTCTAGTGGCTGCGATTCAAACAACCAGGTGCAGCGTTTTACATCTCCCTTCTGGCTGTCTTCCCTGTGGACTGTTTTTACTGGACTCTGCTCCTGAGGTTCCCCTTTCAGACTGTCGATGGTCTGGTTCTCAAAGAGCCAGGTGGACGTCCTGACATCCCCATGCTGGACATCAGTGACACTAACCATTCTCACAAACTTCTTGTCCGACTGGTCAGATTCAAAAATCTTTTTGTTTAGCTGCACATTGCCACTTTCAAAGTCCTCAGTGACCCTGACGGAGGACTCATCATCTCCACTGGTAAAGGAGTCCAGAGGTTGTGTCTCAAACTTCCATCTAGCTGACTTGACATCCCCCTTCTTGACATCTTCCTGTGTGACAGCTCGTATTACATAAACTTCGTTCTCTCCCTTGATGGCATCCAGCGGTTTTGTCTCAAACATCCACCTTGCTCCTCTTACATCACTGCTCGTGACCTCTTCTTTTTTCACCGTTGTCACCTCATGAAACTGACCCTCCTTGTCTCTGATGGCATACAGTGGCAGGGACTCAAACATCATGGTGCTCGACTTCACATCAACACTACTCACAGGCTCCTCAACAGAGACCGCCCCCTGCTCGAGGGGTTCCTCGTGGATTTTGTCCAGTGAGGACGTTTCAAAAATAAACTTTTTGTTCTGTACGTCACCACTCTCAAGAAGTCCAACTTTCTGCATGGTTGCATCATCATTGTCCTTACTGATCAGGTTCATGGGGCAGTTCTCAAACATCCAGGTGAATTTATGCACCGAACCTTTCTCAATCTGATCGTCTTGGCTCTGTCCTTCTGATGTTGTCACAATTTCTGTTCCTATTTCATCGAGCGAGTGGGACTCAAAGAGTTCTTTGACCCGTGAGACATCTCCTGATTGAAAATCGACCTGGCTGATGCATCTCAAATCTTGTTGAGCATCTGAATCCTTTCTTATTCTGTCCAAGGTTTCTGTTTCAAAAAGATGCTTCACAGTTTGAACGCCAATCTCTGATTTTGTAGAGTCCTGCATGGTGCTGCAGAGCTTCAAACTGTATGGCTCACCCTCTTGAATGCTGTCTAGAGGTTGTGACTCAAATAACCAAGTAATAGACTTGACGTTGGCTTTGTCAATTAGTTCTTTATCCTTTGCCTTTTCTGATTTGTCATAGAGAATATCCATTGGCTGTGTCTCAAATAACCATTTACAGGTCTTGACATCACCTTTATAAGGCCCCTCTTCCACAGGAGCACTTTGCTCTCTCTGATTGAACTTGTAGTGGATCCCATCTATTGTCTGGGTTTCAAAAAGCCATTTTGCCATCTTGACGTCACCTGTACAGTCCTCCTGTCTGGTGATTCCTTTGATTACCTCGACATTTTCCTTTCCCTCTGCCAACTGGTCTAAAGGCTTGGTCTCAAACATCCACTTATAGTTTTTGACTTTTCCCATAATGAATTCTTCTCTGCTGACTGTTGTAACCTCATGGAGGTTTCCCGAGCTGTCCTTGATTGCATATAGTGGGGTCGTCTCAAACATTGCCTTGTTGCCTTTTACATTTCCACCAGTAATAGTACTCTCCATCTCACCGGTCTCCTCCTCAGAATGAGCAATTTTGCTCAAAGGAATTGTCTCAAAGAGTTGTTTGAATGTCTTCACATCACCCCTTTCAATCTCTTGTTCTTTAAATGAGGTGATCTTTTGAAAACCACAACTCTCAAAAATCTGTTTTTTCCCTTTAACTTCTCCTTGTTCTTCAGCTGAAAGGGTAATTTTCTCTAGGCGCCCAACTTCATGGCTATCACTGAGAGCCTCCATGGGCTGAGTTTCAAACAGCCACAGAGAAGTCTTGACATCTCCCCCAATAACTGCTTCCTTTTCTGGAGACTTTTCTGCAGCATCTCCTCTTAGAGTTGCTAAGGGTTGCATTTCAAAGAGCTTCCTTTTGTTGATGACATCAGCCTCTGTTGTGTAGTCAGGCACAGTTCCTTCAAACTTCTCTACTCCCATTACCTCTTGAATTGTGTCAAACGGCTGAGTTTCAAACATCCACCTCTTTTGGTCAACACCTCCTCTGTGCCCCTCCTCCAAGGATATACCCCGAATTATTTTCACTCCATCACCTCCCTTATTAATCAGGTCCAACGGCTGGGTTTCAAAAAGCCAACGGGCAGTGCTGATTTTGCCACTGCTGATCTCCTCCCTGCAGATTGACTTAACCTCATGGATGTTGCCGCTGTTGTCTTTGATGGCGTAGCAAGGTTCAGTCTGGAAGAGTTTCACAGTCTTCTGGACATCTCCTTTCTGCTCCTGAAGCTCAGATTTCAGTTTCAAGAAGCTGCTGTCTTCAAAGGAATTGCAGCGTCCCAAGTCACTCAGTGGTCTAGACTCAAAAAGCAGCCGAGTCCCTCTTACATCACCAGACTGGACTGGTTCTTTCAGAACTGCCTCAACCAGTTCGCCCTCTTCCCCTCTTGATTTACTGAGGGAGTCCAAGGGCTGGGTCTCAAACAACCATGCTGATGTTCTCACATCCCCTCTGACAGAAGTCTGTCGTACAGCAGGCATGTGTTGGGTGCTGTCCATGTGCTCAAACATTGAGGAGGTGCTTCTGACATCTCCACTTTTGAACTCTTCTTCATCCAGCAGCTTTTTAGTTTCGTGAGGATCTCCAATATTATCCAGATTCCAGTTCTCAAAGATCCACCTCATTGACTGCACTTCACCCTGATAAGCTGCCTCTGCTGCCTGATTGCTCTCTGACTGCACTGCTTTCATGACGTCTTCATCAAATGCATCATCAAGACTCGCCCGTAGGTCAGGGTGGATGTGTTTAAAGAGCCTCTTCAGCTCACTCCTCTGCCGCTGCTGGTAGAGCATAGAGAAGGTCTCTTTAGGTGGAGGTACAGGGAGGCTGCTTAATGTTATAGGTCCTTCATAGTCAAGTGGTCTAGGTGGTACAGGAGGAGGTGGGGGGAGAGGCAGGTCATCTTCGTCAGGAGTTGCTTGTGAAACTGTGACTTTCCTGGCTTGCATCAGTCATCTTGAAAAACAAAACAAATAGGGGTAGCAGTATAAGGATATTGTCATGATAAAAAATGTTATTTTTATAGGTATATTGAGTTGCATGCATGAAGTAAGAAAAGCCAACCTTTACCTTTAGCTATGCTTGGGTGTTGTTTTGCACAGCAAACCATCCTCGGTCACACCAGGGTTAACAATACACTTCACAGCTGTTAGTAAGCAGATGTCTCACACACACACATTTATGCTGTTTTTTCTACATCCAGCACCAGAGAACGTGCACAGAATCAGGCCAAGACTTGGTTCATAGTTTCCCATTTACACAAACGCTACACACATTTTGTGCTCAGTTCAAGGGAGCTGGCCAACTAAACTCAACAGAAAGTTTGGTGCATTTGACGCAAATAATTATGTTTGTCATGCATAGCCTTCCAAAAGACTCTAAAAATGTCTTGTGTCTGCATTCCTGTATAATTTCTTTGTGCTTATTTTATAGCATAAGTTTAGGCTGCATATGCAGGGCAGTAACAAAGGTAACGGCACCTTGCATTGTTTTTTTTTTTTCCATTTACATTTAAAGCTCATTGAATTTTGCCATTTAAGATTTAATGAGAGTAGCCTGCTCTTGGTATTTCATCCTCTTGCGCATGTTGGTAGATACAGAGGTATTTGGGAAACAAGTCAGAAGAAGACAAGTCGGGAAAAGATAAAAGATTGAACCACGGAAATAAAATGGGCAAATTATAAAACTGTGTACATGACAAGTTGTCAGTGAAAGCAAGAATGAATTCTTTGGAGAAGTCTGAGTTTTTGAATGGTTTAGAACAGGGGTCTTCAACCTTTTTTAGCCCAGGGACCCCTTGGATGAGAGAAAAACAGAGCAGGGACCCCTGCTTGTAATTCTTATTTTTCCTCCCCTTTTTTTTTTTAATGTGTCACATTTTAAGCCTGGCTTATAATAACTTTTAGATGTATTTTATTCTGCTTATTTCACCTTATTAACCAATTCCTGACTGGGTTAGCCTACATGTGTTTATGGTTGATAAAACTTTCATGCGTATCATTATTATTATTATTATTATTATTATCATTATATTATTATTATTATTATTATTATTAGTTGGTAATGAGACAATATTTTCTATTATTGTTATTTTCCAACAATGAAACGTTTAACTTCAGGCAGTTATATATTTAGAACTGCCTGTACATATATATATATATATATATATATATATATATATATATATATATATATATATATACAGTCATGGAAAAAATTATTAGACCACCTTGTTTTCTTCAGTTTCTTGTTCATTTTAATGCCTGGTTCAACTAAAGGTACATTTGTTTGGACAAACATAACCATAACCACAAAGATTGCTCATAAGAGTTTTATTTAAGAGCTGATATCTTACCATTTTCCATGGTTTTCTTGATTATAACCTAAATCACTTAAGTTTTTCATCAATAGCTATGGCGTTGTACTGCCAAAAACACTGCTTTTATACATTCAGTGTTTTCTTTTCTGTGTGCTTTAGTCACATGACGTTTAGTGGTGCCAGGTATTAAAATGAACAAGAAAGTGAAGAAAAAAATGGTGGTCTAATAATTTTTTCCATGACTGTATGTGTGTATATATATATATATATATATATATATATATATATATATATATATATATATATATATATATTAGGGCTGTCAATTTCTCAAAATAATTAATCAGATTAATCGCATGACTGTCAATAATTAATCACAATTAATCGCAAATTAATCACATATTTTTATCTGTTCTAAATCTACCTTATACAGATCTTTTTCAAGTTGTATTACTCTTATTAATACGAGTCCTGACTAGAACCAGGAAATATGACCATATTAGTCCAGTCCTGAGGTCTCTGGCTTCCTGTCACTCAGAGAATAGACTTTAAAACAGCTCTACTTGTGTTCAAGTCTCTTCATGGCCCCAAAGTCCATCTCTGACATGTTAGATCCATATGAACCAACCTGGACTCTGAGAACCTCAGGTAGTGGTCTCCTGCTGGTGTCCAGAGTCAGGACTAAACAAGGTGAAGCTGCATTTCAGTTTTATGCTCCTAAAATCTGGACCAGTCTTCAAGAAGATGTGAGACAGACCTGAACTCTGACAATGTTCAGATCCAGACTGAAAACAGTTCTGTTTAGATGTGAAGATTGATGACTGGAAGGATTTTATCTGCACTCTTCATTTTTAATTTAATTAATTAATTTTTTTATTAATTAATTTTATTTATTATTGGTTATTTTTATGCTTGTATGGAATGATTATATTTGCCTTCTTTTGACTTTATGCATCTGTAAAGCACTTTGAATTGCCTACAAATAAAGTTGCCTTGCCTAATATGAGAGAACACAGAATGCTTGGCTTATGCAAAACAAATGCATGTTTATTTATTGTTACAATGCCAAATCCATTATATATTGTATACATATACTCAATATTTTCTCTTATGTTCTTCATACAAAATATTTTCGTGGTTTGCTTTAAACGAGGGGGGGGGGGCTCTCTGCATCAGCGCGTCAAGTGACCGGACTCCGGTGGTAACTAAATTCACATCGACAGCAAACACAAACAACATTTATCTTGTGGAGTTAGCCATCAGGCAAGGTTTTGAAGCTGAACTTACCATTCAAAATAGTATCTTTTGTATCCATTTTTTTTTTTACTGCTAACGGAGGATTGTTTACGTCTGTCTGTCTGCGGCATGGACGTCGAATGACTTCCTGTTTTGACAGGACTACAGGACTACAACTACGGCGGGGCCCTGAGGCTCATCAAACCTACTCTCCTCTCTACTATTGTACATCAACGGCCGGCCCGCGTTAATCGCGCGTTAATAAAATTAGTTGCGTTAAAATTATTTTGTGTTAATCACGCGTTAACGCGTTAACTTTGACAGCCCTAATATATATATATATATATATATATATATATCTATATATATATATATATATATATATATATATATATATATATATTTTTTTTTTTTTTTTTTGTTTTTTTTTTTTTTTTTTTTTAAACTCAAATTATTTTGGTTTTAAAATTGCCTTTATTTCTTTTTAAGTTGGAGGACCCCGTGCAGTACCTCCGTGGCCCCCCTAGGGGTCACGGACCCCTGGTTGAAGACCACTGGTTTAGAATGATTTAGATCTATATACACGAGACCAAATATATCTGTCCAGAGCTCCCGTTATCTAAATGTAAATGTGGCTACATTGTATAGGTTTGTTACTTGTTAAAAACTTGTGTTAAATGTGTCATGCAAGCCACAACTAAAATACACAGCAGACATTAATAAGACACTACAGTCTATTATAAAAAAAAAGAATTTGAGATGAGTTGTACGGTACCTTGCTGTTTTTAGTTCTTGTTCCTGGAGTACCAATGAATTCCTGTTCAACAACAGAAAAAAGGTCATTTAAGTTTGGATAACAGGTACAATGCTGTTGTTGACACCAGCTGCCGTTGTCAGCAGTTGTACTCACTAGAAAAAACAACAGATATGACACAAAGTTGTTTTTTTTAACAGCTCACCATAATCTCTTTGTAAAACATATCTCTAAATAAACATACAATTGTTGCAATCCTCTAACTGTAGTGATTCCATATTTTTCCAAGGGTTGTTATATGTCTTTCTATTAGTGTTCACTGTGGTGCACATGTGGTGCAGGAGGTTTATTTTATCCATTGTGATAGAGTACAGTTGTTATTTCCTGCTGAAGCCCTTGACCTCGGTGTGTGGGGAAGAATTAGAAGCATTTCAGGAACTCACTGGCTGTATTAAGCCCCCTGTGGAGTCAGTGGCTGCTGCTCTTGACAGATAAAGAGCTGATCGGTCTCTCACTGAGGAGGAAGTAGATGTCCTGTCTCTGGTTTGTCCTGCTGGGTTGCCCCCTTTACTCAGTGGTGGACTGATTTTGTCATCTGCAAAAGAAAAGAAAAAAAAAATTTAAATTCACCTTTAAAAAAAAAAATTTTTTTAATGATTCAGATTTATATTTGATGATATATACTTGTAAAATAAGGATATTGTTATATATTATTGTCACATAGCTAAAGAAAAAAAGAGTAGCCAATTGTGTCAAGCATCAGCAACAAGTTGAGCGAGTGTATTTTTAGATATGCTCAAAGTGTGTGTATTTATAGCAAAGATGGAATCTGCCTTATCACTGTTGTCGCCCCCTTTTAACTCATGAGGCTTATTACATGTGCATTAAGGCATGAGCAAATTGTTTATTGCACAAAGGGAAAAACACTAAAAACAAACAAGTCAGCTCCTTAAGGCTTTGATGCCTGTAGCTAACAAGATAAATAGGCCCACACAGCCTGCCTGCTGCCTGGGACCCTCAGCACACTGCATGCCATGGGCTGACCATGACGCCCAGGAGAGGGGGAAACAAAAAAAACAAAAAACAACAACATTTGCTAGCTCAGCTGGAGTGACACAAATTCTTTGCACATTGTTTGAACGAGCTCTTTGCCATCAAATCATCAACACCTGACCCCAGGGGAACTGTCTGGCTGTGTAAAAATCATGGAAACAGCCTCAGCCATTTTATTTCAAACCAAAACTGTTTCAAACAGTTTGGTTCTTGGATTATTAAAAAAAAAAAAAGCAAAAACAAACAAACAAACAAACAAACAGATACCCTTATAATCAGCTGAAAACTACAAGTTAATATGATATATATATCCAGTGCTATATGATAATTTCACAAGATAAAAATCAAACCCCCAGTATTGTTAATAACACAACAAATTTGGAGGTCAACAGGCCGATGTGTTGCACCAGTCAACCATCTGTAACTAATGGCCAGATTGAAACACACACACCCATTTTCGCACGCTAAGCCCTCCCAGGACAAAAGGATGGACCAGCGAGCTGGCGCCTCTCACGAGTCTGGACTTAAAACATTTTCATAGATGGGTGAGCAGGCAGAATGAAGCCTCCCAGGGCGGTGTGTGTGTACTGTTGAGGTCCTCACCCGCTAAACTGAGAGGTCGCCCATCATCACCCACATATTTAGAAGCACTTATCTGGTGAAATACTGGCGTGAAAAAACCATGTTACCAAATCAAAAGGGTATTTCATCTCATTGACTTTTGGCAAGTCTGGTTACTTTCTCTGTGATTTCCGCACATACAGAGTCATTTCAAATGACACCTCTTTGATGTGCGTTAATTCTCCAGGAATGAAGAAGAGCTATTAGCGGCACAGGAATGGGCGGGACTTTTCAGCTGGTAGCAGCTGTGCAAATGGTGGTGACAAGCAGTTGGTATTTATTCCTCTCCACCTACACCTCCATCAGCTGTTGGTAATTGTGGCCACATTCACAGACTGCAATGAAAACCAGGATGCCAAAAAGACTGCTCATACTTCAGGCCCCCAGACCGTCCCAGACCCTACGCACCACTGTTCGCTGCATCTAGTAAATAAACATCATGTTTGATTCTTCTGGCTGCTTTCGTCATGGAAATACCCAATTCTTATTTTAGGATCACACCATATTTCTAACTTAATGTTTTTTCAAAGCTTGTACTTTACGAACGTATTACTCATCTATGAAAAAATTATAACATTAAAGTTATACAAATCTGCACACTGGCACAATATCGTTCTGACAGCTGCTGCTGATATAAATGAAAAAAGGGCCCTATTCTTTATAATTTAAAGATCAGAATCACATCTGACATGATAATCATAACTGTCTGTCAATATTATTCAGTAGCATCATCGTGTTACACAAGCCACACTTTCTTATCAATTCCCCCCCGTTTGTACTTACTAAAAGATGACCCAGTGGCTGTTCACCAGTTACTTCCCAGTGTATCTCTGCTGTTTCAAACCACAGACCCTCACGGCCCCTGAGATGTGTCGTGCAGCCTGCCTCTTCTCTCTGTGCTCGCTGCGACTGAACTCTTTCTAGTCCTGTGGCCTTGGTGACAGCTGATTTTATCTGGGGCTGCTGTTAGCTATTTTGGGCTGGTGGGCTGGCTGCTGCTAGAGGCCTGAGTCAGTCACCCCTGTTGGTCACCAAAAGACTGGGACACCCCGCCACCTACCCTTTCTCATAGCTACATTGTCACCATCTATTACGGGCTCTCTGTGGGATGAGGAGTATGTGTGTCAGCGAGTAGTCGGTGGACAGCGTAACAAAATAGCACCCAGAAACACACGGAAGGCTCTATTTTGACTTCATATGCATCAGTGTGCCACATTTATTCATCCAGCTGACTTCTTCACGTGTATGTCCTTTTCCTGTGGCTGATGTTTTGAAAATGTTTTCAGCTTTCTTTCTGATTGTACCCCATGCATAGGTATTCACTCCTGTCTGTCTCTTATTCACACCACAAACACAACAGTTTGCCTCAGCGTTATCAGTTCCAAACTCTCAGAAGGAACTGGAAGAGCAAACTCTGCGTCACGGTCAGAGCCGTCAGTGACGGTCTCAGACTATCTTAAGCAAGTGTGCCAAGCACATAGTTATGCATTTAGACCACTACATCCTTGTCTTTATTTAGCTTTTTTTCCACTATAAAACAGCGTGAGTGTCCGCTCACCAAACTCTTTCAGGATTTGCATGGAGACGCTTTAAATCTTGCTGACCTTGGTCCTGACATGTTTGCTCCACAGATCATTCACATAGATTCATTTGATATACCAGATCCCTGTGGATGTTTGAACACTACCGTTCGACACATGCTGATGAATGTGCCTCCATTCATTTTTAGGAGAAATAGGAACAAATACCTTCATTGTCTTTTTAAAGTAAGGACAGCTGGTTACACACTGTGGTGCCAAAATATGCCCATAAATCATGACTTTGTAGGAACTGGATCCCATCTGCTGTCTAAGATGTCACTTAGCACAAACATGAAATCGTACCCCACATGCTCACCATGTGTATTCCTGGACGGTCTGGCGTAAGACTCCGGGAGCCCATTCATAACTTTTCCACCGCTCACCTGTGTCGTTCTCTGTGGATGAAGAAGACGTGTTGTTGTGAAGTGAATTGCATAACATTGTTTTAGAGGTATAAAGTGTAATTTTCACACCATGTTGCTTCTCAAACAGACATGTATGCCTACCAAGAGTTCAACTAAAGGAAGTTTTAAAAATTGTTTGACATTTTACAATTCATTTGTCTAGTTTCTTGATACGAGTTGGATGAGGAACTCGCATCTCTCTCATGCCTATATATATATCACTTATTTTATAAGTTTCTAGAGGACAGACTTAGCTTTTTAAATAAAGAGCTTACACACTTTAAATATAAAATAGCTAGCCAAAGAATTCCTTTAAACAATTTGGAATGGCAGATTGTGAGCATTTCATTATTGTTTGCCAACATGTGGTTAAAAACAATACAAAAGGCCTGGTGCCTACCAGCAAAACATAAACCAGGCTCTGCACCAGAACAATGGTGACTGAATGCTTGCAGTCATGTGGAAAGGAATGTACCCCCTCTATTGATGATAAGTTTTTAAATATCAGGACATTAAAAAAAAAAAAAAAAAGTCATCCTCTCCTGATCAACTCTTAAATGTATGTGAGCACAACCTCAGATGAACAACAGGACATGATGTGTTGTACACTCTTACTGCTTCCTCAGTAATTAAAAAAGCAGCCAGGAGCTGTTAATGAAACAAAAAACAAACAAACAAACAAACAAAAGAAAACAGGCTCTGCACTTGAATAAATGATCATCAGCAAGTGTGAGTGATATCAGGTGAATTCAGGGGCATGTTCACATAATGCCAGGGAGAAAAAAAGAAGCAGTAAAATCTCAGAGAAGCAATTGTTGTTGTCTATCAATGAGGAAAAGGTGATTTCCAAACAATTTGGAGCCTGTCATTCTAAAATCCATCCATCCATCCATTATCCATGCCCGCTCAATCCTCTGCAGGGTCACGGGGATCTGCTGGAGCCTATCCCAGCTCTCTTCAGGTGAGAGGCAGGGGTCCACCCTGGACAGGTCGCCAGTCCATCACAGGGTCGATATAGACGAACAACCATCAACACTCACAATCACTCCTACGGGGAATTTAGAACGACCAGTTAACCTGACATGCATGTCTTTGGACTGTGGGAGGAAGCCAGAGTAAACCCACGCAAGCACGGGGAGAACATGCAAACTCCACACAGAAAGACCCCTGCTGAGGTTCAAACCAGGAACCTTCTTGCTGTGAGACAACAGTGCTGACCACCAAGCCACCAGCTGCCCCTGTCATTCTAAAATGAAAAAGATTGTTCACAGGTGGAAACCATTTAAGGAGCAGACATCCAAGCAAACTATCAGGGTCAAACAAATACACAGAGAAACTGCAAAACACTTAAGAGCTACTTCTGAGACTCTACAGGTCAGAGGTAGAATGTTAAATGATAAAGTTCATTATGGTACAATTAGAAAAGGAATGCACATGTATGACTTAGATGAGACCAAAGTGGAATTGTTTGACCAGAACACACAGCACCACGTTTGATGAAAACCAAACACGAGGCCTCAGAACAGTCACATCGTGCTAAATGTCCAGCTCAGTGGACGAGATGATTCGGACTTGATTTGCTGCCATCTCAAAGTCAAAGTCCAAACCTCAGCCTCATTAAAATTCTGTGTGCAACTGACCGCCAGCCAATCTCAGTAAACTGAAGTAGTGTTGTAAGGAAGAGTGGGACAATATTTCCCCAAAACAATGCAAAAGGATATAAATGACAGAAAACTATTAGTTACTGCACTAGTTACTGCAGCTAAATGTAGCTCCATAAGCTATTAAATCATGATGTGTGATCAGTTTTTAACACACTTTCTGAAATTTTGCTTTGTTGTCATTAAATAAATAATAACATGGTTTAACATGTCATCTATAGTTATTGATTTCAGGTTGTATTCACCTCATTTTACAGCCAGAGGCGTTTTAGTTGCTGGTAAGTGCATCATGGTCGTACATGTGTACAATAGTTCTCATGTAGTGCAGGTAGAGCAGCTCACCTGAACCGACGCATGCTTCTGGGGAGTGCTATGACTTTTGGAGTCCTCTAGGGGGAAGTCTCTCCTTTTTTTGCTGCCAGCTGCAGACGTAGAGTTAAGTCGAGGACTGCTGTTGAAGCTCTCCTGTAAGGTGGCCTTGGACTCAAACAGGGCACACAGAGCCTTGGTTCCAGATGTCTCTTTCTGGGGGAGGCAGTCCATGGAGCGACTCCTGGACAGACTGCAGCTTCTCCCCGATCCCCAGCGTGCCACACTCTCCTGGCTGTCCAGCCTTCTCCAGCTACCATCTACACCGCTCTCTGAAACCTGAAAACAATTGCTGATTTTAAAAAAAAAAAAAGTTTCTTGATTTTAATACTCATCAAATTAAATCAAGACAGGCAGTGTAATACCTCAAGGTTTTGCTCGGCTTTCTCAGAACCCCTCAGGTCGGCACAGCTTTGGTAACTGTCAGAGCATAATCATTGACAAATTTATTAGAAGTGCTGTGGAAACCAAGATCAGCTTAGCTTCAGTGAAAGGATCTGCACGCAGATGTGTTTATGACCATGCACTTAATCAACTTTACTGTTAAATGTGACTAATCTACTCTTAATGCATGGATATGTACATGCATACCGAGTGCCAGTGCATTGCGAGGAACTTACTGTTGAACCAGCTGAGAGACAGACTTTCTGTTCCAGCTTGTGGAGGCTGTCATGACCCATGACCTTTCCTGAAGCTCTGAAAGACCCCTGAGGGACTGAGACCTCCTCAGGCCAAATGACTCCATCTTTCTTGCAAGAGCTACAATGAGAAAATAAGTTCTGTTGCTCGTCAAATCATAATTTAAAGCTCTCCACACTTAGAGTTTCAGGATTCACACTTAGAGCAGGTCAAAATGGCAAATACTGCACTTTTATTCATTGTTCAAACAATTCATAACATTCAGTCACACAGCTGAGGTTTAGCTTCGTATAAGTTATTATATAACACAGTGCAACATAGAGAGTCATATGACTCTGTTAATGTTTATGAACTCCAGTACTTCCAAAGCAAATCCAAGTGCAGGGTAACATTGTGTTATTGCACGCCAGGTAGATGATTATATTTTTGCAAAAAGTCATTCTGTAATTTCAGGAGAAGAAAGAAAAAAATCAACTTTGCATCCTAATTTTAAACAGAAAAATATACTAAAATGTCTTCACTATAAGTGCTGTGAATGAGTCGTGCATCGCTTCGAGTATATGAAGTAAAATGCAGCTCGAATGCAGCTTGAAATAATGCTGGGCTTTTTCTGACAAATCAAATGAAAACTCCATACCTGAGGAGGAGGAGAAGTCTCCGGTGTGTGTCTGCCTTTCTCCCTTTCTTGTGGTGTAGAAGCATCTCTCACAAGACACAGCAATATCTTGTGGCCAAAGTCCTGTTACACCTTGTGATTCAAGACTTCCGGATGTGACATTTGCCACCTTAGCATCACCTGATGACTTTGTCTGATATGGAGTAATAAATGCAAGACAAGGATTTCTGAACACAAGCAAAATAACGTCTTTTTTTTTCTGTACTCAAGCTATTTAATCAAAATACATTGACCTTATATCTTTCTCCACATATGTATAAAAAATATAGTTTTCACTCTGTTATTGACACTGCCGAGAGTGTGAAGGATTAAAAAAATAGATAAATAAACTGTGAGAAATCAGACAGCACGGCTTATGTGTTGGCCGCTATGGCAGCTGGTCCAGTCAGATGTTACTGCTGAAATGCCAGGCGAGGCTGCTGTCTCACCGTGTTGCATTTCCTAAACTCAGAGCCGAAGTATTATCAGAGTTATCAGTGCCTCAGGTGCATACTTTCACTTTAATACTGTCACATTCATTTCACATGTCATTTTTATTCAGTGTGATGAAGAACAGAAAAGAAAATGGCAAAGTATGAAGCTGCTACTGCTGTTTCAATAAAATACAAAAGCCAATCAAAGCACCAGAAAAGCTGACAGTGCATGTGCGTTGGTGTAGAATTCACTTCTGTCGATAGTGATGGTGTGATGGCGCTTTAAAGGTGGAGCTACAGTTCTACCAAACTGCTGGCACATTCAGTTTTATACCACATACAATTAAAAGGAACTTCATATTTTACAGGAAATGTGGCATAGAGTTTCAAGGTTTACAATGATTTTACCACTTTATAATGTCACCATTCCTTTCCACAGCACATTAAAGTAGTTCTTCCAGTGTGTGACGGTCCATCACAGATACCTCTAAACCCAGAGACATTGACACCAGCTCTGGACAAAGCTGATATGAGTCTTCTTCTTTCTGCAGTTGAGTTTTAGCTCTGAAAACAAATACTGTTTTGGAGTATTTTCATTTGCAAAGAGGTACAGCTGATGTCTCTGCTCATGAACAGATTGTATAGATAATCTTTGCTACGTGTGAAGTTGCTGTTTTGATCAGTCAAGATGTAATCAACTTTAATTTAACATGTTTCACAAAATCATGACACATTTTAAAATTACAGCCTTTTAATGAAAAGATACTCAATTTTTTATGGTTTAAAAAGTATTTAATTATTGACTGAAAATAGGTTATTTGGCCAGGTGCAATCCATTCCCTCATTACTTCAACCCAGGTGAAGCAGATAAAAGGTTTGGAGGTGATGTCAGGGACTGAGTTGGTGTGTAGCAGCTGTTTAAGTAGAGCTACCAACATGAAGTCCAAAGAGCTCTCAATGCAAGCAAAGGAGGCTATCATTAGTGTAAAAAAAAAAAAAACAGCAACATTAATTTATAAGAAATACAGAAAAAAAAAAAACCTTGGCTGTGGCCGAATCAACAGTTTGGTACATTCTTAAAAAGAATGAAAGCATTGGTGAGATCAATGTCTCTGGAAGACCACGGGAGATAATAAAAGTACCAATGGTTGATGGCTCACCAAAGAAATACGCAAACAAACTCAAGATAAAAATAAAACTGCTATGGAAATGTGGCAGGTATCTACCAAAACTGTCCAACCTACGGTGGAAATATTGTCTTCATGTCGAAACCATGTATTCAAAGTAAGAACCCAGTTGTTAAAATGTATTTTCAGGGATTTTCATGAATGTCACAGGCTGACATTTAACACTTTTCTTAAACTATTAGGTACTACAGAAGTTACAGTTTAAATAAAAAGTAAATTACACAATTCAGAATGTACTACAGTCAAAATACTTGGAAGCACCTCCAGTGGAGAGATTGACCTCATAACTCGTAAAAAAAAAAAAAAAAAAAGTTAAAAAAAACACCATTGTTGTTTCCTTGTATTATCTAGAAACCAGGAGATGGCGCCAGAGCTCAGCTCCTCCAACTGACAATAATTAATTAAAAAAAAAAGTAAATATGACTTAAGGGCATTATAAATTATTGCTTAATGACAGAACTTAGTTGTATTAATTTTGTCCCAGAGCACAGGTATACGTCACATCTAACTGTGAGAAAAAAAAAAAAGTGTTTTTGAGTGGCCTGTAGACACTTATAAACATCTAACTTACCCTTAAAGGATCCAGTTATAATTTAGGTGTTGTACAAACACATGTTTGCATGACAAGAAATAGTAGGTTAGAAATAACTGAAATAACTGTATTTAACAGCTGTATTGTCAGCCTTTAAGACCTGTTTTGCCAGCTGCAGTCAAAGAGGAGAAAGGCAACGAAGATGTGTGGTCGGGAGGGGGGAGTCACACAGGAATCACCCACACGGTTTCACGGACCAGCCAGCACTGGCCTGAACAGCTGAGAGCAGCACGGGTCTCCTGCCTCCCACTGCTGTAAAGTCCTGCTAAAAGCCTCACATGGAGCCACATGTGACAGCCACCAACAACAGCAGAGCACACTGTGCCGGAGCTCCCAGTGCAGGGCTGACAGCCAGACCCAGTCAGCCGTGGAAACACGAGAACAGAAGCACTCACACGTCACACACTCACACAAATTTGATAGTATGTAATGATGAATTCCACATCAAAGTCTAAAAGAAATACATATCTGCCAAGTTATACCCTCTACCCTCGCTGATGCAAAGTATTTAGCGTGCCCACTTTGCAGCACACAGGAGTTTGTAAGTTTATAAGAAAGGTCACCACAGCTCTCTTGTTGACAAGAGGCTCATTGTTAAAGGGGAAATGTCAAACCCAATCACACAGCTGCTTTGCTGTTACAGCTTGAGCTGCACACATGCAGTTATAGATAAGATCGCTTCTGTTGAAAATCATAGTTGTGCAACCTACTTCTTACTGTGGGACGCAGCTGTACTTGACTTTTGCACTATTGTCATTTTTGGATGGTGTTTTTTACTGTGGCAGAACTGCTTTGGTTCATATTATAGTTTCCAGTTGATCTCAGTACAAGAATAAGTATGGTCATCTACTATATACTCGTACCTTTTCCCTCCAGTCTTTATAGTACAGCTCAGGGTTCTGTCATCTCCAGAAATACTCAAATGACTCTGCAGTTGTGGGGTTGTGGGGTGTGTCACTTGTGTACAGGAGACTGAGTACAGAGAACTGGTGGACCGCGTTTGTGGCATGGCATGGAAACAATCACGTCACAATGAATGTGAACAAGACAAAGGATATCTTTGTAGATTATAGGGAAACGTAGAAATAAGCCAAACGCTATTTGCTGGTGTATGCCTGCAGATTCCTGGATGCTCACCTGCACAAGTTCGTAGCTTGGAGAAACAACACTGATGGTGTCCAAAAAAAAAAAAAAAAAGAAGTAAGTGTGCAAAGAAGAGCTTTGCTCGGTATAATGGACAACACTGCAGCCCCTCCAAACAACCTGTTGATTAAACACCAGTCTCTTCCCACTGCAGTATAAAACCAGTACAGACCACCATTCCTGTGCAACACAGCAGCCTCTTACAGTGAGCTGAGGGAGCCGACTCCTTTTGGATAAAATACATGATCTGCCTATGGGTGCATTTTACACAAGTTCTTATCAGATGCAATTTCTAAATTAGTTTTATGATATAGACAGTCATTCCTTTTGAGCTTTGTTTAATTACAAAGTTTAGATCGATTGCCCTGGAAATATGATTTCCAGATGAACAACAATAACAACAACACTTGTTGAACAATTAAGCTTGTTGATCACCCTGGGTGCACCTGACATGTTGCTGACTGACAGGTGCTGTTACTTTCTACTACAGCTATAAAGTTGGTATTTTTGTTATGATATGGTGTAGCAGCTATCAGTGTCATAGGTTTATATAGATGAGAGTTACATAGAGTATATTTTTGTATTGACTCTGTCATGCCTTTCTCCTATTAGTGCAACTTTTAATTGTTTGTCTGACCTCATACATCTTACCTCATTGAACTGCTTAAAATAAAATAAAAACTGTTTGATTCTTTTTCCATCTGGGCCCTTACGTCTCCACCCTTTTTAATAGAAATCAGTTGCCATTCTTACTTTTATTTTAAGTAATTTTGTCACCAAAAAGGAAATGAGAGACACCCTATTGTAGCTGTTGGTGCTCAATAAAACTGATCTAACTGCACTACGAGGCTCTAATGAAGCACAAGGCCTGGGTTTTAAAACTCCCTCTAACTAATAATAATAATATTAATAACTTTGTTATTTTACCCTAACCACTCACAGAACACATAAAACACTCAGACAGATATGTGGCGTAACTGTTTCAGACACAAAGATGAGCAAACCTGAAGTCAGAGCAAAATTATTGCACTGATGTAAGAATAATGACAGTTATGACAGAAAAGATGCTGACAATGTTGATGATGATGGCTGTCATGCTGCAGCTGATGATTCACTGCCTTTCCTGGAAAATAGAAACTCTTGGGCTATATTTGCCGCTGCGACCATGGTCACGGCTGTCAAAATGGGACATCAGAGGAGAATCTATCTACCTATCTATTTATCCATCTGAAATGCTTTTTGTGTTGATTCTGTGAAAACTGAGCGTGGTCTTGAAATGAGAGTAACTCCCTCTGACAGAATCCACAGGAAGCAAGGGAAACTGGGGCAGAGTTTCACTTGCCTGAAGCTGATTTTGTCAGTATATTGTCATATGTGGGCCATCACTGGTACAGCTTGACTAAGAAAACTGGGCCACAACAGCCTGTTGCAGCAACCTGAGAGGTACCCACAATGTAGGTTAACTATAGGTTATGTAACCTGGACTGTGGACTGAAAGCACACAAATGGTTTGTTCTCACTGTTCCTTGACTGTAGATAGGGGATATGTTCACCTGTTACCCTCAGAATATGAATACGTGAGAATATTGAGTAAAGTGGCTCTTAAATTTCACTGCATTGTGATGTACGTGACACCCAAAAGGAATCAAATTTAATGCAAATGTAAAAAAGTGAGGTGAGGAGTGAAAGAACACAGCAACATGTAGCAGAAAAACCATGTTTTACTGTCAACGCTGGTCTACAATTAACTATTGCACTGCTGCTCAGGTGAAATATTAATTTTGCCCCATGACTTGCCTCTGCTCCGCTAGTTAAATACCAGTGTTAAAGGACCAACCGCCCCCGGACACGTTTAAGACACGTGCAAATCACACTTTGAAAGGAAGCGGAAACTCCAACTGTAATGCTCAAATGTATTTTTGTCCAGGCTCTGTCATTGTGCTATAAACTGCCACACAGTCTCACAGAGCTCTTTCATCATGCATGATGAGTAAATCACACCAAGTTTTCAGAAAGGATGCATGCTCTGGATGTACTTAATGCATTACTACAAGTTCCATTTTTATCTTTGTTTTTTACTGACTTTTACTCCTTTTGCAGTTTCACTTCGGTAATACCTTCCTCTTTCTGCTGCACTGTCTTCCTGGCCCACACAGGTCAGTGAAAGAGAAACATGCGTTACACTACGGTGATCCAAGCCAAAGTGGGTCACACTCACATAACACACTTACCCTGAGTGTTGAGGTCGATACAAGCTGTCCACCCTCTGGATGGTGTATTAGGACCAACAGGCTTTAGTGTAGTTTTTGTTCGACTAGTCAAACTAATGTGTATCAACATGGGGGTCATAGATCAGGCTCAGGGGAATTTTAGTCTTCCCATTCATCTATCTGTCCATTTGTTAATCTGATGCTCTACTTGCCTGACTTCTGAGTTCAGCTTCATTGTCACACATATTTAAAATCAGAGACAGTGCAGCAGTAATCCTTTTGTTTTCTATGCTCAGTAGTTCCTTGACCTGAAAATCCTCTGTTTTAATTGTTCAAAAGCACCGTCCACTTTATTAAGCACACCTTGCTAGTATAGGGATGGATGCTCTTTTGCCCTCAGAACCGCCTCAGTTCTTGGTGTCTTGGTGGCTGCAGATTTGTCGGCTGAACATCCATGATGCAAATCTCCCGTTCCACCACAACCTCAAGGTGCTCTATTGGATTGATATCTGGTGGCTATGGAGGCCACTGCAGTACAGTGTACTCAATATCATGCTCAGTTTGAGATCTTTGTGACATGGTGTATTATCCTGCTGGAAGTAGCCATCAGAAGATTCAAAAAGAAATGGACACAAACCTCAACTGGTACAAGGGAGCCGAAAGTGTGCCAAGAACATATCCCCCACACCATTACACTGCCACCCACTGGCCTGAATCATTGACACGAGTCAGGAGGAATCCATGCTTTCATGTTGTTTACTTCAAATGCTGAGCCAATGTTGCAGTGGAACTTGAGACTCATCAAACAAGATGACATTTTTCCAAACTTCTATTGTCTAATTTTAGTGAGCCTGTGTGAATCAGCTTCCTGTTCTTAGCTGACAGGAGTGTGGCAGCCAGTGTGGTCTTCTGATGCTGTCGCCCATCTAAATCAAGATTCAACGTGTCATGCGTTCAGAGATAGTACCCTCCATACCTATGTTGTAACAAGTGTTTATTTGAGTTACTGTTGCCTTTTATAATCTTGAACCAGTCTGTCCGTTCTCCTTTGACCTCTGACATCAACAAGGCATTTTGCTCACTGGATGCTTTCTCTTTTTTGGATCATTCTCTAGAAATAGTAATGTGTGAAAATCTCAGTAGATCAGCAGTTTCTGAAATACTCATGCAAGTCTGTCTGGTACTTACTATCATGCCACATTTAGAGTTATTTAAATCCCCAACGTAGTTTAAGTTTCACTGTTTTAGTTATTCACATGTTTTAGTTATTCACAGATTTTTTTCAGAAATATATAACTTATAAAAAAAAAATTTAAAATTGCTGAAACATCACAGGATGTTGTGCACGTTCTCTCACAGTGAAGAAATGTTGTGAGCCAGCCTGGCCCCTTTAAGAAGGTGGCCTTATGGGTAATGGAGTGTGTGTGTCATGGGACGGCAGAATGAAAACGGGGTTAGATGAAAAACTGAGTGAGCATAAACAGCAGCCCAGCATCTATAGATTTACATTCTCTGTTAACTGACAGGAGCTGAACAATACAACCTGTGTGATGTTACAAGTTCCTGCAGTGCCAGAATAAAGTGCTCGTTCCATGCAGAGAAAACCGGACTTCTTTTGTTGTTGTTAGCATGTTAGCCGCTAATTATGAGCCAAAAGTAGCACAGCAGTTACTACAGTTCAGAGACCAGAGGCTGTGAAGGTAACAGAAAGACCACAGTTGAGCCTTTGTCTTGTTTCGCTGCAGTGCCTCGCTACTTTTTTGGGGTTTTTAAACATATTTTAAGCACAATATTTAGGGTTCTGGGGGCTCCGGTTCCAGATCACATTTTGATTGGGGGGCCAGTCCCCATTTGCGAAAATAAGGGATAATATATATATATATATATATTATATAATAGAATAGAACGCCTTTACACAAAGAGGTCCAAAGCTGCCCCATGAGTGACACAGGATGAAGTATGTACTGGTACACATACAAGCTATTATATATATATATATATTATATATATATAGATATAAAAACAGTTTGAGATCTAAGATTGTAAATATTATACATGCATCAGTGGGAGTCGATGATTTGTAATAGTGATACATCATGTGACTATAGCAGCATCAGTAAAAAATATTGGTTATTAACATACATTAAAATACAGATTTCAGTTTACAGTGAAACCAAACATGCAGCTGTTTTCATAGCAGTGTCCACCTGTCCAGCTGGTGATTTGGACGCTATTCATTTCCACCCCATCATCGTTGGTGGTGTCAGCTCAGTGGCGTGAACACAACAGTGTGGACTACATGGGCTGCGAGACTCATGAGCGTCTCCCGCCTCTGTGTGTGTCACAGTCTGCGTCAAGACCAGGTGGAGGAGACACAGAGGCAACAAATGCGGGACAAGAGATAAGATCTCACAGCACTTCCGGCTTTGTTTGTCACTGCGTTTTGAATTGAAGCTTCAAATGTTCGCTACTTACTCTGCACACCCTTAAAGGTTTTAACTGATGGTTAACTACGAGATATCACCGATCTTAAAACGTCCTCTGCTATTTTGAGTGAAAGTGTTTCGAAAGTCATGCCTTCCTGTTGTCGTTTACTCTTTGTACTAATCAAAATCGATTGGCCCACAGTTGTGCGCAGATGCGACATCTCAGGGGGGAACTATCTTGCTGTAACGGTCAGCGTCTTTGGCAGGTTTCAGTCAGTCTCCTTATTCACGCTGGTACTACTCAGTAGCTTCACATAAACACAGGCGGACCAATATGCTCAGCTGTTTGGACCGAAGACAAGACGTAACTTCGTGTCATTTTAAGTCCTCTTCGATGTTTTGCTGCTTCCTCCTTTGTGGTGAGTAACTGACGAAAAAAATACAGTGATGTAGTAGTTTTGGAGCTTGTAATAAACATATGTAATCGCCTTTATCGTCCTTATTTATATGACTTGCGATATATGAAGACGTTCCTCGTTAGTGATGATAATGCGATATACAGTCAATTACTTGGCCATTACCCCTAATTTAAGTGTTTATATGTTTCTAATGGCTGTGTTGACCTTGTAACGGAAAATAACTTTGTGCAATTTGAAAGCCTCAAACAAACTTGTGACACAACGGGACAAACTTCACAGTGAACGTGCGCTGTGGAGCAGCAGTGGAAATGTGCGCTGGTTTCAGTGGAGACTGGTGCCCACGGATGTGTTTGTGCCGTACAGAGGAGGAACAGTGTTGTCATTGTAGCTGACGGGATCGTGGGGTGTGAGGTGAAGAGGTCAGATGCCTAATGACTGTTATTGTGCCAAACAGGAAACGACTCCCGCACTCTTCCAGTGAAAACCCCGCAAGACACCCGTGTAACATTCCTGCGGGGATTTAAAGTGCGTGTGAACGCTAAACTCCTCGACTGCTTTCTTTTTTTTTCCAGTAATGCTGCTATCAAAGAAAAAACCTTCCCCCTATGCTTTATCATTTAGATATATGAATACAGCATGAATACTACCCATGCTGCTTTGTGTTTTTAAATTAATGATGCATTCTCAGTGGATACCTAGATGTACACTGAGGGCTTTCTGCTCTGGCAGATATGTAATAAACGTGATGTAACTGGAACTAAACGGCTCTGCAGTGTGAATTAGAAATGCTGAAATTGTATTCGTGGGAACACTGTGTCATTATTAGAATTTTTCTGCAGAAGATAAATAATGTCAGGAGGTTCCAGTGTGAAAACAGTTTAATAGTCCAAGAAACTGACTGAAACTATTATTTGCAGATAATCCAGGAAGTTCCTTTCTGTGCGCGCACACGTACAGGCACACACACACACACACACACAGCTCCACTGGTTAAAGGTATTTTCATGCTGCAGACACTCAGAAGCCACTTGTTTTCTGAACCATGACCGACTGTGTGTTCGTTAAGGACAATGGCATATAGTGCAACGAAGTTACATAATGGTTTACATTCCTTACTGACAAGAAGAGTTGTTATTGTTTTACCTCTTGTGCAAATGTGTTTTTTTTTTTTTTTTTTTTTTAATGCTGTGCTTTTCTTAGTGGATTAAGTGTTCCCTACCCGCGTTGTGCCACTGATACCAGTTGGAGCTTAACGGTGTTAACATCCAACAGTCCACAACATGAATGAGAGGTTTTGACTGTAGCAGTTGTGATTATAAAAAAAACTATTTAGACTTAAGGATAAAAAGTGCACATTTGGAGACACTTTATATTCATTCAGTCATAATTACTCCCAATTTAAAAAAAAAATCCAAATGTCTCAATCAATGTGAACTTTAGCTATTTTTCTCAGCTTCTGCAATGTCAAACTTTATTCTCTTTTTCTTTTTTTCTGATTTTTTTTCTGACTTGGTAGATTCTTAAACCTTTACTTGGAATTGTTTTCCTCTAAAATTGTCATTGTTTGAATTCATTTTCCATGTTCGTATCCAAAAATAGCAGCAACTTGATCCACTACACGCCCAGCCCCTGAGCAGACAACCACTGGACGGTCCTGGTCCACGTATTCTTCTCAAAAAAAAAAAAAAAAACTTGAGGAATCACTGGAATGTTAATTACTCTGCAGGGAATAGAAGAAGAGTTGTTGATTTATTTATTTACCTCTCTGAAGCACTCAGTTGGTTGTACAGTAAGAGAAAGTAGGCTTGTAGTTCACATGAGTGCACATCTGAAACATTAGTTTGTAGGTAAATCACTATCGAGATGCAATTAGCTTAAACAAACTTGTGGCCTGAAACCGGTTCAGCCAGCAGATGTGCAGCTCGTCAGCTGTCAGTTTCAAAAGGTGCTTCACACATTTGGTGTCTCAAGCAAATACTGAAATGCATCTGATTTCCTGAGCTGAATTGTCAATTTTCTGTTAATTCACATGAATATTTCAAGTATATGTTTCATTTTATGTTTATAGTTGCTCTTTGTATTAATAAAAAAAATGCTAAATATTACTTCTATTTATTAGGACAGAGTGTTAGTTTTTTTTAAATTATTGTCCCCGTCTCATTTGTGTCCGTGCAGAATGTACCACCACAGCTGAACGATGAGGAGCATCCTTAAGAGAAAGTTTACAGAGGTAGAGAGAAACCCCTGGTGCTCCTCTCCATCCTCTTCTCCGTCCTCCCTCTCCTCCCCTGCGTCCTCAGACTGGGAGTGTGATGGGGACGGTATCACCTCTGAGAGCCAAGATTTCACACCCTACAGTCCTGCTTCACCCACCAGTTGGCCCAGTAAGTACGCCAACCGGGGACCAATGTTTACTTTCCTCTTCTTTCAAATAATGCAAACCTCTCCCTTATCTCCCTGTTTTTTCCATCAGTGTTTTGTAGGAGTGTCTCTTATCACCCTACAGCAGGAGTTATGGCTAACTGATATGAAAACTTCAGCTTTAGGGTCGCTCTAGATAGTACCCAGAGAATGGCTTGCCTCTGGCCGGCCTGGCTAGTTGTGTGGGAGATAATTTGCCTGAGCAATAGGAAGTTGTGGAATCAATTTGAATAGCAGGGTCACTTTAAACAAGTCATATCAAATGGCTCAATTTAAATATCATGAAGCTGCACATGCCATCAGTCATCACTTGCAGTGACAAAATACAACTAAAATGTAACTAAAGGCTGAATTCAATGAATCCATAAACCCTATTTTATTCACATATCAAATTTTTTCAAACTGAAATGTACAATGTTAAGAAAAAAAAGCTAATTTTTTTATCTGAGTAACTCATAAGTATAACTTGTTCTTAAATGAGTTGAGACAATGGTGTTTATAATAACAGTCCATATCTGTCTGAGGAGACCAGTTGCTGGAGTTTTAGCTAAAGAATGTTGTCCCATTCTTGTCTCATATAGTATTCAAGCTGCTCAAGACTCCTGGGGTCTTCTTTGTCAAATTTTTCATTTCACGGGGTGCCAAATGTTTTCAGTTGGTGAAAGGTCTGGACTGCAGGCCAGTCCAGGACTCAGACTCTTCTGCTTTTGTACTGGATGCAGTATGGGGCTTAGCATTGTTTTGCTGAAAGGTGCAAAGCCTTTCTTGAAAAAGACATTGCCTGGATGGGAGCGTATATTGTTTTAAAACCTGTATATCCTTTTTTTAACATTCTGCATGTGCAGTCTGCCCATTCCATATGCACCCTCATACCATCAGTGGTACAGACTTTTGAAAATGCTGATAACAAGCCGGATGGTCCATCTCCTCTCCAGTCTGGACAATGTAACGTCCATGGTTTCCAAAATAGATCTACACATTTCTGTCACCTGACAACAGGACAGTCTTCTAGTTTTCCTCAGTCCATTTCAAATACAACTCCCGTCCCAGAGAAGACAGCACTAATTCTCAGTCGTGTTTGCATATGACCTTTGACTTGCATGACAGAACTTTACCTTGCCTTTGTGGGTGGCACGGCACAGGCAAACTGTGTTCTTAGACGGTGATTTACAGAAGGTGTTCTTGAGTCCGTGCAGTGATTTTCATTTCAGAATCATGCCTGTTTTCAGTGCAATACCACTTGCAGGCCCCGAAGATGATAAGGCATCTACTATCCATGTACCAGTGGCGCTTGACTAGACTGCGATTTACACACAGCACATCCAGTTTCCGGGAAGACAGGCATGAAAATGGCAGAGAGAATCCAGCGAAGTTTCAAAATAAAGCACCACCTGTAGGCTCTGAGTCATACATCGACTTGATGTTAACTCGCGGAGACTGTGTGTAAACAGTTTTAGAAGAGATTTGAACCACGAATGAGGAAATGGTCAGTCTATAAGCTGAAAAACAGATTTTATCTAACACCACACAGCCTTTTTGAATGTATAGCCTACTTCTAGAAAGAACGAGACAATGGCGAGATAAGTCTTTAAACGAGCAGTCTCCTGTGCAGTGGTCACGTGATCTCTAAACCTTCAGATGGGTTCCTGAATAATTAAGAATTACAGCTGAGCCAGCAGTGTTTGCCAGTGCTCCGCTGCTTCAAGTCATTTTTCTGTGGGACTTGAGGTCGCGCCACAGCCGCTTTAAAACCAGAGCATGGGGGTTTCTTTGCTCTTTTTACACACAGTTGCTTAATTAGTAGCAGACACTGACCTGTTGCTAATTAGTCTAATTAGTTGCAAGATGTTCCTCCAGGTATTTATGTTTAATACCAGCTACTTTTCTAGTCTCTTATTGCCCATACGCTAACATTCTTGAAATGTGTTGCTGCAATCAAATTCAAAATGAGATCATGGTTTCTTTTTTTTGTTTATTGTGTTTTTACAAAATAGTTTCCTATCATTTATTGTGAGTAAAATGTAGGTGGATGAGATTCATATATCATTGAATTCTGTTTTTATTTACATTTTACACAGCGTCTCCACTTTTTTGACACTGAGGTTGTATGATGTCTGTGCCTCTGAATATCTCATGCCATTTGTCCATTTATGCAAAATTTAGCAGAAGAGTAGAAAAATAAGGATGCCGTGTGAATTTTTTAGTGTAGACTACTGGGCTAGTATAATTACAAATAAAAAAAAAATGACAGATTCAAAGGATACCAGCGTGCTGCCAAACAAATGAAAGCTGAGCCACATGAGCTCCATTTCCACCACAAAGACCCGGAAAAAGAGACAAATTATGCTTCAACAGAATAGCAAACTCAAGCACATATAGGAGAAATAAACACACAGAACAAGAAAAAAGCAAATCAGGAGGAGCAGTGGAATGCTCCAGAAGAAAAAAAAAATCCAGATCCAGGGTATCTGGAATGAAGCTCAGCCAAATCCTGGTATGGCAGCTGGTCCCCCCCCCCCCCCCCCCCCCCCCCCCCCCCCCCCACACACACACCAGACAACTAGAGGACAGGGAGAAGGACATGGGTAGAGAAAGAGAGAGAGTGGGAGGAAAGGCAGGCACAGACTGGACGCTCATGTACAAACAGACAGAAGCGTAGAGAGATGATGTTTTCAGACAGGTTACACTAATCTCTTCAGCAGGATAAACATGATCTTTTCTGTATGTTCCAGGCCTAATAGAATCAGGGTGGAAGTGTTTAGACAACTGAGTCTGAGACAATTCCAGTCTTTCACTGACCTTCACAGCATTATTCATCTCTGAAGGTCAGACTATTAGTTGAGGCCAACAGCAACATAGCAAACATCAAAAACTGTAATTACATTCTAGTAAATCTGAAAGTAGAAGCAGCCAGAAACCAGTTTACATCTTTCCTCTTCTCTGTAGTGTTGATCTGTCCCTTTCTTGGTATTTCCTTTCCACTTGTATTCTTAACTGGTGACGCTAACCGCTGTAGTAAAGCGCCTGTAGTGTCCCCTAGTGACCACTGAGAGACCTGCAAAGGTTGCATCACAGTTCAAGACCTTAATTTATCAAGTGTCCCAGAGTTATTTCCAGGAATTGTGCTTAAAGTGGAAAAAAAAAAAACAGATAAGACACTTTGACAGTTTTGTAAGGCAGAACTTGTGTTTGTGAAACACTGAACACTAGCTGTCAGCTAGAAGGACTGCTTCTGACGAGAGTGACACTTAAGACTAGTTCAGGTGTAAAACAGAATTTTTAAGTTAAATTAAATTAATATTTTCTGATAGTTATAAAAAATGCACGTTATCCGTGTTGCTATGTGACTACATAAAAAAAAGTTAAGAGAAATAAACCTTGTTTCATGACTCATCACTATTCAGATATAACTGAGTAATAGAGTGATTTTATTTATTTCTTTTTACCAAACATGGCCCTAGAGCTGGAATATCCTGACAGACAAACCTGACCTGAACTGGCAGCATTTACCTTATGTTCAAGTGTTTTTTTTAATCAATTTTTTAATTTATTTCCCTTCCTTTCCTAATACAACCAGTTCGGTCCATCCTGAAGATGCCAAAGCTTGTAAAGGAGCAGAACAACGTGCGCTTTGACCGTGTGACGGTGTTTACGTTCCCCCGCTGCCAAGGCTTCACAAGCGTGCCGAGCCGTGGAGGTGCCACTCTTGGCATGATGTGGAAACACAGCGCCCTCCAAAGGTACACGGTGGAAGAGCATGCACTGGAGCAACTCCACAAGCGCAGAGAGAGACACAAAGAAAAAGTGAGAGAAGAGAGGTTTAAGGCATTAAAACACAAAGTAAGTACAGTGGATGTCTTCTGGGTCACGGTGATCATCTCCACAAAACGCCTCTGATTGCATCTGTTGTGCTGATTCCAGCTGATCACAAGTGGAGTTGTTGACCAACGAGATGCAGACAGGCTCACTATGGACCAAGTCCCAGATGAAGATGCTGATATCCACATTAGTGACAGTGAGCTGGAGGAAGGGGGTTTCCTTCAACTGTTCTCCTCCAAACAGCGGCAAGCCATCCTCTACGCAGCAGGGGTGAAGCTCATTGACAGAGAGGAGAAGAGGCAACTTCATGCCTTGCGTCTTTCCAGAGAGGCCTGTGGATGCAGCTGTCAGGGCTTCTGTGAGCCAGAGACCTGCGAATGCAGTCTGGCAGGGATCAAGTGCCAGGTACTGTACACTTCATGCATACAGACACAGTGAGGAGAGCTTTTAATGTCTGACTCTTTGACACATTTTGAACTTGACATTGTTGTTGTCTATTAAATTAACTCCCAGCTGTAAACACTTTTGAGTAAATGCTCATTTTCTCTCCTTTCTCTCAGGTGGACCGCTTAAGTTTCCCTTGTGGATGCGCTAAAGACAACTGTGGAAACACGCAAGGGCGCATTGAGTTTGATGCCAGCCGTGTGCAGACCCATTACATCCATACGATCATGAGACTCGAGCTGGAGAGGCAGCAGCAAAAGGAAACATTGAGCCCAGAGGAGCAGACAGGGCTTCCAGAGGACCTTCATGAGGATGTACAAGATGAGGTCCCCCTTGAGCAGGAAGCACAGGATAAGAAATGTCCTTTTGGGTTTAGCTTGGAGGAAGATGGCTTCTCTCTCACTATGCCTGTGACTCCGTCCTTCCATTTCATCCCAGAGCGGTTGGTAGTTGAGGAGAACAGCTGCAGCAGTGACATGACCGACTCCTCTTGCTTCTCCTCTGACTCTGATGCAGGAGGATTTCTCAGCGATCGACAGAATTTGCCTGAAGTTGATGGAGATTTGACCTCTGCCCTCAGTCTCTGTGACTCTGAAAATCATAGCTATGCTACAGCTACTGACAGTGTCGCACCACATTCAGCCATCACATTCACAGACAATATGAGTAGGACCTTAATGACAGATTACCTTGATGAGAATGCAAATCAGTCCACAGATTTCTTTGATGATGACTCTCTCGAAGACTTCCCCAACACCCCTTCACCCACTGTGGACTATTCCTTTGGCAGATACATGGACCTGAGTCTCTCCTCCGACTCTGACTTGGAGTTCTTCAACAGCGACTATCCCTCCGGTCCAATGCACAGCTCTTTTAAAGAGCGCAGATGCCCGGACAGTTTCCAGCAGCTCCAGCTGTTTGGCTCTGTAAATTTACCAGAGTATGAATCGAGCACTCACCTCCTTGAGTCTCTGTTTGGCCTGACAGAACCGGGCCCAGAGCTCACAGATCCACAGCTTCTTTAGCTGATTTAAAACATTACTGTGATGTATGAAGAACTTGTGTGAGAGAATTAATTGTAAAGAGTACTACTTTTATATATTTGTACTAAAATTTCACTGTACAAAATGGTTTATTACCCACTTTTCAAAGCTGGATGATTTTTATTCTGTTGCTGAAATACAGTATTAATATTATTATTATTATTATTATTATTATTGCTCTTATTGTTGTTATTATTATTATTATTATTTAGGAAAAAGTAAACTAAAATGCAGAAGCAGTGTGTGGAAAAACTACATACATGGTAACTTCAGCTTCAGCGTTGAAGTAACTGTTTTCTCTATGGTATTATCAGTCTCTCACACTGTTGTGGAGAGATGTTGGCCCACTCTTTGCAATGCTGCGTCAGTTCATTGAGGCTTGCAGGCATTTCTTTATGCACAGCTTTCTTAAAATCCTGTCCATAGCATTTCACTCAGCTTTGTGTCTGTGCTTTGACTGGGCGATTGCAAAACTTTGATTCTTTTCTTTTTCAGTCATTTTTCTAAATTTGCTGATTTCATTGCAATTATTGTCTTATTGCATGACTCAGTTTCAGCCAAGTTTAAGATGTCTGATAGATGGCCTTACATTTGACTCTGGAATACTTTAATATGAAATAAGTTCACGGTAATAAAGTGGCTGCAAGGTGTTCAGGCTCTGTGGCCAACAAAATCTAACAAAACCGTGGCACTGTGTTAATACACACCTGACTGGAAACCTGTCTGGAAACGGTCAAAACTACTTTTATAAAAGTGCTCACATTTGGTGAGGATCGGTTCATCAAGTGTATTCAGTTATCAGCCCTCAACTACTACTCAGACCCTCTTACCTCCTATCGAAACAGTAAAAATTGACTCACCTTTTTTTTTTTTTACACACTGCCTTTACATATTTGGGTTAGTTTTTGTTTTTAAAAAATAATGACACAGATAGTGTAGTATTACATGTGTTGGAATTCATCTGAGGTCATATTTACCTAATTTTATGATCTAGTAAGGACCAGATCTTTTTTTTTTTGTTCTTGTATGTAAGACCTTAAAATTGAAAGAGGGTGTACTTTCATTTTCACGACTGTATATAATGGCATCTGACATTTTCCTTTTTACCATGATCACAACAGCACTTGATTGTCACAGATAATGTTTTAGCAATACTCATAAAAGTGATATACTGGTATCCTAAATTCCAACTAGGAAGGGTGATAAAGATGCTGAAAGTTTGTCTAAGGTATACAGCAGAAAATTCACTTTTAAATATGAGTTCACCCCCCATGTTGTGAAGGATTTTCACTACTGGCTTACTGTTGATTTACCCCCTTTTGCCTTGAAAACTATGTTTTTATAATGTCTCTATTGGAGTTATAAAATATAACACATTTATTTATTTAAATGACGATTTCACATTTGTTTCTTGAGTAATGCTTATTTCATTATTATCAGTCATGAATGAGGAGAGACTGAGCAAAGTAAAGCAGGTAGAGGCTATTATGTGTTATATTTCAGTGGCTGTACAATAATTGGTAATATAATGACAATGGTTCATGAAATAAGTAGATGTTACAGTTTTCTATCTGGCTTCTGTTATATTTAACTTTTAGATATGGATTCAGTATTTCAGGGAGTAATTTAGTCTGGTGGTCTAGAAAGGGTTTTATGGGTTTACAGTACATGCAAACAAAAAAAAAAATTTTTATAGAAGACAGGGAAAGAAATATTAATTATACTTCTTTAAGTGTTCCAATAAAACATCTCGTCTCACAGCCATGACAACTCTATGAAAGTTGAATTTTTATAAACCACATCAGGTAAGATTATGCAAAGCAACATATTTAAACATAATTAGGGGCGTGATGTTTTGATTGACGTGTCCATAGCCAACAGCATGCCCTCATCATATTAGCTACTTAGTGTTCTTGTTTTCTGAGCTGTGAATGAAGCTGTAACAGAGCATAATCAAATATGGCTCGTTGTGAATCCGCTGGGTTTGGGTTGGCCTGGGAAGGTTTGGGGGTGAAGCTTAGCAAAGCAGTCTGAATCAGCTACCCTCACTCCCATCTGCATGAGGAACTCAGAGTCCTGCAGATCTGTTGTTGTAGACCTGCAGATGCATCCCCGACCAACCTGCTGAGGCAAGACTGTCTCCTGACAGTTTCAGGTAACATAAGAGCAGTGGCAAATAAAACATTTCTAAAACAATTTAAAATGGATGGTCACATAAACACTTAAATACTTGCACAATTTAGAAATGCTGAACATCTTTATTGCTTATTATGTTGGCCAGAAACACATTTTAATTGAAATATAATGACATTTGTTTTTATAGAAGTTGTAAATAATGCACCACTGTTAAAACTGACAGTTTTGAAATGAAGTCAATTTATTCTCCTCTTCCTTTTCTTTTTAGTGACAGATTACCTCAGACAGGTCTGTAACCAAAAAAAAAAACATGACAGAAAGATGCAATAAATCATAAGTTTTATTGATAACTTAAAATGTAATCTATAAATCATATACCTTGTGGACTTGTTCCAGTGCATGTACGATCCAAATCTTAATCGATTATAACAGTTTGAGGATGTTTATTAGAGTATTGCACTGGAAAATATTGCAGTACATTCTCAGGGTCATGTATAAAGTGCAGAGTGTTATTTACAGTTATTGTTCAGTGCAGTGATGGCTCTGGGGAAAAAGCTGTCCCTGAGCCTATTTGTCCGAGTTCTGTGGGACCTTTACCGTCGGCCCGAGAGTAGTAGGTCCGAACAGGTGGTTACTGGGGTGGGATGAGTCCTGGATGATGCTGGTCGCTCTGCTGAGGTAGCGCACCACCGCAGTGGTGTTAGCAGTCCAGGAGAGGTCTGCAGACAGCTGCACCCCCAGGAATCTGTTGGAGCTGACCCGTTCCACACAGTCTCCCTGGATGTAAAGCGGAGCCATGGACCACCTGCCCTAACCACTGTGCCACTGGGTGGCACAGTGGTTAGGGCAGGTGGTCCATGTACAGAGGCTACAGTCTTTATGCAGCTGGTCATGGATTCAACTCCTGGCCCGGATGACCCCTTGCCACGTGTCATCCCCATTCCCCATATATCATTATATCTTAATTACTTCTAATTGTACCTAACTATACCAGCAAAACTGCCATGAGAATCTCACTGAGCAAAACTTTTTCCATTTGATGGAAATGATTGTTGTAAAATGTTATCATGATATAACATTTGTATAGTTTCATAAGAATGGAAAAGCATCTTTCAAGCCTTTAAAATAAAAGCAAATCTTTCAATCATACATTTTCATCATTCAAGTTTAATTCTAGGTGTCATGACAATATCAATATAAGTGTATCGTTTCAGCTGTAGACTGAATGATGCATTCAATTTATTGCTTGAGTGATGATTGTTTGGTGAGGGAGTGATCTTACACTCTGTCCGTTCAAAATTGGCAATTTTGGATATGAGGCACAGCACCCTACTGGCGTCCACTCTTTCTTTTCACTTTGGTCCCTTTGTCTGGGTTGATTTTGAAGATGCACCTGGTGAAAAAAGAATTTTCCTTTTAATGAAAGACATTCAGATGATAACTAACATGGCATTCAAAGGCCAGTGAAAGCCTCCTTTAATTCCAAAGTGAACAAATTAAGTTTTCTCAGTGCTGCACAAAGGGTTTCTGACCACTAGAAAAGAGCTCAAATTCAGTTAACAGTTGAAATAATTTGTTTTTGGATGCAAATGAGGAATACATTTTATTCTTACAATTGGATTACGTGGAATTTAATCTCTGAGCTCCAATTTGTGATGAAGTTGTAGACTTTCAGCCACAAAGAAAGCTGCTGTGAGTTAACTTTTACTGTTGCTGGACTGTTGATTGTAGTGACACTAGCATGTGCATAACTGATCTGAAAGTTGGATCTTTTGCCTACAGGCCGTGATATTTCTGAGGCATTTTGTGAAGTTTAGTTTGTTTAGGCTAACAAACTAATTTTAAAAAGGCACGTTGATATAAATTGTGAGGTGGAAAGAAGACCTACAGTGATTATGATAAAAGTGTACAGATATTTTCGATGTCGTTATTCTACGCATGCGCGATGCAAACATTCCTTCGTTCTGGTATGTTTCGTGTTCGACCGTCTTCGGTCGGCCTGTGGTTCGACTGCAACGGTTCTCGACTGCTTTGGGCTGCTAGCAGGATGGTGGCGTAGAGCGAGCCGCAATAATTCTCTGTCGTTATTTTTTTCTGATTATTTTCTTTTACGTTTTCCTTATAGAAATGGGGTTGTCACAGAGTTCAGAAGTACCCGAAGGAGGGACGTACGGATATCACGTACACAGCGTAAGACTAATAAAACGAGTCACTTTTGAAAGTGGAGCAGCAGCGTATCAAAACGTTACTGTGCGCTAACAGACAGCTAGCTGAGCGGTTAAAGCTGATGAGGTGGCACCACTTATCTGTTACCCCGGTTACCCCAGGAAGAACAGCCCTTTACTTACTTAATATGTTAGAAATAGGCTCAAATCAAAACCTGCGCCTGGTCATAACATGTCGCATCATCTAACGACTGGTGTTTTATTATCATGCAGTGATTAGTTGTCGATTGACTGATGATTCAGTCGAAACATATTCTTTGTACTTGACATGATTACAAAAAAAAAAAAATAAAATCAATAACAAAAAATACCTGGGGTTTTGGAGCAATTTGATGTTTTGTTTCCAGAAAACGAAAAGATTTGTCAAGAACAATCGAAATAAAGATGCGTAAATAGTAATAAGTATTTAGTAGCAGATGGAGGAGGCTGTGATTTAATTAAGAATTTATGATATGTGTTTTAGGTTTATTTTCATGTTTAAAAACAGTTTAAAATTGATGCTCTGGTGGTTTGATTTTATGCAAAAAGTTAAAATTCCACTTGGTGAATGAAGTTTTCTTTGTTGACAGGTGCAGCCCAATTCCCCTGCAGAAAAGGCAGGTCTGCAGCCTTTCTTCGACTTCATTCTGTCTTTGGACAACAAAAGACTTGTAAGTTTTATGATAGTCAAGTGTCAAACTCAAGGCCAAATCCAGCCCTCTAGCATAGTTTATCCAGCCTGTAAAGATAATGTAAAGATGCATGTAAAGCTAGTTGAGTACTGCTAAAATGAGGGTATTTTTAGCCCTTCGGTAGCAGCACTAATCTTAAGGTGTGTATTTGGGGCTTTGTGCAGACACGACCACTTCTGGTAAAAAAAAAAAAAAAAAGAAGGCAACCTGAAACAAGTGATACAGATCACTCATTTTACATAATTTTCTCCTTTCAAAAAGCCGTTGTGTACTACTGCATTTCTGCACAATGTAAATCACAAAGCTCTAAAGCAAAGAAGGTACTCATCTATTATTACACATCCTTCATAGCTGACGTGATGTGGGTGAAGTGGCCAAGGCAATTTAAAGGTAGAAGGGCAGCAACAACACATTTCTGCCTAATGAAGCCAAGTCAGTATGTTTTCTTGGTGGCTAAGTTTGCAAACCTCTTCTACTAAGTAAAATGCACATTTTAAGTGGCCTGGATTTATTGATATTATCAGCTAAATGCAGAATCAATTATTTAATGTTACAAGGGGAAAAAAAAGGAAAGTGGATACATTTAGTTAGTCCTGCAGTTGCTGTACAACAAGCCTTTTCACCGTGGTGATGTTGGTCTGGGATGAAGTTTAGTCAGACATCCCTGGTGAGTTTACTGGTCACCGATGAGTAATGCTTCATCATCATCACATGCTTCACATTCCGATTTTTATCTTTGTCTTTGCCATGTGTCAGAATGAGGAAAAGGACCTGTTGAAGGAGCTCCTGAAGGCCAACATGGAGAAAGCTGTGCAGATGGAGGTGTACAGCACTAAAACCATGATGGTTCGTGAGCTGGAGGTGGTGCCCAACAACATGTGGGGAGGTCAGGGTCTGCTGGGTGCCAGCGTTCGCTTCTGCAGTTACCAAGGAGCCAACGAGAACGTGTGGCACGTGTTGGTGAGCTGCACGAGAAAAACCTGCCACTGTGATCAACATCAGAACCAATTCTAGTTTTGCTCTTCATTTACACATTGTTTCTTCTAGGATGTGGAAGCCAGTTCCCCGGCAGCACTAGCGGGGCTTCAGCCCCACAGTGACTACATTGTTGGGGCAGATCAGGTGTTGCAAGATGTAAGTTTCATTATAAATTCATTACCACTCAGGTCAGTGTCATTACACGTTGTACTTTTTGTATTTCTTGAACTTGAAGAAATAAGTATTATATTTAAAAGTCACCTATGAGTGTATCTACACAGGCTGATCCGTAGTGAACTCCTGGTTTCTGATTTACAGTCTGAAGACCTCTTTTCACTTGTTGAGGCCCATGAAGGGAAGCCTCTGAAGCTGCTGGTGTACAACACACAAACAGACGCCTGCAGAGAGGTGGTGGTCACACCCAACGGAGCATGGGGAGGAGAAGGCAGGTATGAAGAAAATGACAGAGAAAGACATTCAGTGGGACTTCATAGATGGTAACAGTTAATTTCCCTATTACCGTATTGGCCCGAATATAGGACGATATTGCTCATGTTCTCTCACCGAACGCAGCTAATGATTATAATGTATTGATATGATTTGCTGTATTGTTTTAGCTGTTTTTATGTTTGTTGTTGATGCTGTCTAAATGTGGATGTACTGTGCTGCTTTCTTGGCCAGGACCCCCTTGCAAAAGAGATTCTGAATCTCAATGGAATTATTCCTGGTTAAATAAAGGTTAAATAAAAAAAAATATATATATTTTATTCTAGAAGTCATATTCTCAAAAATGGGGGTCGTCTTATTATCGAGGACTAGACATTTCTATTGTAATTACACATCTGCGCCACTAGATGGAGCCCGCACCGAGGTAACCAGTGAGAATGGAGGAACCACGCAGCCAACTCGAGGAAAGGGCTTTAAAAGTTGTTGGAGTCCAGAATTAGTGTTTTACAGACTGAATTATTTATGTTGTTCTTGACTAAAATTCAACTTCAATAGTTATGCAGTTATTGAACTACATGGTTGTAGCTTATTCAGTCATGTACTCAGATTTGAAGAGAACACAGTTTATGAAATAGTACCATACCTTGATCTTAAATAACATGGAAATCTGACACGCAAGTATGGTACCATACTTCCAAAAAAAGATAAGATCATTAAAATGTTTAACAATACAGTAGAATGTTATCTTTGTGGGAATTTTTTCTATAGTAATTGTACAATTAAAAAAATGTTTTAGGAATAACCTTATTGCCTTGATCATATTTTTATTTTCTCAAAATTATATTTGAAAAATATAGGTCGTCTTATAATCAGAGTCGTCCTATATTCGGGCCAATACGGTAATAGGTTTATACTTGTGGTTCAGGATTGTTTTACCATTTTGTCACTGGAAAAGTAATGATTAATAAGGCTTATTTTTATATTTAAAAATGAAGTAAATAGAAAGTGAATCTTTTACTTTTTTTTAAGAAATTAATGTCAAACATTTGAATCAATTATTTAGATTATTCGCCCATTAGATTAGATTAGATAAGATTAGTTAAACTTTAGAGATTTATTAATCCTAAATTTAATCCTAAATCATTTGGTTAATAATCTTTTCATTATCTTTTGCGAGCTACACTAACTTTGTTGTGGAGTGTACAAATGGTTACTTATTGGTTCTTAAATTGTTCTTGAAGTATCTGAAAATGTTTGTTCTTAGTTTGGGTTGCGGCATTGGTTATGGGTACCTGCACCGCATCCCTCTAAGTCCAGATGTATCAGCTGTGAAGCCTTTCAGCCCTGCTCCAGAGGAAAAACCCTCTCCAGAGGAAGAACCTTCTCCACAGCTACCTACGCATGGATACACAGAGGTAAAGGTTGCCACTGATGTTGCAATTTACACCTTCATTAAAAAAAAAAAAAAAAAAAAACATCCCAAAAAGCTTCACAGCCCTCGATGGTTGCTCAACTATTCTCCTGACACTTTTGGATGTTCATTTTAAAGGGGAAAATAAGAAAATACAGCTGATCCTCATATTTTGAGTCAGTCAATTTTCATCCTTCTTCTCATTTGTTTCAAGGCACCTCTGATGGCACCATCAAGCCCCAGTGGAGAATTGTTAGATGTGGAGCAGGTCACACTCCAGGAAGCTGCACTACCTCCACCCACTCAGAGAGCCGTGGACCCTGGTCAGTTCAGATGTCTGTTCCCCAGTGATTTCAGAGCATTGTAACACACTGAAGCATTGAAACGTCTTTTAGACAAGTCGAAGTCCAGTTGCCTATGATTCAATTGTTGTGAGAATGGAATTTACCTGGATAAATGAGAATATCCACACTAAACACACTGTATGGCTGTGTTCATATTCCTGCAATTGTCATCAACACATGCATGGGACTGTTCATTCCAGGCTTTTCTGATTCTGAAGTGGCAGCGGTGAACCCTGATGCTGGAGATTTGGTGGACAAGCTGGATCTGTCCATGTCATCAATTGACATGACTAACACTTTGCTGGCTATGCATGAAGAGAAAGGACGGTGAAATGTCTGGTGTTGGTGAGTAAACACAGGTGGTTCTTGTTAACAGCAGTGTTGCCGGGTCCACTTATAGCTTATTATAAGTGAGATTGATCTTGATTTTTTTCTCTCTTTTGGGCTACTTGCTGAAGTGTTGCTGTTTATTTGGGCTTTCTTGAGTTTAGTATTTTGCTTGACTTAACAAGCAACCTTCCAGGTTTCTTGAATAGTTTGCTGTCCAGAATGAGGATCTGTCACAACCCCATCTCCAGGTGACAGTCGGTGAGACAAATCAAAAAACAGCAATTGATAGTTGTTTCTTTTTTTTTTTTTTGCTTAGTTTCTTTGACAATAAAGTTGAGGACTTTGTGAAATACAGTAAAGATGAGGCCAAAGATGTATTTTACAGTGAATAAACACATTTTAAAGGCTGCATGCGCTAGGAATGAGGTCTAGGCAGATTTGCTATACATAAATATCATGTAGTGATATCCCTGTGGCCTATTTAAGCCTACGTAAATATGTGGTAATTTATATCTAATGCACATTTGTATGCCTACTCCTAGGTTTGATGTATTTTGCGAAAGATAGTATAAATAAATTCTTAGTATAAAGTTTACCATAAAACTTGAGTCTATCACATAAATTGCAGTATTATATATATTGCAATTATATAAATTGTATATTATATTATAATTATATTATATACATTTTATTACTAATACTATATAAATGTATTATATACATTTATATAAATTATAATATATGTTAAATTGCAGTATTATATACACATTATATACCAGAAGCCATGGCTTATAGGTAATTTTCTCACCAAGTATGTTTTTTTTTTTTATAATATTATAATAATAACAATAATCATAATAATCTGTTATAAATCCTAAGATTATTTCAATACAACAACAATGTGCTTATATAGCACCTTTCTAATCCAGGAACTACTCAAGACAAATACAACCTCAGATTAAAAAAAAGTCATATTACACTTGATGTATTATGCTAAAAAAAAAAAAAAAAAAGTACACCCCTACTTTGAACGGATTGTAAAACCTTTGTGTGGTATGTTTTCTGTGTATGTTTTTCTTTAAACATGGTGCTGTGCATTATGACCAAACATCTTTAGTTTGATCTCATCAGTTCAAAGGAAAGTGTTCCAGAAGTCTTGCCCTCCTCTTGGCAAACCTTCCAAGCATACTGTACTTGTTCAGACTTTATCTAAATGCGCTGTCAAGAACTTTAACATGTAGCATGCTGAATTCGGTAGAACCTGGTTTCGAGCTCTTGGGTTTTCTCTGAACATTGCACAGTCTGGGCATGAACTTGCTTGATTATTCACACTGAGAAGTGACAGTCTCTTTATTGGCTCATTGCTGACATCTTCCCTTCTTGGAACTGTATTAACTCAAACCTGAAAGATGATCACATATGCTCATGATCAATTAGGTAATCAGTTGCATTTGAATGAGCAGCTTCTGGCTGCCTCTTACCCTCTTAATTCCAATGAAAGCAGTAAGGGTGGATGTAAATATTGACCATAATATGTCATGTGTTGTTCATCAGATGGTTCATTTACCTGATTTTTGTACTTTGTTGTTTTATACATAGAACGTTAGAACTGAGGAAATACTCCTTTCCTCTTCTATGAAGTTGTAGATTTACTTGCTTGTTTCTTTCCCAAGATCTGGCAACACTGATCCAAGGATTTTCAGTAAAGATGAGCCAAAAGGAAATACGTTGGGAGAGAATGGGGTATGTTAATACAGCTCTTTGATCTACCTCTGGTGCTGATTCAGACTGTTTCTGATTTTTCTGATCTGCAGAGGAGCTGGAGGACAGAACCCTACCATTATCACCAGTAGCAACACCAGCAGAGAACAACAGTGAGTCAGAAGAGCTCAGCTCCCAGGCAGCAACGGACCTCACTGGTGCTCTTGTTTCCTCTGCCATTGGGTCTGATTCAGGCATCCCACCCTCTGAAACATCTCCCTTGATTACAGAGTCCACAGGCCAACAAAGCTCCCTCAATGAGTCCAGCAGCAGCCCAAGTCCACCTGTAGGTGAGCTGTCCTTTTCCGAGGGCTCGCTTCACCCTCCCACTGAGCCTTCCTGACTCTGCAGAAGAGCTTCCCTGCCAATCTCCCATCGACCTCATCACAACCTCTGCTGAGAATGTTTCCACCGCAGACGATTCTCCTTCTCAAACCATCGAGGACACGCAAGAGTCTGCAGAGGCCACAGATGTGGCTGCTGCTCATCAGTGTGACCATGAGCATGACAAGGAGGAACCGGAGGAGTTGCATACTGAATAAGCTTGGATCAGGATGTAGTGGAGAACAAAAGTTCAATGTAGAGTTGACAATCAGAGTTTTAGCTTATATTAATGAGTTTATGCACTAGAATTTGCTCTCTTTAATTTCATCAACTGTCTTACTTGAGAGTATGACTGCATTACCAAAACTAGTTACACTACAGGGAAAAGCTACAGCAGTTTGACAAAAGTAGGAAAGTTTGTCTGTTATTGAGAATTAAGTTACTGCTTATTTGTAAACCAAAAGGGTTATTTAAATATTTTTTCCCTACTTGGTGCAAAATTACATGACACTGGTGATGATACTTTTCTGGTACGCTGACGTGATAAATACTTGAATTCATTTAAAATATTTAGTACTGCAGAGCACAGCTGCACTGACATATCTATAACTCTATCAGTATCTTCAAAGCTAACACTGCTGGCCGTAAAAGACGTCACTCTTTTCAGTGTTGCACTTTTAGATCGCTTAAAGAAGGATGTTTTTAAGAACCAGTGTTTACCTAATAATCAAACAGATAGAGCTTTTAACTCTAACAGCAGGGCACCTTTAATGTGCCCTGCATTTAGGATCGTCAGTCCTGTTAAAGCAGCACAAAAGACTTTTGTTCATGTTAAAATATAGGTTTACATTTCTGATGGAATACTTGCTCACTTTTAGGAAGTGTCATCGAGCTGTCACTGTCCTGCAAAAACAGCCAAAGCAAGTTCTGGCTACCTCCCGGTTCTCTCTTCAAACAACTGCGTGCCTCTTGCAGCATAACGCCACACATCAACAGCAGTGAATTTCAGCTCTCAGAGCTTCAGTGGACATCATGGTGCAGACGATACAGAGATTCAGGAAAGTAGTGATGGAAGAGAGCGTGGAAGTGATTTCTCTTTCGTGCCTGTAGAAGGGACCATCGAGCTAAAAATGACAAAAGTTTCTTTGTGCTTCTTTAAAATTGAGTTAAGATACTTGGTGCATGTTTTTGCACAAGATCTGGTGAGGTCAATGTCTTAAACACTGTCTATATTGTTAATTATAGTAATTATTTCAGGAGTGTAGCTTGGGACAAGGTCATGATCTGATTTTTACTGATGTACAGCCAGTTTTATGCCCCCACATCTTTAATTTTCTTTAATTATATGATCTATGCAAAACTAAATTAGTAATGTCTGCAAGTTTAAAGACACTGTTTTTAATGTATTTAAAATAAGAGGACAGGCCTTTCATAATTATGCATGGCAACATGGGAGCGCTCTGGATCAGTAATTGTTTTCTGCTCTTCTCTTAATGGGGCTTTGAGTATTTTTTTTTTTTTATGAAATTAGGTGCTAGTGTAGAAATTAGATAAAGTATTTTTACAGATATTTTATTAATGAATTGTATGTTTTATTAGGAATGAGTGCAGAGTCTTGATGAATGTGAAATGGGAAAAACTTTGATTGTTAAACAATCATATCACTTGACTTTCAAAAAGTGTCCCTTGTTTTTATTTCACGCTCATCAGCTGAACACATCCCAACTCAAGAAATATCCATTTTTCATCTCCATAAATCTGTAATTGTTAAACCATTCCCATTTATTTCTTTGAATGCCTAAAATATACATATTTCACAAATTATTACAACAAGGAATATTGCAGTGTTATGGCCTAATTGTAGTACACTTCCTGTTTTTGGCCAATTAGAGCTAATTACATCCTCCAATATGGCATTGCACACATGTGGCAAAACTAACTCCAGAAAACGTACAGTGAAAAGATCTGTTGCTCTGGTGACACCCCAAGACAGAAGTAGGTGTTAGCGTTTATTTCACTTTGGTGAATTACCTACAGCAGTTGGATGCTTAAATTCTCTTGGTTGTTATTCCCCTTCAAGTTACATTTCCCCTTATTAAATCTAAATGAAATATACACTAGAACTGCCCTCACTGTCAACGTCACCGCTCATTAGCCAAACACAACATGTAAGCATTGGTTATCCGTTAAGATATATACCTTATATATAATTTTCCAACTGTTAAGATGACTTGGAAAACTAACACGTTCCAAAGTAAACTGCAATTACTGGGTTGCAGTGCATGTAACAAATGCAATTCAACACCCAAGTCACATAACCTTTATGACCATGAATGTGCTCTAAGGATTTGGGGAAATAACTCGGTTTTGAAGGAAACTGTACAACAAAAGAAAAACGGATGCAAAACCAAAAGAAAAAAAAAATTTAAATCAAAATAGTTGCATGTATATTTACAAAAATAACATTCATGGAGAACAACATGGCTAAAAATAAAAGACAGAGACAAGTACTTCTTTCTGAGAGGTTCAGGTTCTCCAATAATGAGATATCTGAGAAACTGGCAAGTTCAAGTTAAGATGGTGGATGTTAACAGAGCAGATGAGGATTCATTTCAGAATCTGTGATGCTACCCAGAGACCAGGTGTACTCCTACAATGATGATGCTGCTGAAACAGGTGCAATGTGTGCAGAACAAGGACAGTTTCTGGAATGTAGCAGAGCAAACAGCCTACTACATCTATGTGCGAACACACAGACACAAATACGGACTGTAACTTCAGTCGCCTTAAATAACTGACAATCAGGAAGGAAAAAAAAAGAAGAAAAAGATGCATAAATCCAGAAAAACAGTCAATTTCTCTGTTGAAGAACCAGTATGGACCACTTTTTCCCAGGAGTGTGTTGGCTGTGCCAGGCTGCTCAAGTCACGTCTATTCTGACACACCATGAATGACGTCCTCACAAATTTACTGGATTCTCATTGATACTGCAAGTCTTGACCACACAACAGGTTCAGGGTACTACATGTCAGAGGTGGGAGGTGATTGGCAAATGACAAAGAGTTCTGGCTGTAAAAATGACGATTTTCACGTGGACTTCTGCCTATAGTGAAGTGTCAAGTCCCCTCCACTCTTCCAGATAAAATGTTTAACTGTTCGCAGATCCATGTTGGGATCTAGAACCTGGTTGAAAAACAAACAAAACAAAAAAAAAGGTTATTAAAATGGGGATAATGTGATTTATTGTATGCTGACAATAAAGAGATAAGTGTGTTTAAGAAAGAAAACAAGTCAACATGCCTGGTCTTGACACATTAGCTCGATCTTCTCCTCAGCTAACATGGCCATGTCCTCCTCTTTCTCCTGCTCACTGGGTTTATCGTTGGCAGAGGAGCTTGTGGTCTGGGACTCATTATCCAGGTTAATGATCTTCTCATATACGTGCTCCATAACCTTCCTCACCTGGAGCATGTCACTGGCCGAGAGACGGTCCCTGCACGACACAGAGAAAGCATTATGAGCTCTAGAGAATGATGGCTCACCTGGCAGAGTTCATGTCAGCACAGGTGAATTTAGTTTTCTGCAGCTGAGATGCATGGAATCTCAAACTTACTTTTTCAGAGTCTTTGCACCAGATGAAGAATGGGGCTGTAGGTAGAATGGGATTTTGTTGAACTTGGGCATATTTTTCTGGAAGAGAACAGGATAATGCATGAACAAGAAGAATTAAGTCTTGTCTGAAACAAACAAGTCCATAACAAGTCACTAAAAAAACCCAAAGGTAAAGTTCCTTCAGCTTGAATGCAAAGTTCAGAAAGTTTTGTGACATTTTTCACCTTTAAAAATACACTTTTAGTAGTCATTATACCTAAAATGCACTTAAATGTGTTTTTATGTTTCTAATAAAAAGCAGACTTGCCCAACTATATAGAACTATACTAGGCTAAAACAGCTTCAAAAGTAGAGAGGCAAGTAGAAATTTTGTGAATTTCAATTTCGATCAATCATGATCTTCAGTATATTTATAAAAAGGTTTAGTTTAGACTTTTAGTGCCTTCAATTACTAATAAGCTATCCACTATGAGAAGATCTGTTCAAGGACTGGGAGATATGAGCTCAAATCAGTATTACCACTGACTGAACATGCTACCTCTATTACTATTAATGATTGATTATTTTATATTTGTCTCATTCTTTTGCCCTCTGAGATCATTAACAAGGTTTTTGCTGCAAATATGCTCAACTATTAAACCCAAGATATTATTCCAATGAAAGAGTACACACCCCTGTGATTTTAAAAATAAATTAAGGGAAATGCAGAATAACCATTTATGGCTATTTATCAACTATGTTTTACACAACTGAAACTGACATAGGCAAAATTATGCCAGTTGTAGATTCTGAAATTAACTCCCCAGCCCTAATTTGTTGTCACATTTCTGTGTAGCAAGAAAGTCAAAGTCTTCATCACATTTCCCAAGTTGGCATATCCTTTACTGCTCAATACCTCCTATCAGACACAACTATACAGTCTAACCACTGCTTCACTTCACAGTTGTACTGCAGATAAACATTAGAAGTTAAAAAATTTATGTTTTTTTTTTTCCTATTTCACATTACAATGTGGCATAAATGCGTCATGGCCCCTTCCATACAGTCTCGATCCCTAAGACTTCAGTTAAGGCTGCACTGGCGTATCCTCACTTAGATCTCCTCCAATAAACCTCCTCTCTTCTCCAGGTGAATTTTAGGGATTGAGCTTCACTTCACACACTTCACAATATTTTGGTATGGTCAGTTTCTGAGTCAAAGGTAAGATGAAGGAGGAGACAAGGAAGTAAATATTAGACCAATGAGATGAGTCTGTTTTCCTTCTGGCAGGCTTTCAACCAAAGGTTAGGTAAAAGCACTATGGCTGGGCACTGAACATACAAACATTTATCAAATTAATTTTTTTTTTTTTATTAATTTATCTTTTTTTATTGTGAAGAACTTATGCAGGGTTAGGGATCAAGTGACAGAATATGGAAAGAGAGGCAAGGAAAGAAGGCAGAAGTACTTTGACTGGTAATTATGTCAAAGACAGGAGAGTATGGTTAGACATGGAAGACAAGCAAACAAACTGAAAATATCTATGTACTAAAAAGAGCAAAAATAAAACAGCAGTGACACTCACATCTACAGTTATATCAATAACCCACTGTGGGACTGTCTCATTCAGCAGCATGGATTCAGTCTCTCCACCTGAATCTCTACATAGCAACCTGCAGAACAAAGCACCAGCAGAATCAATCAGTACGTTTCCTATTAACATTTTTAAAAACAGGACACAAGATTCTGACTTTATATTTGAGCTTCAGTAACATATTAAAAGTTTTCCAGTGACACTGTACCTAAACAGAGTTCTGCCTCCTGCTTCTCCAAAGATGACTGGCGTGTGTGGTGGAACCTGGAAATATCCATTTCCTTTCTGGACCCGGTTTTCCTGCTCTCCGTTTACTGTATGCACAGGAACATAAACCCGCTGTAAGATAACCTGGACAACACTTTGGACACTGTTCACTGACATCAGCAAGCCCACTCATGTTTGTGACATCTGCACCACTGCAATGTTCGGCTGATCTTATTTAGACTCCTTACCGTGGTTCACCTCGTTCTCTTCCTCATCCATAGGGTTGATGCGAGTTCTGGGCCAGAACTCCAGCAGAGCCTGGAGCAGCAGTCCACCCAGGTTCACTGTGAAAAAAGATTATCAGAATTGCGCAATGTCACATTAAAGCTTCAGCGCTGCATTACCTTAACATATATTTGTATATAAAATGTGACAGCCTACACTTTGGGTCAGATCCATCAGAGCTTGAAAACCCTGCATCCTTTGCTGATACCCAGGCAGCAAAGCAGTCGCTCTCATCCAAAGTGATGGTGAGCATCTATTAGAAGAGATGGGGGAGTAGATGAAAACTAGGAAATGTATTAAGCAAGCTACAGAGGAATCTGTGAGTTAAAAACACTGGAGTCAAAGCAAATGAGAATCTCCTGTATCAGGTTTGCCACTCACCCCAGTTTTCAGATCAACAGAGAACCAATTTGGCACATAGACCATCTTGAAGCGCTTTTTAATCTCTTCATCAAATTCAACTTTCCCCAAGTCTTCCCCCTTGCATGCCTGAAAAAAAAATAAAAAATAAAAAATAAGTTACTTCAAAATAAAAGTATTATCAGCATTGTGTTTACTAACACTTATTTCAACAAGTTTACTTCAATTTAACAGTGATTTGTCAGCTCATCAGGGAAATAGGGATCAAATAACCAGAGGAGCATTTCCTGCAGGTCCTAAAGATACTTCCTCCAACAAGTGGCTAAAAGAGTGTTCTACCATGACTAAATAAGAGGCAGATGTAGTCACACTTTATCAAATATCTTCAATACTATAAAAACAGTGTCTGGCGTACCTTTAAAACATCCCAAAATGCCACATTGTTGTTGGTGTCCTTGGTGAGTATGTGTCTCTTGTCATTCAGAATGTGGCACTGAATAATACTGGCACCTCCTGCAAAAATAGAGATTTCTTTATTTTTTACTTTTTAGTGTCAGAAAAGAACATTTGGAGAATATTTTAAACATAAAAAGCACCAGTTTACCCTTTATGACTTGTTCTGGCTGAGTACACAGTGGAGTCAGAGGGGTGCTGCAGTCATTGTCATACTCCCCTGAGGATCTGAAGTTGTGCATTCCCTTTAGAGACTGCACACCAAACAAATCAATAAATGATGAGGGGAAAAAAACACCAACTCAAACAGACAAAGGTCATTAAAGACCGCACTAGATTTTAATAATTATTCCCTCACTTTTCCTTTCAGCTGTAGCTCCGATGCTATAATCTTTTATTTATCACCCATTCAATAATAAAGCTGGTTGAAAACTTCACGTGTACTACAGGAGGATCAGCTTCCGTCCAGACTTTATGACGCAGACAGTTGACTCTCAGATGAGTCACGCATGCTTACCCATTTATTAACGGATGACTTAGTGGTGGAAACCCAGATTGCTGGGGGTGGGTCAGCAGATCTGTCCAGTTCCATCTGAGCAAAAGAAAGAGATGGCAAGAAGGTTGAGTGACTCCAAATGGATAACTGAAGGTACATTCAGGAATGTTTTATTCAATTTTACTTTTTATCAAAATGATATAATTTTTTCAAATGATATATGATTTAATTCCTATAAGGCCCATAAAATATAAGCCTTAAGAGGGAGAGGAAAAAACAAAACGGAAAACAAAAAAAGAAGCCATACATCAGACAATTGTGCCAGTACATTGACATAGTTCTGGATCCAGAATAAAAGAATGACACCAAAAATGACATCTAAACAGTTAAAAACACGTAAATAAATGAGAGCCGAACTACTCAATAAAGAAGAAAAGTTACTAAAAATCTATGCAAAATTATTTCATTTCAGACTTTGCCAGTTATTTCTGTAGGGCACTGTGAAACTACACTGCTATTTCAGAGACTTTTCTCTAACATGAAAATGTTCTGACTTCTTACTTTGAGCACCGGGGCCTTCTCCTCACAGATGAGCACGCGGATGTCTGGGTTACGAAGGTCAGTGCAGTAAATCTTTTTGTCTCTCCCTCCAGAATATACATGTGTAAAAGCCTCGTTAACCTGCAGGGCCCAAACCCCTTCGTCATGTACCCTGTAGGTGGCAATACACCTCTGCTGTCCGAGTGACCAGAGGCGAATGGTCCCGTCTGAGCTGCCCGATAGGCACTGTAGGGGGTAAACAATGTCAGATTTTAAGATCTCCCCCACTTCACAACTCCAACACTTTGATAAATTCGTGTCAGTCACCTGAGTGCCATCACGATTCAGCAACAACGATTTAACATTGTCTGTGTGGCCTTTTAGCTTCATCAGTTTTGCACATGTTCGTGGATCCCACACTCTCAAAACCTGAAGGAAAAAGAAAAAAAAAAAACGTCAAGAAAAGAATTGTATTGGGAATTTTGTGACTTAATTAATATGTATATCAGAATCAAATAAACTGCTGTGAATAAAATGTAAAAACTGCAAATGCAGCTGATACCAGAGTCACAAAAGCTTCACAACAACTGAAGGTTTCAAAAGTGTATCTGTAGTTTAAGTGTTTTCAAATCCACTTTGAGGCTATAACTGAGTATCTCTAATAGGATGACAACTGGAAAGGTGAAATAAAGTGTTTTATTATTTGATGTGTGTCATGATGATGGAAACTGCAAACCTTTTCAGTGGATCCAGAAACAATAACTGTGCCCATCTGGTTCATAGCCAGGCTGTAGATTGAGTCTTTGTTCCCACTCAAAGATGAAGCTGTTGGGTTAGAAAGTGTGCTGAGTTTAATGCTAGTCTTCAAGAGATGCATTTTGACCACAGCCAGTAAAAAGAACACAATATTCAAAACAAGAAATAGCCACAACTGTCACAGGGCTAAAAGATTACTCACTGGTGACAGTGTTATTAGAAGCAGTGAGTGCTGTTAGTGTGTTCACATCCCAAAGAAAGATCTGCCGGTCAAGACCTGCTGATGCCACAAGCTCCTTGTCCTTTGCATAAGCCAAAGCTTTTACATAGTCCTTGTGCGTTCGTAACGTTGACATACAAAATCCTTTATGTGCATTCCAGACTTTCACTGTTGTGTCTGATGAGGCAGATATCACTAAAAAGAGGAGAGTGTTGGTCAAAATACAAGTACGTAAGCAATTAAAGTTAAAATGCACCTAAATTGTAAACAAAAACTCACATGTTTTCCCATTGCAACAAAGAACTATGTCATTAACCCAATCTGTATGATGCTCCATAGATGCAATGTACGGGTCCTGCTGCAATGGCAAACAGATAACATTAGGACAGCTCTATGACTAAGAATAAGTAACAAATGATACATAGACAAGATAAAACACAGTTTTAACATAATATAAGACGGACATAAACATTACTTTGTGTTGGGAGACGCTCCATATCCGGATGATAGAGTCCCTCCCGGCCGTAAATAGTCGGTTAAGAGTAGGATCTAGCTGGAGTGCATTCACCCCATTCCGATTGTACTTCTCCACCTCGTCTCTAATGACATACGACACCTGTGGCACAAACATGTGAGTGAGGGCAGACTCCCACCTGGCCAACTTTAACACACAACACACCTGCTTTTGGGGGTGCATCACGTTTCATGCATTGTCAGGGCATCAAGATGTAACCAGTAGGGATCTAACGATATAAATCCTACACTGACATGCAGATTAAATTCAGTTTCATTAACGGATAGGGCCAATTTAAAAGGTACGTTCATGTGTCAGTAAACAAGTGCACGTCAGGACCACTGAGACGCGGTCGTTTTTCCAGCAATTAGACGGAGCCGGAAACAGTGAGGCTTTGCGCTGTACCAGCATTGAAGCGGTTACAAGACTGCACGTGAAGGCAACAGGTAAAATGTGTTGTCACGTTATAGAATGTTACACGTGCCGTTGTGACCGTTTTGTAAAACGAGAATGTTGTCATTTAGACACACCAGTTAGCATACGACGCTAACACCTCACATGAGCTAAGTTAGCTTGGTTAGCCGGCTTCAACCGTGAGTCGTAACAACGACGACGCTTCTGCGCGTGCTTTTTGCTGTCAGACCACAACCGGTGATGCACCTCCTTAAAATGAAGCCCCTAATTGTCTCTTTTGGCACTCACTTATCTATTTTAAGTCTCTCATACGGTACCTGTACTTTCCTCCGCCCAGCAGCATTCTGCCTGTGATGCGTGGCCATCTTGCATGTTGACAGTGAATTCATGTGATGCTATATCCGGAAAAAAAGAAAACATTTGCACGTGAGCATTATGGGTAATGTGGTTTTACCATTGTCCGCGCCATCCCAGTAGCAGACCGACGCGATGGACTGGAAAATCTCTAGAAATCAGTTGCATTACATATAATCTAATGTATTTTCATAATAAGTTAATTTTCAAAATAACTATATGTTGTTATACACATATACATTGTTTTTGTTACACAGCCAGTTGGATACCCTTCCACAGTTGCCTGGATCACCTGAATAACAGACCACAGTTTGTGAGGTTCTGTGTCTGACCAGGTGGTCAGCAGCACAAGAGCACCCAGGTGGACTGTGCTCTCACCATTCCCCTTCACTCTGTACACCTCAGACAAGTAAAAGTACAGTACAAGTCAGACGCCTGTCATATGCAGAAATACTCAGATGACTCTGCAGTTGTGGACAAGAGACTAAGTACAGAGATCTGGTGGACCGCTTTGGCATGCTGTGGGAACATGCATTTCATCTTGAATGTGAGCAAGATAAAGGAGATGATTGTGGATTTTAGGAGGACCAGGAATAAATCGAACAGCATTTCCATCATGGGTGAAGTGGAGGTGGAGGTGAGGAGGAGTATAAATACCTCACTGTTCACCTGGACAATAGACGGGACTGTTTATAAGAAGGGACAGAGCAGACTTTACTTCTTAAGGAAGCTTAGGTCCTTCATTGTTTGACAACAAGATGTTTCATATCTTCTATAAATCTGTTGTGGAGAGTTCAATCCTATCATCCATTGGTGGAGCAGGCATCAGAGCCACTTTAAGAAATTTAACAAAATAAAGAAGGCCGTCTTCTGTTCTAGAGACTGTTTTGGATCCTCTGGAGCTCATTGTACAAAGGAGGATACTTTATAAAATGAAAAACATCCTGGACAACTATGGGCATCATCTTTACAACACAGTGATTCATCAACAGTGTCTTCAGTCAGAGGCTTCTTCCCCACAGCTACAATGTCTCTTAGAAGAGGCTTAAATGGTGACAACTACTACAACCATTAATTACCCTTTGGGGATTAATGAAATATTTTTACACGCACATACAATTTATGTGTGTTTATGTATGAGTGTATATGTGCACAAGTTTACGTATATGTTTGTATATGTGTGGATATATAGATATTTGTGGGTACGTATATAAATGTGTGTACGTGTTTATGTACATATATTTACATATATGTATAAATAATTCTCAGTATTAATATGTTAAGTATGAATTGTCATATAGTAAACACCTTACATTATATTATGTGCATAGAGTTTAAAATTATAAAGTCTATATGTTCACAGATGTTTATGATTGTAAATTACATAGCATTTACTATTAATTCATAATCATCACAATACTGATTTGACAACGTACCTGTAACTAATCAATGTCATCGACAATAAAATACAGCAAAGGCTGAATGATGTGTGCTCTGCAGGCTTTGTTTGATTTGTTAACTTCATATCACTGAGTATGATCAGCAGGGTGATGCTGTTGGAAGTGTCGAGTTAAATGTATTGTCTCACATGTTTTGGTTGGTGTTACTCCATAAACTGTTTCTTCCCTTACTGGTTGTGTAAAAACCTCGATGTTTCCCAGTGACTGTGTCATTGTGCTGTACTTACTGATGGGAAAAAAATTAGGATTTCTTAGAATTCTAAGCTTCTGGGCCGTGCAGCGGTCAGGGCAGGTGGCCCATGTAGAGGCCATAGTCCTGCAGAGGTCACAGGTTCAACTCTGGCCTGCACAACCCTTTGCTGGGCATCTTCCTCATCCTCGTTCTCTCTCTGCAATTTCCTGTCTCTCTCTCACTGTGGAATAAAGGTCACTAGTGCTACAAAAAAAAAAAAAAAGAATTCTAAGTTTCTCTGCAAGCACATTTTATTCCCCACACTCAGATAAATACACAAAAAAGTCAAAACTTTTCAAAGCTATGCATATGATGCAAGTACTTAATTAAAAAAAAATAGCCAGTTTCCATCAATTTCAGATATTTTATTATCTTATACAAGAAGATAATAACCGGTCAAAGAGTTTATTTCACATAACTTTTGATAGACAGATCTTGTATAACTGTCCGAATCTGAAACGGTTATGTGGCTATTATGGTCTGCATAGGGGCTACCCGACTAATGACTACCAGAACAAATCATCCTCTAGGTTTGCAGCACCAGGCAAAACAGGTCGTTACTGGGGCTTTTGGAAGATATGAAAATTTCCAGTTTAAAAAAAAAACAACAGAATTGCCACTGATTCAGGAGAAACTAATTCAGGATGACGGTAAGGACAAAACGCGACAGAATATCGACATGCTGAACCTCACAAGAATTTCCAGGCTGTGTTCCCGTCATTTCAGCGAGGAAAAGATCATCACTGACTGCGAGATGAGCGGTGATCCTGTGTGGTCTGCCTGGAACAACTGGAGGAAGCCATGAGTGCAGAGAGGCACAGGTCAGAAAAGCCCTGGCCCCTTACATGTTATATTCCACGGACGTTGTGTAGCCCCTATTGTATATATAACTAAACACACACATAACTAAATAAAATAATTCTCAAGACAGTGTAATTTTGCATTTTGATATTTACAGAAGATTTTTATTTACATATGCATTACAGAACACTCGTATGTTAGAAACTGTTGCCTTAACTCATCCTTTTTGAATTGCTCCAGTCTTCTGTGTAACTTGTCAGATTTGAAATTTGTTCTTTAAGTCTGGAATATTTGAATAATTTCTTGTTCCGCCTGCATGCACTACAAGCAATCTGTGTCTGTGTGTGTGTGCGTGCGTGCGTTATTTCTGTATATGAAGTTGCCGGATCTCATCCACTCTATTGCGATGTAGCTGGAAGGCGGGTGTGACCCAGCGGCCGCACGAACACTGATCCCCATACCAGCTGAATGAGCCCAGCTTGGAACTACATTTAGGACAGAGCTAAACCACCACACACATACATGTTGGTCGTGCGTGATGTATATGAAGATCAAATCTATTCGGAGTACTCACTTAGAACATGATCCCCAGCCCCGCACGAACACTGATCCCCATACCAGCTGAATGAGCCCAGCTTGGAACTACATTTAGGACAGAGCAGCTAAACACACACACACACACACACACAAACGGGATACATGGGAGAAAGAGAGAAGGAAAAAAAACATTGGTCCAAATTAGCAAAACTTGATCATGTCAAACATTCATACCCGTGTGGCTCTTACAGTTGGGCTGCAATTAAAGTATTTTGGAATTTCTATTTATGTTTGAAGAAACAAAAATTTGACCAGACTGCAGCTCAATCAAAGTTTGTAACCATCAGTCAGACTGATGCTACAGGAGCAGTGGACTCAGAGCAGCTTGAGCCTCTTTAGATTCTAAATACAAAGCCACAGCTTGGCAGCAGCTCACGTTAGACTTTCCACTGACTTCCCAAGATCCAAGGATTTGCTCTAAACAACCACACAATGCATTGTTGGACAGAAGTTAGTGAAGGCTTGCTATTTTATACTGGCAGTTTACATGCTGAAAAATTACCAAGCAGTCACAAATATTCGGAAAATGTAAATTTGCCCCGTTTTCTTTTGGCTAAAAGTTCAGCATTTCATACCTGACACTAGACAAATTTGGACACATGGGTGAGGGTGTAAGTGTGCATCACCTGTCCGTTCATTACTGCAATCAAGGCTTGTTCCATCCACTGCACTGGCTCAATAAAGTACGATGTACACTGAACTTCTCCTAAAAGAAAAGACATTTGACATTGTTACTTATGAGTAGGTATATGTAGGTACATATGTTTGCTTATTGTGGTTGCTTTTTTCCACAGAAGATCTACAAAATTAAGGAAATAAAACTACAAAAAGAAACATTTAACCTGAAACACATAATCCATTTGTCAATGTCACTGACGGGCACAGTGGTATTTTAGACAGGGTGAGTGTGTACTTACCAGTGAGGTTACTGGACTTCTTGTGATTGAAGGCTGACGCTCCCTCACCCACTGGATGACTGAGAATACTGGAGTCACGAAATAGAGTTCGGCTTAAGAGGAGAGAGGAAAGGGTGGAAGTGAGTACCGCAAATTATTCAGCATTATGAACCTCAGCTGAGACATGTCACCTGAATGTCTCTTTAAATTATTGTTTATTTTCCCCTAGTTGGTTAATGGGTACAGCTGAATAGTCAAAAAAAAAAAAGTCATTTTTTTTAAAGACCCTTCCTTGACCATGTTGGAAAACATCATGAGGTAAAGAAAAGATAGTATGAGAATTTTCTAAGGCTCTCAACTCAACTTAGCTTTATTTATGAAGCACTTTAACACAACGACAGCTGAAGAAAGTGCTGTAAATAAATAATCAAAAAAGAACATAAAACAAAACAGTTTAAAACAATACTTAGAATGATATAAAACGTAAAAGCACTACAGAAACGATACAATAAAGTAAGAGCAGAGTCTCATGCCGGGTCAAAAGCCAGGGAATAAAAATGGGTTTTAAAAGAATTTTTAAAAATAGAAAATTTTTAAAAATAGATCAACTCTTCCTGGTACCTCCAGGAAGAGTTGATCAGCTGACCCGAGGCACTGAGCAGGAGGCTACAGGAAAACACACCTGCACTGAAAACTTATTCAACCACAGTAACTAGCTGTCTTGTGGATGTTGGTTCTGCAGTAGCCTGCTACCATACCCATTCACTTTGCAAAAATTTCCAGTAACCTTCCCATTCACAGCCATTTCCATTGGTACTCAATGTACCAAACCAATAGCAATGGTTCAGGGTGGACTATCCAAGAGCCAGTATTCAAAACAACCAAGATGGCTGTCCAATTGCTAACAACACCTTGGATCAACACATTTTTACTGCCGAACCAACAACAGTCAGTCTTTCACCAGTGTTCCCACTGCACTGAATACCATTTTGGATGTCTTTTGTTGATACTGCGGTTGTGCCATACGATGGACTGGCAACCAGTCCAGGGTGTACCTCTGCCTTTCACCTGAAGAGAGCCTGGACAAGCCCTGGAAGAACCCCATGACCCTAAATAGGAATAATGGGGTATAGATAATGGATGGATGGATGGCTGTTTGTCACACTGTCTAGGTCTCATGCTTCGTTTCGCTGATGGTTGTTATTGGTTGATAACATCAGATATCATACATGAACTTCAAAAAAAGAAAATAACGGCAATAGAAGTGAAAAATGTTCTTGTCAAAGGCTGCTTCCACTTACCATCCTGTCACTATAGCCATTAACATAAATCAGTACTACTGTATATTAAAACATTTTAATTGAGAATATATTTTAATATTGCAGCTACAATAAATAAATAAATCAAATGTTGTACAATACTATTATCATTTTTCCTGTCATACTGAACCAGTGTTTGCTACGATAAAGGCAAGACTGGACCATCCCAGTCAGTGTATCCAGCTGAGCCCTGCTGTCACGAGTTGTATGAACCATAAACAACAGAGGCTTTAAACTGCTGGGAGATTGTCATGACTCATCTCTTAACTTTATAGTCAAAGTCAAATGCATTTTGGAGCATTCAGTGATTATAGCAACCTTTCCATACTTCACCTGCACTTCCTGCATCTGTAGGACACCTCAGAGGAGCTGGAGTGGGCGGGGTCAAGAGCAAAAATCTCTCTGGGAACCTGCTGTATCTCTGTTTGTGCACACACCCACATCAGAGAAAAAGAAGGAAAAGCAATTACACACACATGGGAAACACTAAAAAAAAAAAAAGACTCTGTTACAATGTAAAAAGTGAGCACAAGCGTATTTTCTGTGTATTTTTACCTGGGTATCTCTCTGCAATCTTGATCAGTCTATATTGTTTATAGGAGGGAGTGGATGTGTCCACTTCCCAGTGCATGGTCTCATACAGATGTAACTGCTCCTCAAAACCACTGTTGACCCTGAAACATGTTACCCACATGCCATTGTATCTGATATCTTCCACAACTGCAAGCAAAAATTTTGCATCACTCGGCAAATCTAGTGAAATCCTTATTTTTTTTATGTCCATTTGCTGTGAAGAAGCATTTAGTTTTGACTAAATGGCAAACAATGTGATTTGATCAAACTTTTGTATTTAACTTTAACTGTCCTCAAAACATCACCTATAAAACATACCACAAAAGGACAGACTTTCTAAAATAATTTTGTTAAGGTATAATGATCCAGGTGAAGACTAGACATTATTGTATATACTTTCATCTCTGTGAAGAGACAGTGCAGACAAACAGACAAACATCAGATGAACACAAGCTTACTGTACATCTTGTTTGATATTCTTCAGTTTGTGGTAGGCTTCACTGAAGCTCAACTGGTACTTCTTCATTAGATAAGCAGTCACAATTGTAGCACTGCGACTCCGACCTGCCTGGCTGACACACATGCAGAAGAGGAAGAAGAAAAAGATGAACAAACAGAACACATGGGGTTATACTTTTTGTCTCTCACTTAAAAACCAGGCTAGCTTTTACATTTTCTGGCATCCTACATACACCTAGACAAGAATTACAGAAAGTAGTGGGCACGGTGTTGACTTCTGTCCATTACCAGTGAACAAGTGCAGCGCTGCCCCCTTTCACAGCCTCATCAATGAACATGTAGCAGGCATCCATGTGACTGAGGAGGTCGGCTGTCACTTCATCTAAGACATTGATCCATTTCCTGGAAAAGTCTCCATTAGTGGGAAGCAGTGGGCCCGGGTCCACAGAGTCCACTGAAAGGATGTGAGTGACGGATGCAGCGACCAACGCCTGACTGTCGTTGAGATCGGCTGCAGTGCCGATGTACACACCAGAGTCCACCAGCAGCATGACTGCTGAGAGAGAGAGAGGCACAACTCTGAGACCTATGCTGATCAGCAGCACTGACTCATCTTGTTACAAAGCAATGTTTTTCTCAGTATCCCTGCATTCAAGGTCCCCAGGCACCACTCTGACAGGTCTGATTACATCTGTGAGAAGCAAGCCCAATCCACAGAGACCCCACCCCACAATTTATAGGGATCAAAGAATCTACAGCAAACTTACTGGTACCAAACTGTAGAACAACTTCAGATGTCTTACCGATCGGAGCAGCTTAGGCTTAGTCATAAAGATGACCTACATAGTACTAGACAAGAGCTCAAAATTTTTTGACTGATGAGTTTTTACAAACTTTTTTTTCTCCTTACAAAAATACAGTTTTATTTTTTAATTCTTTTACTACTTTAATAGACACAGTACAATAGCCATTGAGACTAATAATTAAAGTTAAGAATAAACTTAAAAAAAAAGATTAGTTTAATTTTTTTCACCTGTGAACCTCAGATTTTAATGTCTTTAATGTCTCCGCTGCCACGCGCCTGCTGTTGCTTCACCTCCGAACTGAGTTCAGCCTCTCACTGCTTTTTATCCTCACGCGAAACTCTGCTAGTACAGTTAACCACAGCTTTTAACATGAGACATGCAGACTAATGTGAAACTAAAAGCAACAAAAAAAGAACATAAAACGTAGAAAATAAATACGAACGAACGCCGTGATGTTTGGCTCGTCTCTTAAAGTGTGTCGTCGGAAACATAATAGAATTCTTGAGTTCCGGCCTCTACTCCAGAAATGACGTACGGCGCGGGCCTGGTTTCAAACTTCAATCACTTTTTGTGCAGAAATATGCAGCACAAAGTGCTTTAAAAGGGAAAAACAGAGTAAAAACACAAGTGAGTTCAGCAGAGAACACATGGAATTTCTGCTTGAGCAGGAAATATGATTAAAGGCAGTGGCTTAGGCACTAGGATGCTCCTCATCATTCCTCTACAAGAGGTCAAAGTTATTGGGAATACCTGTGAGAAGTAGGCTGTCAGCAGTCGATGATGGTGAACTGTAATACCATCTCAGGTGAATTCAAGGTCAATATTCTAATTCTCCCACCCTCGTGCCGTACCTGTGGTGTCGGTGATGTGCGCTCTGGATGTGCTGGCTAGTGTCTTTCTGGATTCTGGGTCGCTCCTCTTTTCTGTTGCCTCTGGGTTGTGCGGAGGGCTTGTCACCTTGATCGGACTTGTTGCTGGTGGAAAAGGCTGACTGGGTTGGATGGTTCCTGTTGGGCCTGGAGGCAAACTGGCACTGGTGGAGGTCTGCTGCATGACACTGGCCCAACACACCAGCACCAACTGTGATTCAGCCTGTAATTGTGGTTGTGGTCCCTAGTTGAAGCTGAGAAACCGTTGGAGGTCAACATCACTCTGTGTCTCTGGGGTGGATACGGGGAGACAAACGCTATCACAACATAAACCTTCACACATTCATCTATGTACACCACAGTGCACCACATATATGACACCGCACATACTACACACACCACATCATCACTGTCTGTCTCATGTCTTTATCTGTCCATATTTGTCCTTGTGTGCTCCACTAGCATGTTAGACTTGACTGTCAAAGAGGACTGGTGAAGGACACACTCACTATCACTCACACTTACGCACAATAAAAACTGACATCTGCTGCAAGAATAAATAGTGTATATATCCAGGTTTGCCAGATGTTGGCACTTACCATCAATATATATGCAGACAGGTGAAAAAAAAAAATGAAGAAGAGTTTGCAGCTGTAACTGTCAAGCCACTTCACCTCAGCCTCAGCTCTGTCTCAACAGCTGTGCACAATGCAATCCAAAACATTTCTGATTTAAAGATGAAATGTCAAACTTTTCTTTTTTGTTTCACATCAGGTAAAATTATAAAAAAAAAAAAGCAATAAAATGTATGGGGAGCAACGTGTGAGGGATATACAGCTGGGACAGACCGCTGGTCGATTGATGTGTCCGTGCTAGTCCTCTTTTCAGCTCTGGCAGTACTTGTTGTTGTTTAGCAACACTAAACACTAGCAACACATCCTTATTTCAAGCAACACTTGAAATAAGGATGTTTGGACTGATTTGATTAAAATCTATGTAAATTAATACTAATTATCATTCTAGGTTAACATAAGCTGGCTTTTTGAAACATGGTGCCGAGCAGTAGAAAGAACAAGGGGCTTCAAAGTCACTGTAGAAAACCTATGGGTGTCCTTCAGTGAGTGTGAGTGAGGGTTCAGTTTGTGACTGCAGCAAATACAGTGTGATAATGAGTAGGAGGAGATTAAGTATGGGAAATTGACTGATTCTGCTCTGACTGAGGACTCTGACGTCACACTATCTTACCGATCTGAATGGCTTACTGAATAACATATTTTCAGATCTTGGCGACTGAAAAAAAAAATCGTGTTACCATCATTGAAGTACTGCTACTATCTTAAACACATGGAGGTTTTATAGTTGGCCGCTAGAGGGTGATGTATGTCACACAGTCGTGGGACAGGCTTGTGTGGGACTACTTCATCCCCCCCACAGCCTCCCCAAACGCACACAAGCGCGCAGTCTTCCCATTGATAGTCTTCAAATAATAACGATAGCTTGTGTGGCATCTTGCACCTTTCAGGTTTCACTCAAACACAACAAAAACGATCTGATTTGTTTTCAGGTTGTTGAAGGCAATGAGATCAACTGTGTAAAACCTTCCTGTTCACTATAGTGGTATATTTTCAAGCTCAGTATTAAGTCGTTTCCAAATGCAAATCCAATCCAAATATGACGTATAAAACTATCGTCAAAAAGTTATGCTGCCCTGTGTTTCCTCGTTTATATGAAAAGTACAATGAGGTCTGAAGATTGGATTAAATTAGATTACATGAAAGCATCCTATTGTAGTCTGTGAGGACACGCAACTACCGGAGCTGCAGGTAAACTTCAGTTATGTGTTTCCCTCAGCTGGTGATGGACTCCGAATCTGCCAGTTTCCGTTGTTGGCATGCAGGTCTATGTCCCTCTGCCATGTTTGAGTGTGGCATACGGTGCCCATAGAAGCAGTAATCCTCTGTGGTCAAGTTGCATCCTCCCGCCCTCGTGCTCTCTTGTTCAAGGGCAAATCGAGGTGCGCCTCTGCCGCTGCGCACTGGTGCCGAAGCCTGCGCAGCATCCTCTGCGCGCTCGGGACTGTTCCTCTGGGACGAGTACAGAAAAGCCCCGTGAATAGTAAACGAGAGAGGAAGTTGTGCATCATACCTGTGGCAGCTTCTAAAATGTCCAGCACAGGGTGACTGAACCGCTGGTGTTTTCCCAGAAGAACTGTTTTGACCGCAAAACTTTGGATTCTGAGGACATTTGTCTGCTCTGTTGACTGGAGTTTGAGTTCACCATGAAGCGAGGCAAGCATTAAAATCACGTCATGGATTTTGCACGGAGGGTTTGGCTGTTCCTTCTACCGAAACCCAAAGATTTTAACTCTGGAAATCCTGCTAAATCTCAGAGTTTCATTGGTAAGTATAATTCCCCGTATGGATTCATGTTAAACTTGTAATACCTGTCTGACTATCATCTTCTGAGTGCTTGGACTAATTTGATGACTCTTTTGTTCTTACTTTTGTTTTGCTTCAAATAACTCTCTGACAATGAGTTAAAGAAGAACCCCTGAATTTAATATTGTTTTAAAAAATTAGATTGAGTCTTTTAGGATCAATCTGAAATTAACTTCCTTTGTGTAAAAATCAATAAATATTTAGTGCTTTCTGAAAAGTGGGGGTTATGTAATATATGACGACATGTAACTCAGTAATCACACCCCATGAGACAAGACCAACTAAAGCATAACATTAATTTTGAGACTCACGATAGTTTTTTCTCAAAATAGCCCCAATTTTGAATAGATTTTGAATATTTATAGAAATGACCGAAACAGCTCATAAAAATAATTTTCCATAAGGTTATTGTCTTTGTCATTGTAAAAACTTTGCTAGTGTGTCATTTTGTAGGTCCTTTACCTCCTGTAACCTATGTATCTGCTGTAATTTTATTGAAAGGCTTTTGCCAAAGAAGTAGGTCATCAGTTCAGCCTGCCCACCTACAATGACAGCATGAAGCTGCAAGTGGGTGACACACAGCATGACCTACACTAAGTGGTGCACCTTTTCTTTCAAATTCATTAATTTTGCTTGTAGTTGTAAGTTGCTTAACTGCACGTATCATTATTATCATTATTATTTTTGATGGAGAACATTTGCCCCATACAGTGTTTCGTAGTCTTGATCCAGCAGTTTTCCAGCCTCTAACTGTTCTAATGCACCGGATTCAAATGGATTGATTTTTAGTGGGCTTCTGCAGAGTTTGATGGCAAGATTGATGAACCATGCATTTGAGTCACATGGACTGGAGCAGGGAAAAAGCCCAAACATGCAGGGCAAGGGGTTCCCAAGAAAAAGACCGAAGTTCACGATCACAAAACATTTATCCTCAGGGAGAGTCATGAGCAGAACTGAAACTAAAAAGAGCAGAAACAGAGGAAAAGTTGTCTTTACTGGATAGTGACTGAACTGCTTCAAGTGTGCTTGAAGGTACTCAAGGAGATCAACCGCACGAATAGCAAATAGTCTTGCTATTTGTTGTTCGTCTATTGCTATTTGTTGCTAGTCTTCTTTTTTTTTCTTTTGCTTTAGATTGGGAAGTGTGTGAAGTCTGAAGACATTACAGAGAAAAATCTGATGTTTGGAGTTAGAAAGGTGTTTGTCGGGCAGTCTGCTCCTTGGCTTTGATAAATTCTAATTCACCTACCAGAATCTGAGCAAAATGTCAGCATTCACATTGCATTATGGGTAATGTAAGCCTCTGGTTTGGAAAAGGAAGTCAGTGTATGAGAGAGAATTCAGTTTTTGTTTTTTTTTTTACTTTGTAGTTTTTGTGGCTGACTTCATGGCAGGTGTCTCAAAGGTGCTTCTCTGCACTGCTAAATCTCTAGACAGCTACTTTAATGAGTCATCTCAACCTTTAAATCAATGATCATTAACACTGATTCATTTATTTCTTTATTGTCAATTTATGAGAACATATTTTTAATTGCATCTAAGTCTGTGGGACCAAGCTTTTACATTTTAAAGCTCACACACTGGAAGCTAGTTGAGATAGCTGCTTTCATAAATCTCCCATTTGAGCTGATCAATGAAATGAGTTGAATGAAAAGACTGATATCTGGTTTTTCTCTGCAAAACCAGTCAAGCCCACTAAACATCCAAAATAACAAAGCTCTGAACAGGTCAATAACTAAAAAGAGGCTGTTTATTCTAACTAGATTACCAGAGGCCCTCACAGACATATAAAATGAGTTATCAATGACCCTCTGATCGCATTTGCTGAACTGTGGCATTTTTCAAGTCCACAGGAGACTATAAGTCAACAAATGGCACCAAATGATTTTTAGATTTTTTTTTTCTTTCTTTGCTTACATTACTTCATTACTTATCTGGGACTTTGGGTTCTGCTGAAATCTTCTGGTAGTTGCAGATGCAGATTTTGTTCTCCAATTAGTGGCTATACGTTGTTGTACAGTAATTGGCACTTTTAAACTCCGTCTTAAGGTCGTTGCTGAGGTCTCCATGAAATGCTCTCATAATGAATTTCATCACCAGAGTCAAATGCTTTCAACCCAAAACTGTGCTCTAAAAATAAGTAGTCATTTCCTTCAGACCTGGAACTTTAGGCTCCTCCCACTGACACTAAGGGTCCTCCACACTTGGCTCCGTTCAGTCGTTCATACCAACGGGTTAGTCAGCGTTTTCATGAATATGTAAACTCCAGACAAACCCAGACTGATCTGAAGCGAACCGTACCACCAGAGATGGTTTCAGTTCAGTCTGCCTCAAGTGCTTCACTTAACCTGAGTACTGTGAAGGTAACCTGCTTCAGGTTCACTTCTCTGTCAGTAGTATTTCAGTCTAAAGGAATTGCTGTGAACAGAAGGAGAACTAAAGCCTCATCAGATCTGAAGTGGACCAGAAAGAGAAATGTGTACTTTTTTAAAATAATTCACAATGTGAAAGCAGAAACAACAGACTACCTTTTCTGCTGGTTCACTTTTTGGTCCACTTTAAGAGGACTGAGTTCAGTTCACAGATGTGAAAACACACTAAGAGTAATCACAGGTAATCCAAAGACTCCTGATTAGTATTTATTACATTTGTGCCCTTTTCAATCCTTTTCTCTTTTTTTTCTGAGTGGCAGATTTTAGTAATGCTCATTTAAAATAGCAGCACTGCAGAATCATTTTGTGTGTAGTTGTGCGTGGATGTGCAGTAGGTCTGCTCCACTTTCAATCTAATTATCTTAATTATTTGAGGTGATGATGACCATATCACATCTGGCTGTTATGGGAATTAAATTTCGTTCGAATAAAATATCTTTTTTTTAAATCCTCCTGTTGAATTTAATACTTCCCAACCATTTCCTCCTGCGAGTAAGCTGGCATGCAAAACTACCCTGCATGCTGGCAGATTTTCTCTCAGTGCATTTAAATTCACATTAATTATACTGTTTGATTGTGTATTACACAGACTGGGTCATCATTACGACCTCTTACTGCTCCGTCCATGCATCATTTGGTTTATGACGGATTTGTGTTTCTCTGAATGATTTGTCCCGTACTGTTGCACTGTGGTAGAGATAACACGATTTTGAAGCTGTTTTATCTGCTTCAGAGCATTGCAAATGGACCTCAACCTCACTGCGACAGCAAATGGGAAAACAATGGATTCAGTGTATGATAGGAGCTGATCTGAAATCAACCTGGGCTAAATAAGCAGATCAAGTGAAAGCAGATAACCAGCGCCTGGCTGGACATGTGAAAGGATCAACGTCCTCCTGGTTTAGGACAGGAGGAGGCAGAAGACACGGAGATTAGTCAATGTGAAAATGGCACAATAGTATTCCTCTGTCAAAAGGGCAACTAGAAACGTAATCCTGTCTTTGGAAATCTTTCCCAGTTATTACAACTGAGAAAATAAATAAATCACACTCACTGGAAGGCCTCTGGTATGATCATTATGTCGTATATTGACTTTGGTGATTGACCAAATAATATGAAAACTGCATTATACATAGGAGGAAAATTTGTCAGTAACATTTATAAAATTTCCACAGTAGGACCTGATGCTGTACAAGCTATGTGTTTCCTTCTGTCTTAATTTTATATATTTTTAAATAATATATTTTTAAAATTAGGTCAACATCTGTTTTTTTTTTTTTAACTTCTGAAGTTTAATGTATTATATTTTATCATGTTCAGGATGCTGCATCAGCCCTGACTTTGCACACATGTATTTGGCTGTGAAGTTGCACGATATTGTAGATCTATAAATGTATTGATCGGTTGATGCCCATGACTTGAAGATTCCCTCATTTCAGTTGGACCAGATGGAGCAGTCTTAAAGCATAGCTGTCAAAGACCTCTGATCAGAACTATAGACTCTGAGCTGGACAGCAGTCCTCCATTTAAACAAAATAATCTATTATTTAAGCATTTAGAAAAACCTTTGTAATTACCTGTTTTTGTTTGAAAGAGAGAACTCAAGAGAGCTTCAGTGATGGAAATGCATACTGATTTCCTTTGATTAAAAACTACGAATAGGATTGTTTGGGCTTTCTAAAAAAATGTTCTGGATAAATGTTCCCTGTTAATTAACTGCTGGGCTAATCAATAATGACATCTGTGAACCTAACATTTTAAATGATTGGTTATTATTGTTTGTATTAAAAGTTTTGTTGAGCACTTTCATTTTACAAGGAGTTTACTGGCTGCAAAATTCAATTTTTCATTATTATTTTTGTCTCCAGAAAAAAAAAATCTCATCCAGTTAATTTTTTCTGTTTCTCAGATTGGATTCTGGTCCTTTTTGCTATCTTTGGGAATAATAGTGTCAAAAATCTTCAGGTTTTGTTTTTGTTTTCTTACTATTTGGATATGTGTCACTCCAACATGACTGATAATATCCTGTAAGGATGGGACTTTACAAAGTCATTTAACATACTGATGCCAAACAAATCTCAGTCTTGGTGAAAGTTCAGATGGAAGTCTGGTAACTTCAACAGCCAATAATTTTGTGGCTTTTTCCTCCTGCAGACTCTAAATACACTGATTTTAGCTTCAGTGGAGGCCAGTAGGAGGTAGTTCCTACAGCTTCCTCTTCTGTTTGTCATATCTTCCATCTATTTTTTCATTGACCTTCAAGAACTGTACAAGGTCAGGTTATTGAAAAAAAGCCCAAAGCCATACTGGCTAATCTGAGCCATCCTTTATGGGGTGATTTTCATATGCTGCCTTCTGGTTACTGATATGGTTTGACTAAATGCAGAGCAAAAAGGTTCAAATCACCAGTCCTTCCTGTTGCCGTCAGCCTGGTAAACAATGCACTTTAACAGTTACTGTATTTAATTTGATGGCCATTGTTGTATTTATTAGTTTACTTTTGTCTTCTTGTGTGTACTTCTGGCTACAAAAATAATGGCCTTTGGGGATAATAAAGATGCTTTGAACCTCAAACCTAACTTGGCACAGAAAGAAATTGGAAGAGGAGCTGGTTGGTGCAGTGTCAGAAAACATCCAAAAGTCCTCTTCTGAATTTTATAAGCCTCCCACTAATGTTTTCCCACTCTTTTTCATCTCTGTCCTTGCTCTGTATTCACATTGGAATACAGCTGCTAGTAAATTTTAGTACAGGACAATCAGGATGAAAAGATGGCAGCCATGCTGTTACCAACGGGTCCTGATGGCTTGCGGCGGTTCACTCGCGAATCCTTGGCTGCCCTGGAGCGGAGGATTGCGGAGGAGCAGGCCAAGAGCACCAAGGAGGCTCAGAAGAACATGCAGCCACCCAAACCCAGGGCCGACCTGGAGGCAGGCAAGCAGCTGCCGCGCATCTTTGGTGACATCCCTCCCGAGCTTATTGGGGTGCCACTGGAAGATATCGATCCATTTTACTACAGGAAGCAGAAGGTGAGAGCTGCTGTGGATATGTGCGTGTGTGTGTGTGTGTGGGGGGGGGGGGTTAATGGTGCTGGGTGGGTGTTTGTCAATCAGAGGAATTTAAAGTAACGTGATGTACACTGCATTCAAATTCCTGCTGCAGTAACTGATAAACTGCAAATGATCATTATGTATTCGGTCTGATGATGACTCAGATCAAATGGCTGAAGATAGACACGCAGTACAATGATGATGTCATGAAATGGATTCCTCTAATCTGCTTTGAAATGATACTTAAACACCCTTATGTGCACTGATATGATCTTTGACTTTCTGTACATCTTCCTCTTGCTCATACTTGACAAAGCTGTGTGTGTGTGTGCTGACCTGATTAAAAACTTCTACATTTCATAATCACAGAGAAGTAGCACTTTAATTTCGGTATTTTAGGCCTTATGCTTAATCTCCAAATTGTTAATGTCATCATATCATCATAATTACTGAATTTACTATTGGTTCACTATTATTCATTTGTCTTAAATGACATATTAATTCCCAGTAGAGGTCACTCGTTTGTTTGGCATCACAGAGACAACTTGACTTCATATCTCTATTATTTATAGTGAGCAGACACAGTGATCCTCAACAACGCAGATAAATAAAGCACCATCATAGAAACTTAGCTGTAAACATAATGCAACAAACTCAGAACAACATGGTGTAGCAGGATTTACTGAGCTGTTACAAAGCTGAAATTTACCTTCTTGTCTTCTTGCTTTCTCATAAAATTTTTCTTTTTAAAACCTACAACTTTTTTCATAAAAAGGCAACATTTTGTTGTAAAAGTGTAAATTTTGCAAGGCCCAGGACTTTAGTGCTGTAAAATATCAACTTTCTCAAAATTGCAACTTTTTGACATAAAGTTATAAGTCTTAAGACTTTATGTTTCAAAATTGTTAATTTCATAGAAGTGCAACTTTATGTCCTATAAGAGACTTTCACAAAATTAAAAGATTTTGACATAAAATTTTGTCGTAAAAATCACAAACTTTACAAAATTGTGACTTTTTGACAAAAATTCTGAACTTTTTGTCACAGTCTTTCAAGAATTGCATGTTTTTGTTGTAAAAATCACAATTTTTTGTTGTAAAACCATGACCTATAAAATTGAAACCCCTTTGTCTTAAAATTATGACTTTATGTAAAAAAAAGTATTACCTATCATTTTAACTTGAAGCCCTTAAAATCATTACTTTTTGTTGTAAAATCATAAAATTTACAAAGACTGTTGTACTGTAACTTTTGAAGAATTTCACGTTTTTGTGGTAGAAAATCACAAATTCTCATAAGTCATAAAATTGCAACTTTTTACACAAATTTTGCACTTTTTTGTTATAAAATTATGACTCTATGTTGAAAAAAAATTGATAATTCTGAACTTCACATCTTGAACTACTTGGAGTTTGAGTTGACAGTATAGCTTTGTCTAAAGGTGGAGCATATATTTTTAACACATTTGTTTCTGTCCTTTACGCTACTTGATTATTACATTTTCCTGTACATTAAAATCTGGGCCTGTGAACTTGAAATGGTGGTGATCCTCCAAATCAGCTGATGTTTTCACTGAATGTACCTAGCATCTCTGTAGAACAGCTTGCTGAAACGTGGACAGTGTGACTGCGTCTCTTTAGATCCCTCATGGGTGCAGAAATAGGATTAGCAAGTTTTGATTTGCAGATCCGGTAGATCAGACCGCTGCCCATTAATGGAGAGATGAAAAAGGGACATGGCAGCCATTCTCAGGGTCTCTTTGTTTTGGCATGTGATACGCTGCTGGATGGGAGGATTATCTAAAGATGAAAAAATATATATATTTAAATAAATGACACATCTGTTGGGGAAACATTCAGCTTGCTTTGGAGTTGCCTCCATTATCACAACCGGCCTCGCTGGCTGCACAGGAGGAAGTTTACACAGATGGTAGACGGAGAGATTGACTCCACGCTGCAGCTATATTGTCATCCCTGCTTGGTAAAGAAAACAGCTGAACAGCTGCTCAGAGCTGCTGTTGAGTTTCCTGCAGGACTAAAAAAATATTGCCTCTACACAGCAGAGAAATCTGAGAGATGTATTTACACTATGAAGAATAATATTTGAAAATCTGTTTAGTTTTTTTTTGCTGTATTTTTCCCTCAGTAATGATTTTTTCTGTTTTTGTTTCCTTTGCAGACTTTTATAGTACTTAACAAAGGGAAGGCCATCTTCAGATTCAGTGCCACATCTGCACTTTACATGATTAGTCCTTTTCACTTCATCAGATCAATTGCCATAAAGGTTTTAGTCCATTCATATCCTTTTTGAATGTCAAGCGCTTTGGGTTTTTGTTTTGTTTCTTGAATGTATACTGTACATGCATTTTTAAGATCATATTGAGGCTAAAATTGATAAAACAGCAATGATTTGCTCATCAACTTTCAAAAACAAAAAAACTGATTTGTTTAAAAATGTGACTGGTGACTTGAGGTGAATAAACGAACTTGAGAGGTTTATGCCATAATATAAGCTGAGTTTTTTTTTTTTTTTTTTTTAAGTAGTACATGCAGACAGGCTGTTTTCTAACACACACCAGTTTCTGTGAAACAGATTTGTACCGGTTCTCTCTGACCAAATCTCCTCATGTCTCTTGTTCAATCTCAGACTTTTTATAAGAGCGTGAGGATTGTAAATCTCATCTGAGGACTTGTTCCGTCCTCAAGATGTCTTCTGTGACATAGACTACAAAATGTCTGTGTTTCTGTCTTTTTTAAAAAAAAATATATATGTATACATATGTATATATATATATATTACAAGAAATTTGCTCATGCTCATACTCAAATAATTTTGTTTATTGAAGGAAACTTTTAGGTTGTCATTCAGGTGAATTTCTAGTCATTTTATCTTGAAATAACTTAAATTTCAATAGTTTAATCTGCCAAAGTTGATTCTTGAGAGAGCTGAGATTTCAATACTAAATTCAATTTCAATTTAGTTCAGTTCAATTCAACAATACTTTATTGATCCCGGAAGGGAAATTAAGTAAAGTTCATGTTAAATCACGTTTTTACACTTTCTTTAGTCTACATTAGCTATAGTCATAGTGCTGGTAGTGGACGTGGTAATGGTTTATTATGATACAAGTGTAGGATTGTAAGTATTGCTTGTTTTATTTGGATGTGTTGCCAGGTTATCACAAAAAAGTCACTGCAAAGCTGTAGATTACCATGTCTCAGTGCATTTTCCTTAACCCTTGCCACATTGTTTAGCTATTTCATAATGTTCACTATACTAACCAACTGTTTCTTCATGGCCATGTCTGATCCACCAACATGGACCAAATACCTGGAGTAAGTACATGCAGTATCTTTCTACATATATATGTGTATATTCTCTGATTGTAAACTATGCTTCATGTGTTCTAAAGTGGAGTTTGCTGGGGTTTGTTGCTTTATCAGTGAATACTGAAGAAATAGTTGTCAGGTAAGTATGCGCTGCATGTAAACGGATACAGCTCTGAGAAAACCATGTTTGCATGCTGAAGAAAGCCTGTGCTGTGCATACTGTGAAAAACGTGGCAGTGTTGTTCATCATTAGCCTGTAAATACCAGATGAGAGTTGCTGCTCGATGTGAGACAGACATGCTCAGATCAGACTCGCACGTGTGCCCCTGCACGGTGGCAAGAAAATCTAGACGCTTCTTTAGCTACTGATCTACGCGTTGGGCTGCAAAGCCAACTGTAACTAACTCACAGGTCATAGCATATATTCTTTATCCTGATGCCTCGATACCACAAAGAAGGTTAAGTTTTAGAACAGAGCTGATTAGAAACACTGTAAGTTGCTGAATTTCGTCTGGTTTAATTAAAACAGCACCTTTGTAACCTGTTTTGGTTGTTCCTAAAGTGAACCACTCACAAACATCCAGTGCTTCTTATTGTACATGTACTCTTAATGCAGCATTTAGGTTTTTGTTTCCTACAAAGACACGTCAGGAATCAAACCGGGAACTGATCCATGGCCATACTCGTCTGTTGTCAACAAGTCAGCAGTATCTAGGTTTTACAGATCTACTCACAGTGCTTGTGCATACACACCTTTCAACAGGCAGCAACTCGGATTAGATAGTGACAGCGTCACGCAATTTGTTTAGCATCTGACAGCCTGATATTTGTTCATTTATTTTTAGCAGCTTCCCCAATAAATGTGAAAAATAAAGTAGTTTCCTTTCTTACCTGGTATTTGATCAAATACGATTCAAATCATTCATAAGCCATAATAAGCATGAAATACAAATAATTTATGAAAATTAGGAATTTGATGCAGCAACATGCATCTGAAAAGCTGGGCAGAGGTATGTTCATCTCTGTGTGCATTACCTCTTCTTTTATCAACATTGCATGTGCTGTAGTTTCAAAAGTGAAATGCAAAGTGTTTTCAGCTGTCGACAGCTGTGCAGACAGGACAGTCTGCACTCAGGAATTAGCTGGCTGTTTTCTGTGATGAAGACTTCATCTTTACGGCAGCATATGTTGCTGTGTAATGTGTGCTCATCAGTATTTATGCAATTTTGACAAATACTAAAGCATCCTTATTGTGAATGCTGGCTTTTAAGCTGTGCGCTGTTAACTAGTTTGCAGCAGTCTTACATCCAGGGATCATTAGATATATTAGTCCACTGACTTGCTGCTGCATACTTATTTTAAAAGTGGCTTTTAACACAACAGTAAAAATACAGAAAAAAGGGGAAAGTGTGTTTCATTAGCACTCAAAGCTTTGCAGTTTTGCACCATCCCACAGAGATGTGTTAGAGTAACACTTATATTTGCTACTTTGGAGCACCCCTCCATAATCAGTTGTGGATTGAGATAACTGTGTCAGAAATGTGTAAATAAGGCACCAAGACAGTCCAAAAGATTTGGTGCTCCAAGCGAAAGCCAAGCACACCAGAACTGCTGTCTCTCAACCGAGGCTGTTTGAGAAAGGTTCAATATTTCTCTGTTACTTTATTTAGTTCTGGTGCGACTGAGAGAAAGTGTCTGTGGTGACAAACTCTTGCAGTTATCAGTGTTTTAACGAACTGCTCACTGACAATGGCTTTTAGAAGTGTTGCTCAACCCATATAGTGATTGCAGCTAAAGACTCATGGGTGTTTTAAATGAGCTGCCTGAGGGCCTGGAGATCACGACCATCTAATGCAGCTTTTCAGCCCTGACTCATGCTAACAGAGAGATCTCTGGATTCCTTGAATCCTTTTTATTTATGTACCTAAATGACAAAACTACTTAAAGAGTCAGCTTCTTATTCTCATTATGTTGTTTTCTACTTCTTCTTCTTTTTTAAATGATGCCACAACTCCAGTGCTGTAGTTTGCAGCACTGCACAAAGATTTTGTTTGGTGTTCATGTAGACATAGTAACTGAAACAGAGCAGATCTTGTGTGAACTGGAGCTGGCAAATGCTGAACAACAGTTACTTTTACAGACATTACACTACAGCAATCTGTCTACCTAGTCTGGAAATGCCAGTGAAAGAAGCAGTAACTTCTGTCAAGGGTAGTTGCTGCTGTACACATCAACCCAACGAGCAGTTATATCTCTGGAGAGGTGCACATCTGGCTATGGCTGAGGGCCTCCAGCTACAGCGTGGAGGCTACAGATTCATTTTGACACAGAAGCATAAACTGTCCGTTAGATCTGATCAATACTTGCACATGGACCTTAGATCAGTGTAGATTATTACTGTACTGTCAACCATATATTATATTAGTAATGTTCACAATAGTATATGTTTTCATCCTGTTGCTTTAAAAGCTTTCAGCATGTTCTATCATTTCTTGCATACAATCTGCCAGTGACATCAGTTCATTATTTTGTTTCTGTTCAAGTTCTTGGTCTTACATTGGAGCTCATTGTTAATATTGTGATTCATTTCAGAACTAAAACTTGTTCATGTGCAGCATTGCACTTGGTTCTAATGCTAATGCTAATATTTTCCAGGTACACATTCACTGGCATTTACACTTTTGAGTCAGCAATAAAGATTTTGGCGAGAGGATTCTGCATAGTGCCATTTACATTCCTGAGAGACCCGTGGAACTGGCTGGACTTTATAGTCATTGTCATGGCGTGAGTAACAGTCTCATTTGGATGTCACCATCATACTGATAATCCATATCTTTAGATATTTACTTTGCTGTGGGTGTGGCTTCACGGTGAAGATATCTGCAAAGAAGCTGCCAGGAAAACATAGACTTTAAAATGTTTTTGCATTCTGTCGTGGAGGCGCTTTGTGTGCTTCTATTAATAATGAGCATAAAAGTCATTTACTCTGTCTGAACAACTATAAACAGTGAGCCTATATTGCAGGCTGCAGATCTATATGAAGTGACTTGATAACCATATTAACCATATCAGTAACCAGATTAGATGGCTGATCTCTTGATGTTACTGAATTATTTGAGACCAATCATCCTGATGAGACATTTGCTTTGTTTGAAAACAAGGACACAAATCACCTTTAATGGATAGAGACACATTGAAATCTGCCATTACCTTCAGCTATTAATGTATTTTTGATTAATTATAGTTCAGTCAGCTAATTTGTTTGTAATACCATCCTCCAGATACCAAACAGGATGTTGGTATCATATCTTATAACATGATGTTATTATCTAAAGACATGCCTTTAAATATGTATTGATATAGATTTTTAATCCTTTGTGATCTGACTGAAAAGGTCCTCCTGATCTTTATTTAAAATTTCAGATATGTCACAGAATTTGTTGATCTTGGAAATGTCTCTGCGTTAAGAACCTTCAGAGTGTTACGAGCACTGAAAACCATCTCAGTTATTCCAGGTAAAACAACCATCTGGTCATTTCTCTAAATTGCATTTAAATTGCATAAAACATCAGCAGTCAGGGGTTTGTTCTGTTCCTCTTCTTCCATGGAGGTCTGAAGACCATCGTCGGTGCTCTGATCCAGTCTGTGAAGAAGCTGGCAGATGTGATGATCCTGACGGTCTTCTGTCTCAGCGTCTTCGCCCTGATCGGCCTGCAGCTTTTCATGGGGCTCCTGCGACAGAAGTGCATCCGCAGCTTCGGGCACTGCATCAACTCTTCTTATAGCCCAAACACATCGTTTATTTGCAACAACAGAACCTGGAGCTCACCTGCCGACTTCCTCAGCAATGAAGGTCAGCCAACTGTCAAGACTGCTGCTGAGAAAGCATTTTGGACAAGGATGGTGCTATGAATGTTTCCGAATCCACATTATCTAACCTATTGCTCCTTTTTCCTTAGATAATTTTTACAAAGTTGAAGGAGCAAAGGATGCCTTAATATGCGGATACGGAAATGATGCAGGGTAAGTGGATGTTTGTTCTTTGTTCACCATCGAGAGGACATTACATAATGCCAAATGTGTATCGTCTGATGCCTTTTGAACCTATGCAAGTCAAAGGTCATGGAAGCATGAATGCTGAAGTCAGCACTGATTTGGTTTTGTAGTACAAGAAAAAACACGTGCAGCAGTTAATGATATCCCGTAGGCTCCAAATATTATATGTGAGACTTGGAGCCATAATGTATAGAAGAATGATCTTATTAGAGAGATGGATGTAGCCTGAGAGAGGTTGCACACAAGACTACATGTGGTGAGGATAATCACCCCGGCTCCACTGGAACACTTTACCCAGAAACACTGAGTTGCCAGCTGGAGAGAGGGGTCTTTGGAGATTTCATCATCTCAAAAGCTCTATGACATGATTAGGTGAACCTGAGTGGACCTAGTCACTTCAGATTGATATTCTCTTATCGTTCAGAGAAGATACTCTACTGAAGCCTTCAAGAACTGAAAGTGTCACTTTTTCTCTTTCAAAGTGGAATTTCTCTAAATTAAGACAAAGAATTGAGTCTTATGTTTCTGTTGTTCCAGCTGTCACTCATGGGATTACAGTAACCGTATAGGCAAAGATGGAATTTTTCCTGTGCAGTGATGGATTTTGTTCCTAATCAAAGGCACAGTGTGAAACCATCCAAATATTGCTACTCGGCCTACGCACTGAAATAATCCTGTAAATCCAAATGCTTTTGAAACAAGCACAACAGGATGACTCTGCCCGTGCCAGGCTCAGTTCAAGGGTTATAGCGAGCTAAACATCCCATCTGTGTGAATCTGAAATCCTGCAGCTTCAACAAATGGCTTCCATTAGATGCTCCTGTTAATAATACAAGATAATGGATCATAGAAAATAAAAAATTGCAGTGATATTGAAACGCTGATGCTAATGTGTTTTTATTTCCTCACGGTTTCAAGCAGGTGGTTCAATATCACAGCTTTAAGGTTCTGTAGTTATATATATATATATATATATATATATATATAGATATATATATATATATATCTATATATATATATATACTCTCTATACTATCTATATATAGATATCTATATATATCTATATCTCTCTATCTCTATATCTCTCTCTCTCTCTCCTATAGTATATCTCTCTCTCTCTCTCTCTCTCTCTCTATCTCTCTCTATCTCTCTCTCTCTATCTCTACTATCCCTCCTATATATTTATCCCTAAATATATACATATACATACAGTCATGGAAAAAATTATTAGACCACCCTTGTTTTCTTCAGTTTCTTGTTCATTTTAATGCCTGGTACAACTAAAGTTTGTTTGGACAAACATAACGATAACCACAAAGATTGCTCATAAGAGTTTTATTTAAGAGCTGATATCTTACCATTTTCCATGGTTTTCTTGATTATAACCTAAATCACTTAAGTTTTTACATCAATAGCTATGGCGTTGTACTGCCAAAAACACTGCTTTTATGCATTCAGTGTTTTCTTTTCTGTCTGTTTTAGTCACATGATGACGTTTAGTGGTACCAGGTATTAAAATGAACAAGAAAGTGAAGAAAAAATGGTGGTCTAATAATTTTTTCCATGACTGTATATACATATATATACATATACATATACATATATACATATATATACACCGTACATATATACATATATATACATATACATATATACATATAACAATACCTATTGTTCAAGAATTGTTATTGGTTATGCCAAACCTTTCAAAGGTTTGTGGGTAAACAGTTATGAGGATTCAGTGTTCCCAACTGGCTTGATGTTTGATGACTGGTTTTGTTTGATTTGATTTGATTTGATTTGTTGCAGTTATTGTGTGTGCATACTCGAAAGTAAAAGTTGTGGTGATATTTGTTGTGTTACTGCTTTATTGTAAAGAGACTAAGAAGAGCTGGTGAAATGGTTGAATCTGGTACCTTGCCAGGAAAACATGAAAATTTCTGGTAATATTTTTGTTCAGAAAGTCTCAATATTAGAAATAACATAAAAGAAGAAACAAAGCAAAGTCTTTCATGCAATGACTGATCTGAATGATATAGATGGGTTTCTGGGTTACAAACATTTGTGTATAGACATGCATCAAGAGATTAAAACCACTGTTTGCAGTCCCAAGATTACAATAATTGTAGAGCTGTGTGATATGGCCCAAAAATAGTATAAAATAAGTAGTTTTGCATTTTGAAGAACAAATTCTGTTGAGATACTTTGCTGCTTTAGTTCCTCCTGAGACTGGCCAGATTTCATGCTTCAGTGGCCCCATCAGGCTCCGTCTGTCATTCAGGATCAGCTCAGTTGAAACTCAAAATTTTGACAAAAGCTCTTCATCTAATGCGTCATTAATACTTTTCAATGAAAAAACCCCAGTGTGTTAATTCAGGCAGACAATTTCTGCTCTGTGCGTGCTTGCTTTTCCTCCTCCGCATGGTTCAGTCCAATTATTCATCCCCTTCATGGAACTATTTCAGGAGAAAGAGGTACTAAAGTCTTAGATACCTCTGGATGTCTCACCCACCAAAGTCGCGGCTGCTCTTCAGCTTCCACCAGTAGGATCTTGTTCTAGGGGGGTTAAGTTATTTTCATCACCCTCTTTATCTCTATGTAAGCATAATAAATTATGATTGAATGAAGCCTTGAAGCCACATCTCAAGTACATGTTCTCATCATTAGAGAGTTCAAAGTTTTCCACTGTGCGGGTTGTCCAATTTCTGAGACATATAAAACTTTATACCTCTTTTTTGTTTAAACTTATGAAGACTTTATAGGAGATTCCCGCCACTCCACAGCTATCTTGATAAAACCTTTGCAGCAGTCACATGACTGCGTGGGCTGAGGAGATGAGGTCCCTTTCTAGAGGAAAGAGGTGAAATTAGAAATTAAAAAGCGAAGATTTCTCCTTGATTTTTGCTCTGGATTTGTCTGGGTAAAGTCTCTGGACAAGTCATTTTGTAAAGCAGTCATTGTGACTGGTGATGTAGTTTAAATATGGTACCAGGTCAGGTGCTACAAATGCTCCAACTGTGACTCATGTAACATTATTATGTGTGATATTATAGCTCCTCCCACTTTACAACCAGCCATAAGGACACCAGCTGAATATTATATATCACTAACATAGACTAATTTTTGAAAAAACATGTTATTATAAGACAAGCAAACAAGAAAAAGCAAAAACTGCAGAATGTTATAAAACAGTGACCATTGCTGCCACAGCTGTCCTCTCTACCTACAGGCCAAGCATAAATTATTTTACGTTAGTCAGTAATACTAGTCCAGTCTCACAGCAGAACTTTAAGCATTACTCCACTCAGCCCCATGCCAGAGATCCTGTATGGGTTTAAGACAAACCTATACCTTCAGTTTCCAACTTTGCTTTCACTCCCAAATGGTTGGGTTTAAGAGTTAAAGCACATGTTCGGAGTTAGAATTAGATGCATATTTGTTTTTTGTTTTTTTTTTTTCATTATAGAAATATGTATACCTGGGGCTTATATGCTTTATATTTCTTGGGTGACAGCTACCATAATCTCTGGTGGACAGTGCCCTGGACAAAACAGCCTAGACAGATGCAGTATCTCCAGATTTCTAACACTGGAGAAATCAGCAGCACTGACCACCGCAGCACCGTACTACAGAGACGTGAACAAACCCGCCTATCACATGTTTTCTTGCAGGACTGTGGGGTCGTCATACAGTTATGCATCACACAGCAGGCGCCCTGTAGTTTTTAATCCCACTCACAGACCTCTCCTCCAAAACCACAGGAACTTAATCTCCCAAGAAGTAAAATCTGATCCAGTAATTTGTGTTGAAGTCAGAGTGAAAAGAGGATACGTTTGATGGCATTTGGGAGGAAATGATGTCATTAAAGTCTTTTAAATACTAGGTTAGTAAGATCAGACAACTGATACGACCTGTGCAGCTGTCCCACCGACATGTCTCTGCACACTGAAAAGTTTTTGGATTTTTCCATCTTATTTTTTTCTTCCATTTGTGGAGCTTAAATAGTGCATTGTTATCGGCACTAACTCTTCCTGAGCTCCTTTTCTGTGTTTAATGGGCTCTTTGAAAAAGTAATAGAGAGGATTATTTCTTTTGCCTTCCTTTGATTTTTACATGGCTGCATCATCCCCAGTTTTATAGTACTCAGTTCATTTTGTTCTTCTCTTTCAAATCAAATGTTGTCAGTTAAGAGTTACAGATATCCATGACATGGTTTTCAGGTTACAGGTTAACATAAGGTTGCTTATCTGTTTGCTCACAAGAGGCTGTGGCGGCTTTTATCATCTGTGACATTTTAGATGTAACTTTCTGAGGCTGGCTGTGGAGAAGGGCAAGATACTAAGCAGGTCAGGATAAGGACGTAAAACATAGAGGAAGCTTAATCTTTTGAGTGTATTCCAACAAGTAATCCCTGAGTAGATTTCCAAATTAAAGCTTTGGATACGTTATGATGACACACACTGCCACACGCATGCAGACAAGCACGCACTGACACAACTGAGCATACACACAAACCCGAGCATATTCAAATGACATTTTCAGCCTGCTCAACAAGTTTGTGACAAATGATTTGCTCAAAAGGTTCAGACTGCGCTTCGTTGCTCCTACTGCAAGTCCAGGCGGATGCTTATCCTCTCGCATCTTAAAGCCACTGTGCATCAAGGATTATTACTGATTGTATAGATGTTTTCAACTTTTGCCCTTGTGACTATGGTACCCACCACGTTAGTCCTACCCAGGAAAAAGACAGATGTTCCTTTGCTGCTCTGTATGCAAACGGCAGGAAACTGATGTTAGGACCTCAAAGATAATACTTATGAAAATGTAAACATGTAGCAAAGAGCTTTATTGGAGCTCTTACAGAGTCTGTCACTTTGATTGCATAAGATGACTTGTAAACTTACAAATCATTCATGGTTTTCATTTTGACAATTTTCAAATTGTTCCAGCAAGCCACATATTGCCATCAAATTCTATAACACTCAAGATCAAATAACTATAATATTTTTAAATGCTCTTGAAACTCCGTAGTTACTAGCTAAGTTACAGAGTCCTTCAAGATCAGCACTGATCCTTCATTTTTTTCAGTGTTGGGAAGTTAAGTGGAAATGCTTTACTGAGTGTCTTTAAAATAAAATTTCAGTAAAAAAATATATTAACGTGTATTTATAAATATGTGTGTATAAATAATTCTAAAACACTCGTGGCTCTCCTTGCGAGCTCTTTAAAAAATAACCTTGGATTAACAAGTGCATTATGAAGACCGCCTAAAACACAATTTCTCCAGCATGTGATGGGTCTGCACTGAGTTACCTTTCTGGTTGGACATTCCTTCAATTTATCTTGGGTAAGCCCAAACACCCCTCTAAGAAAGCTCAGTGCGATACCTTGTACCTGTGATCTTTACCTTCTGATCACCCTCTGGACCAGATACCGATTCTAATCCCAGTTGCTTTACATTCAACGCTGGAGGCCGCCACTGCTTGATGAAGCCAACGGGATCCCATCGTCTATAAAAAATAGAGATTTAATGGCAAGTTCACCCAACTGAGCTGTGCTCGGCTGTGTCCATGAAAAATATAAACAGAATTATTTGCAAAGGGTAGTGCTAACAGAGCAATATGCACTTAAAATAGGTCAAATTTACTGCCAGCAAAGTCAACAAAGCCTTCAGACAGATTACAAATTGACCAAATCACCCCTGGTAATCTTGGAGACTTGGTCAATGGACCAAAGTCATTATCATTATATTATCATTATAGTCATTGTCTGGTTAGGCAAATTTCTATCCCTCACATCAGTATCTCTGAGTTTGTAAAAGGCTAGTTTAGGGTTTCTTGATCAGGAAAAACTGCAGTCTTTAACTAACTTTCTGATTCTTCTCTCTAGCTCCTTAGCATACACCTACCCTGTAAGACGAAGCAGTCTAAGTCATCCCAAACTAGTAAAATGCCCTCTAGCTCTTGCCATCATAAAAAGTAGAGCCACAATAAGTGAGCTGTCTCTCCACAGCTCTCTCATGCCTGTCCAGAGGTATTATCAATGTCCACACAAAGTTCCAAAGGTAAATCCTGGAAGATCCAATAATATCCAGAGCCTTAATCCAGTTGCACACTGTGATTTAGCATCATCTCAAACAAAGATTTGAAAGAATTGCAGCAACTTTGTCACGCTGGGGCAATGTTTTAAAGATGGCCCTTCTAATGGTACCTGGATCCAGATTCTCTCAGGAATTCAACCATCGTGCTGTCTGACTGCTGCTAATCCCCACATCTACTAACCAACCAAAATAAAAAAAAATGCACTATGAATGGAAATTCATAAATGCACCACCTGAAGACATGAATTCCCGAAGTTCTAAGTTAGGCATCAGTTCAGAGAGAAGTATGTAGTACCTGCCTGGCTTTTTCATGAGCCCACCTTATGAGGCCACCGATTTTGGTCGGCAATGATCTCTTGGTGAAAGAACTTTGCTGATTTGATACCTAGCATGCAGCCATTGTTAATTATAGGTTACTAAAAACAAAATAATTTGCTTAAACTATAAATATGCAAAAACGTTGGCCTGTCCGTGATCACAAGCCTGAGGATATTTACAGGTTCTATGTTTAGTCGTATTGATAAAAAGAGGTCATTGACATGTTGAGCTGTGTGGCAGAAGGACAGCCTGACAGGAAGATGCTTCTGGCTTCACACAGCCTTCACTGTCCTCACTGCTGGATATTTGTCAGAATTCCTGCTTAGCTGGTTGGAGAGAGCTACAGCTGTTCTCACAGCAGTCCTCTACCGCCCAGATGTCTGTCAGCCATTATCAAATTATTCCACACTCAGATTGACATGGCAGTCCAGCTCGTTCTCAGCTGTTGGACTTAAATGTTTGCTGTAATGCAACTATGCTGACAATGAAGATCAGGGATGGAGGCATGGAGCAGAACATTTCTGAACTCACATTTGATATCCATCTGGCTCAGCATAATCCCCTTCGCTCCGGTGCATTTTAGTGCTTCTGCCTCAAACATATTTCAAGTGCCCTCTTCAGTTGAAATAATGGTGATGATATCAGTGCATGCACTTACTGCCTCATCTGTTTCTCTTCTCTGTGGAGTCAAAAGCCGCAGGGCAGCCTGCAGATACCGGAGAGGTTTTTAAGTCTGGCAAAACAGCCTCACGTGCTAGCACAGCTGTATCTGTCCTGGCTGCTTTTGATTTAGTTTTGCTCAAGCTTGATTTATTAGTCCAGTTGTCCAGTAATCTGTGTTCTGCCTCTTATTTCTATGTTCATTACAGGAAGTGTCCTGATGGATTTGACTGCCTAAAAGTAGGAAGGAATCCAAACTATGGCTACACCAGTTTTGATACCTTCGGCTGGGCCTTTTTGGCCCTTTTCCGCCTCATGACCCAAGACTATTGGGAGGAGCTATTTCATCAGGTGCGGTATCACAGTTCTAGCTGATATTGATGTTTATCAACCAATATTCAGTGACTCTTTTTGATCCAATGACAGTGTCAAACAGTTTTGGAATAGTCACTTTGTTGCATATTTAAGAGTAATAGTATTCCCCGTTTTTCTTCATGATGGCACAGTTTTCTGATGTCTTCATGAAATTTTCTGACACACTTAATTTAAAATATCACAACCATGAATTTAGAACTTTTTTTCACAGCAACTGGTTTAGCAACTCACATCCTCTCCATACCACTCTCCTCTGCAGTGAGTGGCTTTTTTGAGATCTGGTCCTTGAGAGCTGCAGCCCTGCATGTCTTAGATGTTTCCCTGCTTCAGTGCACCTGATTCAAATGAATGGATCGTCATCAGCTTGTCATCCAGGTCTGCACAAGTCTGTTAACAACCCATTGGTGTGCTGAAGCAGGGGAAACATCTAAGACATGCAGGGTTGCGGCTCTGGAGGACCAGGGTTGAACTGCCACTGATTGTAATTCCACTTACTCTTAAGACTGCAAAAATGATCATTTTCTTATAGGCAGTGACAAGGGTCACAATGGAAAACCCACAGAGAATAATTTTCTTAGTTGCAGTTGTCCCTCAGCTGTACCAGCAGTTTTGGTGTCTTTTATCTTTTTTGAGTTGTTTCTCCACAACCTCATAGTTGTCAGTGCACACATTGAGCTTGGTTCCAGCATCTGACCTGTGCTCTGCTCCAAATGGAAGTCTGTGACTGACTGATGAAAAAGGTCAAGTTAAGCTGGTTGGTGGAGATAGAGTCTGAATGAAACCAAAGCAAAGTCTAGTAAGGCAGGAAAGCATTAAAGAGGATGAAAAGTGGAAAGGCCGTTGGTCTTGATGATTATACCTGTAGAGGTATGGAAGTGTCTAGGAGAGGTGGCAGTAGAGTTTTTGAGTCGGACATTCAACAAGATCTTAGAGAGTAAGATGATGTCTCAAGAATGAAAAAGTGTGCTGGTGCTGATTTTTAAGAAGAAGGGGGATGTGCAGAGATGTGACAACTACTGAGGAAATTAAGTTGATGAGCCACACAATGAAGTTATGAGAAAGAGTAGTGGAAGCTAAACTAAGGACGGATGTGAGCATCTGTGAACAGCAGTATGGTTTCATGCCAAAGAAGAGAGTACTACAGATGCAATATTTGATTTGAGGATGCTGATGGAGAACTACAGAGAAGGTGAGAGAGCAGGGAGCAGGTGGAGGAACTTAAAACCTCAACCTCTTTCAACATTGATTCAATCATATTTTGCTATCTGGGGGCAGATTATTCGACACCTAAAGTGAAAAGCCAAAAGAAAAGGAAGATTAGAATTATTTTCTCGGGTGACCAGCACTGCAAATTGGTCTATTGAATGTGTCAACAACTGTTACATGGTATCAGAGTACCTACGCTTGGCCCCCACAGGTCTTAATAGATCATATATTTTTAGTTGGGGTCATGTTGTTATTGTTAAATTTTAAAATGAGTAAATTTAATATAGCCTACCAATTCTCCATTCAACGTCAATGGAAGCTTTTAGATTTTAAGACATATACGTAAGGTGAAACTAGGTTGTTTTTGTTGCTCATTTTAAACCATCTATAAGAACACAATGTATTAAAAAAAAAAAAGTGAATTTGATTTCATGATTTTATGTAATGATATCTTCAGACTCTGCGCTCAGCGGGAAAGACCTACATGGTTTTCTTTGTGCTGGTAATCTTCCTTGGCTCCTTCTATCTGGTCAACCTGATCCTGGCTGTAGTGGCCATGGCCTACGAGGAGCAGAATCAGGCAACCATCGCTGAGGCCTGGCAGAAGGAGAGGGAGTTTCAACTGGCCATGGAGCATCTCAGACAAGAGCAAAGAGTAGGTGCAGTGCCAGTAGGATTGTCATATACATAAGTGTTGTGTGTACTTGTAAACTCATTGTAAAAAAAGGAGCACTAATTTACTATAACACAATTTCTGCTCGTGTGAAGTTGGCAGCCAAAAGACAAGCCCAGGAGACAGATTCAGTTCTGTCCCCAGAGCTGTCTCCATTACGTCTAAAGACAGGAAGCATACGGCGTAGTAGCAGTAGAAGAAGAAGATCTCACAGGACTCTTCAGAGGAAACAGCAGGGGATGGTGCTGAGGAGAAGTTGGACCATGTGGATGAAACTGTGGTACAGTATAGCACTCAACATACACAGTATTTGATGTTGGATGCTATAGGAGCTAATTTATCCTTTGCCTCCCTCTTTAGCCTCCTCTGTCCCCGCTGCCAGTCCACCCTCTGCTGGCCACGCTCTCTTCTCACCCCCTCAGCACCAGGAGAGGAAGTCAGAACAGCATCTTCAGCTCTTTCCGTGCTCGCAACAACTCAGAAGCTGATTTCGGGGATGATGAGTACAGCATTCATGGGGACGTCTTTAGGAGTCGCACCAGTTCAACTGCAACACCCTGGAAGAGAAGGACAGGCAGTGTTAGAAGCCACTGCTCCCAAGTTTTAACACCGAGCTTCAACGTCAATGGCCGACTGAACATCTCTCTCGACCAGAATGGAGTCACCACTATGGGTCTGCTCACCCCCTCATCCATGCCAGCTTACAGCATGGAGAGAGTCAGGGAAGACACAGTGAGTGATGGAGTTTTATGCAACGAAACTAACTTGAAATAGAAAAATACAGATACATATATTTTCATTTGTATGGGAGGAAAAAAAAACTTAAAATTGATTTTAATTATAAGCCAAAGCTGTGACAGAGACAAAGTATTGTATTTAATTCTTGAGCATTTTTTTTTGTTTTTTTGTTTACCAGAAGCCCAGCAGTGCAGAGGACACAGCTCCCAGAAATCTCCTCCAGCCTTCCCCGACAGTCACAGAGCCGTGTTCAGTGCTCAGGAAAAGAGGCCTGAGCTCGGTCAGCTTCCTGAGCGATGCCATGGATGGTGCGTCCATTTAGAATGCACACACGCAGACAACAGATTAAAAATTACATAACATTGTGGTAAATTTGGGGGTTTTTTTTGCTTAGATTTCTTACTATGTCTTATTAAACCAGAACAATCTCTGATGTTTATGTACTGAATATGTGATCTTAATCCAGATTTATCTCAACATATAGACCTGAATATGATTTGGCTGGTTCTGTCTGAACATCTCTGTTTTTGGAGGTGGCATCTCTGCTGGATTTCACCTCCATCTTTTGAATTTGGCAACTCCTTTAAATTGTATACCTCTTTTGGAAAAGATGATTCAGTTTTGCGCTGCCTACTTCTAAGGGACAGTAAATGCTACACACTGTGACACTGGGTGGAGATTAGGATGGAGAGCCTGGACATTCCTACTCTGATCTGGGTCTGTGATATCAGAGTACTCTGAACATCTGAATCACTCACTCAGTGACATGTTGTGGCATATCAGAGTTTTTGAGTCAAATTGCAACGGACTCCTGAAAGTTACCATGGATAACAAATAATCCTCAATGCATGCAATTCCCCAATCCTGAAAACAAATTTGTATTTACCCTTTGCTTTTATAATATATTGCATGGATTAAACAGGTATCTGTTTGCATACTGGCTAGTGATTTTATGAGGTCCTTATATGTGGAACTGGTTACCTTCCAACAGTGCAGGACAAACTAATTCCTCTCTTTTCAGTCTTTATGTTAAGCTGGGAAGTTGTGTGTAGCTTCTGTTTACTATAAAGACATGAGAAATGTTGCTCTTTGACTACTGGAATTTGAAACCACCCTACAAGTTAGAAAGACAAGAAAAATGTTTGTTTTTTTTAAAACCACCTTTAAGGGAATAGTTCACTTTGGTTTCTCTTTCCAGAGCTGGAAGAGTCAAGGCAAAAGTGCCCTCCATGCTGGTACTCATTTGCCAAGAAGTATCTGATATGGGACTGCAGCCCGTGGTGGCTGAAGTTGAAGGAGTGCGTGAAGCTCATGGTGATGGACCCTTTTCTGGATCTTGGTATCACCATATGCATTGTGCTGAACACCCTCTTCATGGCGCTGGAGCACTATCCCCATGACGGATGAGTTCAACACCATGCTCTCAGTGGGCAATCTGGTAAGAAGCTTTTTAATGATAAGAGCTGGAACCTTCTTCTGTGTTAACATTGTGTCTCTCAAGTGTCATTAGGTGGTAGATGAGCAGAAGAGAGTACTCATGAAAGGATGCAAGAATGTTGAGATAATATGTCACCGAACAGATATGTCAAAGGTTGTGCTTTTGACTTTTTGTTGTTATCCCTGATAGAGGAGAATATTTTAGAAGGACACAAGCCTGATTTGATCCTCTACTGGTGGATTATGGATTTTGCTAAAGTGCTCAAATCTGGGAATAAAAGAGAACAAGTGGAAAGATTTTCTCATATAGTAACCTTATGATTCCTGTGTTTTTAGTCATGTCAGCCTCGTTTTTGGCTGTTAGTCAGAATCTCATAACCTTTACGTGTTTCTTTGTTAAAAACATACATAATAATTTGGAGAAGAAGGAGCTTTTAAAACATTTCTTCCATTTTGAAACATGTACTTTTGAACATCTGAGTATTTTATTTTAATTGCTAATACTAAATCCAAAACATATGCTCTCACGTGTGAAAAATATATATTTTTTTCATAATATGCCCCTTTTAAACTACACCTAACATAATATGAGACACCTAGCATTAATTATTTGGTACATTTATCCCCTCATAATTTTTTTTTCTAAATCTGTTTTTCCTAGGTGTTTACAGGGATCTTTACAGCTGAAATGGTGTTAAAGCTGATTGCCTTGGACCCTTATTACTACTTCCAGCAGGGCTGGAATATCTTTGATGGTGTCATTGTTTGCCTCAGTCTCATGGAGTTGGGCCTCTCCAACGTAGAGGGACTCTCCGTCCTGCGATCTTTCAGATTGGTAACAGAAATATTTAACTCTCTAGACTCACATGTGCACTTTTTCTGATGAATTTACATTATGTCACTTTAGAGTCTTATTACAAATGTAAAAAGAAATCATCATAACTGACAAAATGAATACATATGAACTCATGTCAGCCTTAGAGGTCTCCTGATCAGTCCAAAGACTTTACACCACATGCTTTTAAAAAAACAACAACAACAACAAATGTCTCAAGTAAGATTTAAGAGTTTAATTCAGAAGTGTAAAAAAGCTTTATAGCATAAGACACATTAATTTGATGTCACATTATTCACCATGCTTTTGTTGTCTGATCATCAGTTACGTGTCTTCAAGCTGGCAAAGTCCTGGCCCACTCTCAACACTCTCATCAAGATCATCGGTAACTCTGTGGGTGCCCTGGGAAACCTGACACTGGTGTTGGCCATCATTGTCTTCATCTTCGCTGTGGTGGGCATGCAACTATTTGGCAAGAACTATCAGGACTGTGTGTGTAAGATCTCCTTTGACTGCCAACTGCCCCGCTGGCACATGAAGGACTTCTTCCACTCCTTCCTGATTGTGTTCAGGGTGTTGTGCGGCGAGTGGATAGAGACCATGTGGGACTGTATGGAGGTAGCTGGGCAGCCTCTCTGCATCCTGGTGTTCATGTTGGTGATGGTCATTGGAAACTTGGTGGTAAGTCCTTTAATATAATATAGCATATCTATTTCATAGGGCAGGTGACATGCTGTGGGTTTTATATATTCTTAAGGATCAGAGGAGCACCTCCTCTGTTCTATTCAACATCACTGCTGCACAGAAATTATTCAGCGTGTGATGCATTTCACTGAGTGACGTGCTTGTCCACAATTATAAATAAATAATAAATAGTAATGTTAACTCAGGCTCCCGTGCATCATGTTGGTGGGTGACAAACACTCACTAATGTATCAAATACACACAAGTAATCCACAGCAGAGTTTTCTCACTTTTTCTTGGGAGATGCATGTCACAAGCACATAGCACAGATTTCGAAAAGTATTGAAATAGTTTTAAGAGCCCATAATATGCTCTTTTACAGGTGTCACAATTTTATTTTTTTCGGGTCAGTTATAATAGGTTTACACATCTTTATTTTTCCAAACCAAACATTTTATCTTATATTGTGCACTTTATTGCCAGTTATAGTTTTAATTACAGTCTCTTTAGGGCTCTTGACTTGTTTTGTTGGCTGATTTTTATCAATAATTCTTGAGCACAGTGCTCTTTTGTGATGAATGAACAACTGTGATGTGAACCTTGGTTTTTCACATGAACAAAATAAAAAACAAAAAACAGTACATTAAAGAAACATCATAATATGCCCCTTGTACTACTTTATAGAGCTCCCATTTAACAGTATTTGATAACTCAACAGAAATCCGGCTGTACTTCAATACAACCATCTCTAACTGCTGTCAGATCATGATGATGTCACAAGTAATCTGGGATTATGTTGCACCAGTAAAGACCATTGATTGAATATTATAAGGATGGGGCCTCCTTGAAGCTTGCCATGATCAGTTTTGAAAGCTGCAATAGTTTGCAAATATTAAAATCAGAACTATTTAATGCTCACTAATGACTAAAGAAGTGTTTTACTGTGTCATGGTATTTTATTTCCAGATTAGCATAAGCAAATTCAAAAACAATCAAATCAAAGCCACAAGAAAACAAAATGCACAAATTTACCACGGCCTCGTGGATATTTTATATTTTAGCCTCAGTATTGATATCATGAAGTAAATCATATTTTTTTCTTTTCTGAATAAAAGTAACCTAAGTGCTGTACAAAGGATAAGTGAAGGCCACAGTGTTCTCCCTGTCAGTCCAGCCATTGCATCACATGCAGCTGTTTCTTTAAATAAATGGTTAATCTGTTCAACGCTTCTGTTTGTACAACAAGTGATATCGCTCAGTGCCATAGCAAGGATATATACTATATTCATTGGTCCGCCCATATGGTGACTTGATGTCCATCTGTTTCCTGTGGACTAACATTAATGAGAAAAGATAAAAAAAAATAAAATCCTGGGCTCACGAATGGACAACATTCACAGGAATTCATTTACAGCCAGCGCTGCTTCTCTTCAAATGTGGTATCATTCCTGCACTGATAATTCCTACATTTAAAAATCATACATACTGCATATGTAAATCTAATGTAGAATACAGTTTTCACCTGGCTATTTTTTCTATTTATGGATGGGCAAAGTTTAGATTCCTAATTTCAACATTACAGTAGGTAGGAATAAACAGTATATGTGTATCCAACCAACCAAAGGCAGTATTCTGTACATGCTACCAGCTAATGGATTTTCTCATACAAAGCACATCTTATATGTACTAAAATGTACAGTGCCTTGCGAAAATATTTGGCCCCCTTGAACTTTTCAATCGTTTGCCACATTTCAGGCTTCAAACATAAAGTTGTAAAATTTTAATTTTTTTGTCAAGAATCAACAACAAGTGGGACACAATCGTGAAGTGGAACAAAATTAATTGGATATTTCAAACTTTTTTAACAAATAAAAAACTGAAAAGTGGGGCGTGCAATATTATTCAGCCCCTTTACTTTCAGTGCAGCAAACTGACTCCAGAGATTTAGTGAGGATCTCTGAATGATCCAATGTTGTCCTGAAATGACTGATGATGATCAATAGAATCCACCTGTGTGTAATCAAGTCTCCGTATAAATGCAGCTGCTCTGTGATAGTCTCAGGGTTCTGGTTTAAAGCTCAGAGAGCATCATGAAGACCAAGGAACACACCAGGCAGGTCCCAGATACTGTTGTGGAGAAGTTTAAAACCGGATTTGGATACAAAAAGATTTCCCAAGCTTTAAACATCTCAAGGAGCACTGAGCAAGCAATCATATTGAAATGTAAGGAGTATCAGACCACTGCAAATCTACCAAGACCCGACCGTCCTTCTAAACTTTCATCTGGAACAAGGAGAAGACTGATTACAGATGCAGCCCAGAGGCCCATGATCACTCTGGATGAACTGATCTACAGCTGAGGTGGGAGAGTCTGTCCAGAGGACAACAATCAGTCGTACACTGAACAAATCTGACCTTTATGGAAGAGTGGCAAGAAGAAAGCCATTTCTCAAAGATATCCATAAAAAGTCTGGTTTAAAGTTTGCCACAAGCCACCTGGGAGACACCCACCAAACATGTAGAAGAAGGAGCTCTGGTCAGATGAAACCAAAACGAACTTTTTGGTCACAATGCAAAACAATATGTTTGGATTAAAAGCAACACAGCTCATCACCCTGAACACACCATCCCCACTGTCAAACATGGTGGTGGCAGCATCATGGTCTGGGCCTGCTTTTCTTCAGCAGGGACAGGGAAGATGGTTAAAACTGATGGGAAGATGGATGGAGCCAAATACAGGAGCCATTCTGGAAGAAAACCTGTTGGAATCTGTTACAGACCTGAGACTGGGACGGAGATTTATCTTCCAACAGGACAATGATCCAAAACATGAAGCCAAATCTACAATGGGATGATTTACAAATAAACGTATCCAGGTGCCAAGTCAAAGTCCAGACCTGAATCCAATCCAGAATCTGTGGAAAGAGCTGAAGACTGCTGTTCACAAACGCTCTCCATCCAACCTCACTGAGCTCCAGCTGTTTTACAGGAAAAATGGGCAAGAATTTCAGTCTCTTTATGTGTTAAACTGATAGAGACAAACCCCAAGAAACTTGCAGCTGGAACTGCCAGCAAAAGTGGCGCTACAAAGTATTAATGCCAGGGGGCCAAATAATATTGGACGTCCCCACTTTTCAGGTTTTTATTTGTTATAAAAGTTTAAAATGTCCAATTAATTTTGTTCCACTTCACAATTGTGTCTCACTTGTTGATTCTTGTCAAAAAAATGAAATATTATATCTTTATGTTTAAATCCTGAAATGTGGCAAAAGATTGAAAAGTTCAAGTGGGCAAGGCACTGTATATACTAAAATTTGAGCATTCTCTGCACCAAAATCCATTTAGTTCTTTGGGATAACTTTTGTAAGACTTTGTTAGTGTTTGAAGAAATTGTTTTAAAGAAATTCTTGCTTTGGCTCCTGCTGGATGTGTTTCAATGTGTGGATTTTAAAGTATCTGGATGTGGCTGTAGCTCAGTTGGTAGAGCGGGTCGTCCAGCCACTGTGAGGTTGGCAGTTCGATCCCAGCTCCAACTGATTACATCTCAAAGTGTCCTTGGGCAAGACACCGAACCCTAACTTGCCCCCAGTGGGCTTGGCAGCACCTTGCATGGCAGCAGGGCACCCACTGGTGTGTGAATGGGTGAATGAGGGGCCAATTGTAAAGCGCTCTGAGGGCACCTTGAGGGTGTGGCGAAAGCATTATCTAAGTGCAGTCCGTTTACATATTCCAAGCATGCCTGCTGCTTCTTGCCAGTTTAATAGCCCAACCCTCGTTTATCCTGTACTCTAAAATGCATCTGTCGGTTAGAAATGTCTAAAAGTCTTTACTGAAAACTACTGTTATAACATCTGTTATGTTTTGTGAGGAGATTAAAACACTAATTAAGAATGCTTTTGAAAATCTAAAATCTAATTGTATATTTTTAATCAATTTACAAAATTTCAAAGTGAGGGAACAGAAGAAAAAATCTAAATTAAATCAATATCTGGTGTCACTACCCTTTGCCTTTAAAACAGTGTGAGCTGTTGCACACAGTTTTTTGAAGGAACTTGGCTGGTAGGCTGTTCCAAACATCTTGGAGAACTAACAACAAATCTGTCTGTGGATGTAGGCTTCCTCAGTTTCTGTCTCTTCTTATAATCCTAAACAGAGTCAGTGATGCTGACATCAGGGCTCTGTTGGGGCTAAACCATCACTTTGAGGACTCCTTCTGCTGTTTTTATACTGAAGATGGTTCATCAGGGACTTTTGCTGTATGTGTGAGGTTGTTGTTCTGCTGCAAAGTAAATGTTGGGTCAGTCAGACTCCCTGATAGCATTTCATGGTGGATAAGTAACTGCCTGTGTTTCTCAGGATTGAGGACAATATTGATTCTGACCAACTCCACTTGCAGACAACCTGAAGACAGTTTGGCAAGTTTTAATTTACCAGTTTAGAGCACCTGCTGCCATTATTTTTAACATCCCAAAACAGTTCCTGTGTTTTTGTGCATAGCTGAGTCACTTGACTTTGTTTCCATGGGGGAGGTATGGCTTCTTGACAACAATTTTCCTTCTCCTTCAGCTCTGAATAGTTTTGGATCCATACATTGGATGCCCTACAAGCCAAAGGTTTAAATGTAGACTTTGACATGAGTGTTATGTTATGATTGGACGTATACCATTTGTTAAGTCTTGAAACTGCAGTTTATGAAGTTCTTGCTGATGTTTATGCAGTTATCTTGAACTCACACTTGTTTATATGTGTGTGTTAGAGATGCGCGGATGACGTATATTTTAACCCGCAACCGCTTCTTAAAATCTCTATCCGCCCGCTATCCATTTGCAGGAACGTTTTTTCACCAATTTTCAAAACCGAACCGACCTGCCATCCTTTTTAATAATATGTAAAATATTTTTTCTTATTATTATTATTTGAGTGCTTCAACCGCAACCCGCCCGAATTTAATTAAAGTATTATTTTTTGACGAGTCATCCGCCCGATATGCGGATTATCCGCTCCGCCCGCGGGTGCGTGGTTCATCCGCGCATCTCTAGTGTGTGTGTGTGTGTGTACTCAAGTTTGTATGTAAAAATATGTATGTTTTTGTGGTGAGCAATTTTATTGGTGCATTTGGGGTCAATTTAATGCCAGCCACCTTGGGTAGAGGAAATATGAAATCAGGAAGAACAGAAAAACTACAACTCCCACACTTGGACTACAATTCATCTGTGTAGGTGTGACTGAAGCACTTTAATGAATCTTAATTGATTAGTTTGTTGTATGCTCCATCTGTTTGTGCCCTTAGGAAGGTCTCTGACCGAAAGCTTGGCTATTAAATGAACAAAAGGATCTAAGTGTGCAACATTTTTCCCATAAAAAAAAAAACTTTTCTGACCAAACTTCTCCAGATGGTAGATGGGTGTGCCTTGGTCCTACTGCTTTTCGCTTGGTCTGAGCTGTACCGGACCTCTTACAATTACAAAGAAAAGAGCTGAAATGGCCATATATTGATACCATTATCTGCTTTGAATTTTTGCCGAGGAGAGGCCTTGCTGATGCAGTCTCCAGCACAGTTGTTTCTCTTTCAGTGAATTTGTCTACACACTTTGGTTTTGGCTGCTCCTGTTGGGGGTCACCACAGCGGTGTGATTCACATGACAAGTTTGTTGGTTAACCATATTCTTGACTACGTTCTACAAAATTCCTGTGCAAGTGTACCTAAAAGAACTGATGTTGTTTTGAAGGTGAAAGGTTGAAAGTCACTTTTTAAATCCACGAACTGTGTGCCATAATTTTTCTTACAGTGTACTTAAAGATTGTCAATTCTTCAATTATTATTGACTGTTCAAAAAAAAAAAAAAAAAAAGCAGCCGTGGAGTTCAGTTGGTGGTCAATTATTCTGTGAATAAACAGGTGGTTCTTATTTAAGGACAAAGGCAGCAATTGCTGTACATGCTGGTTATAGTGCTTTCTCTGAAAATGTGAGTAAAATGGGTTGTTCCAGACATTAAGAGGAACATCATAATATTCCTTTTTCTTCACTTTTTGTAAAGTAATAAGAAATTTGATAAACTTTTCCTCATGTTTTCTTGGAATAGAATCTGCACTGTCATCAATGCATTTGGGTGTTTAGAAATAAGCTATAATTTTGATCACAATTAGATAGATAGATAGATAGATAGATACACTGCCTGGCCAAAAAAAAAGTCGCCACCTTGATTTAACTAAACAAATAGGTACGAGCCTCCTATTGGATAATTACTGCATGGGCGATTATCTTTCAGCTGGCAACAAGTTGTTTAACCCCAACTGGTGCAATGAGTTGCTTCTAATTTCCTAAACAATCATGTCGAAAGACACATCCCGTGGTCGAGGAAAAGATGTTAGTCTGTTTGAAAAGGGTCAAATCATTGACATCCATCAAGCAGAGAAAACATCTAAGGAGATTATTACACATTATTAAAAACTGGAAGAATAGTGGGGACCCATCGTCTCTGAGGAGGAAATATGGCCAGAAAAAAATCCTCAATGATGGTGATTAGCGATCACTCAAAACGTTTGGTGAGATCAAATTGAAGAAAAACAACAGAAGAACTCAGGGCTATGTTTAATAGTGAAAGAAAGAGCATTTCCACACACAATGCTAAGGGAACTCAAAGGGATTGGGACTGAACAGCTGTCTAACCTTGAAGAAAACCACTAATCAGTGAGGCTAACTGGAAAAAAAGGCTTCAATTTGTTAGGGAGCATAAAGATTGGACTCTGGATCAATGGAAGAAGGTCATGTGGTCTGATGAGTCCAGATTGACCCTGTTCCAGAGTGATGGGAGCATCAAGGTAAGAAGAGAGGCAGATGAAGTGATGCTCCCATCATGCCTAGCGCCTACTGTACCAGCTTGTGGGGGCAGTGTTCTGATCTGGGGTTGCTGCAGTTGGTCAGGTCCAGGTTCAGCAACAGTATGAGCTCAAAGAATGAGGTCAGCTGACTACCTGAATATACTGAATGACCTGGTTATTCCATCAATGGATTTGTTTTTTTCTTCCCTGATGGCACGGCCATATTCCAAGATGACAATGCCAGGATTCATTGGGCTCAAATTGTGAAAGTCTGGTTCAGGGAGCATGAGACATCATTTTCACACATGGATTTGCCACCACAGAGTCCAGACCATAACTCCATTGAGAATCTTTGGGATGTGATGGAGAAGGCTTTGTGCAGCGTTCAGACTCTACCATCATCAATGCAAGATCTTGGTGAAAAATTAATGCAACACTGGATGGAAATAAATCTTGTGACATTGCAGAAGCTTATCGAAACAATGCCACAGCGAATGCGTGCTGTAATCAAAGCTAAAAGCGGACCAACTAAATATTAGAGTGTATGACCTTTTTTTGGTGGCGGCTTTCTTTTTGGCCAGGCATTATAAATAGATAGATATCATGATGTTCTAATGTTATTTAAAGGCATATGGAAGCTACTTCAAAAAAAAAAAAAAAAAGCTTAAAAAAGAATCCACATCCAAACAAGAGCAACTTGAACTCTCCCTGGATGGGAGCTGGCTGGGATTAACCAAGACAGTCGTCACCTTACACAGATTTATGTGGCTCATCAGCTAGTGAGGTTGCTGAGTGACCTTTTGCATGGGACATGAAGCTTTAGCATTTTACCTTTCATGCTATAATGTATGGATCTTTTAATTTTCCTCTATGGGGCATGAAAACCTATTAACCACTGACACTAACATTAACACTGTAATCACAAAGACCTTAAAACTCATTACTGTAGTAGGATCCATAAACAGATATTTTCAGTTGCCTAGGTAGAGGAAGACCGGACCACAACAGTGCTCCTTATGGACTTTGAATCGACAGAAACACTCTGCATATGAATTATGGAGAGCTGTTTATCTAAGGGATTATCTAGGAGGCTTCAGGGGTGAGTAGGTCAGAGGGCATTCATCACTAATCACTGGCCATGGCCCCCTTCTCTAACTGGCTCTGAGGCTAAAGATGATCCATCAATGCCAATAACAAGGTCAATATGTGTTTCAGCACATCTTTTTAGAAAATCCAAAATATATTGGACTTCACATCTGGCAATACTTTTCTTGTCCTTTAACGTAAAAATTATATCCATACCGTGCTTTGTACAAAAAGAAAAATAAATGTTGATAAGAGCACAGTGTTGTATTTTCCACTATATCAAACAAAAATGTCCATAATAAAGCACAAGTGTTTTATCTTTTTCAATTGATGTGTAACAACCTACTATTTATGTGCCAACAGGTACTGAATCTCTTCCTTGCCCTGCTGCTCAGCTCCTTCAGCTCTGACAACCTCTCTGCTCCAGATGAAGATGGGGATTTGAATAACATTCAGGTAGCCATCGCCCGCATCCACAATGGGTTCTCCTGGCTAACGACGAGCATCATCAACCTCTTCCACCATGGTTTGGGTGGCCGAGAGCAGAAGACCAAGGAAGCCAGTCCGGCCATCATACTGGTTGGAAATCACATGGAAAGCAATGGAGGAATTTTTGCAAGTTATGGAGAGAAATATATCATGCCAGAGGAGGACAGCTACATGACAAACCCTAACCTGACTGTCATCGTTCCCATCGCACCCGGGGAGTCAGATGTGGAGTTTATTGAGGAGGAGGAGAATTCAGAGTCATCAGAGGATGAAGACAATAAACCAGTAAGTTTTTCAGACAAAGGACAAAACAAAAAACAAAAAAACATGGGTTTATACAAGACTGATGCTTAGCTTTGTGATTTCATGTTCTTAATCCATTAAGACTTTACGGCTAAAACCCTCACATATTTTCCAGAAAACCTGGGATTTTCTAGAAAACTGAAAGCTGACCACTAAAACCTTTGATTTTTCAGTTTCTGAAGAAACTCAAGAGATGAGATACAAAAAAAGAATGCTTTGAGAGCTCAAGCCTTATACTTTTATTGTAAACTGCAGTCTTTGTCCTCCTGTTTATCATGAATGATTAAGAGAAATATAATAACCTTTTTCTTGAAAATGTCAACCAGACAGTGTTTTTTCTTAGGGTTCTATATCAGGTTTCCTTAAACCCAACACAGGTAAATATCAACAAGAATTTAAGTCATTTAGTCAACAAAATGAGACATGTCCATCCTTCATGCTAGTATTACCCATTTAAGCCTGTGAATTTGTGAAAAAAAGATTTTTAGCTCAGAAACATCAGCATACACACAGAGCACCAAAGTCACCAACACAATCCAGGCCAGATATGAAAACATACTTCCAGCTCCTTCAGTGCTATCAGGTCCAGCAGGGTTAAACTCTTCATCAGGACCTCACTGGTGAGAGGCACAATGTTCTTAGAGGCTGCTTAACTTGAGGATGCTCTTTCCAGTCTTGTTAATTTGTTTAACTTTTAGTGCTCTTTAATGTGTCAGTGCATGTCAATAATAGGGCAGTTCAAGTGCAACTCATATTAACCGCTTGAATAGATGGTTTAAATAGAATTGATTTATCAGTTCTGTTTCAAAGGCTTCACTGACAACAGGACTGTCATTGTGAACAGCATCTGGACTGTACAGTACTGCACTTCAGGGCCGCTCTACTTTTGCCTTTTACCTGATGATGTTGCTGTTATGGATGAGGCCAACCACAACATGACTGTATGTCCTCAAAGTATTGTGACAAATTGAGTTGGTTTTTTTTTTTTTTTTTACCCTTAACATTTTAGCCCCATATCACATCTTTTAAACCCCATATTTTTCATTTCAAAACATATTTTATTGCTACATTAGGCCCGAACTATATGGTCTCAGTCACCTTTGACAGTTTTGGTGGGAAAATGGGGGAAATGTGAGGCAGCATTTACTATAATAATTAAAGTCAGGGAAAGAAAAAGCAGAAATATACCTGCAGTCTCGAATTTTGTCACAGCACAGAATAGTGATGATCGGCATAGTTGTAAACATGAATGATTAAAATAGTCATTTAAATTAGATTCCAAAATGATAAGCAAATGAGCAATGTTCTCTGTTCTGGATTTAATTATAATTTTAGTTAATGATATTTGCTCGGGGGTCATGCTCTGGGTCTCTGTAAAGCGCCTAGAGACAATTGACATTGTAACAGACGCTATACAAATAAAATTTTATTGAATTGAATTGAAATTCTGTGATTCTGAACTCTAAGTTAGCTTAGAGTTGTTAGCTTAGAGTTCAGTTAATGATGAACAGGCTGTTGTTGATGACAGGACACCTGGGAAATAGTTATTTAAAAAAAAGCTTTGAGTTTTGCACAAGCTTAGCTTAGCGCAAAGACTGAAAACAGGACTAAAAAGCTTCTTGTTTTTTGTTGAATGGAAATAAGACAGGTTACTTCTGCAAAGCAGTAGCTGACACATCACATTTTATCTGTTTAATTCATGCAACACACACAACATTGCCCTTTCTATTTCACTTCCTGTACAGATTTTAAGATATATTGATAAACTGCACTTGTTGGAGCGATTTAGACCAAATATGTGCGTGCAGGGCATTTGTGGAGGTGGAGGTTGTGTCACTGTGTGTTGTCTGGCAGGCAGACAGGAGCACGCCAGATGTGGAGCCCATTCCTTTAGAGCAGATTAAACGGTCACAGCTGAACAGGGCCCGGCTGAGCTGAGCAGCCTGCTGTCTGCCACTTTCTCTTCCTTTTTCCATCCTCCATCAAGCCACCGTCAGCTTAACTTGGTGTCGGCAGCTGCTTGCTGTTAAAGAAGGATACACATTTTTCATGAGCAGGGGCTTCAAATACACCCGTAATTAAGAGACTGTTGTGATTCAGAAGTTATTCATGAATGAATTGTTTTTCATTTCACTGATTTTCCTTTAAAAGCTATCACCATTGTTGATCCTTTTATTGTATGTTATGCTGACATACAATGTTGCACAATGTGTCAGCTCATATTGGTTTTGCTCTGTCTTCAAATCCTAAAACTGGTACTGTCCTTAATCTTGTTTCCTGATCCTGTAGATGTTTATTACTGCTGGATTAGACTTCGTACTGTAGTTGGATTAAACCTGCACCTCTGTCGTACAAATCATGTAAAATATGTTGCCTTTACTAAACATCAAAATCTCATCAAAACTGTGTTCAGGCTTAGAGGATATTGAAAGGCAAGACAATGGAGCCAGGTGAGCTCACCTTAATGGGATTAACCGTTACTGGCTCATACAGGACTGAAAAGGGTTGTTTCATTGCTCTGTTTATGCTGAAATCTGAGATCAATCTATGTGGAAGATTGTTGATTAACAGTGACACTTCTCTTCTTAGGAGATGATCAGTCTGTCGGAGGGCAGCACAGTAGGATCTGAGGAAGCCAGGAGGAGAGGAGGATCACTTTTTGGAGCTTGCGGAAGACAGCATGGAGCCAGAAGATTGTTTCCCTGGATGTGAGTATAATATTTCACCAGAATTTATAACCCAACGTAAACTACATGGATATAGTACGCTTTGAGTCCCTTCACACTTTTGTTCTAAAAAGTTTTTCTGTGACATTATGTCAATATGCTGTTTTAATTCGGACATCATCATCAGTATGTCTGAGACACTGTCCGTGCTGCGACATCGACACCAGCCATGGTCTCGGTGAGGCATGGTGGAGGCTGAGGAAGACTTGCTACCAGATTGTGGAGCACAGCTGGTTCGAGTCATTCATCATCTTCATGATCCTGCTCAGCAGTGGAGCTCTGGTAAGACTGAGAGGTGTTATTACAAAAATACAAACATGACACTTATCATCCATAATACATCTGTCTGGGTTGATTTGTTCAAACCTGTGGCTCCTACCAATAACAGCAAGTAGGTTTTAATCTTCAGTTCCCACAAATCTGGAAGCAACAAATACTTTGGCATATTTATATATAAGTATATATATATATATATATATATATATATATATATATATATATATATATATATATATATATATATATATATATATATATATATATATATATATATATATATATATATATATATATATAGTTAGTTACACATCAAATAAAGTTTTCTTATTTTATAAATACCAAAACGATAACAAACACTCAATTATCATGCCAATAAACACTGGCAGAATTGATGTTTAGGGTAACTTTTGTTAATACAAATAAAACTTTTCATTTTTAAACAATTTTTGTATAATTTTTTTTTGGTCAAATATTTGAATGTTATTAAAGATTTTAGAGGGAAAAGTTGGATTTCCTTTCTTTTACTCGGTTTAGAGAGTGGGCTAATTTTCCATATGTGGTACTGAAGTTTAGTGACAACTGCAAAATACTGTGAAAATTTGCCATTGGAAAAATAAAATAAAATGTATTAATAATAATTATAATATGGTTGTGTGGTTTGTTTTACTGCAGGCTTTTGAAGACATCTACATTGAGAGGAGAAAAGTTGTAAAGGTGGTGTTGGAATATGCTGATAAAGTCTTCTCATACATCTTCGTGCTGGAGATGTTCCTGAAGTGGATTGCATACGGCTTCAAAAAATATTTCACCAACTACTGGTGCTGGCTCGACTTTCTCATTGTGGATGTAAGTGAACACTTTGCTACCTTTTGTGTTTTCATTGTACGCTTTTAGATTTCAGGTTTAAATTTGATTTAAATGAGCGTAGCTCATATTTATGGAATTTACAGCTGGGTGAGTGCCATCTTTCTCTTAGGGAAATCTTTTGACAATTCATCTGTACCATAGACTGTATAAAAAGAACCGGACAGCCCTTTTGTGATGTCAGCTGTAAGTTTTCGGAAGAGTTGGTTTGAAGCCACTTTTTCAGGGCTCTGAAAGACTCCATACTGGGGAGAGCTGACTTCACCACAACCCTCTTTAATCCAAAAAAGGACAGAACATACACGCCTGGTTATCAGCTAACGTTTATCACAACAAGCTAGATGTTTTAGTTTGGCTTTGCTTTTGCTCATACTGAGCTCTGATGCTAACTAGCGTTACCGTGCATTCATTTAACTGGCATATGGGGGGGCTGAAAACAGAGGGGGGCACACCTGGGAAGCCAGGTGTTGCCGATGAGCCCTCCGGAGGTGTTGTGGGCCTATCATCGAGGAAGGAGGTTGGCCACTGGACGACCCCAATGAAGTTTTCGCCCCCCTTCCCCCCACCCCCACCCCCACCCGCCGCCCCATACACCACTGCAACCTTGAAGCCACTCCGATGGATGCACAGTCACCACTTATGCCCCAGTTATATGTTAATTTAAGGGATTGTTTCACCTAGTCCTAAAACAGAGAGCTGGATCTACAAGTATAGTGCATAAAATGTGCCTACTCTGGCCTGCCTGTATTACCTCAGTTTAAACCAATTAATTCATAACTTTAAACAGTGAACAAGACCGTAAATCACACACTGAAACAGATTTTGCATTGTGAATATGCACAGATTTGACCAAATGAAATAAAAGTGACTAGGACTTATTTAAAGCTCTGTGGATGTATACATCCGAAGCGGCTGAAACGTGTAACCTTAGGGCTGACTTGACTTCCTCTGATTTCGCCTACTGTTACACAGATTGCTACAGATCGCGCTATTGTTAGGGTAAGTTGTAGTTAGCCAGTCCCAGGTGAGTATGGGCTCTGGATTTGGACAGTTGCACCTGCTTCACAAAGTCTTCTGTGTTTCTTCACTCGTAAGTCTGCCCCGATGTGATATTAAAAGCCAGCGTCTTGTTTCTTAATAAATACGTTGTAATATGTGTTCACGAGGGAGTGGCATGATACAAAACTACTCAGCAGTCTTTCTTTGAACCAAGTACTACAGGACCCTGGCTTTTATATCAAAGACAAATGCAGTGCCATGAACTCAGAGAATTATCTACAGAAGATTCGGTGTGTTATGTAAAGTATACTTAACCTATAATAAGTGCTGTTCATTTTCATTTTTACTCTTCTTTTCACTTTAGCAATGCACCAGTATTATTTTTTTGTCTAATCTGTTATGTTTGAGTTTAATATTGTTAATACTGTTAATCATTTCAACTACCTCTTTTGTATGTCTACAAAAAAGTATGCTGCTTTACCTCTTTACCTTGTTTATATATATATATATGTATGCTTGGGGAGCCAAAGATGCTTGTAGTCCAAAGAATTTATTTTATGACATATCTTCTTTAGATATATTGGACAAATACATCTCTAAATGGACTTTTATAAAGAAATACAGGACATTGGGCTCTCATAAACCTTAAATTGTTTTTAATTAACATATTGGATCAATTGGATATAAATTGGGGAACAAATTTGGCGAAGTTCTTTATAAAACTCACTCTATTTGATATATATACATATTTATATGCATATATAGCTGAGTATGCATGCATGGATCCTGTTTGTCCATATGTGCATACTTGTCTGTGTTTTTGCCATCAGCCATGACATGATTTTCCTTTGTCTTCCATGTATACCATGCTGTCTCCATTCATTGCTTTCATCCAAGGGTCATTCAACAGCGGAATACCATTTTGTTTTGTCTGTTTTGGATGCAGAATAGAGTGGAAGTCCAAAATTGCTAAAATCAAAATTAAACCAAATCTAAACCTCAAAATTGAACAGGTGTGTTCCTAACTGTGGAATGTCCCAAAATACACACACAAAAAACTCAAATTATGGCTCTTTAAATGTTTTTGACCTATCGTCTATGAATTTCATTATTTTTTTTCCTTCTGTATTTATGTGTATTGATATTAATTTGTCCAGTACTGTTCCAAAAGGTTAAGAACATAACAAAGAACTTACTTGTGCAGTTGAAATGATTTTGTATGTTTTACAGTTCAAGTGTCTTTCTGTTCTCCATAAAGGTGTCCATAATAAGCCTGGTAGCAAATTCACTGGGATATTCTGACTTTGCTGCCATTAAATCCTTGAGGACCCTCCGGGCTTTAAGACCTCTCAGAGCTCTGTCCAGATTTGAAGGCATGAGGGTAAGAATCTTTTTTTTTTTCCTTCTGTAGCATTTATTTGTAATGTGCCGGTTAGTAATATATGACTAAAGGGATAGAGTGATGAGCTAGTTATTAGTCCCAAGGAACCCTGATCCAAACCACTAAGAAAATGTTGATTAATGCTGGAATCACTATGCTACTTCCAATAAACAGATTATGCTTTTATTTCTTTTTAAAAATTTGCTTTGTGAAAGCTGTTTCTTTTATGTTTGTTTTGTTATATATATTTTTTTAATGAGTAAAGTAACAGGGATGGATTCTGACTGTTTCATTGACTGGTTTGGTCCAGATGCACCAACAACAGCTGCATGGATCAAATATTATAAAGATAAACTTGTTATAAAGATTTTAGTGGTCTTTTGATTTCACATGTGGCTAAATGTAGGTCAACATTTTTTTCTCATCCTAAATACAGCTACATCTCCGAGACAGATTTATAATTTATAATAAAATGTTTCAACCACTTCTGGACAAACTGCCATCAAATGTCCTTCATCTTAAACATAAAATTTTTGATGATTCTTACTTTTATCTTTCGGTGGCATCATCAGATTAAAATATTTTGGGTATCAGTAAATGCTATTCATCTTGAGCAGAGTAGCAGGCCTGCAATCCTGTATTTTGAGCAAACTTTAACTCAACATTCAACAAGCATTTAAGTCAAGTAAGAGTTGCAAACATGACTGTAGATTCCTTCAAACATAAATATATCTCAAATGTAAACTGAAAATGGTAAAAGCGCATTTCTATTTGAATGATTTGTTGAGTGAGAAAATCACTAAAATTTCACAAAAATGTAAAAAATAAATCACTGCTGCTACTTTTGTACACTTAACGTACTGCGTTTGATGTCACTTCATCTTTCTGCTCATGCGGGTCACTTCAAAGCAGCAGCCAGTTTACACTGGAGTCTAACACAGGTCATATTTAAAAGGCTGATTTGAACAACCACACACAAAAAAAAGCACATTTTTGCAAAAGAAATTCAAAATTTGAGCCTTAAGACCTCCAGTGTGAACGTGGCTTTATACATAGACAGATACAGTTTGTAACCCCCAACCATATACATGAACTTTAAGCTCAACCATGCACTTTCAATGCCTAATCATAACCATTCATGAGTGAGACAAGTGGAATAATTCTACCACATGAAACATTGTGTAGGATTGGTCTTGATCTGTGGTTTCTTTCATAGAAATCCACAGACATGTTTTGGCCAAATTGACAGAGTAAAACTTGTGTACATTCACATTCAGCATTGATGTGATGATAGAAGTCATCAAGTATTATCAGTTGGAGTAGGTGGTATTCACGTGGGGTACACTCATGTCATCATGCAGAGAGATGTAAGCTGCATCTCTGTGGAATATATATGTGGTATGTGGTTTCAATTTATGAGTAAAACATGAATTTATACTTTTGGAGCCTTCACTGTAAAACTGTAACAGTTTTGTTACATTTTATGATGTCGGCTAAAGTTGCTATTAGCAGTCTTTTGTGAAATGGGGGTTCTCACTTAGTGAACAAGCCTATGTGTCTGACTGATCTGTAATAAGAAATCAGAGATGTTAAACAGTGTACAGTAAATGGAAACTACCTTTCTTTTTTTTTTTTTTTTTTTTTAACAGGTGGTAGTGAACGCTCTAATAGGAGCCATCCCTTCCATTATGAACGTGCTGCTCGTGTGTCTTATCTTCTGGCTTATCTTCAGCATCATGGGAGTCAACCTGTTCGCTGGGAAGTTTGGAAAGTGTGTGAACAAAACGGGCTTCACCCACAGCATCTCTGTAATCAATAATAAGTCTGATTGTCTCGCCATGAATGACACCCAGTTCTACTGGACAACAGTCAAGGTCAACTTTGACAATGTGGGACTTGGCTACCTTTCCCTTCTGCAAGTGGTGAGGTTCTCTCTGTTGAAGAGATTTATTTTTCTCATGTCGGTCAAATGTGAATGTTGATCACCAAGGCTATCGTTGCCAGGAAACACCTTTGATAATCTGGAATGGTCTCCTGACCAAACTTCTTTAGACTGTTTTCAGTTCACTTAAATATATTTTTTTCTTATAAATTGGCCATCCTTGTGTAACATGATCTCAGAGAATTATTGTGATAATTCCAACAACTCAAAAATTCACAGAACATCAAGCGCCGACATAAAAGTGCAGTGATCAGACAGTAAGTTGTGCTGTATTATGTTATAGGCAACATTTAAAGGATGGATGGAAATAATGAATGCAGCTGTTGACTCAAGAGGAGTAAGTATGTCCATCTTTTTCTGCAGTCTACAAATGTCTTTGAATAAAGAGCTGACTTATAAAATGGTTTGTTTTCAGGTGGAGGAACAACCCAGCAGAGAAATCAACCTCTACATGTACATCTACTTTGTTGTCTTCATCATATTTGGCTCTTTCTTCACCCTCAACCTCTTCATAGGCGTCATCATTGACAATTTTAATCAGCAGAAAAGAAAGATAAGTATAAAAAACAAAACAGCACCGATGTCAGGCCTGGATAATTATAATTAATGGATGGTTTCCATATCAAAGATGTGAAGGCTATTTAGGGGGAAACAGCTTGAGTTCAAATTTCATCTGTTGAACATTTATCAGAAAAAGGTATGTAGATGTCTGTGAAAAATAATGTGAGAATCTGTTTCTTCTTTTATACTTAGGTGGGCAGGATATCTTCATGACTGAAGAACAGAAGAAGTACTACAATGCAATGAAGAAGTTGGGGTCTAAAAAACCTCAAAAACCAATACCAAGGCCTGCGGTAAAGTAACACCAGTCACAAATACAGCACACTACTCATGCTTCAGCTAAAGTTTCAATATACTGGTATATTTTAAAGTGCATATGTTTAAAATAAATCAATGTATAATTCCTTGAATTACATATTTTATGACACATATTAAAAAGCATGGAAACATTGTTTATAAAATCCTGAACGACTTTTACTTACCTGAGTGTTTGTATTTCCCGACCGTAGAACATTCTCCAAGCCTTCTTCTTTGATCTGGTGTCCAAGCAAGCCTTTGATATAATGATCATGATGCTCATCATTGTGAACATGGTGACCATGATGGTGGAAACGGATGAGCAGTCAGAGCGAATGGAGTCCGTTCTGAACAAGATCAACATGGTCTTCATTGTGATCTTCACCACTGAATGTGTGATCAAGCTCTTTGCCCTCCGATGTTATTTTTTCACAGTTGCATGGAACATTTTTGACTTTGTGGTGATAATTCTCTCTATTGTGGGTAAGAACTGACACACTATAAACTGACAATTCTTTATCTTTGTTTCGTTTTTTCTTTGCAATATCATATTTTCAACACTTCAACTGTCAAAGACAAACTTCAAAAATCTTATCAGAATAGAAATCATAATTGTATCAACATTTTCTTTTTTTTTTTTTACTGTTTCACATTACCTCATTATAACCTTACTGTTGTGGCAAACATTTTAGGAAACAATTTCTTCCAGCTTTTCAAAGTTAACTTAACTTTATCTACCATTTAATGGACATTAAAGATCCAGAGGGGTAATCACACCTTTTCAATGAAATGATCCCTCTCTTAATAACTCTCTTAATAACTATGGATTAATTGTTAATAAAATAATACATTTAACTGCATCCTTTTGCAATGCGACAAACTTATCTTTTTTTTAAATCTTTCTCATTTAAGGGATTGTTCTTGCTGACATCATTGAGAAGTACTTTGTATCTCCAACCCTGTTTCGTGTCATCAGACTGGCGAGGATTGGACGCGTACTTCGACTTATCCGTGCAGCCAAAGGAATAAGAACTTTACTGTTTGCCTTAATGATGTCCATGCCAGCGCTGTTCAACATTGGCCTCCTGCTTTTCCTCGTCATGTTCATCTATGCTATTTTTGGTATGGCGAACTTTGCCTATGTGAAAAAACAAGATGGGATTGACGACATGTTCAACTTTGAGACCTTTGGGAACAGTATCATCTGCCTTTTTCAGATCAGCACCTCAGCAGGCTGGGACAACCTCCTGAGCCCCATAATGTCCAGCTCCCCAGAGGAGTGCGACTCTGCTTTTGTCAATACTGGTACTAACACTCGTGGAAACTGTGGTAGCCCCTCTGTGGGCATAGCATTTTTTGTCAGCTACATTATAATATCTTTCCTCATTGTGGTAAATATGTATATAGCCATCATACTGGAGAACTTCAGTGTTGCCACAGAGGAGAGCACAGAGCCACTGAGCGAGGATGATTTTGAAATGTTTTATGAGGTTTGGGAGAAGTTTGATTCTGAGGCCACACAGTTCATCGAGTTTTCAATGCTATCAAGATTTGCTGATGCGTTGTCGGAGCCGCTGCGTATCGCAAAGCCCAACAAGATCCAGCTGATCTCCATGGACCTTCCCATGGTCAGCGGGGATAGGATCCACTGCCTGGACATCTTGTTTGCCTTCACAAAGCGTGTCCTGGGAGAATCCGGTGAAATGGACGCCCTAAAACAACAAATGGAGGAGAAGTTCATGATGACCAATCCCTCAAAAATTTCCCACGAGCCAATCACCTCCACCCTACGCCACAAACTGGAAGAGGTGTCAGCAATCATCATCCAGAAGTGTTACAGGAGACATCTAGTGCGTCGGCAAATGAAACAGGCATCTTTCCTCTACAGACAAATAAACTATGAGACTGTAGTGAATGTGGGGGATGCTCCGGAGACAGAGGGGCTGATAGCTTCCATGATACAGCACTTTGGGACCTATGGGGATTGAGGGTGTTGAGACACCAGAGGACATAGTAATGTCCTCGCCACCATCTTATGATAGTGTTACACGGGAAGCCTCTTTGAGCCCCCCTGAAGCAGTCAGATCAAAATCAAGAGGCTCTGAACCTGGGGAGCCTGGTGAAAACTATGAAGAAACTTTTCTTTGAGAGTCAGTTGTGTGACGAGAGAGTGATTAAATTGTCCCTGTTTTGTTTATGGCAGAGATTTTGGGGAAAAAAAACCTCATTGTCAGAAGGTCTGAAATATTTATTTTTTTAATATATTAGAAGATGCAGAGGAAATATACAGTATATAAGTATATATACAGTATTTAAGTAACTCACAGCCTCTTTTATTCAAAGACTGAATATGTTACAAGCTTCAAGAGACTGAGAGGAAGGCTGTAAAGTTAAACTTGTTCTCATATCATCCTACAAACCATGAATATCAAACTTTAACATAATGATATTAGAGCCTGTAAGAAAAAGTGAGCCACTTTATATGCCATTTTTAGTATATTACTCAAATGTTTCTCAACCACTTTGAATTGTCTTTTTTCTTTTTTTATTTTGCACAAATATGAGGAAAAGCATCACACTTTCACACAAGTCCTAAAAGTACATAAAGAAAGCACCAATTTAACAAACAAGACAAACATTTTGTCATCTGGTCTTTATGTAACTGTACTCAGAGAGGTGATCTAATATTACTTATCTATGAGAAGCAAAAGTGCTTTTAGTTCCTGGTGCAACTCCTTTTTGTAGCAAAAGCTGTTTAAAATTATTTCTACTAACTGTTTTCAATTGTGCACATTAACAGCTTAACAGTTTCAACTCTGGGTTTTTCTTCATCCTAATGTAAAGATTCTAATTTAAACCAAAAAGTTAATTTGAGCTACCCCAAAAGATTATTCTCCAGTCATCAGGTTTGTCCTAGCAATTATTTATCAAATGCAGATGGACTACAAAGTTCTCTTTGAAAACATTTGGCTCTCTCCATGAAGACCTGTCACAAACACCATTATTGTTCAGTGCTCTAATGATTGTGGATTCATAAATGCAACACTGGTCAATATAAGACAGTCTTTTGTTTCTTAGAAATCACTCTGGGTTTCTTTGTGGCCATCGCAGACTCCTGGATTCCTTTTGGTTAAAGTTTTCTAAGTTTATTTACCATTCCTGTGGATGGTTAATGATGGTCTTGAATTCCCAACATTTGTACACAATCTGCCAGAGTATTGGTGGGATCCAAACTCATCAGAGATGGTTTTAAAACCCTTTAAGGCTAATCAGCTTCAAACACATTAATGAATATGTGATGCTAAGATCAGACTTTGATATACACATCTGACTGCCATCCCATTGACTGAAAAACCTCGCTCTTATTTCACCTTATTCACCTTTATTTGGCTTTTCTATGTTTAGTGCCTGTGTGAAAATCTGATGAGGAAGTGAATTACAAATAAAGATAATTCAAAGACACTTATTACTGTCCATTAGCTACACAGCAAATATCATATTCTTATTTAAAATGTTCAGATATGACACAGTATTTGCCAACAATAGTTCTCATATTTTTATCCAACTGGAGAATGTAACTGTCCTCTTGAAACTGTATTTTTTGTTTGTTCGAATCCAGGAAGAATGCAAGTAACTTGAAAGCAAGCTGGTGGATTTACTAAATAGCTACATTGCTACATTCATTTACATTCACATTTTTCTCACATAATTTTACTATAGCTGTCATTAATTAATATTTTATGTCAGTATGTCAAAAACCACCAAGCAAGGGATGGAGAGGTGCTAAAGAAACTAAGCTAACTAGAAAAGGGGGGCTGTGAAATATATTGCTTTCGTCGGAATTTGCAATCAAACTAATTTGGTTAAATGTTGTAACTTTTTTAGAGCACTTCAGAAAAAAAGGTAAAAAAAAAATTTTGTAGCAAAACTATATATTTTGAGTTTAGAGAATGTATGAGGTTCTTCAACATTGTTTTCTACAAAATCATATCCGTATTTTATACACATGCACAGAGGTTTTAACTTTTGCCACTATGAGCTAATAGTAACTGATAGTTATGAAGTATTTATTCAGGTGTTGATAATATACATTTAACCAAAGTTTATATACATTCATCCATCCATTGATCATTCTATCCATTCTTCCTTCCTTCCATCCATCCATTTTGTACACCCACTTCATCCAATTCAGGCTGGAAGAAGAGACATAGTACACATTTGATAGGCTGAAAGTGCATCAGTGGCCAAAGCTAATATTTGCTCATTAAAATCAAAAGATTTCTAAGACAAACATATAATTAAGTGTACGTTGAAATCAATAATTGATATTAGTTCTACTACTTGAAAACTATCTTTTTTTTTAGCATAAAAAGCCACAATATTAATCTTTCATATGCACTTCAAGTGAATAAAAGTATGCTTAAGTATACGGTATACATAAATAAAAATAGCCTATGTATTTCATAATTCAAAGAAACATGAAGAAAAGCACACTTAACTTTAAGTTTCATCCAACTACTAATATAAATACAATGAGGTTTACAGTTGTTCTGTCTCATCCAACACGTTTTAATTTTCAGTTTTGTGTCCATTATGAAGAAAAATGTTGTATGTATTAATGATCCCTGCTTCATGTGCCTAATTTTGACTGTTGTCCACATCCTTCTCTGAATCTCTTTTGACCATTTCATTTGATCAGTCTGATGTGGATTGAAGGGGCATGAATGCACTCTTTTTTGTAACTTGGTATCTAAAGAGCTTTGAGGCTGTAATGTATGCAAAGCTGATTTTTACCTATTTTTTGTAATGTATTTATATTAAAAATATAAAGTGACTCTCTTGATGGTCATAACAGGGCAGGGTAAGATTATTTAAATATCATCTGTTAATTTTTATTTAAAAAAAAAACTTTTTTCAAGAACACAATTGTCTGTATTAAACTGAGGTTCATGGATTGTTTTACTAAATGAAAATAAAACTTATTGTGGGCTTCACAACTGTCAGTACAGTTTAGTTACCTTAGTTCACATAAAATATATGCAAAAATGTTGGGAATATTCTGCTTAATAGTGCTACCAGATCAGTAACTCTGCCTTTTGCAGCCTTATATGCTATATGCTAGGCAGCATTCAAGACAGTGCTGTGTCTATTTTTAGAGAAGCCAGTTAGCTGATTTGACCTCATTACAAGTCATGGCGCTATTAAATCTCTCTCTCACTCACAGTCACTCTCTGACTCCATGTGGATGTGTATCAAAAAAAAAAAAAAACACAGGACAGGACAGATGTGCACAGACTGGATCTCCACAGCTATCTGTCCTTGTGGGTATGTTGTCCTTTTAAGCTTAAGTTTGTTTATAATGCCTCCACAAATGCAGCACAATCACATAAAGCCTCCTCAACAACATAGCTTAAATGTTATTTTAGAGAAATGGACTCATATACACAGAAAAAAAACCCCAAAGATGCTCCTGTGAGATCAGCCAGCACTGCAAGGTCAGGAAAATAATTCAACATAATGTAGCTGATTCTGATTTTGGCCTTCTTCGGGGCTTGACTTCTTTTCTATCCTAAAGATGATACTGACTTGCACTGCTAAAATAATTCTTAGAGATTAGTGTTGAATTTGAGTTTATAGCTGAGGGTTCCCACATTTTTTGTTTGGAAAAACATCAGCAGGATGCCAATTTGGATTTAGCCCCAAAGAGATTTCCTCCCTCTGGTTGTCAGGGTGGTCAAATCCAACTCTGACCAGCTGGGATAGAGGGATAATCTGTATGTTTAAAAAAAAAAAAAAAAATCACTTGTTTTAATTACGCACTCACAAACGCACATTTACACACAAAGTCTTTCTCCCCCTCTCTCTGACAGACAAGCTCTCATACATACAGTACACATGTGCATATACATGCATTAACGCATCTGTTGCTTTTGCCATCCATCCTCATAATTACACTAAATTTAATTTAGGTTTGTGTGTGAAGTGCCAGGGGAAAAAAAGGGGACTTGACAGAGAATGACTTGGTAATTGATCTGGTTTTTAAGCATTTGGACATGTGGTCGAGATTAAAGCTTTGACACAGGGAGAAACCATTTTTAAAAAGATTAAAAAGGCACTATGTGTAATTGTATTATACACTAGCACACAGTAAACAACACACAGTATCACTGTAATGATGTAATGCTTTGTAAATTGGCTATATATATATATATATATATATATATATATGTGTATGCCTCTGGCAAAATCTTTTTTTTCCTAAAGTCCAGGAAATATGCCCTTGATATTGCAGCACATAGTTTAGTTTTCTTTTGGGTGTGGTGTTTAGTATGATGATGCATATGTCTTTCTGTGGTCAAGTGAGTTGTCATGTTTTGTGAAACTCCATATACACACAGAGCTAAAACAGCCCAGCAGTCAGACATAAAGCAGTGATGTTGGCCTCAAACACACACATAGCTTCAACCAGTGGCTGTACCAGTACTACAGGCTGATGCTGGTGCTGATGTGTTAAGCCAGTGCCATGAAGCAGACCTCTACCAGACCTAGCAGGTACTGTCCAACGCAGCCAGCCCCTCCACCAGTCACAAGCCCAACCAAGTAATGAGCCAACCAAACCCCAGAGCCGAAGGACAATACACCAACCCAGAACTGGACATTTTATAATCAATAATTAACCTGTTGCACGTTTCTGGACAGGGTGAGGAAGAATTGCATTTTCAACATGTGCCATATATTAAAATAACATAAATGAATGAAGTTTTTTGATAGTTTATTTTGTATGTACTGTATGTATGAACTACTGAAAACCAGTCTCAGGAATGGTTTGTTCCTACTGAAGATGTTAATCCTTGAGAAGTTTCTTTTCCTGGAATTACACTCAGCTTTTTTATGGAAGCCATTTTTCTGCTACAAAGACAAAAGCCTGAAATTTTAACCTCATTAATTGTGAAACAATTGCAGATAATTTGTTTGGTTTTTTCGTTCTTCTTTCTTCTTTAATGTTGTCTTAGCTTGAGGCAAAGACTGTGTGGTAATAGTTGACTTTGTGGCAGCCAAATGATACAGAGCAGTATTTTTGAGCTTATTTGGTATACTATGACCAATCAGAGTGGTGACCTCAAACCAAGGGTAAGGTTTTGGAAAGAAAATATAAACAATTCCTTGAGGCTCAACAGAGTTGAGTTGAAATTACTTACAAATCCCCGTCACTTCCCCATTGATGTTTAGTTTAAGATAATAAAATCTCAACCCTGCTTGAAGTCAAAATTTTTAACATTTAGCAGACCAATTTCTATTGTAACATAACAAATGTCTAAACTGGGATATTTTACACTTTTATCCACTAGATGAACTAATTTCAAATGCGATGCCAGCTATAGGTCTGTAACAAGTAGGCATGGGAGCAACAAATGGCTGAAAAAAAAGAAATGTTTAAAAAATTAATCTGGGCGAACATCTAGCGACTAATTAAGTTGACTGATATCAGGTATGTAACATGATCAGCTATATAAGCGATGTCTTAGACAGGCTGAGGCTCTCAGAAATAAAGATGGGCAGAGGCTCTACAATCTGTGAAAGAGTGTGTAAAAAGATTGCGGAATACTTTAAAAACAACATTCCTCAACATCAAATTGCAAATCTCACCATCGGCAATGCATAATATCATCAAAAGATTCAGAGAAACTGGAGAAACCTCTGTGCATATGGGACAAGGCCAAAAACCTTTATTGGGTGCCCATGGTCTTTAGGCCCTCAGAGGATGCTGCATCACTCATTGGCATGATTGTGTCAATGACATTACTAAATGGGCCCAGGAATACTTCTAGAAACCTCTGTTGGTAAATACAATCCATCGTGTCATCTGCATCTACCAACTTAAAGGTGGAGTAGGTGTTGTTTGAAAAACGGTTCCAACAATCCAACTCAAGTGAGATTTTGAAAATATACACTCCCTCCCTCCTCCCAAAGGCTCCGCCTCCTCCTCTTCAGCTCACCCCTCGAAAACCACGCCTTCACATGATTCACGACTGCATGAACCATAGGGAGGGAGGGAGCGAGGGGTGATATTTGATGGACGTATTAGGCAGCCAATCAAAATAGTGATGATCACTTTTTTGATTGGTCAGAGTTTTTCTCTGATTATACCCTCTAGACTGGACCAAAATGTTTAGTTTTTTTTGCAAACATTTTATTTCAGTGGGTGCAATGGAAATGTGAAAAGGTTTTCAGGCAATATTGTAAAAAGTGTTGCAAAAAAACAACACCCACCCCACCTTTAAGATCTATGCGAAAAGGAAGCCATATCTGAACATGGTCAAGAAGTGCCACCATGTCCTGTGGGCCAAGACTCATTTAAATTGTTGTTGACCTGATTAATTAGTCTCTGACGTCTGGCACTGTTCCAGCTGCCTTCAAACATGTTGTTGTGCAGTCTGTCCTAAAAAAGACAAATCTTGATTTCTCTGTTCTTTCGAATTACAGGCCGATTTCCAACCTTCCTTTCCTGTTAAAAGTTTTAGAAAAGGTAGTTTATGAGCAACTGCAGTCATATCTTGACCTTAACGGTATCTCAGAGAAATGCCGTTTTAAATTGTGCCATAGAACAGGAACAGCTCTATCAAGAGTATTTAATGACCCATTCTTGTCTGTAGATTCTGGTCACACTGCTGTTCTAGTGTTCATGGATCTGACAGCAGCCTTTGATTAATTTAGACCATTACATTTTATTAGCGTGACTAGACACATGTGTCGGTATCAAAAGCACAGTCCTTGATTAGTTCAGGTTATATTTGGCTGACAGGAGTTTTTCTGTTTATCTGGGCCAATATTCTTCAGCTGCATCCCCAATTAATTGTGGTGGTACCGCAAGGCTCCATTCTGGGTTCAGTTATATTTGCTCTCTACACGTTTTCTCTGGGCTCTGTCTTTCAGAAGCATAACAATGTATTTCACTGTTTTGCTTATGATTTGCAGATTTATCTGCCCACACAGAGAAAGACTGACTGCATACAACCTTTGTTGAACTGTTTCAAGAAAGTACAATCATAGGTTGATAAACCTTCGTTAATTTGAATAAGAACAAAACAGAAATCATTGTTTTTTGGTCAGTTCAGACATTTTAGATAGACATCACAGTGTAATTGGCCCATTATCTATGTACTGTAAGCAATTTGTGAGAAATCTTGGTGTAATTTTTGACTCTGGTTTTAAATTTGATAAGCAGATAAGCTAAGTGATTTAAACCAGCTATTTTCATATTCGGCTCATAAGTACCGTGAAGCCCTACCTTTCTTTTAAAGACTTTGAGAGAGTCATACATACCTTCATCTTCTGTCTGCTAGATTATTGTAACTCTCTCTACTTTGGGACTGATTAGTCCCAGCTGCATCGCATCACAAACTGTTAAGAACGCAACAGCTCGCCTTTTGACAGGGAAGAAACGATACAACCACATCACGCCTGTGCTGGTTTCCCTTCACTGTCCAGTTCAGGATCCAGTTGTTTTAAATGTACTATAGAGATAAATGTGACTTGACTTAACTAAAATGGACTGTTTTGAAGTGGGAAAGTATTCTACAATCAGATAAGTCCAATTTTAACATTCTTGTTGGTGATAATGGACACAAATATCAGGCAAGAAGGGGACAAAATTCCATCACCCACCAAAACTCCAGAAACTAACCTTGATGCCCAGGCATCTTCAAACTGGTTTGAAAACAAGAGAATATTTGATATTTGAAAACATGAGGAGATGCTCTGTCATGGTAAACATGCCCCTGCACAACTATTTTGAGACCTGCAAGCATGAAATTTGAAATTAGCTCATTATGTTCTGTTGTGAATACAATTTTGGCTTATGTGATTTTAAAATCTTTTAGTTTTCATTGTATTCAAATTTTTAAAAATGTTCTAACTTTTCCAGAATTTGGGTTGTATACTAGTTTTTAGCATATTTCTTTCTTTCTTTCTTTCTTCTTTCTTTTTTTAATCCAACTACAACATTGATCAAAGGTTTAACTTGGCTGGTTACATATGATTAAAAATTCTTGGCTGCATTAAATGGCTATGACATTCAAAAAGGAGGAAATAGCCTTTTAGATGCAAGTGCTCTTCTGTCAGTCAGGCTGCTCTGCAGGGATTTACTTAGTCATCTGAGCTAACACTACCCAGATGGCCTGATGCAGCACTATCTAATTACTTCTTCCATAGATCCCTTTTACTAATATGCACTTGCTGGGTCATCAGAGTATCACATCCTTCACTGCCACCTCATGGGGATTCCCACATTCACAGATCAGTGTGAAGAATGAGGACTTTGAGAATGAGAGGAAACTGAGTTGGGAGTTACTGTCTTGTTACTATTGACGTAACAAGACAGCAGCTACATTTGTCATTTCAGATATTTGTATGAAAGCAGAGAAAAGATCAGTAAAGGGATTATCAGTGTACACAGGAGAATTGATAACAATATTGTTTGCAGTGCAGTAGATTAAGGATACAAGACCATTTAGATCAGTAATCCTAAATGTTTGAACAGAAAACCACTGGAGTCTGGTTACCTTCAGATGTTTTTTCATTGTCATGACCTGGAATGCCCAAAACTCATCGTTGTTCATTATGGGCCAGATTACAGAGCAATCATTCAAACAATGTCCTCATTTTGGTATCAAATAAAAATAAATGGCAGATACAGTTCGCAAAAGGCAAGGAAAGTTAATAGGGAACATTTTATACAAAAAGGCAATTTAAAGTGTTTAGAAATGGCATTAAAATGAAAAATAAAAACAGAAAAAATAAATAAATAACAGCAAGAATGCAAACAAAATCCACAATAAAACCACAAAAATAGATTTTGACAAAAAAGGATGAGCTTCTCTAAATCTGCTCCGGACATCAAATCTCTGACTCTTGATATTTGTTTGAGGAGATTTAAAAAAAAACTGTTTTAGTGACAGTCTTGACACTGCTGCTGAATCTCAGGTCTGAGTCAGTTAAAACTGTAAGATTCCTGACTTGGGTTTTTGTCTTGATACCTCTGGATTCAGACAGGGCAGCAATTTTTTTCCCCTTTCTATTTTGTTGCCTTGTCCTGATTTAATTGAAGGAAACGTAATTGCATCCAGATATTTACTTGCTCCAAGTACTGACAGGGTGAGTCAAAGGTATTTGGTGAAAGAGCCAAGTAAATCTTAGTGTTATCGGCATAGCTGTGGTAAGATAACATTATTGTCAAAGAAGAAATGCATGATCACTTATTTTGTGGAAAAAGCAATGGGAAGGAGGAAAGGAAAAGGAAAATACTTTGGGGTCACTGTTATAAACACAATATTTGCAGAATAGGAAAACCTAATTCTGAGATATGATGCATATGAGATATGAGGCAGAAGGAAGGAACAAATTAAAAACCTCTCAAAGATAAAAGTAAATAAAATGTAATAACTTATACAAGAAAGTATCACAAGAAGTGAATGGTATCATGTTGCATGACAGTATCTTGCGGTCACTCATTTGTTTGGTAGGGTATGATGTTTTTAAATGTAGTAATTCAGGTTCCACCTCCTACCAGCTGGTGGCGGTATTGCTCCAACTCGCTGTTTTCAAGCTACCGTGAAAACTGCAGCAGAAGAAGAAAAGCCACAAGCGGCCAGATGTTGATTTAAAAACTCATCGCTCTCGATGGAAGATATCCTTCTTAAGCCGAGTCTCTATTCGTCTATTAAAGTTCTTCAGGAGAATAACATGGGTGACGTTTCGTTTTTGTTTGATTTGACTGTTGTTCTTTCGCCTGCTAACGACTGTAGACTCAGACTGAACTTTGGGAGCCGCTTTGCTGTAATAATGAGCATCAGTCGATCCCCCCAAAAGTGACAGTTTTAACATCTTAGACATTATCAAGTATTTAAGAAAGCAGTTTTAGATTACGTTTTCTGTTGGTGACATTGAGAATGTAAATACCAGAGGACATGTCTGTGCAAAGGGTTAATAAATGATAAAAAAAAAAAAAGAAAAGAAAAATAAAACAATATTTGAAAAAAATGAATTGGATGGGTGTGTTTTATCCCCACTTGTGCCCCATTGACTAACACCACGTCTTGCATGATGCAGTTTGTTATATCAGTCTGCCTACTTTCTTGCAAGTGCACATATTAAAACATTGTAAATGTTTCATAATTTGGTCACTGAGTCAGTGTTGTGGCTCTTAACTCGTTGCAGAGGGTCCGCTGCCCCTGTCATCGCTCAGGCTCCTGGTTCCACCTCTGCGTGTGATGTCAGCAGTGATGTGGAAAGTAGTTCATCTGAGAAACATCAAGCATTATGGGAAAGTGTTGGAGTTTATTTCCATGGTAACCGAAGCCATTCCTGATATTCTGACAGACAGGCAGATAAGGCTGCTCACACTGAGCTTCAGGGCAAAGGTGAGACACACACAAATGCACCAAATATCAACACTTTATTTGATGGTTAAATATAACCTGTGAATTAATTAGACCATATACTCACATTTGTTTATAAATGTGATTTATGTATTGGTGTTTAAATGCAAGTTAAAGCTGTATTTTCTTCCATCCTTTCTTTTAGCTATTGTATATTTGTAAAGGTAACATGAATGATGAGGAGGAAACATTTTCCACGGTTGTGCCTGTAGACGTACCAGAGAGCTTTTAAGATTCACTGTTAAATGTTTTAGTTTTGTTTTTTCAGATGATACAGATGTTATGTTCTGAACAGTTAGATTTTCCCAGAAGTGTAAAAACACACTTGGATATCCTGCTGCAAACTAGCTCAAGACAGGTTTGAGAGATTTCACATTCTTGAACACTGGATATCGGTTCTTTACAAAATACTGCTTATTTTAATTATGAAAATAAAACAATTAAAACCTTGCAGGTTCATGCAGGAACTGAAGCTCTTGAAGCCAACTTTGTGGAGCTTTGTTCAGAGACTTCTGGAAGACTCAAAAGAGAGAGAACACTTCCTCAAGGTCTGTCTCTGCATTTGGTGCCACAGCTGAAATGGTGAAAGGTGCAGAGTGTAGTATAATGAGACATCCACTCTCCTTTATGATATTTTTTTTACCCAACAGAATACATTCCCTGTGCAGTGTGGGCCAGACTTTGATGCAGCACTGGAAGCACTGCTTTGTGAATTCCTCAACAAACTGGAAGAGCTGGTGCTTATACCGGACTTTAAACAGGTAGAAAAACTGCAACTGTCATGTAAAAAAAATGGGGAGTTTGGTTCCATTGTGTCAATATAACTATTTGTTTGCTGAAGACAGCAGAATGGATCACTGATGCACCCTCCGTGATTGGAAGAGTACATGCAATGTGTAACCACGACCTGAGGATCTCAAAGTGTTGCTAAGAAGCATGGTGTGCCATGGTCAACTGGCCAAGAAGGACTCCAGAGGTACGTTTGCATGTCTGGGATACAATCCAGTTTTATATTAATGTTAAAGCAATCCCATGAGTTAATTAGAGTGAGCAATGAATCACGCAGAAATGTATTTGCTGGTTTCAGCACAAAGAAACAAACTACTCTTAAGTCTGTAGGTATCGTTGTAAATAGGTAGCCATTATGTTCTGAGGCTGTCCCAATAGCTTATGTCTTGGTCTGTGCACATCCCATGCCAGTTTGTGATGTTTGCAGTCAGGATGCCCTCTATTGGTCATCTGTAGAAAATAACAAGAAATGTGCTTGTCACCATCAGAAGGCAGCAGCTTTCCTCTCTACGCTTTTAATAGATTTTACTGGCGGCTTGATCCTGCTTCGCGTAAATTTGATATGGAGAAGCAAAGAAATATGGCGTAGTGTAATGTTTATATATCAGTTTTCTTTCCATGGTGTGCAAGTGAACAAGCACCTATGATATTGGTAAAGCAATTCTACAGTTTGTTGTGTCACGTAGTAATAATAATAGTAATACATTTTATTTATAAGTGCCTTTCAAAGCTCTCAAGGTCACTATACAAAAAATAAAAGAGTAAAACAGCAGATAAAAGTTACACAGAACAAAACAAGATGAAACAATGTAATCAAAGAGAGTATGCTATCTTGAACAGGTGAGTTTTTAGTGTGGACTTAAACAGGGAGAGAGAGTTGGTGTTGTGGATGTCCGGTGGGAATGAATTCCAGAGTCGAGGACCAGAGAGGCTGAAAGCGCTGCTCCTCAGGGCACAGTGAGGTGGATGGAGGAGGATGACATGAGGGAGTGGGAGGACGGTAACAGAATGAAGGAGATCAGACATATAAGAAGTGGTGAGGTTGTGGATGGCCTCGAATGTCTACAGGGGGATTTTGAATTCTATTTTGAATTTAACAGTTGCTGTTGGACAGGGGTGATGTGAAAGAAATTAGGGTTTTTTTTTTATGATAATGCAAGTGGCTGAATTCCAGACCATTTGAAGCTTATGGAGGGATTTCTGGGGGAGACCAAAGAGAAGGGAGCTGCAACAAATACGGGAGGTGACAAGGCTGTGAACAAGGATAGAGGTGGTGTCAGGGGTGAGGGAGGGGCAAAGAAGATTAATGTTGCGTAGATGGAAATATGCAGACTGAGTGATATTATTGATGTGCAAATGAAATAATAAAGAGCTATTGAGGATGACACCCAGACTCCTAACCTGAGAGGAGGGAGAACTGGGGAACTTTGGATAGTGTAGTTTGGATAATGGTTCCAATGACCAGGATTTCAGTTGTGTCACTGTTCAGTTTTAGGAAGTTTGAGGTGAACCAGGATGTAATTTCAAATAGGCAGGTGGTGAGGGAGGAGGGTGGGAGTGTGGTATTTGGTTTGCTGGAAAGGTAGAGCTGGGTGTCATCTGCAAAGCAGTGGAAATGGATATTGAATTTGTGGAAAATATTGCCAAAGGGAAGAAGGTAGATGATGAAGAAAAGAGGCCCCAGGACGGAGCCCTTTGGCACACCTGATGTAATGGGGGAGGGGTGGGATCTGAAGGACTTGAGTTGGATGAACTGAGTGCACCCTGAGATAGGAGTGAAGTGAAACCAGTCAAGGGGGGTGTGAGTGATGCCAATTGAAGATTTTATCTAGGGGTGTGAAAAAAAATCGATTAGGCAATATATCGCGATTTTCGGCCGCCTAATATAATATCGATTTTTCAGCTCCTAATATCGATTTTTTTATTTATTTTATTTTATTTATTTATTAAATGTGTAAAAACACTAATAATAAACAATAGATAGGTTGTTTTGAAGCAAATAGTTTTGACTCAATTTGTCCTCTGAATGATCAATATCATCTGATGAACATATACAACTTGATTTTTCATCTCTACTTTTAATTTTGATATTAACTGGGTAGAATATTGCAATATATCGTGACATTGCGATAATAAGGTATCGTGACCCAAGTATCATGATACATATCATATTGCGAGGTCCTTTGCCAATACTCACCCCTAATTGTATCAAAGAGATAAAAAAAGGGATAATCAAAGTGATGGCCTGGGAAGTCCCACTGCTTTTAATTAAGTTTCCAACACTGATGAGTCCCTCTCTGTCATATACCATTTTAAGATGTCTGACTGCCATCAAATTAAAAATTACTTTTTTCTTAAAATGGTAAAATTCCTCAATTTAAACATTTGATGTGTTTTCTGTGTTCTATTTTGTATAAAAATGTGAGTTGATGCATGCATTAGTTATAACATTGGTGCAGATGTATTCCAGCTAACTATAAAAGAAACACTTAAACTATATGTAATTGTCTCTTTTCAAATAGTGCCTTCTCCCTCAGAGCAGCAACTCTTCTCATCATTGTTTTCCCCGCCTGCATGGAGAGAAGTCACTGCCAATGTTGTGGACTCATTTCATAACACACAAACACATGACGTACAGAGAGACTCTAAGCCAGCTGCTCATCGAGAAGCTGTAGATTCACACATGCAGGATGCAAAATGCAGCAATGCAGACATGATCCTTGATTTTCCTGTTGTTGATGGTCACAATGACCCAAGTACAACCACCTCCTATGCTCCTTCAACATCTGCTCAGAGTCCTACAATGTCCAGCCCTGTGTTGAACCCCCCAAAGCAGAGGGTTGCGCAGACATGTGCTCATTGTGGGAAGTGCTTCATTTACCGTTATGAACTCCTGGAACATCAGCGGCTGCATACCGGAGAAAACCCTTACAAATGTTCTCAGTGTGGAAGAAGCCTTTAGGAGGGCCTCTGATCTATCAAGCCACAGACGAACACATTGCAAGAGGGCAAATTATGTTTGCATCAAATGTGGCAAAGGTTTTAAGTCTATTCAGGACAAATTTGGACACCAGTGTGTGCATAATGTTCAAAGGTATGAACTGCTCTCAGTGCGGAAAAAGCTTTAAGAAGAATCTACCTGCTGAGTAAACATGAGCTGACTCACAAGCAGAACCATAATTTCACATGCAGACAGTGTGGGGAGGAGTATGCCAGCATGAGCGACCTGAGATCCCATCAGAAGATTCATCCTCCTGAGTTGTCCAATCAGTGCGCACAGTGCGGAAAGTTTTTCAGCTCTGCCACAAGTTTGACAGCTCACGAGCTGCGCCACAGACAAGAGAAAACACAGATTTGTGCGTGTTGTGGCAAAGCTTTCAAGGACCGACATGACCTGAACCTTCACATGCGCAGTCACACAGGTGAGAAGCCATTTCAGTGTTCCTACTGTGGAAAACGTTTCTCCGTGTCGGGAAATTTGAACATACACATAAGGATTCACACAGGGGAAAAGCCGTATCTGTGCTCTGACTGTGGCAAGGCTTTCATCTCAGCTGGTGAGTTGCAGATACACAGACGCACCCACACCGGGGAAAGGCCATACAAGTGCTCTGTGTGTGGGAAAGGTTTCACCATGGCGAGCAAGGTGACGGTACATATGCGTATTCATACTGGGGAGCGCCCATATGTGTGTTCCGAATGTGGGAAAGGTTTTTCACGTGGTAGTGAACTGAAAAAACACACCATGACGCATACAGGGGTTCGCCCCTACACTTGTCAAGTGTGTGCCAAAACTTACATATGCCTCAATCACCTGAAGAGACACTTAAAAACGCATGGTGTAATCCAGACCGAGGCTCTCTGACACCATGTGACATATTTCAAGTGAATGTTGTCTTTATTCAAATATGTTGCACTCGTGGTGCTGACTTTGTGCACTGTGAAATCACTTTTAATGTCATCCTCTTGAATGAATATATCTTTGCTGGCTCATACCTTATCATGCCTTGTCTGATCTGTTTTTATTGTAAGCTTTAATATTTAAATTTCCTGTAAAACTTTTGGACCTGATGTGATTTCTTGTTATTTTAGAAAATTATTAAGATGTCATTAAAATTACCTTTACTAATATATATATTTTTTTCAGATCTGCTTTACTCAGTGCCTGAATTATACTGTGGAGTGTACAACATTTTACACTGCAGTGTGTTTTTAAAGATAATTCTGAATAGTAATAAAATCAGAAGCCTCTAACATGAAAAAGCAAATGTGTTTGAAATGAATAATAAAATATCTGGAAGAATTGACTTGTACTTTTCTTTTTGATGGAGCAAGGTAGATATGACTAATTGATTAGTACATTTTACTTATAAATATTATAAAAAAAATAGCTCTTATGTAAACTCAGACACATCTATTCAACAATTTTATAGACACTCAGATGAATTTGAGCAAAAAAAAATACAGATTGTCTGACGCTAAAATTGCTTATTAGGTCTAAGATCTCAGCTGTCCGGTGAAGCGGTGCTTGTGATCCTGACAATAGAGGGGCGGACATTATTCAACAACGGGCTGCCCCGTGAAGCAAAACGAGCCTCGCTGATCTCTGCACACGGTGACTGGGCCAACGCTTCCCCTGATGAACAGCGTGTTTCAGGAAGAAGTTGGCGCCTGAAGCTTCCTATTGGGGTAGCTAGCACGCTAACCGAAGCTATGAAAGACTTTGAACTGTATTGACTTTTCTCTCCAGTGTTATTCAAGAATTCCAAAATGAACGACATGGGTATGTATAACCTTGTGAAAGTCGACAATATAATTTATTTTTGCTTCTTTTTAAGCTAGCCGTAACGCTAAGGCGAAGGATCAGGCTAGTGTCAGCAGGCCTCGACTAATCCCTGGAGCAAGAACTCTTTTGCTCAGAAACAAGCCGGTTTTACCCATGAAGCACTAGCGGCCTTGTGGCTAATGGCTAATACGGTTGGATTTTTTTTGTGTGTGTGTGTTATTAAAGCTGTATTTATTTTCTTTAACGGTTTCATTTTTTATGCATTCCTACTTTTTCTTTATAGACCAATTTCGGCTTAAACTGAAATGCCAAATGTTATGTTTAATAGTTAACAATTTACGATTGTAAACAAGTCGTGAAATAACATTAAATTGGCACCTCACAACTCCTCAGTCTTATTGGTTTGGCGTTGGCTGTAGTGGTGGTAAACCCGGTTCGTTTTATGGACTGGAACCGGTTCACTTGATACACTTAAATCAGCGTCCCCCCCCCTCCGAAATAGAGAAAAACTGTCACAGAGGATCCACATTACCATGATTATGTTACTGGTATTACGGACGTTTGTTTTAAAATTCCTCACACCAAAAAACAAACAAACATAAACACAATTGGCAACAAATTGAACAAAAATGTTACATGTGCAAATAAGTTATAAGTTGACCAAAATTAAAATATGTTAAATGTAAAAGAACAACCAAATAGAACCAAAAAAATGTTTGACCACTCGTTTATGGCAGTATTTAGCTCATTACTCTGATCCACTGACTGGAGTGAAGTCAGTTAACCAGTTCAACTAAATCAGAGTTTGTGGTGCTCCTGGTGAGTCCACTAACTTGTGTGAGTGAACCAATTCAGTCAAATTATCTGGGTCTGTCCGTGTTTCCGGTAAGTCTACTAACTCACATGAGTGTACCGAATCATCTGAGTCTGCTAAATTTTATTCAGTGAACCAGATCAGCTGAGTCTACAGTGTTTCCAGTGGCTCCACTGTCTTTCCGCCAGCTCACTAACTCACCCTGAGTACTTGGTTAGCAGCCAGAGGACTCATAGGATCCGGGTTAGCGTAGACCTTGGACTTGTGATTTCCGATTTAATATGAAGATTCCAATCATTAATCCGCATGATTCAAGGAGCCGACCAGCTGTCAAAGCAGTGTTCAGCAGTAAGGGTTTATTTGTCAGCAGGATTGAATAAGGGATTTGAACAAGATCACAAACTTGCAGGCATCTATTGTGCTTTACTTCTGCAACAGTGTTAATGATCATAGACTTTTCTATCCTCCATTTAGCAATGGTGACCATTTTCCAAAGAATATATTTTAAAGAGCTGACATGAACGACGTTTGACTTAGCATTCATTTAGATTTCTCTGCTGTCAATCTTTTATTGTCAAAATTTAACACAGCATTTGATCTCTTTGTGCTGCAGTAGTTTCAAAGTTATCATCCTGCTTTTGGTTGATCAAGTCTTCCATGTCTTTGAAGAATTCAGTGTCCCCCTGTCCTCGCTGGCACTCCTGGTCCCACCACTTCGACTGATGTCAGCAGTGATGTGGGAAGTTGTAAGACAGAGGAACATAAAGCACTATGGGAAACTGGAGGAGTTTGTGTCCATGGTAACAGATGCAGTTCCTGAACTGATGAGTAAAAGAGAAGGAAGACTGCTCTCATTGGGCTTGAGAGCAAGGGTAAGTGAAACGTAACTATTGCGATTAAAAACCACCAAAAAGGAAACGTCAAATTTACATATTATATTTCTTTTAGACAACTTTGGAGCTCCTCCGCTCTGAGCACCCCGAAGATCTCAAGGCAGTTGAGTCTCAACTTGAGACTCATCTAAACAGAATTCGATCTTCATGCATTGAGGAGGTGAGAGATGCTGTCACCTTTCTGATCATCAATTAATTCTGATTGTTTTTTTTTTTGTTGTTGTTTTTATTTGTTTCGAACAAAAACGGCAGAATTTTTGCAGATTAATACTTAAAAAAAAGTCTTATGTCTGCTTTATTAGGTAATAATTCACTCCGCAAATTAATATTAGATGATAAAAATGATTAGCTACTGGTGTAAATTGGTATTTGAAAATATAACCCGAGTTCGTTTCATTGGTGTCTTGTTTTGTAACACAGACAAATGATCCTGTAATTGAAGCTCCAGAGGCGAACTTTATGAAGCTGGTGCAAGGCCTCATCGAAGACACTGATGGCAGGGAGCACTTTCTCAAAGTAAAAAAAAAAAAAATGTTATATATGTATACGTTCACTTGATTCACTTGATCCATGTCTGCATGTGTGTGTGTGCTCATATGTAAAATACCCTTTTGTTTTATCCAACAGAATGTGTTTCCTGTGGAATATGGTCCAGACTTCGACACAGCATTAGAAACTCTCGTTTGTGAATTTTTTACAAGACTGGAAGAGCTTCTTCCCATACCAGATTTCAAACAGGTAAAGTTCATTGTGGATATTAAGATAATGAGAAGAACTCTTATCTTCAAGATTTCTGATTTTTTTTGTTTTGTTTTTGTCTAGACTGCATCATGGATCAGTGCTGCCCCTGCTGTCCTTGAGGAGTACATGCAGTGTGTCTCAAATGGGGATGACCTTAAATTTCTTCTCCAGAGCAAACAGTGCCATGGAAAACTTGCAAAGAGCACCACAGGTATATTTCTTTATATTTCAAACATGCAGTTCAGTCTTTTATTTCAATATGTGGAGCACTAATGTTTTCCTTCCCTCTTTTTCCCAGCTGTTCCTTTTCAGTCAGATGATCTGCTGATTCCATCTCTGTCTCTCCCTCCATCCCTGGAAGTGGCAATCGCTTCCCACCCAAGTGCTTGTGACGATGAAAATAATGACGTCCCTCAGATTGTTATGTTCGATGAAGAATTGTCCACAAACCCTTCCACTTCAACAGACTTCCCAGAATCACCAAAAAGGACCGATATGTCCTCATCTCCTAGCAGGAAACAGCAGTTCAGGGATCCACAAATGCTCTGAGTGTGGCAAATGTTTTAAACATCACTCTGTCCTCCTTGAACATCAGAGAGTCCACAGTGGGCTGCTGCCCTACAACTGTTCTGAGTGTGGACGGGCTTTCAGAACCGCCACTCTACTGGCTGGTCACAGGCTCCGGAAATGTAAAAATGCTGCATATCTTTGTATTAAATGCGGGAACAGTTTTCCAACGTCGCTGGACAAATTCAGGCACCACTGCCCAAAACGGGGGCGTAACTTCGAGTGTGGGCAGTGTGGGAAGAGCTTTCCGAAGTCGAGCAGCTTGAAGGAGCACCTGCTAACTCACGTTCAAAGCCGCCTTTTTAAGTGCAGCCATTGTGGTGTCGGCTTTTCGGGAATTGGTGACCTGAAGTATCATCAGCAAGTGGATCATGATAAACCGTATCAGTGCAAGCAATGTGGGAAGAGCTTCATCTCTTCAAAGAGTCTGGCCAAACACGAACAGCGGCATGAAGAGGTTGTTGAAATGGAGACGGCTAAATTAATGAGTGGAGGTAAACTTAGGAAAACAGGCTCAAGTCATCGGACGTCTACGTGTCTGTCCTCCAGGAAGACTTCTGTCAAAGCCGTGTACCCTCGAGGAAGAGTCACTCATAACTGTCCACTGTGTGGACGGAGCTTTAAGTATCGTTTTGAGTTTCTCGAACACCAGAGGTTCCACACGGCAGTGAAGCCCTACAAATGCTCTCAGTGTGGCAAAGCCTTTCGCACGGAGGCTCACCTGTCTGGACACAGGAAGAGAAAGTGTAAAAACGCTGCCCATATTTGCACCAAGTGTGGGTGTCAGTTCAGATCTCTGCACGAACGCGTCAGACACCAGTGTGTGCAGCTGCTGACGAAGTACGAATGCTCCCACTGTGGAAAGACCTTCAAGATGGCCCATCTGCTCAGGAACCATCAGATGAGCGAGCACCAGCTTCCATACAGCCCCAACCATCGCTTCAGGTGCAGATACTGTGACGACACCTTCCCTGGCATCAGTGAGCTGAAGTACCATCAAAGAGTCGACCACGAGAAACCTTATCAGTGCCAGGAATGTGGAAAGTGTTTCCTGTCTGAAAAATGCCTGGCCAATCACGAGCTGCGTCACAATGACGACAGACCCGAAAGCTGCATGGTTTGCGGTCGCGGCTTCAGAAACCGCTACGATTTAAAGCAACACATGCGCACTCACACGGGAGAGCGTCCCTACCAGTGCACGCACTGTTCGCAGTGTTTTTCCACAGCGGGAGGATTGCGGAGTCACACCAGGGTTCACACGGGTGAAAAGCCCCACGTTTGCCCAGATTGTGGGAAGGCTTTCTCCCAGATGGGAGCCATGCGCACTCACAGACTCACCCATACCGGAGAGAGGCCATTTAAATGCACGGTATGCGGCAAAGGTTTTACAATGGCACACAAAGTAACGGTTCACATGCGTGTGCACACGGGGGAGCGGCCGTACGTGTGCTCTCAGTGTGGGAAAGCCTTCTCAGATGGAAGCGTGCTGAAGCAGCACATGCTGAACCACTCAGGGGTGAGACCGTATCACTGCCAGATATGTCCCAAGACCTACACCTGTCTGAATCACCTGAGGAGGCACTTGAAGAGTCACTCCAACATGAACTGAATCTGCAGAGAAGGAACACTGGAGCAGAAGCCAAAAAACAATCAACACACTGAAAAAGACACACAAGCGCTGCACTTAGGAAAAAAAAAATGGTACGAAAATTTTAGTGGACCAACTAAACCTGTAATACAGATAATAAAATTATGCTATAGGGATACTGTTGAAATTGAGGTGACTAGAATTGTTTTTTTTTTTTGTTGCAAAATAAGTATAATCACAAGCTTTCCTTTGTCAAGGACTGGGACGACTAGCACAAACGGATGGTCTCTTCCCTCATTCCCCATCATTTAAGTTTGAAAGTTTATTTTTTTTTATTTTTTAAATGCATGGTAGCCTTTGCTTTACGAGCTCCCTAGGAATCATTGAAGTACTTTTGCATTCCCGGAAATATCTTGTGCATTTCCTCTGTTCCATGGAGAACGGCTGGGATGCATTGACAGACCCTGGTTGTGGTCACATCTGGAAACAGTGTACCCCCAAGTGTAGATGCTCAGGCAAAGTCGGGTGGTTACCCAACCAGCAGCTGGATACAGTTAGAATCGACTCTTTTCGATTCATCTTTTCAAAGTTTCACACCATGTCTGGTTTTTGTGGTATTGACAGATTATTTCCCTGAGGAGGTAATGGATTATAGTCTTAACCAACTCACCAACTCTGTAGACAGTAAAATGCAAAATTGATTGAGCACAATTGTACCTTATGTTTTTCTCCACTGTGACCTGTAGTGGAGTCTGTATACTTTGGTTGGTTGCTGTGTGATTGGATGTTGAAATGAAGGTGAAAGATGTTTTTTTTTTTTGTTTGTTTGTTTGTTTGTAAAGGCCTTTAAAGAGAGAGAGAGACAGGAAAGTTATTTCTTTGTAAATACGTCAACTTTATTTGCTTACTGTAGGCCTTTTATATCTCTACTTTAGCGTGCACGGTTTGTGAGTTTGAAATTAAATTACCTTTGTTACACTTTGTGTTTGAATTTCTTTACCAGAGAGAAACACGAGTAGTTGTGGGCAGTGTTTGATTGTTAAGTGTTTCACTAGATGGCAGTAGGTAACTATTAACAGTCTGACCTAAGTTCTCTGTTGAAGAGCGTTGATTTAATTAAACATTTTCTTCTCTGCAGACTGGAACGAGCCAGAGTAATCAGATGATGAATCATACGGAAGTCAATCCCTTTCCTGTCATTAACTTTCTCTGTCATGGTTTAGAAGCCTTGATTAACCTACAATTTCCTCGTGTTTTGACTGGCGCCTAACAATCTGAAGCTGATAAAGTGTTCATCACTTTTTTTTTTCCTCTTTTAGCTGCAACCAACTCTTCAGAAGTAGGTTCCAGCTAAGAGGAAACTTGATTTGGATCACCTCTGTTACCCTGAATACTGTCTGGCAAATGAAGACCTTTTGCGGTTAATTTTTTATGCACATCCATCACCAACTTAACCAAAGTTAAGTGTTGCAAGATTTTGGTGTCTTCAGACAGGAGGCAGGAGTGGACCATCTCTCAGATGTAGATAACACTCTCCATGTTTAGACAAGACTGATAAAGTCTTCTGGAAAGCCAATAGGCTGACGTAGGTTCAGCACCATAGTGAAAAGTTCTGATTTTGGTCTGACAGCCAATACTTGAAAAGGGCAATATGGAAGCTGCGCTTTTAAGAAAGTCACCAAACTAAATGAAACCCAAATTCTGTGCCATTGCATTCTTCAGGATTTTTATTAAATTTCCAGGTAAAGGCTGGTATTGAGACATTTGCATCATAATTTAAGAAGTTCCACAGCTGCTAAAAATCCAAGAGATTTACTATGAGAGCTTGCTAATAAATACAGATCATTACCAGATGTCTCCCTTTCTCTTGTACTCGTACCTTCTCCTCCCCCCTGACGCAGTGATCTCAGTGGAAAATCTGAGTTGAAGCCAGACCTTCCTTGCAGTCCCACATTTCGAGTCCCACACACAACTTTGCCAAGTGAACACCCCCTCTCGCCCACTCATCTGCCCCCTTCCACACTCCCCCATAAGTCTTTCCAGAGTGATTTCCAAGATCCTCACATGAGAAGCACTAGATGGAGCTCTGTGTCTTCCAGCCTTCATGGTATAAGGGGTAAAGACCCCCACCCCTCTCCCCAACAGCTCCAAGCCTGATTTGCTTTTATGTTCAAATCATGGCTTTGACCAAAGTCAACCAGATGTATTATGACCACGCCCACTTCATCTTCAACAGAAACAAGAAGTTTTTAGCAGAGTTCAAAATGCATCCAAGATGTTCATCATCTGCTTTTCATTAAGCATGATGAGATTACTTCAGCGTACATCTATTCGGGGTTGCTTTTCTTCATTTTCTGCATGCACATGTGAGGAAGGGGTTTATGCCTGTCCTGCATGTGTGAAAAGGAAGCATAATCTCTCTGATGTCTCACTGGTTATGCATAAAAACCATTAAAACAATCAAGACTAGTTTTTTAATTCAAATTCCTACTGTTGGGGAGAAGCAAGAAAAACCAAAATGATAATAAGCAAAAGAACAAACTGGCTCCTTGAGGCCTCCATCTCAGTCAGCAGTGTATTGTTCATTTCTGATCATAGACTGACTTTTAATGAAACGTGTGCGTGTAGGACTTTGAGTAAACTTTTGGCCCGTGCGCTCTGCGACTCTCCATTCTCCTCAGAAGAGAACTGAACTCCTCCTCCTCCTTCCCCTCCTCCCCCATAACCGTGCGCTCTGGTCCTCCTCTGCGCGCTCTGGGTCTCGCCTCGGACAAACTGGGACGGGGCGCTGCTTCTCCAAAAACTTGGCCGAAAACGTGTGGAGGCGCCGGACTCGGGGCCCGGGAGGTTCGGAGTACATTTTTTTTTTTTCCTGGGGACTAACGTGTCGTTTAATTTTGATTTCAGGGTAATTTTTCTGTAGGTAAAAGTCATGGAGACTCTCAGAGGTCTCCTTGCACTGCTGTGCGTTTTCTTGGCTGGAGCGCAAACGGAGATCCAAAGACCCAATTTTGCGGGTAAGTTTGCTGTAATTGTGTTTCTCCATGTAAATGGTCTGTTGCTTGCCCTCTTTGGAATTATGCTGTATGTGAATTAGTCGGTAGGATCTACAGATGTCATGTTTCCTGCAAGTTCAGATTTGATTTTTCTTCTACGTCACATCAACTCAGTAAAGCATTAAAAAATAGCATCAAAGATGCATCAGTGACTGGAAATAAGATGAAGACAGATGCTAGTGAGAAGGCCTTTGTTTGCTGCTCCTGACTGGGCCTGTGGGTTTATTGGGTGAAGCCATTTCAGATGTGTGACAGTACAGTGATAACTCACCCAGGAGTCTTCCAACACTTATACTACAGGTGTAATCAGACAGCAGCCATGTTATGGGTGTAGATAGTCCCGGTAGGTCCTGTCACTCTCAATCTGTCTGTATATACGGTAGATCAAGAAGATCAGCTCTGTGGTATCCAGTGTGATGCTCCAAGCCATTGTATCATAATGACCTGAAGGCCTCCCCTGCAATGATTGACAGATCACTGCCAGGTTGAATTTACATTTGTTCATTGGACAATATGTGCTCACTGCTATATTTTGTTTGTTTGCTTTGTGAGCAGACTGTCCTGTTGACCTTTTCTTTGTACTGGATACATCTGAGAGTGTGGCCCTGAGGCAGAAACCTCCCAACTTTTATATTGACCAGATCAAAGAATTCACCAAACGCTTCATAGATGACCTGCAGGATATGTAAGACAACCACACACACACACACACACACACACAATCTATAGTGATGAATGGAGCATTCAAATATCTTATTTATAAGGACGCACCATGCCATCATGCTTCAGTGATGAGCATGCTTACTGTGGAAAACTGTGGCATCATTGGTTGTGGTTACAGGTGCAGTACGTTTGGCCACACTCACCAGTGTTGGCTGTTGACCTGACAGCATCATTATCTGAAGACACTTTACTGTTACATCATTTTACATAGTCTAGGATTTGTTTGAATGAATAATATGTTATCATGAAGCTGAAAGATCAATTTATTTTATTTGCCTTTGAAATTCTGCAGAGTGGAGTTGTGAATACTTGAATGTTACTGTTGCTGTTGTGTTTATTTGGCACTCATATATCTCCTTTCCCAGGCGCCACAAATGTGAACGGATCCTGACATGGAACTCAGGAGCACTGCATTACAGTGACGAGGTCGTCCTCGTGAAAGAGCTCAGTGACATGCGCACTGACCGCCAAGACCTAAAGAACAAAGTTGATGAGATCACCTACATCGGCAAGGGCACGTACACTGACTGCGCCATCAAGAGGGGCATAGCTGAACTCCTTATTGGGTAAAAGCAACACATGCAAGCATTCATTACAGCAAGAGATGCTTGTTTCTGAGTGCAAATGTGTGTCTTGACCTGTACACAGGGGCTCCCACTACCATGAGAACAAGTACATTGTGGTTGTGACTGATGGCCATCCCATCACTGGTTACAAAGAGCCATGTGGAGGTGTGCAGGAAGCTGCAAACGAAGCCAGGCAGCATGGAGTCAAAGTGTTTGCTGTGGCCATCTCACCTGACCAGGAGGTACAGAACACACACAGGCATGTTTACCTCTGTAATGACAGTGATGCAGCCAGAATACAATTTTAAGTCCATAAAGAAAAACTTTAACACCTACAGTGTGCTGAAATATTTAATCAGTACTGCAATATTTTTAGGCTGTTCCCAGCAGGTTGTGGTATTTAAAACTATGATTTTGATAAAGACACTTCCAGGGTATTCACTTTTCGTACTATATTTAAAGGGAACATCCTTTAAAAAAAAAAAAAAAAAAACAAGCCCCCCCACCCCCCCCCCAAAAAAAAAAAAAAAAAAACAAAAAAACAGTATCATTCCATGGTCTATTAATGAATAGACTGTGACATACTTTAGTCAAAGAAATGACATGAAATGGCAAATGAAAGTTCTTGATCTTAATCTCAGTGTTTTCTTTTTAACCATTTTTTTTTTAAAAATCTGTTAAATGGCAGGTGGTTTTATGGGTCAGAGTCAGACACTGGACTCCTCTCAACACCCCTCTTCCTCAGGGTTTGCCTCGTTTGAAATTAGTGTTAAAGTTTTGTGCTCCCCACTTAAGTGCAGCAAATGCAGCACCATGTGAAGCTTGATGAAAATAAAGAGGGAGAAACTGGATAATTCTGCTCGGACTTTGATTAATGATGTCACAGTACCCAGAAAATCTGAATTGCTCACCGAATGAAATACTTCCAGACCTAGCTGACCCCAAATAAACCGGCAGGGTTGTGTTTTTGAGCTGATAGTCACTTCAAACACTCAAATATAGGCCACTTATTTTTCATAACATTTCACTTTTTAAATAGTCATATGCAAAAAGCACTATAAACCATTTACATTATTGAAAATATCTTTTTTTGTGTAACTCAGGAGTAAAAGATGACAAAAACTTCAGGTTAAAATCATAGGACAAATCTTTGCAAAAAACTGTTTAAATTAACAAATAAATGCGATATTAAGGAAATTTTACAGACTCCAGCCCTTGAGACTCTCCACAAGATAAAGAGGGAATAGAAAATGGATGGATGAATTAATGGATAACAGCCATCTGAAGTGGTCAAGTCAGCCTACTGATGACATAATAGCTTAAAGCTTTAAATTTTGAAGTTCACCCATTTTGCATCCCCCTCAAAAGTTAACACAACTTTCAATGTCTGTGACAGGTTTTGGTTGGAAAACCAAAAAGTAACGGTACAAAAGATCCCTTTTCAACTGCTGACTTTACGGTTCTTTTGACAGCAGCTGGTTTTAGGGGATGAAGTCAGACTTCAGACTCCACTCAAACTTTTTTATTTCTACATAGTGTGCCTCTTTTGACTTGAGTGTTGCAGCTTTGTGCTGCCAAACTCAGAGGTGCTTAAAATACATAATCATGCTAAGCTGAGTGGAGTTAAAGATGGTGAAGCTAGACAGTTCTTCTCTGATCTGGTTCTCTGAACTGCTCTGCGAATGACACATTTTCAGATCCAAAAAACAGTAAGAGGGTTCTGTTATGCTGGAATTGTTCAGTTGGCTTTAAAAACCCAAATGAAGTGGCTCAAGTACAAAAAAGTTGTTATTAGCTCCGCCAAGGAGGTAATGTTTTTATCTGTCTGTCTGTGTTCAAGATAATTCAAAAAGTTTTGGAGGATTTTGATGAAATTTTCAGTTGTCAAGGAAGAACTGATTTCATTTTGGGTGTGATCCGGAAGAAATCCTGGATTCTGGATCACTTTCCAATTTTTAATAACATTGCGGTCAATGGGGCCAAAAATTTTGTTTCTCAATATCTCCATTAATTATTGCCCAAAACCCATGAAATTTGACTCAGGGTTTGACAATGAGAACCTCTATCAAATTTCAAAGGCTGATCCTGATCTGATCCAGAATGCGGATTTTATCGCAATCTGTAAATCGCTATATTGGGCAACTGTTGCGCTTGGCACTCTCCGAGTGCTTTTCTAGTTTTTCATAATATTGCCCCTTAAGAGCATTTCTCATCTCTGATATACCTAATTAACAACAACACTGTTGTGTGTCTGCCGGCAATTCTGCTGAAACTACAAATTAAACCTGTTTTCCTCGAGGCCTCCATCTTTCACTGACCCAGTTGTGTTTATGGGACCAAAATAAGTAAAGCTTGAACCTCAAACTACAGTTAAGCTTCATGAAGCGAGGAAAAGTGAAGCAATATCTTTTAACAAATAGGCTTTATTTATGTCAAACTTTTCAAGCAGAATACAATACTATACACTTTATCATCACCTGAGGCAAATTTGTCTTGGGCTCAATTTGTCTTGAATTGCAGCCTTAAGAGCTGAACAGAGAAAAAGTAAAACCTATTATGGAGACAGTTGTGAAAATAAAATAAAATGTAAAAGATTAAAATAATAATAATTGTCATATAAGCAATTTAAAGTGAACTAGTAAAGGGGGGGAAAAAAGGTTAATCATGTTCAGTGTAGCAAAAACATCAACTCAAATTAGTCTCTTATTCATGCAAAGGTGTGTGAGGCTCATTCACTCTGCAGGCAGCCAAGGCTATAACATGTATTTTTCTGCCAAAAAATTTCAAATTATTTTTTATTGCATGACCTCAGTGGTGTAGAATAATATTAAAGCAATCACTGGATGATAAATGTAACTAGTCCTTCTGATGCCAGCACAGGAAGTCAACACCAGTATGACCTAAGTGAGATTTGACATGATAAACATGATAAAGAAATAACATTTCATATCAAAAAAGCTTCGTGCAGGCACCTATTTGAATCTTATCCGGAAATATGTTTTTGTTTCTTGTCTCAACAGGACACCAGGCTGTCACTCATTGCCACAGACAAGACTTACAGACAGAACTTCACAGCTGCAGATGAGACCAGATCCTCAAAGATGAAAACTATTCGATCCATCATTGACATCATTGTATGTATTCTCTTCTCTTCTCTTCACTTTACTAATGAAATGTAATGAAATATATGGGTTTAAAACAATTTTTTATTTCTTTCTTTTCAGAAAAATGAGACAATGGATGTGGTATGTAATTTTTTATTATGTATTTATGTTTTGGGTGGGGGGCTGGCGTGGGATTCCTCATTGTGAAGAAAATATCCTCGGAAATGTTTGTAACTGCAGCAAACTACAGTCTTCTTCTCAAACTCGAAGTAAATATGCATCCATGAACCTTTTATTTATTTATTTTCCGTACCTGTGCTCAAAGAAACCAACCCAGAAAGCATTAGTCTCAGTAGAACACATTGCTCCAGTCATTAGTTCATGTTAGCACATTTTCAAGATGTCTAATGATTGACAAAACAGGTAAACACAAAAATCACAGATTGGACAACTTTATTGCCACATCATAACAAGAAACCATTGCAACAAAAGTCGGTAGCCAAAGATCTTCCCTTCTCCAGTCCCTTGTATGGACCCTCTCCATCCTGTTTCTTCTCATAGTCCTCTCCAAAGAGTAAAAACCACCAGTGGTGTGTGATTCCATTCACCCTGATAAAAGTCAAGCATCTTAGGGATTTTGAAACTATAAGGTGTTTAATTTGAAAAAAAAAAAAAAGTTGGTGTTGCTTTAACAACACATTTGTTGCTGGGTTAAGTGGATGCAGCATGTATTAAGACACAATGCTGTTTAACAGCTGAAGGTAATTACTAAATATTATTATTCATTTTTCATTTTATTGATTCATTCCAGACATGTCAAAACAATCTTTTAAATCATAGACAATTTTAACACTATCATGAATCTATGTATCTGAAAATAAATATAATATATTCATAAAATATATAATAATGCATAAATCAATATACACTGACACATGTGCATAACCATAATTTATAAACATATAGAACTTCTTGTAAATAAATCTAAATATTAAATGAACATATTCCCCCCCCAAAAAAATGAAAAATAAACAAAATATATCCCCAATGTATACACACTGATCTATATACATACATATACATATCAATATGCAAAACGCATATCTGGTTTAACATGTCTGAAAAGGGGTATGAAGAAGTAAAACTTATTTAATCCTACCCTTCTCCAATATTCCATGATTACACTTTAAATTTATCCGGTTTTTGAGGCCTAATACTAAATTTTAGTTGTAATTTCATATCCAGATAGACATAGACATTTAACTACATACATACATACACACACATTCACACTACAGTACATACTATAATATATACTATAGCATACACTACAGTACATACTACAGTACATACTACATATAGTTCACTCTGCATATTCACTCTCACACACACAGTGAGAGCACCCAGATAACCCCCCCCCCACCATGCTGCACTCTGACACCAAACCCACTCGAGCCCAGTCCCCCCCACCAGCCCCCCATAATGATGGCGCAAGAGCAGAACCAAGAGGGTCCCCAACCCGGTTGGCTCACATAAGGCACCACATCAACACAAGCACCCAGACCCCCGACAGCAACACCCATGAGCCCGCCCAGGCACCACCCACCCCCCCTCTCCGCCAGCCCCTAAGACCCCCACCCATCCCACAGCTTCTGCTGTGGGGGCGCCCACCCAACCCGCCCCAGCAGGGGCGAACCCCTGCCATGCAGGAGAGACGTTCCAGCATTTAAAACAGATATTTCTACTAAAGGTTTTCTTAATTTTGTGGGTTCCTAGTGTTTGGGTTTTTGGGTTTTTTTTTTTTTTTTTGGACTTTAGGTCATATCCTCCTCTTTTGCTTTTCTCAGCCAGGCTCAGTTCTTTACCTCTGCCACTATCATGCAAAGTCTTCCAGACTCTCGCATACTCAGGAAATAAGGATGGAGCTGAGATCGTCACACGGAAGAGCTAATTAAGATGCTAGAGATAATGACCTGTTTTGGCTGCTGTTCTGTTCCTTTAAAGTCAAATTTAAATTCTTGACATGCTGACCAGCCCTGCTGTTGTCTGATAGAAAACCCTTTCCTGCTCTAAAAAAACATCTGTTTTCTTTTTTTCAGTGCTGCTCATTTGACTGCAGTGTAAGTATTAGTTTTCATCTTTTCATCTTGTAGGAATCACAGTTTCTGTGTGGTCAATATTTCATGACGAATGGCATCATTGTTTCTTTTGTGCAGCCTCCTGCAGGGCCCAAAGGAACAGAAGGAGCGTCTGGCGCTAAGGTGGGATGTCTATCAGGAAATAAAGAGTGCTCACACCCCAAATCTGAGACCCTCTAAACTCATTTGTTCTATTTTTTTCCCTTTGTCCAGGGAGAGATGGGTCGACCAGGGATGCCAGGAGAGAAAGGAGATATTGGTGACATTGTAAGTGTCAGAGTGTCATCCGCCATTGCCATCTGCACCAAAAAACCTCCGTCATACTGACATGGTGCAAAATGATGGAGCATCTCCTCAGATTTGTTGTGCAGACTTGGTAAACCCACCATGCAGTGACCTAACATGGCTTTGTCCTTGTTCCAGGGAAGTGTTGGTGATCCTGGTCCTGTTGGCTACCGTGGAATGAAGGTGAGAGGTCACTGGGTCGATCTTCATGATTATTAGGATGCTAAAGGGCTTTGGTGACACTGGGACGAAACAGAGCCTGAGCCTCATCATCCGGGTTTTGTTATATCTTTATTAGTATTGTTTGTACCTAAATTAGTAGATTGTTGATCCATTTTTCCAATTCAATTGACTTCAATTCAATAATAATTGATCATTATTATAATTATTATTAATAACATATTATCATGAAGTATACATATTATTATTCTACTTCATGAATAACTTTCTTTTTTAAATACAATAACTTTTAAAGTAATACTCTCCATGACAACGATAGTGTAATGTCAGTAATAATATGTGAATTTTTCTTTCCAGGGCGACCGTGGTCCCAAAGGAGACAAGGTACTATCAGATACAAAACTAACTACATATTTTTCAACAGTATTCAGAATATGTTCTTTTGTTAAATTTGTGGTTTACCCTTATTCTTTAGGGTGAAAAAGGTCACAAAGGCTTCAAGGTGAGCTGCTTCTGCATGTCTTTCATCCAACTTTCTCCCAATTGTGTTTGTTTTAAAATTCTTCTACTACCATCATAATTATCTTTAATTCTCTCATTTCTATCCGTCCCATCTGTTCCTTGCTCTCAGGGCGACAAAGGCAACAGGGGGAATGATGGAACTGATGGACGCAAGGTGAGTTTAGTGCAGAACTTTCTTTTGTTTGTTGACCAACGGGATGAATTTGTTTCAACGTGTGTTTCTGTGGATTTCCACTTTAGGGTGAAGCTGGTTTCCCTGGGCTTCCCGGCTGCAAAGGTTCTCCCGGATCAGATGTAAGTTGTGGATCTGGACCTCAGGATAGCCCACCGTCCCACCCCAGCTCCACTCACATGGAGTTTGAATGGTTGACAGGTGGAAACTAGTCATTAGATGTCTGCACTGCAACTATGGTACTGGCATCAGGTTTGAAGGACTGCAATGGGTCAACACAGCCACTGAGATATGATGACGCCAGGTGGTACTTTCTATTTTGGCGATCTCAATTTATTATTAAAAACCCACTTCCATATCCTCCCAGATATCCGTCCTTTGTTGCTTACAGATTAGCCATTAGCCGCAGATGCATGTTCAGGAATGTTCCAGACCAAATCAAGCTCTGCTTCTGGAAACCCCTGAGACGGGGTCCACGGAGGCCCCTGGCTCTTTAATCAAAGCTTCGTTTACATTCTCCTTCTGTCAGAAACTGTTTAAATGGGGCCATATTGTCAGAGCGTAAACAACCTGACACACTTACAGTACATGAGCATACACATACAGCAGCCTCCTAGAAGAACTGTTGTGGCTTCAGCTGCTTTTGATCACCATGCACTGATTCTGTCTCTGTGCTGTGCAACTTCAGGGTCTGCAAGGAGACCATGGACCGAAGGGGGACCCTGGCTCTTATGGATTGAAAGGAGAAAAGGTGAGACATTAAGTCCTGTGCTCATAAAGATCTCAGGGTTGCCTTTTTGGTGGTCTGCTTTAAGGCCCTGTGTGCTTCTTTAAGGGAGATCCCGGAAGAGACGGTGAATCAGGGCCGGCCAGGAAATTACGGGCCCCTGGGCCCTCAGGTGAGTAGAGAGGAACACAGAAGTGTGACAGAAGACCGAGGAGGAGCTGAGACGCCTGTCTAACTATGTGTGTGTCTGTGTGTGTGTGTGACAGGGTGACCCGGGACCTCAAGGAGCTGATGGAAACAAAGGAGAGCGTCGGTGATGATGTACGTGGTAACGCCAGAAATCTTCAGTTCATCAACAGAAGATTTAAAAAAAAATCTGCCTTCTGATTTCATATTTTGTGTGTATGTGTTTCAGGGTCAACCTGGACAGGATGGACCTCGTGGCGAGAGGGTTAATAGGATCAATATTGACTTTGAGCTAATCTGTTTATGCTGGAAAAGCATGTATAAAAATCTTTAAAATCCCTTGCAGGGCCAAGTAGGAGAGAAGGGGGAGGATGGTTCCCGTGGAAACAGAGGTCCAAGAGGAGAGCCAGTAAGTGACTTAAAAAAAAAAAAAAAAAAAAAAAAACCAGAAGTGATGAAAAGTGTCCACAGATCCTTGGGGTCTCCAATTCCAGCATTGCCTCTTCCTTAGAACTTCATGGGAAAAGCAGTTTGGCAAATATACTGAGTCAACTGACTTCCATGGAGTCTCAGCTCCCGTGTACTCCCTCTGATCCAGCTCTTTTAAAACCAGGCCCCATCTGTTTTACTTGTCTGCTTTCACTGTCTTTACTGCCTTTTGGTCACTTTTTTTATCTTTCTTACCAGGGCGAGCCAGGACCGCGTGGCGAGCAGGGGAGGGAGGGCTCAACTGGCCCCAATGGAGACCCTGTAAGACAAACACACACGCACTCAAAAACCAAACAAGCACAAACATACAGGAAAAGCACAAACAGGATCCTCTCAAACTGTTTTTTAACCTGCTGTATACGAACCACCCACATTTCTCCTTTTCACTATCCTTTTTTTCCCCATTTGGTGATGGGATTTTCCTAGCATACGTGCGTGCACGTGTTAGCATTCTGCGACCATATTTCATGTTGAGGAGGAACATACCAGCCATAAGCTTAAACAGAGGCGAATCTGGCCGCTGCCCCGGACTGCTACCCACTCCTCCTTGCTGCGTCTCCTGTTTCTCATTCTCACCGTTTACTCCTCCTGGGAGCAACAGCACTCACTCTTTCCCCTCTGACTCAGTTGTTCTCTCCATCTGCTCGAGCCAAAGCCTCAGTATGGTTTTCCCTAACAAGGCACCAGGCAGTGTAATAATAATAATACGATACAAGCATTAGTTGCGGTAACCTCTGTGATGTCAGAACTTTGAATGCTTCTTTTGTGCTTTCAACGGTCCCGTCTTTCCTCATCAGTAAAATTGCGAAGAACCAAATAGTCCTAAAAACATGGAATAACTGACATGCCGGGCCTCGCCATGCACTGGAGAAAAAAACTGTAGCCTAAGATACAGGTCATGCTGTGTTCATCACTATCCCACATTAAACACTGTCATTGTATGTTATTAATCGACATGGTAACCAAACTTAACTCCATTTTTTAAAGTCACATGAAGGCTTTCCAAGTGTTATGCTTCCAAGTGCTTTGTTCTGATTCAAGAAATCAGATTAAAAGATCAGATCTATATGCTGTTGAAATTAGATTGCCAGTTTGCAGTTTGCCATGTCATAGCAGTAACTTTGAGTCAAACTGTTCTGTTGTACCGTCATTGTAACCAGAAAAAAAAGATTTGTATTAAGTAAGTGGAAGTGGCCAGCAGGAGTTTCAGCCTTAATCTATATCAAAGTCCACTCTAGGTTTTATTTAAAGCTTGACAATGCAGGAATTTGTTTAACCCAAATATGAAATAACACAATGAATGAAGAGGTTGAAAAAAATAACTGTTGTAGCTTTTGTGTTTTATATTTCAGTGTCACAGTTTGCTGCTAATTTTTGGTTCATTATTGTACGTTATGTAGCTGGTTTTATATGCGTTTAAAGTGTTTTAACTGTGCCTCATTTACTTGTCATTTTCCAGGGTGAGGCTGGAAGGTCCGGCGCTCCCGGCTACAGAGGTGATGAAGGTCCCCCTGGACTAGAGGTGAATCCAGACAGCCAAAGCCACAGTTTCTTCACTCGTGCACAAAAGCTTAAACGTATTTTCCATAAGGAGCAATGTTATAAGCATTGGAGTGGCAGCTTAGCACTATTACACTGATAAGTCAGATACAAAATCTGTAAAAAATGTGCATTCTACCATTTTGACCGCAGTCAGATGGCACTAATTAACACCAGTCTAATCTGTTGGAACAATTAACACCCACCACTGGGAAATTTTTTAAAGGACTGGACACTCATCAACCCCAAAGGGAATAGCTTCTGTAACAGAAGCAGTTTGTCTCACAGTTTAACTCTTTTCTTTCTTTTTTTTTTTTTTAAGTTAACCATTTTTCATCCTGGATGTTCCAGCACCATGACGTAACAGATGTTAAATATAGCCGATTAAAAAAAAAAAAAATTATTCCATTTTTAAACTTATTCTCCATTTGGCAGATTCAATGAAAAGGAAGCCTTCTTCTGTGACTAACATAGGTGTGGCAGTGCTTGATTTGTGGTGGATTTGGAGGGGAGCATTATTGGCATATATTCAGTGACATCACTGGTGACTGATGACTCATTGTTATAAGGCAGAATCAAGTCTGACTCTGATTTCTTTTGAATTTCTTCATGAGAAAATCTCAAGGAATTATTGAGGGTTTGTGGGTTTTGCTTACAGAGAAACATTTGTGCACACACACAAATTACACATTTTCAGCAAGATCGTGTTAAATTTCATATGTTTCCAATATCTCTGCCTTCATCGGCCAGGGACCCAAAGGACCAAGAGGAATCAAAGGAGCGGCTGGAGACAGAGGCTCGATGGGGGAGAGGGTGAGTGAGACAGACGGGGAGGGGGTGCACAGGCAGATGTGATTCATGACTATGACCTTGGATGGATCTTTGAGTCTCTCTTCTTCATTGTCAGGGAGCTGATGGCGTCCAAGGAAATGGCACAGTGGGCTGTCATGGTTTCAATGTGAGTGTTACAGCTGGTTTTACTTGTCACGGATATAACACAGGTTTCACTATGTCAATGTGAATTTTTTTTTAACATTTCCATGTTTTTTTTAGGGTTACCCTGGGCCCAGTGGAGACCCTGGCGAGCCAGTAAGTTGTCTTTCAAAATTCATAATTAAGTTGACAATCATCCAATTGCTGCTCAGGCATTAAAGTGCAAAGTTGGTATAATATGGATGGTAACGATTTCCATTAATTGTACATATACAGCGTTTCATTGAGAATTCTAGCAGACTCTCTGTAGGCTGCCTTAAAATGAAATGATTTTAGACATCCCTACTCAATGCGTGAAGCCACATTTGAAGTGCAAACTGTGTAAAATACAATATCATGCTAATGTTCCCCTGCGACCTCTAAGCATTTGCTGTGCAATCTTTAGGGTAGCAAGGGAACTCCCGGACCCAAAGGAGACGATGGAGAGCCCGGAGATCCAGGCTTGGATGTGAGTCTGCCTCAAACTTTTTTTTCTTTTTTTCCTTTGGCACTGCATCTCACTTTTGATCTCATTTTATCTCGCCTCAGTCCCTCCTTGGCAGCAATTGCTGACAGGATGTGAGTCACCATCTCTGAATTATGGGCACACATACATATTTCTTTTTTTTGTGTGTTTTTTATAAGTTAAAATAATTCATTTTAAAACACTTTTAATTTCCCATTTTTTGTATATTCGTTTGCTTTTCTCCATTAGCCTTTTGGACACACGCTACTTTTCCTGTTTTTCTGTGTCCACCCATCTTGCTCCCACACTCTCCTTCTGTTCTGCAGCTGCAGATGCTCTCTTAAGAACATTTTAACACATTTGTGTGTGTGTGTGTGTGTGTGTGTGCGCTCGCAACATTTGGGAAGAGGTTTTTGAGCTGATGCAGCTGTGTATATGTCGTTGTCAAGGATACCAGGAAATGAGCAGAAACTATGAGGGACTGGATTTTGGTGTGTGCGTGAGTGATTATGCATGTGTGTGGATTACCATGTCCACAGAGCGAGCCAGTTTTAACACTGCAAACTCTGGTTCGACTTTGACATGTTTAAACAAAGGTCATGACCTTTCCAAAGTCCCTCCGTCATGACATAAACAGTTCCGCATGTTAGCGTTTTCCTTTCATCTGTATATCAGTGGAAGTCTGACCTCGTTCCACTGCAGTCACAGTCTGAAGGCTTTGGATTTACAGTTTCAGGGCAGATTACAGCCAATCAAGACTTTGTTGAACTGTAGTACCAGTCCGAATCAGATGCTCCTCCCTTCCTCGTGCCTCTTCTGTAAAATACTCATAAATATATGACAAGTGTGGTAAAACTTACAAAATGACCAATTAAGTGTGGTTGCAGACTTGTAATCCCAGGGTGTAGTGCTTGAGCTAGTAGGAGGTACATGGAGAGACTGAAGAGGTGGGAGCAGTTTTGATTTTATTTGAAAATAAGCAAAAACTGAATCAGCTGCCAAAAGGACAAATGAAGAAAAGACAAAGCAAAAATAAATCTGTCTCTCACATAAGCAATTAAGATGCTAGTTGGTAGAAGTTGAAAATATTTGGCGATCTTTGAAATGTTTAGCTATAAGTTGTAGAGTTAGAAATTGAAAAAGGCTCACTCTGTGGACTCATATTGTTCAAATAAAAAGTTGAATTCAAAGAATAAAATCCATCCAGCTTTTGTCAGCAGATCTCTTTCAGAAATGAGACTTCCTGCAAAAGAATCATTTCCTGTATCTACAGCCATTTTCAAGTCCTGAAGTATTTTTTGGAGATGGAAGGGTGCCATGTGGGCACAGATGTTTGCAGTATTTGCTCCAAAGCTTTGGTAGAGATTTTGCAAATGATCCAGCTTGAAAATCTTGATTTTCTACCCACCCAATTGCAGAATCTGCAGCAAATCAGCGAGAGATAAAATGTGCAAATGTAGCTGCTTGTTGTCCAGAGCATTTACTGTGAGGGTGCGAGTGTGTGTGTGCTTGTACGTGTCGCTGGTTTGTTGTCTTTTCTGCTGACCATTCGCTTGTTTATGTTATTGGTACATTCAAATACTTGTCTTATAGATATATATGCACAAAAAGCAGCAATCAAAGAGTATCATCCATCATTTTCAATGTGTTTTAAAGAAAATACAGCGATTTCCACTGCATACTTTTTACATTATGTCTTGCTTCCTGTCCCCTAAACCATCCTTCCTTATGTCCTATCCCTTTTCATGTCCAGAGACCACAATCAATTTCCATCAGAAAAGCTTCTCACTTTGAACTACATGTGAGAACGGCAAATGCGGAAAAAACCTGAACCAAATTACCCACAAATCATCCATAACATCTCCAGTGTTTCAAGTGTAAAAAACATCTTGTTCCTGGTTTACCCTGGTTGACGAGCCCCTTCAGGAAACCAGTAGCAGGGTTTTAGACTTCAGTAGATGAAGTGAACATGAGCACATAATTGGCCACTTCTTTCAACCACACTAAAAGGAGAAACTGGACCCATCTAACAAAAGCCTTCATCTCCTTAACATTCTCACAGTTTTTCCAGACCAATGAGGAAAATTAACATTGTTTAAGGCCTGTTTGTTTCTGTCGTGAGAACCACCAACACAAATACCAGTGAGCAAAAAAAAAAAAAAAAAAAAAATCTGACCAACATGCAAACTTAAAACTGCATAAAGGTTTTTTTTTCATGGTAAAATACCCTTTTTAGTTCTAAAGGAATTCTAAATGAATTTTTGGATTGCTTTTAGCTAGTTTTAGCTAACGTGCCTATAGACTTCCATCCCTACCACCAGAAAAAACCAGACAAAGTAACGTTGAACTCCTATACCTGTCGCCTCCTTTACAGAACTGTGTCACACATCAGCAATGATGAAACTAACTCACAGAGCGACAGTGGAGACGACTTAGAAACTAAAATAAGTAACGATGGAAGACAGGATGAATGTCTGAGTAAAACCAAACAGTAGTACATTTTAAATATTGTCAGAAAATCAACGCAACCTCTATGATTAAAAGAAAGAAAGAGCTAAAAATCCTAAACATTCCTTTGTGTCACTTGAACATATATGGATTTTGATATTTACACATCCCACTTCCTTCTGCCAACAGAGACCATGTAAAGTACTTTCAAATTTGCGTTTTGTGTATCTACAAAACATTCACAACACCTCAAGAGACTGAAAAAATTATCTTGTTGGTATAGAAGATTAAGGAAACTTCATGAAATATATTGGACGATTGTATATCAATGACTTGTTTGCAAATTAAGGAGGTCATAAATGTCCTATGTGTCAAATATGATTAAAAAAAAAAAAGAATAAGATATGGTTGTCAAAAATTATTTTGGGTTTTTTTTTCCTGAAGGGTCCAGTAAACACTTACAATTAAAAAAAAAAAAAAAAAAAAATTCTCATTTGATTAATATGCCAGGTTTCACAGGGTTAAGAGTGCTTTCACACCTACAGGCTTTAATTTTCCTTGTGGAACGATTCGTTTGGTCCAGTATAAACATAATTATTGCCCCTGGATTCAGACCAAAACAATCAGACCAAGACGCCCCAAAAAGAAGTTGTCCTCGTCCTTAACATAACGTTAACTTTGGTGCAGTCCTCCAAGTGAGAAAACAGGACCAAAAGCCTAGAATTGCATTGCATGATTTTATGATCACATGAAAAAGTTTCTGCCAATGACCATGTCATGGTTCTGAATGATGATTGCACAGAACCTCCTGTACTGTTTTGCTATGCACCTTCAATGACTCCAGTGCATCAAAATAAAACTTGTAGCAGCACTTTGTGGAGTGATTAATAAAACATACAGAGTCACCAGGACAACAACCAGTCCCCGTAAGTTCACCATGTCGTAAAACAGGCACATTTGTCCATCCACATTCAAATTAGTGCTTTAATTCGGTACTGGAAGAGCTCTTGGCCACGGTTATACCACCGTAAATGTATCACATGGTCATCCATGCTCATCGAGCACGCTCACACAACTGAAAATGGGTTAAAAACTCTTCTGGAAAATGACTCTTATAAAAGTGTTGCTCCCGAGCAAACAGGAGGAAAGCAAACCAGAGCAAACACCTGCAAAACAGATGCAGCTCACAACAGATACTTTTGCTCTTCCGCTTTATTACCATTATTTTTGAATACAGGATTTACAGCCGTACGATTGTGTTCGGGCCTGTAGGACCACAGCCAGCCACGTAGCAGGTTGGCTTAGCACAAACTGGCCTCGCTCACAAACTGACTGAGTTAATGCAAACAAATCATGTACCGGATCAAGAAGAGTTGGTTTATTCCAAAATAAAATTGCAACTCATTTGGCTTTGTTAACCTCTTTTCGCCCTTTTCCAGTTTTTTGACAGAGCTGAGCTAAAAATGGTTGCTGGAAGCTTCAAATATGAAATGTTGGTAGTTTTCTCTACACGAGCTTTAAACGAGATCTGATCTTCCCACAACTACTATGGTCCCCCATGGTCAATCTATGAACAAATTCTTAATATAAAAAAGCGTATTTAACTGCATGTCATTTTCGTACATTTCAAATGGGGAGAAAATCAGCTCACTCCCTCCAGCTCACTCCAAGCTCTGTTTTTCTCCATACTGGACTCATCTCTAGTTTGCGAGGAAGCACTTTGGGAATCATAAAAAAGCAATGTGGTTAGATATTTATTTTTAAGACAGTTCTAATGCCACTTGCCTTGTTGTTTTATTTTAAACAACTAGATATGTAATCTAAATTGTTAAAATATCTTCACACTGTAGAGGCTTGTACTTCTTCTGACCAGAGGGGACAGGAGTTTTTAGTCAAGGCGTGTCAGAGAAACAGACCCTTTGACCTTTCTGCCCGTTCGGATGAGCTAATATGCTTTGGAATGATAATATACACATATTAAAGGCGCAACAAACAGTAACATCTGGCTGTGAGTCATCCAATAAGGCATAAAATCAAGGTCAGGACATGTGTTTGTGAGTAACTGTGAATGAAATAGTCCATGTTCTTTGCATCAGGTTGTTTGAAGTTGAGAATCTGCAGTAATTGAAACTGCATGTGAAGAACATACGTTCTATATGCGTATGCATTGCTTGTATGTGTGTGTTCTTATTCAAGGCTGACAAGTGTTTGTGTATGTGCCGGAGCCAGGTGGTTGATATTACCTTCTCTATCCCTCTCCATATATGTCCAGTCTAGTAGACGGTTGTGTTGCAGAAGTGCAGATCTGCTGGTGTGAGCTGGCTTTTAGCTCGGATCAAAGACTGATGTGATTTATGTCACTTTTCCAACTGGAACATTTTGTATTTGGTTTAGTTTTGTCTGCTAAGGCTTCAAAATAACTATTTCCTATCTGTTATTCTATGTATACATCTTTTTTTGTTGTTTTTTTGTACCAGTTCAGTCCAAAGTAGGCCTTTTAAACAGGTTTAATACTGCACATAAATATTTACATTCTTTTTAAAAGAAAAAGCAAATGCCCTTGAATCTACATGTGTTTCCAAGCAGTTTTCAAAACTGTTGAGTGTCTGCTCTTAATTTGCAATTGTGCCTCATTGCGCAATTTCCCGCAGCACCCTGCTGTCTTTCTAAGACCAGATTTCCCACGTTTCTTTAAAGTGAATAAAAATATCTCAACATGCAACATAAAAATGGCATCATTATAATTAATTGACTTACAGTCTCGAGCTCTTTGTTCTCCAAACTCCAACCGTCTGAGCCATAATTTCACAGCGATCGGTCATGGATCAGAGTGTTGTCAGCTGCAGTTGCTTTGGCTTCTCTGTTCTCTAACCGCTTGATTTTAAATGGATTTATTGTTCTAGAAAAATGGCTGGATACACTGAAAATATTAGCATTTGACACCCCCTTTTTTCTTTTCCACAAATGTTTTTGGTCAACTGGACCAACTCAGATGATATACGATAAATCCTATTTAAACTATGAGAGTAAGTGATAATACAGCCAAATAAGTCAAAGTAAAAACAACACCTTTACTGATCTGTCAAACTGATTCTACTCATAGTGTCTGTAAAAAACAGTTACACTCTTTCATTTGTGAGTAGAGCTTTCACTTTACAGCATACACTTTCTATAACATTCTTGATACATTCCTTGCACTTTTCCATTTTATACTTGTGAGACATAACACAACGTCACTTCAGGGGATTTCAGGTCATTGTATTTCCAAAACCTATAGCACAGATCGTCAATCTTCAAATCCTTATAATCCTCTTATCATTATGATGCTCTTATTTAATCATAAACATGCATGAACGCTAAATTAAAAGGCATAAATAAGAATATAACTGTTCATAAGTAAACCTTTTCCAAGCATTTCTATAACATAGACTATTGAGTTGAATGTGGAGTTCACATGGCCGCTTTCAAAACCTGAAGTATACGAATCACCCAGCTGCCCCAAATGCAGAAGTAAGGACCAGTTTCGATATCATTGGATATCATTTTTGCGGTGTTTGGGTTTCCCCTATTGAATACCCACTCCAATAAGTTCTACTGCAATCTGACCATTTTGTATGCTGTCATTAGAAATCATTAGGCATTTTTTTTTATGTGCATCTTGCACAATCCTGAAGAAAATTAAATTGGCCCATTTCCCCAGGGGTGGTTGCTCTTCAGGGATTCAAACAGTCATTTGCCAGTTGGAAGGTCAATGGTCCATGCCCTGGTCTCCTCCAATCCACATCAAAGTGTCCTTGGACATGTTTTACATAGCCCATTCATGAATCTGTATATAATGAAGGGAAAAAGAACACTGTAAAGAAAACTGTGTAGAATAATCCCCTTTTCAGATAGACGGCAGACGTTGCCAATACATCACCAAGGAGGTTTATCTAAACGCGTCCAAATAAATCATGATGGTCCACGACTTGGGAGCCCACCAAGTATAATGTATGCTGATCCTTTAACGGATATTGCATCTGACATGTTTTGTGAATGTTTTCTGGCTCCAGTGGCCTTTATTCACAGTGGAGAGAGAGAATGGGGAAGACACACAGCAAAGGGCCACGGGCCAGGAGTTGAACCTGCAACTGCTGCAGGAGAACTTTGGGCTTTGCACATGGGCTGCCAGCCTAAACCATCGAGCTACCCAGTGGCCCATGTTTAGTGAATTATATGCCTTATTTGGTCTTATATGTTTTACTTGTCACTGTGGTTCATGCACTGAAAAACCCTGTTTACTACAGCTGAGCTGGAATGATGGGATGGGAATGGAAAGGTCTGGTTGAGTGGCCACATTTCCTCTCTCTCTCTCTCTCTCTCTCTCTCTCTCTCTCTCTGTTGTAAACTGGCAAACACCCTGAAATTGTGTCTGAAAGCGGTATATGAAAGACTGTAAGACTCTGCGTGTGAATGGGTGAGTTTGGATTGTCTTTGAAAGCACTTTGAGTGCACAGAAACACCAGAAAAACACTATAAAAATCCAGTAACTTCACCGTGTGTCCTCTCCACACATGGTAAGCCTTTTCCAGTGTACAAAACACATCTACGTGGTGGAAAGCTGTGGGGTTATAATCAACACTTTTGCATTTTACTCCAAACTGTGACTGCTTTTCAGCAGAGCATCACAATAACACACATTCATTCTGATAGTGGAGTACACATTTGTCACTACAACATGTGTTTCCATCCTGAAGCTTGAATTGATGGATACAGTGGTTCCTTCTGTTAATCTCCATACATTTTTATTCTATTTTCACAGAACAACCAACCAGGGCCTGTCGGACCTAAAGGGGCTAAAGGTCACAGAGGACCAGAGGGCGATTCGGTAAGAATGCCATGAACTTGGATATGTGTGAGTGCGTAACTTATAGGTTTGTTTGAGAGCTGTGGGGCAAAGTAAAACTGCCCATAAATAGACAAAGGATTACTTTGTGACACCTTTGTCAAGCACTACAGTACAGAGATTCATTCACAAGAGCCACATCAAAAGAACTATGAAACAAAGACACCTTAATTTAACCTTATATAGAGGTGGCTTTGACGTCTCTGGGCCTGGAGGTATCTGGCCTGCGCCAACACAGAGTAGAAACTGTGATCAGACAAATCAGTATTCCAAGTCTTCTGTGGAAGAAATGGTCACTGTGTCCTCTGGGCCAAAGATTGTTACCAGCAACAAGTCCAAATCTCCAGGCCTTGGCATGGTAAAGGGCTGGTATCAAAGACCTTGGCAAAAATGATTTACACTTCTGGGATGGCAGCATGAAGCACACTGAAGAGACAGCAACATATTCTGCCTTCAAAACTACATTTTTTTTCCAGGGACATCGGTTTGTGACAATGAAAAAGCATTGTAATAATGTAAATGTATGAATCGCTTTTTTTTCCCATATCATGACAATATTTCCTGGTTGAGGTTTGTGTCAATCATCAGAGTCAGCTTTATACGAAACACACAAAGAGTCTGATGGTGGTTCTTTTTTCTCTCATGCACTCTGATATGTAAACATCCAGCAGAACAAGAATAACAAAGTTTAACAAAGTGAAGATAAGTCTCTGGATCACAAATCCAAGAAAACTGCCTCTGCAATGTGTACAGAGCATGACATCTTCCAGCCTTAGACCCCCGACGGTGATGAGGAACAACTCTTATTCACAGGGAAAAAAGAAAGAATATCATAACAACTGCAACTTGTGTCACTTGCAAGAGACATGAAACTGTGGCTCTAGTTTATACTGTATGTAGTTAGAGATTTGTAGTTTTGCTTTTTATTTATTTTTCTTTTTTCTTTTCTTTTAATGAAACCAGAATAATGTGTGTGAGTGTGCATGTTTGTTTGTCTACATGTGGCCCTGTGATGGACGGGCAACCTGTCCAGGATGCACCCTCATGATCCTGCACAGGAGTAAGCGGGTATACATAATGGATGAAAACAGAGTAGCGATATATTACATAATCATTTACCTAATCACATATCTCTGATGTGATATCTGGCAGGAAAACTGCAAATCCTTGAATATCCATTTGAGACTGATTAGAAGCCTCACTTCACACTGGCTGAAATGACCAATAAGTCACTCTGATTATTTTCAGGGCTGTGTGGACACAGAACTCCATATATCAATCACAACTTTAAGATCAGAACTGGGCCACCTCAGTATGTGGTCCTGGGTCAAATACAGTCATGGAAAAAATTATTAGACCACCATTTTTTCTTCACTTTCTTGTTCATTTTAATACCTGGTACCACTAAACGTCATCATGTGACTAAAACAGACAGAAAAGAAAACACTGAATGCATAAAAGCAGTGTTTTTGGCAGTACAACACCATAGCTATTGATGTAAAAACTTAAGTGATTTAGGTTATAATCAAGAAAACCATGGAAAATGGTAAGACATCATCTCTTAAATAAAACTCTTATGAGCAATCTTTGTGGTTATCGTTATGTTTGTCCAAACAAATGTACCTTTAGTTGTACCAGGAATTAAAATGAACAAGAAACTGAAGAAAACAAGGGTGGTCTAATAATTTTTTCCATGACTGTATATATCAAAAACAAGCCCATGCAGCATGAGTGGGAATGAACATATCAGAATTCACACTGCTTTTTGCCTACACATTTCCTGGGTCTTGTGTGATGGGGCATACGTTTCTCCACTGGCATGAAGAAATTGGCATGAAAGTCTATACGAACGTCCAGAATATGCTCCCAGAGTTCCAGAGTAACAAAACACAGTTCTGAAATGGATGGCTCGATGCTCTAAGGCCAACTAATGATGAGGAGCAATAATACTTATAGGGCCTACACTTGTAGTCTACACAATGTCACTCCATAGTCAGATTTTGCCAAAGAAATAAATACCCTGATCGCTGTTCAGTTTTCTAATGCTACCTCAGATAGTGCATACATTCTTTCTGAGTTCACAGCACGGGTTCAGATTTTACAGCGGACGTGAGGAAACAACCACAGAAGAAGTCTTGTGGTCACGTGAAACATCATTGAGGTTCACGGGCAGTGCAGCACAATAAAGCAACAGCCAATGGAGGAATGTGACAGTCAGTGATGAGATGTCACCAATAATAGCTGTTTGCCTCCATTCTGGACCGAAGCTTTGATCTTACTAAAATTAGGTTTGACACATGCAAAATTGTTTCTGGTGCACATGTGTACCAGCTCAGTGGACTATCATGTCCAAACCCAGCCTCATTTCCTGTAAACAAAGAATTTCTATTTCCTGGTTAAACCAAAAGAAAATTCAAAATCAGACTTCAATTATCACTCAAGGGTGGGAGCACTTTGAGTAACAGCTGACTGTTGCAGCTGCAGCTCGGTGAATTTACATGGTGTCATAGTGGGAATGTCCATATAACAGACTTGGGGTTTCTAAATGGAAGTTTAGAAACAAATGAGTCACGTCATAGTGGCTACTTCCAACTGCCTGAAGGGAACTATTTAACCACTTTCTGGCTGTCTTCTCTAAAGGCTTTTTAGATGATCACGGCCTCAATAATTTTCATGATAATTAACAGAGAGACTTCCATGTTTCCTGCACGGTCTATGAAAAAATGCAGACTTTCAGGGGATGTATTTTACTGATTCTGTAGACATCCAGTAGCTGAGTTAATGTAAGGCTAATCTCACCACTCAATGATACCAAGCAAATAGTCGGCAAAGTAAATTTGGCTCTCTGCATGCTTGAAAGACACTATGACTTGTCATTCTTTTCATGAGCTTGCATGTAACACTTTTGATTTTGGATTCTGTGAAAAAATGAGCAAAACTTGATATAAATATAACAACACAAGCGAAGGCATGCTCTCTTGTCTTTTCTCCTCCTCTTGTTCCTCCCTTCCCTCCACTGCTTCTCCTCTGGCTTGTGGATCTGCTGCATATCTTTGCATGAGGAGTTCGTCTCATGTTTTCTTGGAATAGTCTCATTCCTCCACAATTAACGGCCGTGTCGGGTTCGCTCCCTCTCACACTCTACTGTGCGAATTTGCTTGTGTGCATGTGCATGCTAAGCTGGCGTCTTCGTCACAGAAAAGAATGCTCTTAAACTTAGTTTTAATGTTGGTTAAAAGAAAACAGATGCAGCCGAGTGAAAAAGAAAAAAAAAACCCATCACAGTTAACTTTTGGATGATTCAAATGCTGTTGCAGAAAGATAGTGGTGCACACAAATGTGTGGGTGTGGATGTGGCTTTAGCTATTGTGGGAATCTGGTTTCCAGTTGCAAGAGTCATGTTTTTTTTTTTTCAAAGTAACCCGTATTTCTTAATTCCAGTTCAAATAAAAAAGACTCCTCCACTACTGGCCCAGTCATCTTGAAGTCAGACCAGACACATATTTGTTAAACAGGAAAATATAAACATCCATCAGGGCGTATGAATAAATATCTTCTTGTCTGGTGCTCATTCTGTCTCTCTCTGCAGGGTCCTCCTGGGCCTCCTGGACCAGCAGGAACTGATGTGAGTATTAAAAAAAAGTTCAAAAATCAGTACGTTTAACGTGACCCTATACCCTCATTTTCGACCCAGAACTGGAAAGCTAAGCATCACAAATGCAATTCCCCCATGAGGCTGTGCTACCTTTGAATCTAAAACTAAGGCTTGGTGCTCAGGCCAAAACCCTACATCCAATTTCCTCAATACTAAAACCCAAAGCCATTCATGGATTTCTTAGGAAAATATCTCTGTCTTGTTTTCTTTTTCGTCTTGGATGGCTTTAAAGGCCTTGGGACCTTTGCTTGTGTTTTTTGTGTGAATGTTATGCGATGTGATGTAACATTATCATACAATAATTGGTACTCCTCTTCTCCCCACAGGAATGTGAAATTCTGGATATCATCATGAAACTCTGCTGTGAGTTAAACGCTATTTCAATGAACGCTTCTAAACACGCTGAGTGTTCTGGCCACACGACTCTATGATAAACACGTTGGCCTTTTGAACTCTGTGCTGGATTTAAGCCACATATGGAAAAGCAACCAAAGCAAGCGACTCAGGTTATGTTATGTTGAGTCCTTTTCTTCCCCATTAATTAACTTTGACTTTTGTTTTTCTTTGCATCCTCTTCCAATCACTTCCCAGCTTGTTGTGGTAAGTTTGGACTCAATATTATAATTATCCATTGTACTCTGTGGCTCCCTAGGAAGTTTTCTTAAATCTTTTTCTTTCTTTTTTTTATGGCTTTGTTTGTGTGTTTTTTTCTCATTTTGTCTTAAGAGTGCAAGTGTGCACCTGTGGACCTGGCGTTCATCGTGGACAGCTCAGAGAGTATCGGTGCCGCAAACTTTGCTCTTTCCAAAGACTTTATCATCACAGTTATGGACAGACTGATTAAAGACCACCAAGTCAAGGTAAGATCTTTCTCTAATGTGTCACCCTGATATTTGCCCACCTTTATCCAGGCTCTGTGGGATGACAGAAGCTTAACCTTTGCGGACTGGGATATTTATGAAAAATTTCACCAGAATTGTTTTTCAGAAGTCTTGCAAAATGCTTGCCTTAAAATAATTTCTCAAAATAGAAGGTGTGAATGAGATATATTGTCTTGTGTTTTAGAGGACGCTTTTATGTCCCTCCTGTGACTCCACTCTTCCAGTTTGGATGTAATTAGCCAGGATGGGTGGGACACAGAAATGTTGACAGACGAAAACACATGCTTGCAGACATAACACACACAAGCACACGCACGGGCACAAACAGATTAAAACACACACACTTAATCTGCTCTTTTTCTTTCTAGTTTGCAGTGGACCAGTCCACAGTGAGTGTTGTCCAGTATAGTGGATCAAAAGCACAACAGGCTTTAAGATTAGTCTCCAACCTCACTGACTTTAAGCAGTAAGTTCAGACACACACACCACACACACCACACACACACACACACACGTCTTGGCTGCCCACTTTAATGCTTAATTTCTGGCTCTCTCTTTCACTATGTTACACAAATGATTCGATAACTATTCATTATCATTTCCACCAAGAGACAAGTGGTAATTAGCACAAACTCAGTGCTGATTTTTTTCCTACTGCACCAATTGCGATGTGAAAAATGTTTGCGCCAGATGTGCTCTGCCTTGTCCAGAACGTTCCTTAAGATTACCGTAGAAACTCTAAATGTTACAGGTTTACCATTTTATATACAGAAAATGAGGCCGTTTATTTTAAAGAAAAAATGATATTAGTTTTGGCCAGCGATCCTAAAACTTTTACTTCTTTGTAGCAAAGGATTAGTAGTATTTGTTATAAAGTATTAGTAGCTTAATTAAGTACCAGAATCTACGGTGACTTCCTTTCAGCCAATTTGACTATAAAAAGACAAAAAAAACTACAGACTTTTTTAATCCAGTGAAATAAAATTGAGGAAAGGAAGGTTTGTTTTTGCTTTTGTTTTTTTGTTTTTTTGTTTGTTTGTTTTTTAAAGGAGAGACAAAATATTACCAGTTAAAGTCAAGCTTTCATGATAAGTGTTAGATATAGTTCAAATAATAAACTATAAACCTGCCACTTAGCAGCTAAACTTGTAAGTTTTGTGATTTATATTAAAGTACCAATGTTACAACAGTCGAAATGGACAAACATGCCTATAATTAAGAGGTGAAGTTATACATAAGAAACAGTTTTGTAGGTGCAAGGAAATTTCCTTGTAGCACACAAGGTGTGCAGCAGTAAGTGGAGGTTTTTTGAAGAGAGAGTGCTGAAAATTATCTACCATCTGAGGGCGAAATTGTTCAGTTGCTCTCAGAAATTGTTCTTGGGATTTTTTTTTTTTTTTTTTTTTTTTGGTTTTTTTTGGGAGGGGGGTCATTTAAATGTAAATCTCAAAATAAAAAATAAAAGGTCTTGCACATCTGTTTACCCATTTACTGCTTGGTTCCCAGTGCATTAAGTTAGGAGAATGAAAAAGTATATCTGTCTCCTGATTAGCTGTGCAAGACAACACACACACACAAACACAGAGACACACACAGACACACACATGCAACATATTACTTTATTTCTGTAAAGGAAATAAACTCTAGCAAAAAAGCAACAAACAACTTATTTTAATAGCTCCAAGATACATAAAAAATGTAGAAAACAACCACCAACTGACACTTCCATTTGACCATCAAAATATTTAATTGTAAACAAAATGCCTTAAAAAAAAAAAAAGAATAAAATGAAAACTAATCCAACACAATGTGTGTGTGTGTGTGTGTGTGTGCAGAAAAGTAAGAGAAATGCCCTGGCTGGCAGAAGCCACGTACACCGGCGAGGCTCTTGCGTACGCTCTCAACATCACACTCAGCGCCATGAAGAAAGAGAACAAAGTGGTTCTGGTTCTCACTGATGGACGCTCCGACACTGACAGGGACAGAGTTCCTCTTACCACACTTTGTGGTAAAGGCTTCCAGGTGAGTACAGTACACACGGAAGTCACCCTACATGTCCGTATCACACCCTCGTATCGGCTAAATCATAAAAATCTGTCACCTCACCTACAGGTGGGCGGGTTAGGGGTGAAGGACTATTCAGGCCGCCAGCCCAACCAGGAGCAGCTGGATGATGTGGTGTGTAAGGGTGACGCAAAACCAGGCTTTTCCTTTGTACTGGACAACTTTGCTGAGCTGCTGGATGACAGTTTCCTGCAGAATCTCACAGCCAAAATCTGTCAAGGTACATCAACAGATTCACAAATACACCACAACACTCACGCAGCATGGCTTTTTTCATTTACTGAAAATGTTCCTTGAAGTCCAGTTAAACCAATCTATTCCCGGGTTGTTGTCTCTTGCAGAGAAGAAATGCCCAGACTACAAATGTCCAAGTGCGTATGCTATTCTTTTCCACTATCTTGTTGTGTTTGGTTGGACTGATACTTCAATATTGATGATATTTTTTGACAGTCTCTTACAATGCTTTAAAAAAGGTTTTGACTCAAATAAGACAGACATCTTGTTGGAAAACATATGTAAAAACATATGTATATCTGTAAAGATGCACTGGAAACAGCTTCAGATGTGCTTTGTTTGTTTTGCAGTCTCTTTCGCTGAAAGTACCGACATTTTGTTGATGATGGACAGCTCAGCCAGCGTGGGACAGAAGAACTTCGAGATAAGCAAAACCTTCGTCAACCGCTTGGCCGAGCGCTTCCTGACCGCCGAAAGGCAGAATAACGCCAGGGTCAGAGTGGCCGTGGGCCAGTACAGCCGGGCTGCTCGCATGGAGCAAGGGCCTCATCAACAACATAACCGTGCTCTCTTCTCGCATCGAAGAAGCCGCCTTCCAAAACGACGGCACCAGCGTCATGGAGGCCATGACATTTGCAAGTAGGATTTTACAAGGCCGTGGAGATGGATCAGGAGGCAAGAAGAAGCTGGTGCTGTTCTCTGATGGCAGGTCTCAGGGCATCACCGAGGCCATCCTGGAGAAGCGTGTCGGTGAATTAGCAGCTGCCGGCATTGAGCTCTTTGTCATCGCTGCTGGTGGCCAAGTCAATGAGGCCAACCTGCGCGTGCTGGTGAGCAGGGGGCGGCAGGACGACATCTCCTACGCTCAGCGGCACCTGTTCCGCGTCCCAGACTACCCGTCTCTCCTGCGCGGGGTTTTCTACCAAACAGTTACCCGCAGGGTGTCCTTGCCGTAAATGCAGGGCCGTAAACAACAGGACCAACGTGTTTTAGATTTTTAGTCCCTGTATGAATATTCAGTCTCACTCATTTAACATACACTGCTTTCAAATACATTAAAAAAAAAAATCAAAAAATAAAAGCAAACTGTCACAAAATGATAAATGACTGTGGGGCAGACAAATTGAAAACATCTTGTCAAAACAACTCTTTTACTGAGAGTTTATTCCCCAGGGCGGACGATCTCCAACTCTGCGACCCAGATGCATCTACTGATCGGTGACCATCTGGTTTTAAAGAATATGTGGCAGGAAATATGTCTGCTTTGGAGATATAACTCATGGTAAAAAAGTCCCTGTTCAAAGCGGAGTGCTCCGCTCCTGGAGAGACATCAGTAATGACCACATAAAAAGCTATTTCTAGTTGTCATTTGGGCTGATTTCTACTCAGGTACTCTGCATCACTCTCAGCTCTCAGTTACTTCTTCCAACCAGTGAGGGTTGAACAATGGCTCACGTGAAGCTGCTTTTGTCTCTCCAGGACCGAAGCTGTCACCGTTTGAAAGATTCTGTTTTAGGCCCAATGTGGACTCACTTTATCGTTCTTGCCGCTCTTCACGTGGCGTCGGACATGTTGTGTAACAGTAATATAAAACCAAGTGAACAACCACATCTGTGAACGGTAACCATGCCCACTCACTTCTCCTTCATCTGCATGAGCTTGATTCAACAAATTTTCATCTTGAATGTGGCTGAATTATTCCAAAATCAGTTGGGCTCAAATGACAGAAACCTGTTCTTTATCATTTGAGCAACAAATAAGCTTCATTTGAACACACACACACATTAACACAGCTTTGTAATTCATCAGTGAGGCAGGAAAACATCTGTCATGGTTGAAAGTTGGAAGGGAATCCCAAAGGTACTCATAATAAAGGTAGCTTGGATAGCTATTGTTATTATGGTATTGCACTGAGCTCCATTTATTTTGTGCTGCCTAGCCCAAAGCCTAACCCTAACCACAACCATTACCGGTTCATGCCTAACCCTGTCCAAAGCCCAAACACACTCTTACCAGAACCCCAATGATATTCTGCCTCATCAGGACCAGGCTTTGGTCCACATAAGGGGGACTGGTCCCAGCTAGGTCAGTGATTATACCAAAGAAAGTTCCCATCAGGCAACAAAAACAAGGACACAAATGCACACACGCATACCTTTTTAGATCTCTACAACTGCAAATTCATGATATGTTGTCATCAGTGGCTCAGAGAGTCACTAGAATTGTCATTATCATTTGTGGTGCTATTCCTCTCGGTGTATCAGCATCTACCCATGTTCTTCAAGAAGATAATTTTTAGCTGGGGATGCACAGCCTTGGAAGTGTTGTAAGAGCTCCTTCAATAAAGGTTGCTACACTTACATGTCTCCGCCCACTTTTGTTCTTACATACTTGTACTTGCAATCTACAGCTTTCTGAATAAATATGAATTCATCCACTCTGTGTTTTACCACTTAGAAGTGACAGCCATTTAAACAAAGTATCTCTATTTTCAGGGGTTCAAAGGTGTGTGGACAAAGTGACATATTTGTAAATATGACCATAATTTTTTATTGCATGTATAAAAATCCTTCTCAGTCCATCACCGTCCAAAGTCTGGAGCCCATGAACATCATCAGATTGTAAGTTTCTTCTCTGACTTTCACAGCAGCCCCCTTTAGTTGCTGCTTAGTTGTGAGTCTTTCTCCTTTAAGTTTTGTCTTCAGGAAACTGAAAAGCACTGAGATCAGGCAGGACTGAGTAATTGAAGAGTATTTATTTTTTCGGACCATTAGCCTTCTACCATATGAAGCAGTTTTGCAGTATTTGGCTGAATGTGAGCAGAGAATATAGCCCAATACACCATAATACAGCTTTTTTTGCAACCCCAGTTGTAACAGACGGCACTGATTTGAAAATCTCATAAACCCTCATTTTATTCCCATTAGAACATAAAGAACATATCAGATGTCGAAACGGAAACATTTTATCATTCTAGCTGCTCAACAGTCTGGACCTTCACTGCCAGATTTCTTTATTTTACAATGCACCAAATGTTTTCTGTCGGTGAAAGGTCTGGACTGCAGGCAGGACAGTTCAGCACCCAGACTCTTCTCCTTTGAAGACTGCTGCTGTGATGGATGCAGTATGTGGTTTAGCATTGTCGTGCTTAGATATGCAGGGTCTTCCCTGAAAGAGACATCTGAATGGGACCAGATGTTGCTCTTAAACCTCTATGTACTCTTCAGCATCGATGGAGCCTTTCCAGATGTGTAAACAACTCCAAACCATCAGAGATGCAGGCTTTTGAACAGGCTTGCTCATAACATGCTGGATGGTTCCTCTCCTCTCTAGTTAGCAAGATATAGTGTCATTGGTTTCCAAAAAGGTTTCAAATGTTGATTCATCTGACCATAGAACAGTTTTCTAATTTGCTCACACCATTTTAGTTCATCTTTGGTCCAGAGAAGACAGCAGCATTTCTGGATCGTTTTCACTTACATCTTCTTTTTTCCATGGTACAGCACAGTGAACTGTGTTCACAGACAGTGATTTCTGGACCTGTTCCTGAGTCCATGCAGTGGTGTCAAGTAGAGAATCAGACCCGTTTTTAACACAGTGCTGCCTGAGGACGTGAAGATCACACACATCCAGTTTTGGCCTTCACCCTAGTCCCTCGCATACAGACGCTCCTGATTCTCTGAATCTTTAGATTATATCATGCGCTGTAGATGGTGGGATCTTCAATGTCTGTCTGATTTTATGTTGATAAACATTTTTCTGAAATTGTTCCACAATTTTTAGACCGACTTTGTTGCAGATTGCTGAACCTCTCCCCATCTTTACATCTGCCTCTCTGAAATGCTCCTTTTATATCCAGTCACGTTACTCATCTGTTATTAATTAACCTAATTAGTTGTCAAATGTTCTTCCATTTGTTTTTGATCTGTGCCAGTTAGTTTTCCAGCATTTTGTTGAACCTGCTCAAACTTTTTTGAGATGTGTTGCTGCCATCAAAGTCAAAATGAGCCAATATTTTCCATTAGATTTGCAAATCATTGCATTCTGCTGTTATTTACATTTTACACAGCGTCCCAACTTTTTTGTAACTGGGGTTGTATTTCAGTCAGTAGTCACATCGTCATTAGACACCAGTGAACCTATCCTATTAACAGCCATCCACGTTCAATGCTATAAAACTGCCTCCACCACCTTTGACACATGATGCTTTAAGTCATGACTTTACTTTCCTTGTCCATCCTTAGTTTTTCTTGCTATCATTTTGATAGAAATTTATTCTGGCTTCATCTGTTCAAAGAATCTGATTCCAGAACATGGGAAGATTTTTTTAGATGTTTTCTGGCGAATGTATTTCTATTTTTGACTGTTACTAGTAATTGGCACCTTTTAGTAAGCCCTCTGTATTTATATATGAAGACCTCTCTTGGTTGTAGATTTTGACGATGATGCACGTCTATCTTCTCCAGAGGATACTTTTTTTTTTCTTAACCAAGGAAAAGATTTTGCGTTCATCCACTTTAGATGTCTTCTGTGGTCTTCCAGGCCTTTTGTTACTGTTCACCAGAGTATTCCTTTCTTTTTTAAGAGTGAATCAAACTGTTGATTTGGTCACACCTAAGTTTTTTGCTTTTTCACTTACAGATTTGTTTTTTTGTTGTTTTTAGTGGTGGGATTTCTTTTGTTTGTTTGTTTTTAGGCTAATGATGGCCTCCTTTACTTTTTTTTTTTTTTCTTTTTGATTTTGTGGCTCCCAGTGGACTTTATTTACAGTAAGACAGTCTTTATAGTTTTGTAATTTTTATGTCTGAAAGGCCAGGCAGTTAAACATGAGCACCATGTTTCCTGCCGCCAAAAAAAAGAGTTGAAATGACAAAAATGGGACAGAGAGAAAAAAAGCTCTCTCACTGTCCAAAAGGACCTAACTGCAAATGTCCAAAGACATTTCTTTAAGATAGACATTCATTCTCTGAGGTTATTTCTTAGCAGGAACCAGTAAAACAAACGTAAATGAATTGCTTCAGTTATTAAGAAGCTAACATATCTATCCAAGTTAAAGAATAAAGTTTGTTTTAACACAAAACATGAACTTTCATTCAACTGTAGGTCACATGTTTTTTACACCGTAGTTGTGTGTCTTCTTTTTCTAAGCAGGATATGGAGTAAAAGTGGCTGCAGGAACAGCGAACAAGGGATTAATGAGAGCTAATAGACTCACTGAGTGCAACAAAGTGTCGCTTCAAGGTCTCCAATTTAACATTCAGCTGTCACCAAGTTATACGAGAAGGGACTCTATTAGAAAAAGGATGTGGAGCCGGAGCAATGTGTATACTTGGCAACAAATATCTTTTTCATTTTGAGGCTATCTTCCAAAATGACCACGAGCACATTAATCAGAAGCGAAATGTAGTTAACTACTGGATTTTTATTGACTTAGCAGTAAATTTAAAGAGACAGTTTGAATGTTTTTGACTCAGATCAACAACAATGCATGACATAATATGTGCCAATATTTATTAAACAAACTATTATGCCAAAATCGAAAGAAAAGGCGTGTGAAAAACGAATCATACCCATACTGCTCCCATAGGAATTAAGAGGCTAAGCACCTTAATTAGTTGATTTGATTTTTCCCCAGCTCTCTCTCTTCTGTTTCTCTCTCAAATGAACATGACAAAACTGCATCAGAGAAAGCCACAAAACCTTTAGAACAATATCCTTTGGACAGAGAAAACCAAAACAGACATATCTGACCTTAACGTGAAGCACCATGTTTGGCAAAAGCCAAGCAGCATATCAGCACACACACACCTCATACCAGCTGTCAGGCGTGGCAGTGGAAGGGTGATGAATTGGGCTTGTTTTGCTGCCGTGGGAGCTGGGGATCCTAAAGTCATTGATTTAACCTTAACCATAACTACTGAAGCTGTGGTGGAGAGGAGGACTGAAAAAAGCTGTTATCTATCATGGAAAACCCTCGCCACCCTCTCCACCACACACTGGGAAGACAACAGAGCTCCTTCTCTAAAAAAACTCAGACAGCTGTGTTGTTATCAGGACCGCTGAAGGAACTTCTTCCTACCTCCATGCCATAAGTTTGTCCAACATCTCTGCGGGACAAATAACACTCTGAATTCACTACCTCAGATATGCTACATAACGCGACCCACTCTGTAAATGCACTCTTCTACATGCACATCTAGTTAGACAACCAACAACAAATGACAAATACGAATATAGCACCTTTCTAGTCCGGGAACCACTCAAGTTTTAGTTCCAGTTTATTATTTATGAACACAGCCTGTACATCTTCATCACCAGCACACTTGATAATTTAGTCCTCCATTTTTGTAATTGAGCTTGCACATTTCATACCATGTATATTTGATAGTTTAGTCAACATACATACATGTGAAAATCAGTGTATTTCGTGACCTGCACATGCATAACCACTACATTTCATACTGGTACACCAGCAAACCCATAACAGAATGGCTGAAAGAGAACATAATCAGGATACTGAAATGGCTCAGATGCTGTCCAGACCTCAACTCAACTGAAACACTGTGGAGGGGCTTTGAGAGAGCAGTGGATAAATGAATACAGAAAAACTTTGATGAACTGAAGCAAAAGAACATCCATCCATCATCCAGACCCATTTTAGTCCTACACAGAGTCACAGGGATCTGCTGGAGCCTATCCCAGCTCTCTTCGGGTGAAAGGCAGAGGGTCCACCCTGGACTACTACTTCAAGCTATTGCTGCTAGAGGTTTTACTGCGAAGCTACTAAGTCGTGGAGGTACTGAGTATTGAAATCTTGCTTTGGATTTGTTAAATAATGACAAATGCAATTAATAATGACACAATGCAACATGCCATGTGTTGTTGTCCATCTGTTGTTGCATTTTAACACCTGGTAAGGGCACTTTTTTTTAATTAGCTTCGTCCCAACACAGAGGGCATTTTCTTTTACACATGACAGTCAGTTCTGGAGCCAGCTCCTTGTGACTGTCAGTAATAATGCACTTCGAGCCACTTCTGCAGTAGCTTGAAATATAACGATGGATAACTAGATTTGTTTTATGTTTTGTTTTTCTGCAGTCTGAGCCTCACAGAATTGGCTAGCATGGCTGTAATGTCTCTGTTTTTAATTTGCTTTGTGCAATGACAGATAATATCTGACATTACAAGGACCCCTGCTTTTAGATAAACAACTTTTTTGCATTGATTCTTATTCTATGGTGGCAATGTTTTGTCAATACGTTCTCTTGTCTTCTTAAATATGAGTAAACCATGTAATAAGCACAGGTAGAGATGCATTCAAATGCTGAAAGAAGTGCTGAAAGAAATGCTAAATGTTTCTTTAAAAATAAAAATAAAAATGTGATGTTTCAGCTCAAAGTATTTTTGCGGTTGAGTCCAGTTTGCCAGCAATCATCTGCCTGCTGAGGAGCCCTTGAGCAACATACTGAGAGTCCAGCAGCTCCAGGGCTGCTGTGCTGCAGCTGAGCTGGCCTCTCATCTTGTAGAAGGAATTCCTCGTGCAGAGATAAGTGCTGCATCGTGACAAACAGTGTTGTATCAGTTTGATTGTTTACCAGATATTGTGCTGATTTATGTAACTGCAACGTGATGTTATTTGCCTCGACTTTCCTCAGAATGTTTTATATCCCACTTTGACACTGATATTGAAGCAGAACTTCTGTGAATCTGCCTCAGTTTCCCAACACTCCTGCCTTCTCTCCTTTAACCCTGGAATTTGGAGCTGCTCTTCTGTCTTTGACTGCATACATCTGCGCGTGTCCGCTCACGCACTGCGTCTCCCATCAAAGTCATTCTTGACAGTCGAGAGCCAAACGGCTCTTTTCAGATAATTGCTTGGATGTCCCCGCATGTTCGTTTGTATGTTTGTCTGTTTGTTTGTATGAGCATATCCGTGTGCGTGGGTGTGCCCGTCACTGTTGGTGCATGTCTCCGTGCATGATTTACAGCATGTCTACACGTACTGTATATCTGTATAATTTGGGTGCATGTGGCTGTGCGGTTGTGAGGGACTGTTCTTTGGAAATTTCTCTTGGCTCTTCTGCAGCTTTTCTGAAATTTCCTCTTTGGCGCTGTGTTCTGAGGCCGTAGACACTGAACCTCTCTATCATCTCAGACTTCAGCAGCAACCTTTTCCCAAAGAAATTCACTGGAAATTTCATAGATTTGACACACAGACTTGACCATTTGCACCACATGCACCGTTTTGTACGCGTGTCTATGTGTGTCTGTGTGATACAATGAGATAATGACTCCCAGCTGCTTCGTCTGAACAGGAAGCACATCTGGAGAGAAAAAAAGAACCTAACAAAAGGAGGTCATCGAAAAACATTTTTAATGCTACATCCTTCTATTTCTTCTTAAATGCAGCTTAAAATATTCAAGATGTGGAGGTGGAAAGCATCACTTCCATACACATAAAGAATACTCCAAATAGCCCCCCAGTGCCATCACTTTTGTGTTACCTCTAAAGAGCATTTACACAGATCCCGCTGTTTGGTATTTGGATTTATAAATTAATTTATTTCATATTGTCACATTGGTGCCTGCATGTTTGTGCGTATTTGAGCAAACTGAACAAATGGAGGCCTTTCAGTATTTTTCTGTGGAACAGTGAGGGGAAAAAGTAGTGGCTATTTTTGCAGATTGGTGCTGTTTATGATTCTGGAAATGATTATGCAGAAATCCCCCCAGACTGAATTGCTCTTTTGCGCCATGTGGAAGAAATAAAAAAGAAAAGAAAGGAAAGGAAAAGAAAAGAAAAGAAAAAAAGAAGAGAAAAGAAAGAGGATGTGTGTGAGAGCAAGAGAAAAACTTGAGAGAAACAGAGACAGCGAGAGAAAGGCAGAGACTGGTTTACTCTTTTTTTTTATTTTTTGGGAGGAAGGTCATTCCTATTCTATGAGTCACACTTTTTAAGAGGGACCAGAACACCCCCACCCCCAGCTCACTCTCTCTCTCACACACACACACATACACATCATTACTCTACCTCCTTTGCCCTTTTCTTTTTAAGGAAAAAGTGTTTCCCGGCCAAGACAGAGAGAGGAGCTTCAGAGTAATAACTCTGGTCAGCAGCTGGCCTTTGCCTCCTCATCATCTTTGTTTCTTTCTCAGCACTTCTTCTTTTCATGTCCCCGGTTGGCTAACTGCTATCTCAACTCTCCAACCATCTTCAGACGAAGCATAATGCACAATAGCTTCACATGGTTAAAAAGCCCAAGGGACTAATTCAAAAGTTACACCAGCAGGTGCAGTGAGTGCCATTAGAGCAGTAGTATCTGATGTCTGATTTAGTGTTCATGTGGGAACTGTTTTTCTCTCTCTCACTTGTCCATCTCCATGATTATTTCTTCATTTCCATCTTGTTGGTCTGTCATTAATTGAATGCCTGTCACTGACATGGCTCCTGCACTCTGGACTGATGGTGGCCACATTGTTGCTCCAGTGGCAGATCAACACGATCATCAAAGATGAAAATGAAGTAAAACATCCTCAACAACTGTACAAACAAATGTAAATTTGCATGTGCAGATATGTGCAGACTTTAAATCACTTTACAAGAGAGACCTCCCACAAACCAAACACTTGAACTCAATACAAATGCGCTAATGGGCGGCTGGAGCACCTACGACGGTATAAACATGGTGAGCAGACTCATGGCCAAGCTGCAAGTGTTTACACCAGCTGTAAACTCTTCTTGCTCAGCCTACTAATTGCAAACAGACCGCCAGAGACTCAAGGGCCGGTTCGTATGTGTGTGTGTTTACGAGTATGGCGGGGGTTAAGTCTGCTCTTTATCCTGTTCTATTTTATTCTGCCACTCCACATGTTTGAGATCTGCTGCAAATACGCGCTATCTGGGGTGCACGTGTGTCGCTAAGCTCGCCATGAGTTCCTCTCAGGGCCACATCAATGAAGCGGTCACATCTCCGGATGCTGAACTGACAGTGCAGAGAGGGCAGGTTTATGCGCACCTGGCACCGTAGCTTGCTCCCGCATGGCACCGCGGACACACGCACGCGCGCTCACGCGGGTTTCAGCGGCGCCACGGCGCCCCCACGCGGACAGCCGCGCACTGTGAGGCGTTAGGGCGCGTAGAGGAGGAGGGATCAGGGCTTGGCGCTGGGGCTGGACCGGGACAGGAGGGCGAACGGACGGCTCTTCTGCGGGAAGTAAACGCGCATCCAGGGCTTTCTTCCTTCGTATCCCCCCTTTTCTTTGTCTGCTTTTCCTCTCCTGTGGACATGAGGAGATAACCACCTGAGGACTAGCCGTTTACAGCGTTTTGAGATTCTGAAGGATTTGGGTAAGTTGCACTTTTACGCACAACAATCTACCTAACACCCCCACACCCCCCCACCCCCCTTTAATTTTCTCCCACTTATATACGTCTTCCTCTTTGCTCCTCTCCTGTCTTTTGTGCCTTTAATTTCATAGTGGTGTTTTATCAGCCTACCAAAACTGCTGCCCAACAAAGTTTGGATTGGCTTCACCGCTCTGAAGGAAAAGAGGAAAAACTTATTTAGGATGCGGGCTCTGCATCTGTTGTGTTGTTGTCGGCCATCTCTGTTTATTTTTTTGCATGCCATTCACATGTGCAGTGACGAAATGCTATAGGGCCCATCACTGTCTAACCTGGCCTGGACAGTGGTATACTGAAGTTGGAACATCTGCAGGAGCGACTCCTCCGTGGGCAGCAGCAGACTGTCCGCTAGAGGGAGCCACAACAACGCTCGTGACTGGCGGTGGATGGAGTTGGGTGTCGTTCAGATAAAATGAGTAATAACAGGAGACTTGGAGTGAAGTGATGAGTGTGAAAATTCATTAGAAGAAGGATTTGATTTAGCTTTAAATGTGTCTTCATGTGCCATATTTATTATGATATATATATATATATATATATAATATATATATATATATATATATATATATATATATATATATATATATATACAGTCATGGAAAAAATTATTAGACCACCCTTGTTTTCTTCAGTTTCTTGTTCATTTTAATGCCTGGTACAACTAAAGGTACATTTGTTTGGACAAACATAACGATAACCACAAAGATTGCTCATAAGAGTTTTATTTAAGAGCTGATATCTTTTTTCCATGGTTTTCTTGATTATGACCTAAATCACCTTTTATACATTCAGTGTTTTCTTTTCTGTCTGTTTTAGTCACACGATGACGTTTAGTGGTACCAGGTATTAAAATGAACAAGAAAGTGAAGAAAAAATGGTGGTCTAATAATTTTTTCCATGACTATATATATAATATATATATATATATATATATATATATATATATATATATATATATATATATATATATATACATATATATATTATATATATATATATATATTGGAAAATGTCATTTAAGATAGTGCCGTTAAGTTTGTATATATGGCTCTCCATATAATTTTTTTCTTCCACGTGTCAGCAGAGCTATATTATTGACTGAAATTAAGTGTTTGTAACAGGGACACAACTCCCTTGAGGATAAATGCTATTAATTAACACCACTTTATCTTGTAGAAGTTTCACAGGGAACCTGTTTCAGCTGAGTTACAGAGCTATCTGGCTCTCATTACCAGTTTCAAACAAATGTGCATGCTTACATTTACACCTGTGATCAGTTTGAATTAACCAGTTACCTAAACATCCATGTCTTTGGACATACACACATAAAGAGAACGTGCAAGCTCCACAGATAAATTGCAAACCCAGGCCCTTCTGTCTGTGATGTTGCACCAGCTCGCTGCTCTCTGCCTCTGCCTAACTGTTTTGGGCTAATTTGATCAGATGTGCTGGGATGATGGGATATTTTGCATCTGTAAAACTGTCTGAGCAGTTAAATTAGTCAGCCAGCAGATGCAGTAAATGTGAGAGTGGTAATATCTCCTGCAGGCCATCATAGATCAGGCACTTTTCACATGGTCGCCAGCAACCACCTCTCTGCTCCCCAGATGTAGCAAGAGCCTGTTTATTTTCTCCCACAAACTGATTTTTACATTCGTTGCATAACATGAAAGAATGAAATGCCTCATTTGGTCAAATCAGAAACAGATTGATTTGTGTGAAAAAACTTAGTGGGTCTTGTTGAACTTCAGAAGTTGATGGCAGTAGTTGGGCAACCCTGACTGGTTTGGCACCATTATTGGTATGTTTGTCACTGACTCTGTCTCATTTGTTTGTTGGACCCTGGGGACGTTTTGAAACCTTTTACTTAACCGTGTGGCAGCCATTTGATTCCCAATGTAACAGTGAGACATTTGTTTGTGGAACAGTTGATTCGAAACAGGCGCAAAATCTATTAAAAACTAATGTGGAGCATTGAATTCAAAATTAACTAATGTAACAAGTAAAAAGAGTATAGACCAGCTGAAAGTCTGTACAGCTATGCGGCTATGCTATACTGTAATATTTTTTAATGATTTTATGATGCTTTAAAAAAAAACATTCTTGTTTGTTTCTGCATTTAAGCTTTAAAATGTTTGCTTGTTTGTTTTTTTAGTTTTTCTTAATTCTGTCTTTTTTATTTCACCATTTCATAAGTGACGTACTAAATAATTTTTAAGAGGAGTAAATGAGAAAATACCCTTACTGTCGTCGGTGTGTCCCGTTTTTCTGCGTGTCAGACAGGAGAAGACGAAGAAGATGCTGGGGTTAGAGTCCATCCTGCTGTGTCTTCTTTTCGGGGCCCTGACTCGTGCCCAGAAAGCAGAGTGCAGCAGTGAGTGACACAAAACTGAACTCCTCACAGCCACAATAACAGTGTTAGTGTTCCATATGAGTGATAAATCTGTTTGTTTGTTGTGTGTTTGTGTTACTGCAGCGAAGAATGAATGCCCCATAGACCTGTACTTCACCATAGACACGTCTGAGACCATTGCTCTGCAGGAGTCGCCCCCTGGAGCGCTGGTGGAAAGCATCAAGGTTCAACACCATTCTACACTTTCCAACATGTTTTCCATAGCAACCCGTTTGAATGATAATATCACAAAATAAGGTGCAACTCACACAATAAATGTGCTTGACCTTGGTGGGTTATTTTTTAGTGCAGATTAATGCACACCTACTAAATATTTTGGAAGTAACACATGTAAATTACTACATGAGAGTAATGTAACTTGCACCGCTGTCACTTTGTCATTATTTTTCCAGTAAACGTTTTAAAACCGGGCTGACAAGTCAAACATTAATTAAAACCACCACCACCAAACATTGTAGACTCGGACTAGTGGCCACTCAACATTGATTACTGTCATCCTTGTTAGCTAGATAGCAAATAATTTGGCATAAACTGATATCAAACATGGAAATGTAGCCTGGCTGATGGGCATTGACATAAATATAGAGTCAAATTACAACTTGAACAGTTATTGTGAGTGATGAAATATGGTAATAGTAAAAAAAAAAAAAAAAAAAAACATTCTGGAGTTTACACAAACCGAGCTCTATTATTAGATCATAAGTAGTGTAAACTTTTGTTAAAAGAGCAAAACATGAATTGAAGCAGTTTTGGGTTCAAATGGAAGATGTGTTAGCACCAAAATGGCAATTAATGTAAAGGAGGCTACGGAGCAATGTCAAATTAAATGACAATGACAAGATTCAAGCATGTAATTAAAATAAAGTAATGGAGTGGGTAGGGTCACCACAGACAAACCGAGGTCAGTTTTATTTTATGAGTGTAGGAAAGCGTATTAAAAAAGACTGTTTTTAGATGCATCTCTGTCTATTTGGTGCCATCTTGTCATAAGTCTGTACAAGTTGACTATCGTGCAAACTACTGTCAATAGATGCAAAAGGAGAAGAGTTCATGGCTTCTTCTTATAACACCTGCCTATTTTGTCATGACCAGGCCATGAACCTCTCCTCCTTTGATGTCTTCTCACAGTAGTTTGTGCAACATCAGTAGTCAGCTTATAGAGACTTAAAAGTGACAGTGACTGGACACAGACATCTGTACAAATAGCTTTTTTATACATTTTTTTTTTGTACACATGAAAAGTTTAAAGTTCTCCCAGTTTGCCTGTGGGCACCCTATCACACTATCATAACCACTTAAGTGGAACTAGATTTCTGAGTCTTGTTGGAGGCTTAGAAATAGATATTTATTTTGACATAGTTCCATTTCCCCCTGTGCTAACGTTAACTGCTGTTTTGCTGCAAACGCGTGTACTATTCTCACTCAAAACTGGTTTAACGCCTGTCATTTTAGGTCTTGAATGAAAGTTTACTCCTTACCATGTAATAACTCAATAACCATGGTTTAACTCTGCTATGTCCCTTTAATTAAGCATAATGTGTCTCCTTGGGTTTAAACATTTTCACTGCAGACAAACAAGCTGTTTGTTATAACCATAAAACTTGAGTTTGCACTCCTGAAAGGCTCTGTCTGTTAAAGTGATCACTTACTTTTGTCTGGTTGGCTTTTCACAAGCACTATCAGCTCAGGATGCCTAGATCAGTTTACACTGATTTGATTGGCAGACTAGAGGCAAACTAGTAAACCAATCCAAAAAAGAAAGGAAAAAAAAACATTAATCTTGCTATCATAACTATTGCATAGTGAAAGAATGACGGCATCATGAAGTTTGGATTCCTGAATGTAACCCAACCAAGTAACTTCAGTGGCCACCCCTTAACATGTTGTTTAATCTTAACCTTGTATTTATGAAGAGCATAAAGGTTGAGTGAAATTGAAAGAGAAGAAAGAATAGGTCAAAAAGAGAAAGGAAAAAAAACTCATTAAAAAAAAGAAACAGTTGTATTGTGGTCTCAGACTGCAGTCCCACAGATCAAAGTGCTGTGTGTACCAGCTCCGTTTTCCTTCTAAAGTGGAGCGGCTTGTGTGAATAAACACTTCGTGATGATGTTTGCTACATCAGTATGAATGGTTGACATCAGCCTGCCAGTAGGCAGAATAGTACCTACTGGTTCATTTGAATGGAAAGAACGTGCATTGACTTGCTGACTGGTACGACCACAAGAAAGCCATTTTCAAAATTTGAGTGCATCCTGCCAAAAGAATGGAGCCCATCGGCAGCAGCGGTTCCTTTTGGGCCTCCCTAGCCGTGATGATGTTGCACTCAGTGTCATCCCAGCAGCATGTGGTAAAGAAATAAATTCCTGCACAGTAAAAAGATGCAACGTCACAGGAATGAATGTTATATAACACATTAAGGCTTGTTTACCGAGTAGAATGCATAAAAATTTAACTCCTTTGTAATCGCCATCATTTTTAATTTTAACTCAAATTTTTAAAAAAAAATCACTGTAACCGTAAATACTTCCAACTGCATCTACAATATTTTATTATCTATTTATTTATTAATGGCTTCTCCCAAACATTGTTGTACAATTCAGTTTTGCTCCAGCTGATAGCTTCTCAATGGAAATGAGCCACTGGACAAAATTTCACTCACCAGGTCTCTTCTGGCCGTGACAAACCAAAGAGAAGTTCTGTTACTTAACCCGGGCAGTGATACTCATTTGTACGTGGCAGGTGACAACAGTGGCTATGTTACAAAATGCATTATGTCTTGTTACAGAAATTCACTGAGCAGTTTGTAAGCCGCCTGAATGATGAAGAAATCAAAGGCGTGGTACGGATCAGCTGGAATATCGGTGGACTGCACTTCTCCCAGACACAACAGGTTTTCAGTCCCTTCACATCCAAGAATGATTTCATCACTGTGAGTGACTTAGACCCACGCACACACACACACACACACACACATTAACTTGTATAGCTTTTCTTATCAGGACATTGTTTTCCATTCACTGTGACAAGTGAAACGCTGCAGTGACATATCTGTTAAACACGTGTAAATGATGTAACCAAATGTGAAATCTTGAACAGAGTCCCAAGTTAACAATGACATTTGATTTTTTTTTTTTTTTTTTTTGTGACTGAGTGTAAATGAATAACAGTAATACCTCTGCTTATCTGCTATTTAATGTTAAAATGGTAGTGATTGGGACCACAGCCTTGATAACACTCATAATTAATGAACACAGTCTTGGTTGTAGGCTTGAGTTTAATGGAGAAAACATGTGAGTGAAATCGGTGTTCTCCCTTAACTCTCCAGAGGGAGTATAAGCAAGACATTTGTGAGGTAACAACCAACCTCTGACCGCCTTTCAATCTATACTATTTTTTCTCTAGGCTCTCAGGAAAATCCGTTATTTGGGCAAGGGCACCTACACCGATTGTGCCCTCAAAGCCATGTCCGAGGAGATGCTTCGCTCCTCGACCCCTACGGAGCTCCGTTTTGCAGTGGTCATCACTGATGGCCATGTGACTGGAAACCCATGTGGGGGTATTAAGGTGGCAGCAGATGATGTTCGCGAGAAGAGCATTCAGATGTTTGTTGTGGCAGCATCTACAAACATCGATGAGACAGGGCTGAAGGAGATTGCCAGCTTCCCCGCTTCGGTTTTCAGGGATGACTTCATGGCTGTGGATTTGACCCAGGGTAGACCCAGAATACATACAGAGACGATTGACCGCATCATCAAGACAATGGTAACACACGGACATTTGCAGATTTTAAACATGGTTATTGACCCTCCCGCTCACACTTTGTTTCTTGTTTTCATAGAAACATATTGCATATACAAAGGTAAGACAGAATTGTCAGAATTATCTTTAATATATTATCGCAAACAAATAATCAGACAGTCAGCTACTCATCTGTATAGCTACTAACTTTCCTTATGTTCTACATAATGCAGTGCTATAAAGTTTCCTGCCTGGAGACAGAAGGACAATCTGGTCCTAAAGGCCACAGAGGACAGAAAGTAAGTTTTACAGACACATTTATGGTTCCCAGCAACCACGGTGCCCTTTTTATCCACACTGATGTTATCTGATTTGAATTTGTTGACTTCAGGGAGCTAAAGGAGACATTGGTGAACCAGGACTAAAAGGACAAAGGGGTCGCCCAGGAGACCCAGGCATTGAGGGTCCTATCGGTCAGCCTGGTATCAAAGTAAGACTTTCCCCAAACCGTAATACTGGGCAGTACAACGGACATTAGTGTTGTTTCAGATAATATTTGGATACACAACTTTTCCTTTCCTCTTCCTGTAGGGATCATATGGAGCGAAAGGCGATAAGGTAAGGCTTCAGCTGGCCTTTTTGTAGACCAAAATATTTCCTTACACTGATTGAGATGTCCAGCGATCAGTTCATAGATGAATAGATTAAATGTGGTCAAATCTTAATGGATAAGCATTTACTGATCATCTGTCCAAACTACAGGGAGAGATGGGAACTCAGGGGAAAAAGGTACGTTTTTTTACGTCTTTTTGCATTTTTTCAACCTTTTAAATATTGCAACTGGATCTTTCCCTGACTTTTGCTGTTTTTTGTCATTAGGGTGTGACTGGCATTCCAGGACGCAATGGGACAGATGGACAAAAGGTACGATATTAAGGATGAGCTTTTACCCTGCACTTTGAGAAGCCTCTGCTCTTAAAATGGCTTTTGATATTCTTACATAATATAATTCTTAGTCATTTTCCTTGTTCTCTTGATCTCAGGGTAAAATTGGACGGATTGGTGCTCCAGGCTGCAAAGGAGACCCAGGTGACAGGGTATGACGATTATGGTGTAAATCTATTGGAACATCTGTAATGTGGTATGACATGTGATATGGTCTATTTATGGGCCTTGATAAATGGGTTTCAGGGTCCTGATGGTCACCCTGGAGACGTTGGAGAGCGTGGCTCCTCTGGAGAGAGTGGAGAGAAGGTACACTCTCTTCACCACCAGCTGTTAAAAACAAATTCATTACCCACCCATTTTAACTGTTTGATTATCTCCAGGGTGATCCTGGCCGCCCTGGAAAACCTGGTCCCACTGGCCCACCTGGAGAGCCTGGACCAAAGGTAAACAAGAAAACAGGGACAGCGATGGCTGTCTTTTGCAAAATAGTAGGGTAGTGGTCTTTTAGAAATTGTGTTGGAGGGAAAAAAATATTAATCCTGTGTGCTTCATCTGTAGGGAGAAAGAGGAAATTCTGGATCACCTGGCAGTCCTGGGAATAAAGGAAACCCTGTAAGATGCATCATATAAACAAATATATCCTAAAAATCATTCTCATTCATTTGCATCTAGAGGCTTATCTGTTGGTGTTTTATTTTCTTAGGGAATACCAGGACGTCCAGGAGCCAGAGGGGAACCAGTAAGAATACCTGATTCACTTGCATCCAAATCTCCGAACACGTCATGTCTTTATGTTGGTGGCGTCAATGGTTGTTTCTCTTTTTCTAGGGGAGAAGAGGAGACCATGGGCCAAAGGGGGCACAAGGACCAGATGGTGCTCAGGGAGACAAAGTATGAGTTTATGTACATAACAGAACATGTCTGAAAAATGATGAACTCTTTGCATGGGCTCAAATCATTTCCCTCCTGTTGTGCATCTTTAATGAACCAATAGGACGCTTAGGGCTGACTTTTCTGTGTAACAGGGTGAAATGGGGCCAGAGGGCCTGAGAGGACTTCCGGGTGAATCAGGAAACAAAGGGACAAAGGTGTGAAGAACTCTTTTCTCACATGTTAGTCTTACAGGATATGATCATAAGATGAACACATAGCTTTATTTTATCCCCCAAAAAACATTTTAATCTTCCTTTGACCTTAACAGGGAGACAATGGCTTGCCGGGCCCCAGGGGATCAGCAGGGGCACCAGGAGAGTCTGGGAGAAATGTAGGTTGTACACATGGGAGTCATATCAGAAGGTTTACTAAAGATACCTCAATCAACTTATTTTAACACTGTTTAACTTTAGGGTACCAGAGGAGACCCTGGTGATGCTGGACCAAGAGGGGAGCCTGGAACCCGTGGACCAAAGGTCAGTATGTGTGTCACAGCATTCTTGCATCATCCTCTGTTTTAGGTCTTATTTGCAGTTCTTCATCTTGACCGTATGGTTCGTCTCTTCAGGGAGACACTGGAAGACCTGGCTTTAGCTATCCTGGAGCAAGAGGAGAATCGGTAAGAAATATAACACTATCACCCCTCACATTATCTAACTACACTTAGCTGACACAAATTGTCTGACCACTGATCTGCAGGGTGAAAGGGGGGAAAAGGGCAATCGTGGGCCTCGTGGCAGCAGAGGAGAGTGTGGTCAAAAGGGTGAGCCAGGAGATAAAGGAGGTCCAGGAGAGCCAGTAAGTTATTTCTTTTTTGCAGTTGCACTTATCTTTTCATTTAAGGTTATGAGTCAGTAATAACTTTGCTTATAACAGGGGGAACCAGGGTCCCAAGGGGAGCCTGGACCAAGGGGAACCAGAGGAGATCCTGGGGACAAGGTAAGTGTCTAAAAATATACCAAACAGCATTGTCTGATATTCACAAAGACAACAACACATAGAGGATCCATCTTTGTGCTCTCTCCCCCTACAGGGGTACCCTGGTCCCGAGGGAGATCCTGGCCTCACTGTGAGAATGTTTGATCATACATTTTATCATTTTAACGAAAACACATCAAGGAACTGATTAATATAATCATGCTTTTCTATTTTTTTTCTCCAGGAATGCGATGTAATGAACTACATCAGGGAGACTTGTGGCTGCTGTGGTGAGCTTAGTTATCGCCATAGAAATACACATTATATGGAAACACTGATCGAACCTCAGATCCTTATAAAGTGTGTCTTTATCTGCAGATTGTGAGAAACGTTGTGGACCCCTGGACATTGTGTTTGTTATCGATAGCTCAGAGTCTGTGGGTCTCACTAACTTCACCCTGGAGAAGAACTTTGTCATCAACACCATCAACAGGCTGGGGTCCTTTGCCAAAGACCCCCAGTCACAGACAGGTAGATCTGCCTGTCATAGCGGTCACGTGTGATTTAAAACCTGTCAAAATCACTGATATGTTAAGCATGTAATAACTGAGTCACTTGTTTTCCCAGGAACAAGGGTTGGAGTTGTTCAGTACAGCCACAGTGGAACCTTCCAAGCAATCAAACTCAATGACCCCAAGATTGACTCACTGACTGCTTTCAAGGTGTCACTAACACACAGACAAAAATAAACATTAACATATATAGGAACAAAGTTCAAATTAACCAAAGCTGATCAGAAATGATGTTCCATTTATGTATGGCAAAGATATCAAGATATCACATTCATATATTCTCTCCATCTCACTGAGTCACCCTGACATTTGTGAATTCAATCTGATATGCTGAAGTTGGAAGACCCAACAGAGCATTCACCTGCTCCTGCTGTTGTTAAATGAATACCAAGATTGAACTAATCTAATATTGGAATTCAAGACTGAACTAATCTAATACCGACGAGAACTAGTTTTGTGATGTTTCCAAAGATTCATCAAAACTGTAGGTCACTGTAGCTCTGTACTGTGCCATCCTGTCAGAAATACCAATGAGAATCCCAAATAACTATTAATGTGCAACTGAAAATAGTCCCCAACAATATTTCTTTTGGTCTAATTTGATAGATATGTTTCAAGCTTCAATGTCCCAACTGGTGAAAGAACCTGCTTTCAGTTTAAGACTAAGGGCCCTATCTTGCACCTCCTGCTACCCAATACCCAATACCCATTACCTGCAAATTTCAGATTTAGGAGCCTCTGCCAACCGCAAACGCAATCTTCCACCTCCCAAAACCTGCTACCCATTATGCCGACTCCCTTAAGCACATTGTGGGCGCGGCAATGGGCGTGTCTCTTGCGCTTTTCACGAATTCGGTATCTTGCGGTACCTTCCTCCGGTTATTCCAGGCAAAGTAGACAGGATCACCACTCACGTTGCCGTCAGTGCTGATCTTTTCCTCGTCTAAATGACAGGAACATAGCCTAGAATTTCTCGTGAGGTTCAGCATGTCGACATTCTTCTCCATTTTGTCCTTCCCCTCATGCTGAGTCAGTGCTTTCATCTTCTCTGCACTGAGATCTTTCGGCCACATTAGCCACATCACATCAGCTGTGAAAGGATAGATGTGTAACGCTTTGATCTCTTCGCTTTGAAGTGACATCACAGTAGTACAGTAGTATAAAATGACGTAAAATGAATGATCTGTATCACTTGTTTTGTGGCTTCGTTCAGATCACGAGCAGAATGAATTAGAAGTTCAAGTTCCAACGAAGCTCTTTAATTTCAAATGGATTTTTAAATCGCATTTTCATTAATTTTGCGGTGGTCTCTATTCTGAAATGATGCTCTGAGAGTTGGTTTCAATGAAAAATATGCTACAGTTGTCTTGTTTCAAACTGTTTTAATCAGTTGAAAACAAGGCTGGGGATAGTACAAGAGGATTCTTATGAATATTAATGATATGCAAATGTCTTACCTCTGATTGGCTAACTGCACTGTGACCCTCCCTCTTGTAGGTTCTCCTTCAGTGCTGGGTTCTGCTGTTGGCTTCCGTCAACTTAGAGATAACGGGCAACAAATAGCAAAGCAATTAATTAATTAATTAATTATTTAAAGACAAATAGATAATGGCACGAAGCAAAGAAGCTGAGCTCTGATAGCAACTTGGCCCATTAGTGTATGGACATGCTTGCTTTTCTGTTTGGGCTATAAAAATGTTGCCACATTGAGCATGTTACAAGGTAGTTGCTAATTATATAATTTGTTGTTGAACGCTCATTTTAGCTTGAAAGATTAAAGATTTAGCAAGCTAACGTTAGGGCAGAAGTTACTGAGTGGTTATGGACGACGTTACCATACCTATAGCTTGTCCCAATGTCATGCATGCTATAGCCTACTAACGAATAGAATAACGTGCTTTTGAAACAACAACTGTAGTTGGAAAAAAAAATTGTATTTTACTTACAGCCTGTGAGCTGGTGGTCGATCCTTATGATGGCACAGATCCAGGTTTCAAGCACAACTTATTGTCTTACTGTCGGCACCGTATTTTGAATAATCACTTTGGTTGAAATGATCAGAACACACATGTTGCGTTATCCGTCGCTGGTGGTGTTCCGAAAATAAGTTCCAACCATTTCTTCCATAAATCTTCTTTCTTAGACAGTCCAATGTAGATTTGTCAGTGTTGCAAACAGCACGGTCACAAACTTCCTCTGTCATGTTTTTAATTGTTAGCACCTCTTTGTTTGCTCGTAAGCTAGCTTTACATCAACAAAACTTACTTCTAAGACTTCTTTCTAAAACCAACCTCAGTCTTCAAAATAACCATCTAGAAATGTTTTGAAGATATCTATTTTCTTTTCAACGTGTAACACATTGATACATTGCACTGTTCTCTCCATCTTTCAGGAAGCAGTGAAGCGCTTAGAGTGGATTGCTGGTGGAACATGGACTCCCTCTGCTCTGAAGTATGCCTACGACAACCTGATCATGGACAGCCGAAGAGCCAGAGCCAATGTCACTGTTGTTGTTATCACTGATGGACGCTTTGACCCAAGAGATGATGACTCCCTGCTCACATACCTGTGCAGGTGTCTGTGCTGTTGTTGTTGTTTTTTTGTTTTTTTTTCCATGCAGGACTACAATTTGTGACAATGGGAAAAGTTTTATCTCTGTGCTCATATTTGTGCTTGTGTGTCCTGGTCCATATGAACAGTGATCCCAGTGTTGATGTGAGTGCCATTGGTATCGGAGACATGTTTGAGCAAGTTGAGGAGAATGAGATTCTGACGAGCATCTCCTGCCGGAAGAACAATAGAGTGATGGGCATGAGGCGCTTTGCAGACCTCGTGGCAGAGGAGTTCATCGACAAGATTGAGACTGTGCTCTGCCCTGGTAAACTCATGCAACAGAAACAATATTTATGTGGACTATGATAAGTTTTTTCGTATCTGACATTGTCTCTGTCTTTGCTAGATCCTGTCATCGTGTGCCCTGATCTGCCTTGTAAATCAGGTAAGATTTTAAAACAGGCTATAATCTTCTGATCACTGTGTTCTTTTATCTATATAGCCTTTGAAAGATTTAGACTTGGTGTACCAGTTTTATTAAGGGTCAGTAAGCTTCAATTGAAGTAATTTTCAAACTGGGTCTTAAGATTGCACTTCTCTTGTCAGACTTGAGGGGCAGTTTGGGACAATTTCTACATTTTTGTGAAACTTGTTTTTTTCTGAATGCCTTTGAGGTCCTGGTTTCAACCCTGTTTTTTTTTTTTTTTTTTTTCAAATCAGTGTGCCTTGTGCCTCTCTGTGACAGAAGAGTTTCCGCTTCCCCATTGAGGGTGGCAAATAAATACAGAAATGAACACTTTGTGCTAAGTAGCTCCTTTGAAGCATACTGACACCTTTTAGCTATAACATGTAGACACATTGTAACTTGTTATCAATGTCTTTAAATAATTATTAACCTGTTAATCATGGGTCAACTCGGTGTGCCTCCAACTTCATAACTGGCTGTTTTGGTGCGTTTGTGGGACCCCGCCCACAATTTTATTCCACCCGCTTGTTGCAGGAGGGGGCGTCATTGAGGGCGAAGCCCCACCCCCCTGGAAGGCACTTGCTGAGGAAGGCAGCCCCTCATTGGTCCCCACCTCTTTGGAGGGTGTGGCCAACCTGCTGAACGGCCTGAGTGAGCAGCAGTACGGGGTTGGCATAGCAACCATGGCGTACACAGCCCAGAGAGCCAAACTGACCCAGGGAGAGGACAGGCAGCAGTGGACTCAGCTGTTCATCGACTCCTTCAAATATGTCTATGGAGACATTATGGGAGACCCAGAAAAAGCCCTCGGGCTTTGCTAGCGCTAATACACTAACCACGCTACCTCACCATTATGGATGCCAATGACAAATGAGCTTTCTGCTGGACAACGAATATATTATATCAAAATAGCAGGCTTCTTCTTTTTTTTTTTTTTTTTTAACTGTGCAGGTGGAATACACATCGGGGCTAAATCAGAAGAATTGCATGACATGAAGCTGGTTCTGTCATTAATTTTCAGAGCAGCCCTGTGTTTTGTGAGCATATATGTGGATTCATGCTGTGTCTCCTCAGAATATTTTTGAATGAACATGGAGTCCGGTTTCTATGAGAAATATGTCAATAACACATACATATCACTTCTTCCATCTCAGTGGAGGGGCACTTTCCGTTGAAACGGAAAATGGATGACACTCATTTATTTAAGGCAGATTAAACTATAGAGCCATTCATGTCACTCTTGTACAGCAGCTCTGTGATGAAGCCTCCTTTCCACTGTGAGTCACGAGCTCGCTGAATAATTCTGGCATTTTCTTTTGCTGTTTTGCACATAGCCATGGTTACGGCCTTTATTTTTTTTCTTGTGAACAAATCATGTTAGTTAAAAGCTATTACATGTGGAAAATAGCTAGTTACACATGCATATCACAGTATTAAGCTTTTGAGTCAAATGGACGTATGTTTGATTGAGTTGGCAGTTACAGTAATGGAAATGTTGTGTAATACACCCTTGGCCGGTGCATGTTTTTCTGCATGTGGCTTGGCTTGTAACGTAGGGTGACCAGAGAGACATGACCACTTTGTGGATTTAACCAAGTATTTTGTTATCAGCTCTGTGACTGCAACTATCTGATGTGAACAATGTTGTTTTGTTAAAAAAAAAAGAAACATATTAAAGTTTTTATTCAAGATAATAAAATGCTAGATCAAACTCAAACAGTTCTGTCTTGATGTGGCCATTGCTAATCTGTGTGATTTCCTCCTCTCAGCTCAACCGCTGCTAGCATGTATGGATTTATGGCATCTTGTCATGTCCTTTTTTTCTTTATTTTCCTTTAGTTCTGACTTTTGAACATCTGCTCTCCAGCTGTAGCTCATGAATACCCTGCTATGTATGTATATGTGTCTGTTCCAGAGCCTGCCGTGGCAAGCTGTGTCCAGCGGCCGGTGGACGTGGTTTTCCTGTTGGATGGTTCTGAGAGGATGGGTCTGGAGAACCACCGCAAGGCCAAAGAGTTCATTGAGAATGTGGCCCGCCGCCTCGTCTTGGCCAACGACCCATCAGACGAGAAGAATGCCCGTTTGGCTTTGCTGCAGTACGGCAGCCCTACAGAACAAAGGGTGGAGTTTCCTCTCACACATGAGCTCGCTCAGATCTCGGATTCATTGGCAACTGTGAACTATATGGATTCCTCTTCGGCTTTGGGCAGCGCTATCATCCATGCTGTCAACAATGTGGTGATCGGCACTACAACGGTAATGTACAATCTTAAATTTGGAGCTGTAACTTTCTTGTGTTCAACAACGCTCTGTGGATTTTGCCATTTTGTAGGGCTGTCAGAATAATATGAACAACAATTTGTTATGCACCCATTGTATCCCGCAATGCATCAGTCAGGTAGAGTATAACCGTTGTTCACTAGACTAATTTACTTAACTACATATACTTGCAAAAGTCTAAATATTTGTCTGCAGCTATACAACTGCTTCCAAACCGTAATGAGCTGTTGCATCTGGGTGACTGACAGTAAAAACTCAAAGAACTCTAAGAAATCAGGGAAAAGGAGGGATTTACAAATATAAAAGCCAAATATATGACATCATTAACACATAAACGGGGGAAAATGGTTTCAGTGTGCTAAAAGGAACACGTCATGAGAATGATTTTAGTGATGAATCATGATGATACTGAAGGTTTAGTATGAAGTAGATCCAACAAAACATAAAAAAGATGACTGCCTGAACAGAACACCCACATTTCCACAGTCATTGACAAAATTGGGTTTTATGTCAATGAAATAACCAGAGGAGATGAAAGTTATTAATTCTACAGTAAATGCAGAGATTTACATTGAAATGTTGTAAACTTTTCACATTCAGTCAAATGAAAGCGGTTTTGGTGACAATGAAGTTTTCATTTTTCAGGGTTTCAATGCATCTCACAATCGAGCAAAGTGTTAAACTTTACTTCGAGAAAGATTGATTAACTCAGTGAAATGGCCAGAAAAATAATTCAAAAAATAATTCATCCAGACTGGTCAAGAATACTGCTGGCGTTAGTAAAATCCATGTCAATTCTCAAGCTGATTACAATTCTTCTTCTTTTTTTTTTTGGTTCATGATTACATTATTTTCCTCAACCGGATGTAAAAAAAATATGATATGAAATTACCAGTTTTTTTTTTTTTTTATTTGAATAATTTCAATGAATCTATTGTTTATTTTCATTTTTTTTCCAAAGCCAAAACAGTCAGCAGTCAAATCAAATAGTTTTGAGGCTTCTCTATGATTTCTTTTTTGTTTGTTTTTTTTGTCATACAGGATAAAATAGCTCCTCCAAGAGTGGCGTTTCCATATTTTTAGCTTGGAGTTATGGGATGGTGAATGATCTGAAACAACTGTGCACTGGCCTCTTTTGGCATTTTCTTAGAAATTTACTCTCAGCTAACATGAAAACAAAGTACTTTCCCAAGCTATGAAATGCTTCCCTTAATTAAGAGTCTGTACCCAGGGAGGGTTGAGTATGGTTCTTTCTGAGGTTAATCTATATACAAACGCAACTAAAGATGACAATTTTCCTTATTATCATTTTTGCACTAACCTAGACTATTTGTCAATTACATATTTCCTAAAATGCTGAAATAATCCTTTAATGTTGTGTTTGTAGCGCAATGAACGATTGTCACGCCGCAACGCTGAGGTGGCCTTCGTCTTCATCACTGATGGCATCACAGCCAGCGAGCAGCTGGAGGAGGGCGTGAGTGCCATGAGGAGAGTAGGCGGCATTCCCACGGTGATCGCCATGGGAGGCGACACCGATGAAGAGGTGCTGCACAAGGTGACTCTGGGTGACACGTCAGCCATCTTTAGAGGAGAAGACTACACCACGCTGAACAAACCTTCATTCTTTGAGCGCTTTGTTCGCTGGATATGCTAGTGAGGAACTAAAACGCTCTACACAATAGAGTTAGAAGCCTAGAGCAACAGAAGGGCCAGCTCCTTCAGTGTACACGTAAACACACACACGGAGACACCAGACACACCTCTGTGAGCATTATCATTCCTGGATGTGAGGCACTGAGATGGCTACAGATCCTGTTGTTGTGGATTAGAATTTGTTTACAAAAGCCAAAATAACCCATGCAGGAACCACACACTGACACACACACACACACACACAAAGACATCTGATACCATTTGACACTTCTATCTTATCGTTGGCACTTCAAACCAAAGACACTCAAGCTATCCCAGGACAGGGTCCTATGATTACTGAATGTGTACTAAGCAAAACGTAGGATTTCTCTGTTTGTTTTTTTTTGTTTTTGTTTTTTCATCATTATGTTCATTTTCCAGGAACAAATGTCTCTCTCTCTCTCTCACTGTCTTTCTCTCACACACAAACACTCAAACAAACACACACACAGTCTCTCAGAAAGTCATTTTTACATTCACGGTGCTAAGGTTTAAAAAAAGAAAAGAAAAAAGCCATCTGAGCATATGTGAAAACTTTTTGGTTTTTTTTACATCATGATATGCTGTAATCATTATAGTTTGTTCAGGGCATAAAAGCATGTAAACTTGTCTTCTCTGGGGGAAAGGCATTACATAAATCTCCCATCTTCAAACACACAAAGATCTCTGACAGGTACACACATTTGCCGTGGTCAGTTACAAACCACACAAACATGAAAGAACCCAATCTGTATACATTAAGTTCAAATAAAGCTTAATGTTGTGACCCCTCCTCCAACACTGTGTGTTGTTTTTTTTGCAATATGTGCACTGCATCCTCTTTGTGGCGTGTTTACTTCTTTTCTTATTAATAGATAACTGGGGCAGCCCGACCACCTGCAGAATATGACGTGTAAGGGGGCAGGACTCACATTCATCTGGGGCTTTGCAGACATATGTTTTTCTCTCTTCCTCCATTTATTCCAGTTGAAATAGGTGGGATCACCACTCGTCTCGCAGTCAGTGTTGATCTGTTTTTTGTTGAATTGACGGGAATACAGCCTGGTATTTCTTTTTCGCAGTTCAGCACATCGATAGTCTTCCACGTTTTGTCCTTACCCTCATGCTAAATTGACACCTTCCAAGTCAGTGGGCGTTCACATAGTTGCTTCAAAACTGGAACTATTGAACATGACATGAAAAAGCCCCAAATGCAGCGGTAATGACCGGTTTTGACCAGTGCTGCCACCTAGTGGATACCATTTTCATGGTACTCTGGTTTCATCTATTAAAGGTGGGGTAGGTGTTGTTTGAAAAAACGGTTCCAACAATCCAACTCAAGTGAGATTTTGAAAATATACACTCCCTCCCTCCTCCCAAAGGCTCCGCCTCCTCCTCTTCAGCTCACCCCTCGAAACCACGCCTTCACACGATTCACGACTACATGAACCGCAGGGAGGGAGGGAGGGGTGGGTGGGAGTGCATTGATATTTGATGGACGTATTATGCAGCCAATCAAAATAGTGATGATCACTATTTTGATTGGTCAGAGTTTTTCTCTGATTATACCCTCTAGACTGCAAACATTTTATTTCAGTGGGTGCAATGGGAATGTGAAAAGGTTTTCAGGCAATATTGTAAAAAGTGTTGAAAAAAAACAACACCTACCCCACCTTTAAATTACTGTAACCTGATCAAGTAAGACTGAAGGGAGGAATCAAGTGTCGCAAAAAACAATAATGATAATTTAAAAAAAAACCAAGGTGACAGAAAGACAGCAGTAACTTAAATAACCACTTGTTACAACCAAGGTAGGCAGAATACCCTCTCTGAACGCACACAACAGATGGGCAGATGCAGCAGCAGAAGGCTACACTGGGTGTCACTCCTGTTGTCTAAGAACCAAAAGCTGAGGCTTCAATTCATACAGGCTCACAAAACCGAAGAATTGGAGATTGGAAAAAAAATGCATATTCCAATGGGTCTCAGTTTTAGCTGCAACATTCAGTTAATAAGGTCTGAATTTGGCTTAGACAAGATGAAATCATGGATCCATGCTGCCTTGTATCAGCTGTTCAGGCTGGTGATGTGATGGTGTTGGGGTATTTTCTTGGTACCAACCAAGCATAATTTAAGCAATACAAACTACCTGAGTGTGATTTCCCTGTACTCCAGTGGCCTTCACAATCGGCAGATCCCAATCCAACAAAGCACATACAGGATGTGGTGGAACAGAGATTTGCATCACGGATGTGCAGCCAAAAAATCTGTAGCAACTGTGTGATGCTATCAGGTCAATATAGTGCCGGGGCGGAAAACCTCAGAGGGACGTTCTTATTTAGCCAACAAATAGGTCTCACGCCTTGACTGATTCTCATCTCTCGAAAGGTTACAAAGTATTGAATCTTAGCTTGGCTGGAAAACAAAAATGACTGGAGGCAGCCAGATGAGTGAGCATTCAAGAAAGCTTTTTATTCAATACACAGAAGTACTGAGGTCAAAAGCACAAGTTTTCCTGCAGGAAAAACTGTTTTTTTTGTGTCCTACACTCTCCAGGTATTATAGAACAATCCCATTGGATGCAGATAATTTATTCATCTTACCACAGATTTTCGAACCCCACATCTTTGGTCGTTAAGGTGTTTGTCTCCAGGCAAAAGCAAAAATTGCCTCACCAAACTTGTTTGTTATGACCCAAAATCTGGAATTACGATGAAACAAACATGATAAGACTTCTGTGTGTATCCTTATTGCTCTTATTTTTTGGTGTATAGCAGTAGGAACAAGCAGAAAAGATCATGGGAGCAAAAACAGCCTCACCAATAGACAGAAAACTCTATATTATGTTTCCAATATCTTGTTGAATCTGAATCTAAGCCACAAAGAATCAAGACAAATCTATTTGCAAATGGGCATCCAACCAGATACTAGCAAGGCATCTCTAATTAAGTGGCTGGTGAGTGCAGCCTGGGATCATTGTCCCATCGCATGACCTGATTTGAGCCAAGCTTTCTTTGTTCAGTAGATGGCCTCAGATTTGACTCTAGGATGCTTTGGTATAGAAAGGAGTCCATGGTTGGCTCGAGTGACTCCAAGCTGCCCAGGTCCTTTTTGGTTTTCACTTTCAAAATAGAGTGCAGGATGGGAAAATCCAACATTTACATCATATATTTAAATGAGAATAGTAAAGAAGCTTTTTGGTGCTACACATTTTCCACTGTGCATTAAAAAGGATTTGTTGAACTCGTTCACAGTGGAGCTATGCTGTCATTCTGCAAGCAGTATGTCTAGTCTTATAGTTTCATATGCAGAGAAAAAGAGATAATTCACCGATATAATCGGTTTTGTAGAACTTTGATTTTGAAAGCATCTAGTAGATTTTAAATAAATGGTACAGCAGGTTGCTACAGCATTTCCCTCTGTAAAATAACAGTAGAAGGTAAAGCAAGCGTAAAATGGAAATGCTCAAATTAAATTCTTACACCATCATCCATCAATTCATCCACCCATCCATACCAGCGTCATCCTTTCAAAGAGTCACAGGGAGCTGGAGTAAATCACAGCTGTCATCACTTTTGACAGGTTAGTAGCTCCTCACACAGAGACAAATGGGACAAACAAACGTGCATGCTCTCATTCACCTCAAAGGTAGGTTTTGAATAAACAGCTGAATCTAACATGCATGTGAGTGGACTGTGGAGGGATGTCGGAGTACTGGAGAGCTTTAAAACTGTTTTGGAAAAATATGGTGAGTTAATTTTAGCACTTGGCTGCTGATGAAACACAATTTTTGCGAATCCTCTGGTTTTGAAGTAAACATGTGTCTTTTAAAAAAAAAAAATGGAGTAAGTCTATTCAAATAATAAAAGTCAATGTCTGTGTTTGTTTAGTAAACTAAGCTTTTTCAGCCTGTTAAAAACTGAATCTTTGGCCGCTAGGTGGAGGCAAAGATCAGCCTTTAAAACCCAATCACAGATGCTCGATCTACATTTTATTAAATTGTAACAGGACTCACCCCACGAGAAAATCTGATAAATTATCAGTGTAGTTTTCCTCAAATATTTAAAAGCACATTTCTAAACGTAATTAAATTGACTATCGTGCCCAATAACATGTTAACACAAACGATATAAACATAAATCAGCATATACGATTAAAAACATGTTTAAATTTTTTCCTGGTTGTGATTAATCAAAGATAAATAAACTCATATACTTATCTCGGGTTAAGGTGTTGTGAAAAAAAAAAAAAAAAAAAAAAAAACCTATATAGAGCACTAAGCATAAAAAGCGTTTTCCGGTGAGGACTTTTGACCACTCAAGGACACCGTCTTTTCGTGACCAGCACGCTTGCACATATTTTATTTTCAGGAATAAAGTGAGTCACTTGCGCTGGAAGGTAATCTTATTTTTGCTTTACATTTATTTATCCTCTGTGTACAGTCTGCATGCTTGTTTGATAGTTGTTGGAGGCGTATTTTGCAGGAGAATCAAACGTGACTTTTTGCAGCGTTAACAGCGTGTTTGAAATGAAGCTGAAGTTGGTTTCTAATTCATAGATAAGGAAAAATAGTTAAAATACTTAGAATTGCAAGTCTATGGTGTTTCTTTGTTTTAGGCATCTAAGCTTGTTTAGACCAGGTCCAGTTCAATACCCACATACCTAAATTTCCCAAATCTACCTTATCTTCTACATCATAAAGAGTTTCTAAAATACAGTTTGTAATTTGTGAAATCTTTAGTCTGATTGTGAAAATGCAAACGAGGACCATTTCACTGATGCCCCCCCCCCACCCCCCTCTCAGCTAGACCACCTTAAACCGGTTTAACAACCACCTCTTTTCTCTAAGTGATCCTGTAATTCTGATTTGTCCAGTGAAAGTTTTTCTTCTGGACCTGGTCTGAGGTGGTCTAGACCCTGAATGGGTCAAAAGCAAACTTAAGTGTCATACTATTACAATTTCCAAAAAAAAAAAAAAAAAAGTTTTCACAGAGGTTCAAAGATCTATATTACACAACCTTTGGCAGTGGTAATGTGCGCACAAGAAAAAAACAGTAAGCGTATGTGTACGGTTTTGTTTGTGCTGTGCATACACTTATAATTGGTTATTTATTATTTAATCATTTGAATGTTGAACAGTTCAGTTATTCTGCTGTTGCGTTTGGATGTGACTCGAGCCAGTCATGCAAAAGAATTTAACTGCTTGTGAAATATCTGCTGTGTGTGTGCGTGTGCGTCCGTGCTTGTGTGTGTGTGTGTGTGTACGTAGAGCCAGTATGGAGGGGGAGTCCCCTTTCAGCCCTGTGCACCCCTGCTCTGGTGGTGGATGTAGACAAAGTGAAGAGAAACGCACAGAGGATGATAGAACGCTGCCAGAAACTTGGAGTCCAGCTTCGCCCACACATGAAGACCCACAAAACCCTGTATGGATCACACACACACACATAGTGCATATGTGCAGGTCAATCAGGCTGTGTGTGAGGGATACTGATGTGCTCTGTCTCTTTGTGCATGTGTGTGTGTAGTGAGTGTGCTGACATAATGACAGCTGGGTCACGGAGATGCATCGTGGTTTCCACACTGGCCGAGGCCTCTTTCTACGCTGACCATGGGTTTGATGACATCCTCTATGCTTACTCTCTTCCCTTTGACAAGGTTTTGTGTCCAGTTATATTAACATAATGCCTATGTCCCTGTTGAACTATAAATATTGATAACCTGTGTAAATCTGCTTAGGTGGAACGTTGTGCTGCCTTATCAGAGAGGCTGGATCTATTCCAAGTCTTATTGGATCATCCTGATGCTCTGGAGCAGCTCAAAAAGAGGCCTCTGAAAGATGGCCGACAATGGCACGTTTGGCTTAAACTCGACTGTGGCAACGGGAGAGGTAAGCGTGCTGGAAACCCGCAACCCAGCTGATGGTGAGCTTCTGAGTACTCGTTGATCTTTGCATGTGTTCCTTAATCACAGCTGGCATCCTGCACTCAGAGCCCACGGCTCTCAAATTGGCCCAGGCCATCACTGGGACGGAGGGCGTAGAGCTAACAGGAGTGTATGTTCACTGTGGAAACACATACACCTGCAAAGGAGTAGAGCAAATACAGGCTGTTGCTCAAGAAACTACCCACCTGACCCTGCACTTCATGGAAAAGTAAGACAAAAGCAGAACAAAGATATATGTGGAAATTAATCAAATGGTATGTGGCTCATTTAAACAAATGAGATAAAACAGTCTATTTAATTTGGGAAACAGTCAGTTGTGTGATTGTCGGACTGTGACTCCAAGACAAAAGTGTGCAATGTTAGCAGAGCACTGAATAACAGTGGCAAGTGTATGACACCATATGCCTTTAGCTCAATCATGAATAAATAAGAAATTAGATGTGGGATTATTAAATATTGCCTTGGAAGAATTAACATGTTCAACATGTCTTATTTTATTTTAGACTGAAGGCTGTTGGCATCACCTGCAAGTCCAGCATTGGCTCCACCCCTTCCTGTAGTCATCCAGTCAAAGAAATGGCGAAAGCTGAATGAGGTGCATCCTGGGAAACTACATCTTCTATGGTGTGTTAATGTTGATGTAGATCTGTTTGTTTTTCCATTTTTGAGTTGATTAACAATAATATTAAAAAAACAATAGTCTGATATACCAGTGATGAATTTTTAGATTTGCTTTGTTGGCTTTTAGATGTGCAGCAGTCAATGATTGGCTCATGCTGTCTGGATGATGTGGCTGTGAGGGTTCTGACAAGAGTCATAGGACACTGTCCACACAGGAACCAGCTCCTGATCGACTGTGGGTGGAGTGGCATCAGGTACATTAATATGCACTTCCAGAACATACTGGTAAACCGTCCACCATTTGACAAGTGTGACATTTATTCTAATCTAATTTAGTGTCCATACATTAGTGTTAGCACTTGGATTTGTGAAAACCTGTGAATAAATGTTGCTGTCTCTCTCAGTTTGGATGGAGCTGGGAAACTTCCCACTGGATACGCTGTGATTGAAGGGCATCCGAATCTCAAGTAAAGCTTGTTTGCTCTTTTGTCTTATCTCAAAACAGCATTTAGATGTTACTGGTAATGTTACTGGTTTCCCCTCCAGGTTGGTGTCTATGACTCAGGAGCATGGAAGAGTGGAGCCCCTCTCAGGTTCCACTGGACTACAGCAAATACCCCCTTGGCTCTCTGCTCACATTGATCCCACACCACGTTAGTACTATTTAATGTGACATTTTATGACCAATGTGAAGGATTTAGAGTCATCTGAGACAGTTGATGTCTACGTAGCCAGTGGGCCAGTTTCCATGTAGCCTACACTTGAAACAACTGTTCTCCTACATTAATGAAAATGTATGCTAAATCCTACACGCTTGCTTGACTTTTTTTTTTTTTTTTTTGTCTGCAGTCATGTGCGACAACCATGATGCATCCCGTGTACCACGTGCACTCAGAGGGTCGTCTAGTGGGGAAGTGGACACCCACTCGTGGGTGGTGAACTCCTGTCCAGCATTACCTTGATTATATATATATGTATATACAGTGATCCCTTGCCAATTCGTGGTTTAAGTTCCTTGAGGCTGTGAACAGGAAAATAAATGCTTGTTGGTTTCCATTTGTAGGCAGACACTGGATTCTTTAAAAAAATCAGTAAATAAAAAAACTAAATGCATATGTGACCATGTTTTTGATGTGAATGCTGGACTAAATGGTTATACAGTGATACCTTTACTTACAAACGTATCTACATATGAAATTTTCAGGTTACAAGGTTTTGTATTTGGCACGCTGTACACCTTCATACAGACAACTGTCAACATCTACAACATTGATGTTGGCCAAGTTCAAGAGAGCCCACGTGTTGCAGATTAGGGCTAGACTGCTACAGTCTACAGGCTAGGTAACGTACACAAACAACCAGAACAGGCAACATATTTGTTGATAATTTATCAACACAGTGGTTGTGTTTTGGATATTATTAGCATTTTACCTATTGTTCTTTGACCTTTTTATATCTAAGAGATAAGGGATTGGTTTGTTTGCCATGTTCATTTTGTTAATGCTAACAGTGACGTTAGACATATGCGGTTGATTCATGGTTTTTACCACAGGCAAAGCACTTCACTTGAAATGTGGTCAGCCAGAGTGTTGCCATATTTTTGGTACATTCTCTGGTTTTAGATAGCATTTGTAGTTTTCTGCTGCCAGAAGAAGTTTGGAGATCTCCTGACTTTTTCTTCTCTTGATCTCGTCGTGCAGCGTTGGAAGTGTCGGGCTATAAAGGAAGCAGCTCCAAGCCAACTTTTAAATGCATAAAGATATTTATTCACAAGAAAAAGTGGGCATACAGACTCCTGCAGTGAGTCTGGGATTTTCTGAGCCAAATGAGAGAAAAATCTCAGGGAAAATCAGAGAACAGAGGAGGTGCAGGCTCTTTTATAGCCTTGGCCTAGCTGAACCCGAGTTCACAGATGGAACCAGTCAAACTTAACGAGATAATTCCATGTTCACTCCTTACTTGCTTATATTCTTCAAAGATAAATAACACGCTGACAGAGTAGTACAAGGAATTTCACACACCAACATAAACTTGTTGACTCTGAGAATATGTCCAAATCTTATAAGAAGTATAAGATCATAATGTTCAGACACCACGTATTTGCATGCAAAGCATGGTGAGTAAATTGAGCCTGAAGAGGAATCAGGTGACAACTGTAGACAGTCATGTTTTCAGTGATTCTCAGTTGCCAGTTTAATGAACCTGCCAGTATATCTCAAGTTCTGCCCGTGTCCAACACAAGTACAGTGATACCTCTCCTTACGAACGTCTCTACATATGGAATTTTTTAGGTTACAAAACGTGTTAACGGGAAAATATTGCCTCTTGTTATAAAAGAAATTTCAGATACGGAAGGCAAAAATACAGTACAGGCTGCTACTCGCAACTCCCAGAGTTTGTCAAACGTAAACATACTTGTAGCTGCTCTGCCACTGGCTATCGACTACCATCTTCCTGGCATCCCATTGACATTTTAGGAAAATTCCATGAAGTTTTGTAATTTGTTGAAAAGAATCACCCAGAAAAAGTATTAACTAGTCGAGCTCTTTACAAAAACATCTAATGCAGGTGTAACATTGACTTGCATGTATCTTTTTTTTTACCCTAAAGGTGACAGGTCATTTGGATGAACCTGGAATGTCATATTTCTTTGATTTGAAATGTGGACACTGGTTTTTATTCTCAAGTTTAATAAAAACGTTTTGAGTGCATGTTTTTTTTTCTGAAAACATTTTAAGAATTTACTTTAAGTATTAGAAGTACAGCCATGTAGAAGATAATGTAGAAAATATGTAATTCAACAGGTTTCAACACTAGCAGTAGTTGGGTAAATGACACTGTAGGGGAGTAATGTCTTGATGTAGTGGTTCTCAAACTTTTAACGCTGCGTACCACCTGAGAAACTATTGAGCCCTCTGAGTACCATCCATGATGACCAATTTTAAAATATAGCCATATATGCCTTCTCAGTTAGCTTTAAACACACAGGAGAGATGTTTATTCCTTATTGTGGTTATTTATTGTTACCTGAATTTCATTTGAAATGTTGTATTTATAATGCATAGTCATACATTGACAAGTCATGACGTTCCCCCGTGGACCACCAGAGAGCGCTCACGTACCACCAGTGGTAATGTCTATCTTAATGAACAGTGTATCATAGGTTTAACACTGTAGAGTGGAGTTACAGGAGTTCATTCTGATTGACTAAACTTTTAGTGTAATTTGTTAACACTGTGGGTGCAGTGTTGTACATGAACGCGTTCATTGAACAAAAGTTCCCGAACTAGTTCATATTTTTCGTGAACGTGAACTAAGCGCGTTCACTTTCCCCTTTAATAGTGTGGGGCGTGAACAAGTTCATTTGGACAGTTGTGAACGACGCTTTTTTAAAGTTCACGCATGGTCAAAACCGTGCCAGGTTTCCAGCAAACCCCATTTAAAATACACCACAAACCAGCCTGATATGTATCTACGGAAATCAATCAAACATGGCAACACGGGCTGTCGCTTCTGTCACGCTGACAATTGTGTCATCAAACGTTTAAAACGATCATGAAGAAGATGAAAGCTACAGTTACCCAGAGCTGGAGGAGACCCCCGACTGCCGGGGGGGATTGAAATTTTGAAATGGGGGGAAAAAACATTTTCACCTTAAGGACCTGTTTTTGTCTTATAATAAAGACCATTTGGCAGCAAGTTTTTCCTCATATTTTTAACATACTGTAGAGCAGTGATTCTCAAAGTGTGGGCCGCGGGCCCCTGGTGGGCTGTCATGGGACTGCAGGTGGGCCGTGAGAGGTCATTAAAATTAAACAAATGTATTTTTAATCCTTGATCTTTTTTAAATATGTTTTTAATTACTGTTAAATATTCATGACATGATTAAAAAAAACATTAAGAAGTAATAAAACAAACCAGTTAAGTGTTATTCTCCTGTCATCTTAACTTAATATGACAAGTGCCACCTTATTTGTTGACCCCTTACATTAATATCGGATCATGGTTCCTTGTCCTGTATGTTGATCACAGTTGTGATTAAAGGTTTCAGGTGGGCTGCGGAGAATTTTTCACATTTCAAACTGGGCCATGGTATTCTAAAGTTTGGGAATGGCTGCTGTAGAGAGAAGCTAAAACAGAAATTACAGTTTTACATGGGCTGGCCCTTCAATGCTAATGTGAACCCTGGTTGGTCAAGGATTCCAAATTGGACCAATAGTTTTCGACAGTTAAAATGGATAAAACAATTGCCGTTTGTGGTGGGGTAGTATATAGGGAGTGGTAATCATTTTGACAAATAATTGCTCGCAGCAACATTAAAAAATAATTTTTTAAAAATGAAATAAAAATGAACTATTTAGTTCATTTTTTTGAAATGGTGAATTGAACTAGTTCATTTTAATTTCTATGAACCACCCACTCACACACCCACCCAATAATTTAAACCAGCCACCACAAACCCCCCCAATATCATATCAAAATTATTTAAAATTAATGTTAGGTATTATAAACACGACAATGTGGTAGATTTTCTCAAAGGCAGTAAAAAAGAAAAAAAGTGACATTGATCTGTGCCCTCTATTTCCTGTTTATATCTCTGGCCTTTTACTGCACTTCTGGAGAACATACACACTCAGATAATACCAGTCTTGGTATAATATTAAATTACTATTTATAATCAATCAAAATAAGAAAATTCAAAATGGAAATTTAGTGATGCCGTGTTATTCTCATTCTTAATGTGTTAAACTGTATCACTCAAAAATAATTCGTTGGCATAGACAGTATTAAAATACAGAAACGCGAGCCCTTGTATTCAACTGGAGTGTGAGGTGCATCATGGGACATGTAGTTTTGACGAAATCCTTTATTCTAATTGGTCATTGTGTGACCTTTCACTCATCACGTGGTTTAAAAACTTCAGCAGGATGGCGCGGGACTTTTTCACATCACTATCACACAGCTGAAGTCATTTTTATTCGTTTATTTACGGTTTTTCATTCATAACACTCCGCCAGCCTCACATAAACTATCGAGTGAGTTACCCGTGTTTCTACGCATTGTGTTCTAGCTTCACTTTTACACTTTTAGCCGCCGTTTAATCACAACACAGCTGCAGTTCACCAACCACGCAGTCAGCAGTTCATTAGTATAACAGGACAAGCGACTAACTTAATACAAGTCATCGTTAAGAGTTAAACACACTCTTGAAGAGGTAATTATGTGTTGTTTTTTAAGACCCATCGGTGTATAACACCTGTCCTTTACCTGTGCTGTGTCTATCTAAAGAAATGAGCGTGTTGGAGGTGAAGTTCATTGGGGATGGGGATGTTTTGGAGCACATCGTGGACAAACAGGAAGGTATGAGTATTACCTTTTACTGAAATATTATAGTTTATAGTCAGGTGTGTCCCTGAACGCCTTCCTGTTTGTGCCGCTCCTCCTCTTCCAGATGTGCAGAGCAGCGGCGGCTCTGTGCAGAGGATGGTGACGTTTAAGAGTCCAGCTGCACGCCGGGGATGCAGAGAGGAAGCAGAGCATGGTGGCGATGAAAATGGAGTTCTTGATGAGCAGAATTACATCCAAGCTCTAGGAACAGACAAAATAGAAGGTGAGTGATTAAGAAGATGTTGTGGAAAGTTGGAGTTTTTGAAATCCAGCTTACATTTAACTAAAACCGATGCAGTCAGACTAAATCAGAATGATTTCTGGGTTAGATATATAGCTGCAGATGAGAGGAGGGCAAGGATATATTTTGCTCCTGGTACCAGCTGAATCAGGGTTAGACGATAGTCTTCAGTCCATTGGTAATCCAAAAAGGGTCCCTGAGTTATCGCAGTTGAGTAAAATAATTTTCTTGCCTTTGCAGAGGATGAAGATGGTTTGTCAAGAGTGGCCGGATCCTCCATTTTCACTTTCCAGAAAGTCAAACGTAGCCATAGCATGGCCCAAACCGGTGAGAGCCTGCAGCCTCCTCTCACACAAATGCCTAAACCTTCTTCCGTTGCATATCACCCGCTAGATTTACTAAATGATTGTGTGTCTGTTGTTTTGTGTTTCTGTAAACAGCAAGTGAACTAGCTCGGACCCCTGGCAAAAGCGTCAGCTTCAGCGGGACCCCAAACACTGAACCCTCCACTCCCAGCCGAACAGGACGCAGTGAGCCCAACAGACCCTCTCCATCTTTTTTTTCAATTTATTGTATCCTGAATTTGCTTTCAAATAATAATTTTTTTTCCTCTGTTCCTCTCTGTCTAGACCGCAGAGGTGAAAGCAGGACCCCACAGAGGAGCAAGAAAGTGCAGTTTGTTTCCACCACCCCACACAGGCTCAGGAAGAGACTGACGAGTTAGTTCAACATGCTTTAACTAGATAACTTTAATAATTTGATTAAATCTGGGTGCAGATGCTGTTTCTGATTATTGCTCACCATGTTTACAGTGATTTATGTTAATTATGTTTTCAGCACCAAGCCTTCGGTCAGACAGTGACAGCGAGCTTTCACCCTCTGACTCTGAAGAGGAGGAGGAAGATGATGATGATGATGGGCCAGAGCAAGAGCAGAAAGGAAAGGAGGACAAGGATAACTTGAAAAACACGAGAACTCCCAGTAAAAGTTTACCTTCCGCTCTTCACAAGACTCCTGCCAAGAGGAGCAAGAACTCAGCAGAACCTGTCAACCAGCCCTCCATGGTCGAGGAGTATTTTGAAGCTCATGGCAGCTCAAAAGTCCTGACATCAGATCGCACCCTTGAACGTTTACACACCCCAAAACTTGACAGGGTCTGTTAATAACAGACAGTTTTGAATTGTAATAAATTAGCCTAGTTAGATTTAGACCTGAGACTGAATTTGCTTCTTTTTTTCAGGAAACTCTGGTTCATCTTTTAGAAGGAAAACCTTCCTGTTTTTCAAAGGAAATCCAGCAGCTGCACAAGAAACACAGAAAGCACTTTAACAAATGGATGTTACAGTTACAGTAAGTGTGATGGCGTTTTATTTTCATCGTGTTTAAGCATGAATGTAAAAACCGAATGTTTATGTGGTTGTTGGTATGCAGGTTAGGGTTCAGTGTGCTGGTCTACGGTTTGGGCAGCAAAAAAGCTCTGCTGGAGGATTTCAGGGTTTCTCATTTGTCAAATGAGATCCATCTTGTGGTCAACGGATTTTTCCCTTCCATCACTCTTAAATCGGTCAGTACTCACAAAAAAAAAAACAACCCTCAGTATTTCATTTATTGGTCTAGCTTATATCAGGGAATCAGCTGTGACCCATATTATGATGTTTTTATAATTTATTGCAGATACTAAATGCTCTCACGTGTGAGGCTCTGGAGCACCAGGGAAGTTTCCGAACCCCTTCAGACCAGATCCAGTTCATCTCTCAGAGCCTCAAAGACAGTAAGTGTGAGTGTGAATTATTTATATAGAATCTGGTGGAATTCAGTGATTTACATTTAGAGCATATCCTTACAGACCAAGACCTCCATGTGTACTTGTTAATCCATAACATTGACGGACCGATGCTGCGAGGAGAGAAGACCCAGAGTGCACTGGGCCAACTTGCATCCCTGCCCAACCTGCATTTGGTGGCTTCCTTAGACCATATCAATGCTCCATTAGGTGGGTTTTTATAAGAATTAGTGTCACATTGTTGATTACACTGACTTGTGTCCTTGAAACTTAATGTTTTCTCTGTGTTTACAGTGTGGGACCAGTTTCAGCAGAGCCAGTTTAACTGGCTGTGGTGGGAGTGTGTGACGTTCCAGCACTACGGAGAGGAGACGTCATACGAAAACTCCCTCCTGGTGCAGCAGACTGGCGCTCTCGCCCTGTCCTCCCTCACGCACACGTGCTCCGCAGCTTGACTCCCAACGCAAGGTACCACATACACCTTTATAAAATTACCTGCCAATGCTGTTGGAGTCTGCACCTTCTTAGGAGCTGTGGATCCTTTCTCATTGCAGAGGAATCTTCAAACTCCTAGTAAAGTTCCAGCTGGAAAACAAAGACAACCCTTCCTACACAGGTGTGCACCCCATTCACCACCTGAAACTGCTCAGCCCGTCTTTCCAGGATTGTTTTGCTGTACAGTTGTAATCAGCTCTTGTGCCATCTGCAGGATTGTCATTCCAAGATTTCTACCAGCGTTGTCGAGAGGCTTTCTTGGTGAATTCTGATCTCACACTGAGGACTCAGCTGACTGAGTTCAAAGACCACAAACTGATTCGGACACGCAAGGTCAGCTTCGTTTTGGTTTTCCTGTCTCTCGTTCATTGACAAAACGCCCTAAATTTTCTCACCTCTTACTTTTATTTTGTTGACGTGACACCCCAGGGTGCAGATGGAGTGGAGTACCTGATTGTTGCTGTGGATGCAAGCACATTGATGGATTTCCTGGAGAATGAGGACGGTGACTGAGAAGACAAGACTTTGGACTCATGAACTGTCTTTTCTTGCAGATATTTGGTTTGGTCTCTCACTGAGATAAGGGCATAATTACATCTGACAAATCTTTGACACCAACTTAATAGTTTGATCATGCCGTAAATGCCCCGTTGTAGCATTGTGACATTTCACTTTGCACTTAGATGTCTTTATGTGCTTGCACATTGATTGAGTCATTAAAAGAAACACTTGGAGTTATGTCATTGCTGGTTATCGTCTTTAATTACAGAAATAAATTTACAAATTTAGCAAAACATACATTCTTTTGTTCTTAAATGGCAAGCAGACATGCAACAATAAAAGAAAGCAAAGACAATTATTGAGCACTTAACCAAGTGGGAAACCCAGACAACTTAAAGAAGTGGCAAGCAAATTAAATCTGTTGTGCATAATACAGGCAAAGCAAAAAAGTGGACAATGTGTCTTTTTGGGTCCTGAGGTTGAAGTTGGACACGGACAGAGACATGAAATGCTGGCTCTGAATGCAGAAAGGGAAACATGTTAGTGTTGGACATCTACGTGGGTTGTGAATCTCTGAGCGTCTCCTGAGTCCAGTGTGTACGTTTGCAGTCTGTTCTGCGTGGCTGTCTGAACAACGTGAAGCTCCTCTTCATCCAAATCCCTCAACAGCAGCAGAACTGCATCAAGAACGTGAGTCTGAAAAAAAAAAAAAAGAAGAAGATAAATAATTGCCAAAAAAAATCTTCAATGTTTGAGTACATGGTACAAGGTGCTGCTGAGAGGAAGGACCTTTTTAATAGTTGTTTTTTCTCTGGTTGATGGGGAAGAAAGAGAGGAGAACTTGTCCCGGGATAGAGGCTTCATTCCCAACTCTTCTCTGATTTTGCTAAAAACAAAAATTAAGGGAGAAATTTAGTGCATTTTTGTTGTCTAAATTACTCTAATAATGACTTTTCATTTAGTGTGTTTTCTCATTTCTGTGAGTCTTCCTTCATTTCACAAAGCCTACTTGGTCTCTTCCATGTTGTAGTTCAAAGGGTCGTTCTCTGTCTCTGCGTCTGGAAGTCCGTTGTTGGAAAGTTGGTTCTGGATGTTACTCGTGGGGGTTCTGACCTCTTCTCCTTCCACTACCGCAAGTGCCACCTCATCCTCAGTCACCACTGCACACACAAATTTTTTTAACCATAATTTTAGATCCCCACAATCACAAAAATAATGTCAGTGTTTGAAGGACACATGCACTTTTTATGCAGTATGAAATTTTATTTAGTCTACTGAGGAAATTTCATCATTTTTATGCTGAGTTTGATAAATGCTACATGTATAATCATGATTATATTATTATTTTCCCCCACAATTAAGAAGCCCTACTACCTTGATTGTCAAGTTTCTGAAGGCGGGGCAGGCAGCGGAGCACCGTGAGCCGGTAGCGGCCTGAGTCGGCTCCACAGCATGGGTTCTCAGCCAACCAGAGCACTCTGAGGCGTGTCAGCGGACGCAGATAACACAGCTCGGAGAGTGAAGGAATCATGTTCTTCCTCAGGTAGAGTTCACTTAGAGACAGACAGCCAGCCAGCGGAGAGAGAGACGAGATGCAGTTGACGCTGCAGAGGAAAATCACAGTCAGGAATTATGTAGCATCCCTGAAAGATTCTGCAGGTATGATGGTGTCATGTCATAGTTAACAGGTATGAGGCTGTACAGTCGTGGTGGCCCCTGTGGTGGTAGCTGAGGGCTCCTCAACGTTTTTTTTTTTTTTTTTTTAGGAAGTGCTCAAACAAGACAACAAAGAGTATTAAATTATCATTTAGTCTCCATACTCCCAGATGCCACTGTGATGAGATCTGTGGGAGCCAATCCCAATCCACCCCTCAAGCCAACGTATCCAGTACCAACATCCCAGTACAGACCCTCCAGGATACCCTCACATGATGTTTGTCCAGACTCTGACTGGTCAGAACTCTTGTGGGACCACATGGAGGGTTTGCTCACATTACGTAGCTTATCATCATATCAGGGCTGATTGGTGTACAGTCTCGTCTTGTTATTTGACAGCTAAAATTTTGTCCCTACTTGTGCTGTTTTCTTTCATCCAGCCATATTTTATACGAGTTTAATCCTAAATAATCAGAAAGAGGACTTATTCCACCTCTTATCAAAGCAGGAGGACAGTTACATCCTCAACAGATGCACGACTATTTTTTGTTTTGTTTTGTTAAAAGTCAATTTTGCACATTTGTACAGTTCATCTTAGTCTGTTCATTTATTAATTTGCTTCACATGTTTAATTCTGTGTTACATTATGAATAGTAGAAGTTTCCAAAGGCTTTACTGAAGCAAAGGTACAAAAACAAAACTATATAATACCTGCAGTATCCTCTGTGACTCTTAAACTGTTATGATTATACCCTTATAGTGTGCATGTAGTGATGCAAATGCATTTAATCTATGGAGGTGGAGCTTAACATGTCATGAAGTAAACTTAAGATTATTATTTTCTGTCCATTGATTAAAATACTCAGAAGATCATTTCTGATCTCAACGAGACCCAATAACTTTTTTTCTTTCAAAAAAATCAGAAATTCGGGGCAAAGCGTAAAATGTTAGTATTTTCTTTATAAGGAAAATAATTAAAAGAATATGTAAAAAATATATATAGTTTTCAATTTTTCAAGAAAAGACACTAATATTTTGTTGGACCAGGCTCAGCTTTACAGCTTTACAGCATGCATTCACTATGACATCATTTTGATAACCTTATGCGGTGTTATTATTCAGCTTTTGTACTGATGATGGGAGGCTGGGACTGGTGTGTAAAGTCTTCTCCAGCAACGTTCCAAAGAGACTCTATTAGGTTAAGGACTGAAGTCTGTGGTAGACACGTATGAAAATGATGTGTCATTCTTCCTGATGCACTCCTGCACAATTTGAGCCTGATGAATCCTGGCAACATTATTCCTGTGCCATCAAAGATGGAAAATAAAATCTAGTGGAAGAAAAGCCTGGGCAGGGCTATAACCTCAAATCAATATCGCAATTAAATGAACAAGTTACCTCGATTATGATTAGCAAGTGATTATTTTAGTATCATTTTATTTTTTTCTCTCATAGATCACTGACAAGGTTTTTGCTGCAAATATAATCAAATCATAAAACTGGGATATTTTTCAAATAAAAGAGAACATGTTATTTTAAAATAAGTGAAAGGGAGCACATGAAGATCACTGTACATGGTCATTAAATTAATATTTCACAAAAGAGAAATAAATGAAATAATTGACGTGAGAAAGATGCATTGATTATTGGCTCCGAATGTCAGTTTCAATTAATTTTTGATTTAATTGCCCAGCCCTGCCTTGATGCACTGACCACTTTGGAACAGAATAAATTTGGACTCATTTACTCTGAGCTGTTTCTTAAAAAGCCATGTTGCCTGAAGAACAACGTCAGCTTGTCAAGAAACTATTCCAGACAGCATACAGGCATTTTTTTTCTTTTTTCTTAATGAGCCGTGAAAGCAGATATAATTTCAGCTGTTGGAGGTGACTGCCAGGCACGGGATGACAACAAGGAGGGTCATCTTCAATGTGGTGGAGAAGTCTGTGAGTTGGTGGACCAGTGCATGTGGGAACACTCTTAACTTTCTTTACAAATTATTTTTGTATGTTTTTTGTGTTAAAAATAGGGTCATGTCACCATGGCATGTTTGTCAAATTATATTAATATCTAATGTGGAATATCTAATCCAATGTGGGATACTGCTCAGGCGCCATCGCATGATTTTTGAGACACATAGCTGTTGGAAGAAACTAGCTCAAGGCTCAAAGTATTGATAAACAGTGTTTAATAATGACTGTTGAGTTCCTTTGATTAGATTACATTAAATGATGGTGATCGTCTAAGATCACAGGATGTGTCTACTGACTGAATTTTTCAAGGGATAAGAGGCTACTCACTGTATCAGTTAAGGTTTAATACACATATATCCAGTTTATATCCCAGTGGTAACTTTCTTTTGGCCAGTCAGTGTTTATAGTACAGGGCAGGTTCCTTGGCTTTGTTGCACAGTTGTGTGCCTAAGTTATAGTCATTAGATACATTGTGTTATTTAAATCTGCCAAATGTGTTACTCACATATTGGATATCTCTATTTTAAAACTTGTTTGATCATATTTTATTGGGGGTGACGTCTGACTTCTCCAGGTTATTCTGGTTCATAGTTTTATGCTTCATACTCTGCTTCCACCAACAGGCACCACTGCAGCATAGTATTGTATGTGTTGACCAGAGAGAAGCAGCAAAGGAGTTGAATGGACCAACCTCAGCGTCAGCACCTCAATGTTGGGCATTTGAGTGAAGATTGAAATCTGAAAGGACATATACAGTGACATAACTTCGTGTAAGTAAATAAAAAGAAGGGGTAGGACAGCAAATACATACACGAATGGAAAAAAATCCACCTATAATTTTTGACTACTCACGTCAGTCAAGCTGCATCCCCTGCAAAAATAACACGTAACGCAACATTATCACGAATGCCGGACATGAAGCAGGCTACGCTTGACCATTGTCATACTGTGAGCCAATCACAGACAAAATAAGTGGTTTGCGACACACACACACAAAAAAAAAATGTAAGCACTTACCAGCAGTTCAATTTCTTCACACTTTCCAAGTCAGAGGCCTTAGCCTTGGCGAGAACCAGTTTTCGTGTGAGCTTCATGGCACATCACCCAGTTTCTTTAGAAATAAGGATTATTTTCACTTGAAAATAAATTAGCAAACAAGAAGGGTCGCATGATGACAGTGAACAAACATCTCAACTCATCTGCAGAGGGACGTCCATAACGTCAACACGCATGCGCGTATTTGCCGTGCGTCCTTAGTTACGGCTTAACTTCATTAAATCAAGTTGTGTACATGATTTTCGTGATAGTACCCACAATAATGTTAAAGAAATAATTATATACGTATCTATTTTTGTTGTATATATTCAGAGATTCAATGAATCTGCGTTCAGCGAAAACTTAAACTCCCACAATGCTGTGCGCACTAAGCGGTAAATCGCGTCTGCGCAATAAGCAATCCCTCTTTGGGACCTACTTCTCATCTGAAGCCATGGTGAGCTTTCCCTGTCCTGTTTGTAATCCGTGTCAATCCAACAATTCATGTTCTTTCAGTGGTACAATCACATATCCAGAGAGTATATGGGAACGTTGTTTGTCGGATCTACATGTTATTTGTATAAATTAAGTCATGGCGTGGATAATAAAGAGAGATGTTGTGATATGCTGCTAAGACAGAAATGGCCGCCACCATTGCTTGAATCATCCAGCCCAACAACCGATGTGCCATTCCCATTAGCTTACTGCCGGTCACCTGGTCTTAAATCCTGTACTCGTTTAGATGTTTTTAAGTGTATACAACGGAAATGTGGGATCCCCTGTTTCTCAACAGAATGGGTTGCGTTTTGAAATGGTCTTAACTGATTGAGTTAATTACCAAAGGCTAACTCGGCGAGCCGGTTTCAGCGATCATGCCGTATATAGGATTTTACCGCCTGCATTAACTTGGGAGTGTTATACTGATATTCACAAGTCTTGCCCAGAAAGTCGGACAATTCCTCAAGACGCATAATAACACAGTGAACGCGATATGATTAAATAAGTCAGTTTGAATGAAGGCGACAGAGTAGTTATTGATAATGCATGTGCAGTGTCGTTGCAATGTGTTTGTATCACTAATTGTACTTGTTGTCAACAGGCCAAGCGCACCAAGAAGGTGGGGATTGTCGGGAAATATGGCACACGTTATGGTGCATCCCTGAGGAAGATGGTGAAGAAAATTGAGATCTCTCAGCATGCTAAGTACACCTGCTCTTTCTGTGGCAAGGTAAGTATTGGAGTCACTAATATAGCGTTGCAGTTTGTCCCTCTGTAGATCAGTGGGAATTTCTGCATGAATTTGTTGTGTGGAAACAAAATTGTTAAAATGATGTGTGTTGGTAAGTTGCACCTTCTCATATAGTTACCTTATATTTACAGACTAAGATGAAGAGGAGGGCTGTTGGTATCTGGCACTGTGGTTCCTGCAAGAAGACGGTGGCTGGAGGTGCCTGGACATACAAGTAAGTTGCACTTACATACCTAAAGCCATATGCAAGTCATAATCCAAGTGCATTACTTCTTATTACTATATTTATTTTAAAAAAAATCAATGTGGTGCATTTCTGGCTTGTCAGCAGGGCACGATGAGCATTTAGTGTTAGAAAGTATATAGGAAAAACTTAAGCTCAAGTTCCACTGAATCAGTGGCAGCGCCATGCCAGCTCCTTTGAATGAGTGTAGTCACACCAGAATTGACCATCCACGCTGCTCCACCAGAGAGTGTCCAGTTTATTTTGGGGCCAAGCACTCAAATTTACACACAGCACACCGAGTTGTCAGGTCAGAGACGAGAAGGGCACAGAGAATCTGGTGAAATTTCAAAGTAAAATGCCACCAACAAGCTCCAATGTGCACGTCAACATTATGTTAACCTGCAGAGAATGTATGTAGACGATTCAGATGGTTCTAGAAGAGGTTTGAGCCACCTATGTGGAAAAGGTCAGTTTCTAAGCTCAGAAGCAAATATTTTTTTGCACTGCTCATCCTTTTAAAATGTGCAACTCTAGAAAGAGCAAGACATTGTGAGATGTCTTTTAAATGAGTAGACTCCTGCGCATCTGTCAGCCGCTTCAAAACTGGATCACTGTGCTGTGTGTTCGGCGGGAGTGATTTTTGATGGGACTGTAGTAAAAGCATTGTCATCCTCCTGTTTCTGTGTTGATTTAGTGCTGTAAATATTTATGCTGTGGAGAATTGCACGGTTATATCGAAACACAATTGGTCTACACCATTGGTTCTGTTGATTAGGTGGAGTTTACACACCACAGCATGTGGGTTGGTGCATATCCATTGGACATGTTCTCATTTCAACCGTATGGCTAAACACAACAGTGTTGTTTTGAAGCCAAGCAACAACATAGTGTCGAGTCGGTGAATCTGCTGTTCTGTGCCAGGCTGTGAATTAACAAATGTGTCATTGCTATTATGTTTCTAGTCTTAATTCTTTTTTTCCGCCACATATTTAACAACATAAACTGTGATTTATGCTCTTAATGTTAAAGATGACACTTCTTTGCTGTTGCTTGTTATAATAATGCACTGGTCAGGGAAGTAGCACACCAATTACAGTCTCTAAATAGAGATTTCCTATTTTAAGATCAGTTAAATAAATCCATCAGATTATCTCATGGGGTTCAGTGTGCATTTTAAATAAATCATATCTCCTGGCCTCTTAGGTGAGTGTTTGTTTGTTCTTGGTTGTTTGGGCTAAGGGACAAAATAAAACACAAACCAGCAGTTGCATTATACCACTTAGTTTAGGAGTTAATTTTGAGGGTTTTTTTTAGAAATGTCTCCCTTGTCCATACATTTTTTTTACTTTTTCATTTGATTATTGAGTTAATTTATTGTGAGAGTGTCAGAAATGCAAATCTTTAACTATTGAAATTAAGTAATCAAGGGAGGAAAATAGAGTTGGATATTTAACAAACTAATATAAATGATTATTGAATTTGCTTTTCAAACTAAATAGCAGTCATTTAAATTCCCCTGTGGGTGTACCAGGACCACAGTTTTGTCAGCACTTTCAATTAATAGGGCAGAACATGCTCCTTTTCAAAGCCAATGGGAATCTCACCTGACCCAGAATCAGTATTTATCCTGATGAGAAATTTTCACACTTTTTTCCCTTCTTTTTTTCAGCACAACATCAGCTGTCACAGTCAAGTCCGCTATCAGGAGACTGAAGGAGTTGAAGGACCAGTAAACCAGTGGGTGACCATCACTGGTGGATTTGGGACTTTTGTATTCTGTAATTAAACCGAACTGGACATGCCCTGAACATCTAAAAATAAAATGGTCTGGAGCGGAATTCCACATTTGTGTCTTTGTGCATCTTTTTTAACTGTGAAAACCTGAGAGTTGTAACATTATACCTAGTAGATGCCTCTGAATGACGAAGCTTCACTGCTGAGGTTCCAGTAAGATTTATTAATGATGCTTTTAAAGGTTGATGGAGCCATTACATAAATGATTCTCTCGACTTGGTGTGAAAGGACATGGGTACAGTTTTTAAAGGCAGATGAGGTAAGGAATGTGAAAATTAAGTATTTTAGGCTGAGTTGCATTAAACCTTTTGGAATTTCGAGCAGTAAAACGTATAATGAAAAGTGGATAAACTTCAAAGCTTTGAGAAGGTTGAGCTCAGAGGCATCTGTCAAGAGAGCAGTTCTATCTGGTAAAAACGTTTAATCTCATTTTCTGTCACCGCTGAACAGGCTAATCTGAAATCATTGTAGCATTGGTTTTATAAGAGGTCTGTTTTCAGGTTTGTGAAATAATGTAGAGTGGTGAGAGTAAAAATGAACGGAGCTTCACTTGGTGCTGGGAATGAGATTAACACGACTCATGAACTCGGATGAGTAACTTCATCTTCTAACCTTTTATCCAGTAAAAATGATTTAAGACATCTGTACTGTCATGACAAAACACCTTTTTTCTTGAGATACATTTCTTTAGGCTCTTTATAGATTACATTTCTGTAAAATTTAGTTAGTATTATACACTTGATGCATATATTCTGTTAGCGCTCTGAGTTGTGTGGCAGACAGACTTCTGAAGTTGACATGGAATCATTGAACATTTTTGTAGTGAAACAATATTAGAAGAATGGTAAGCTTATGTAGAGGGGATATAATAGTGAATTAAAAAGATTTTTTTTTTGAATAAGAATCAAAATTAAAGCCAGTGGTGTGTGTGTACACACACACACACACACATATATATATATATATATAATATATATATATATATATATATATACAGTTATGGAAAAAATTATTAGACCACCATTTTTTCTTCACTTTCTTGTTCATTTTAATACCTGGTACCACTAAACGTCATCATGTGACTAGAACAGACAGAAAAGAAAACACTGAATGCATAAAAGCAGTGTTTTTGGCAGTACAACGCCATAGCTATTGATGTAAAAACTTAAGTGATTTAGGTTATAATCAAGAAAAACCATGGAAAATGGTAAGATATCAGCTTTTAAATAAAACTCTTATGAGCAATCTTTGTGGTTATCGTTATGTTTGTCCAAACAAATGTACCTTTAGTTGTACCAGGCATTAAAATGAACAAGAAAACTGAAGAAAACAAGGGTGGTCTAATAATTTTTTCCATGACTATAAATAAATATATATATATATATATATATATATATAATGTTATATATATAATGTTATATATAGAATTTTTATATGTAAATATTAACATTTTAGCTCAATAGCTTCTAGACCACCTTCTGCTCCCCCGACCTGGAATATCTGGCAGTGAAGTGCAGACCTTTTAAACTGGTTAGAGAACTCAGCTCTATCATGATCATAGCAGCCTACATACCACCGAGAGCTAATGCTAAGTTAGCGCTGGAGGAGCTGTACTGCCTGGTCAGCGGCCAAATGAACGCGAATCCAGAGGCGGCTGTGATCGTGGCTGGGGACTTTAACCATGTGGAACTAAAAGCTGTGCTACCCAAATTCCACAAATTCATAAACTTTCCAACCAGAGACAACAACATACTGGACCAGGTCTACTGCAACATCCCAGGCGCATACAAGGCTGCAGCAGCTCCACACTTTGGTATGTCAGACCATATCTCTGTGGAGCTGATCCCTGCATACAGACCACTGATCTGCAGGACCAAACCCACCATCAGAACCATCCAGGTTTGGACTGAGGAGGCTTCCTCAGCTCTACAGGACTGTTTTGAGCACACCGACTGGGGAATATTCAAAGAAGACGCAGACCTTGAGGAATACACGTCTTCTGTGCTGTCCTACGTCCAGTTCTGCACTGATGCTGTCCTTCCCACAAAAACAATCATGGTCTTTCCTAACCAGAAGCCATGGGTGGACGGCACAGTACGGTCCCTGCTAAAAGCCCGAGATGCTGCTTACAGATCCGGAGACAAACTGGCTTACAGCAGGGCCCGCAAAGAACTGAAAAGGGGGATCCAGCTGGCGAAACACAGGCACAAGCAGCGCATTGAGGAGCACTTTAAGGACAACAATTCACGTAATATGTGGAAAGGCATCAGGACAATCACAGACTACAAACGCAGCGACCAGCAGGTCAGCCATGACCCCACTCTGCCTGACACCTTAAACAACTTCTTCGCACGCTTTGACTCTCCAAGCAGCAGAAGGGCTGAACTCCCTCCCCAGCCAGAGGCGCAACATCAGCCTCTCATCCTGCAGCTGCACCAGGTGACCGCGACCCTGAGGAGAATAAACACCAACAAGGCTGCAGGACCGGATAAGGTGTCAGGTCGGACCCTGAAGTCATGTGCGGACCAACTTGCAGAGGTTTTTCTGGACATTTTTAACCTGTCGCTGCAGCTTTCCGTGGTACCTGTCTGCCTGAAGTCCTCCATCATTGTGCCTGTGCCCAAGAAAACAAAACAACATCACCTGCCTCAATGACTACCGTCCTGTTGCTCTGACCCCAGTCATCATGAAGTGAAGTGCTTCGAGCGGATCCTCCTAAAGTACATCAAGGACGTCTTCCCTGCAGGCCTGGACAGCCTGCAATTCGCCTACAGGGAGAACCGTTCTACGGAGGATGCTGTCTCGCTAGCACTTCACACAGCCCTGACCCACCTGCAGCATCCCAACACCTATGTTAGGATGCTGTTTGTGGACTTCAGTTCAGCCTTCAACACTGTTCTCCCGGACGTGTTGGCCCTGAAGCTCCACAACCTGGGTTTATCACCATCACTCTGTTCCTGGATCAGTGACTTCCTCACCAACAGGCCCCAGGTGGTGAGGATGGGGAAGTACACTTCTGCTCCACTGATCCTCAACACCGGGACACCGCAGGGTTGTGTGCTCAGCCCTGCCCTCTTCACCCTCTTCACCCAGGACTGCTCTGCCATCCACTCCACAAACATGGTCGTGAAGTTCGCGGATGACACCACCGTGGTGGGTCTCATATCCAACAACGATGAGACCCACTACAGAGAGGAGGTCCAGAGGCTCACACAGTGGTGTTGCAGGAACAACCTCATCCTGAACACCAGCAAGACCAGGGAGGTCATCGTGGATTATAGGAGGTCCAGGAAGACTGAACACGCTCCTCTCTGCATACATGGAGAGGCAGTGGAGCGTGTAGACAGCATCAAGTTCCTGGGCATCCATATTTCCTCTGACCTCTCCTGGTCTGTGAACACTTCGCACCTGGTGAGGAAGGCCCAACAACGGCTCTTCTTCCTCAGGAAGCTGAAGCGCTCTGGACTCTCTTCACAGGTGCTCATGAACTTCTACAGAGCAACCATTGAGAGCATCCTGTGTCTCAGTGTGACGGTGTGGTACGGCAGCTGCACGTCACAGAACAAAAAGGACCTAGCCCGGGTGGTGAGAACAGCCCAGGGGATTGTGGGCTGCCGTCTACCAGATCTGGACTCCGTCTACACTGCACGAGTCCAGAAGAGGGCCAGACGCATGGCAGCCGATCCCACCCACCCGGGCAATGCACTGTTTGTAGCGCTTCCATCAGGGAAGCGGTACAGAAACATCAGAGCCACAACAAAAAGACTGAGGGACAGCTTCTTCCCCAGAGCTGTGAAAGCCATAGCCCCCCTGTAGTGAACCACTGTACCCCACCCCCCTACAGAGCTTTAAACATGGACCCTCCCCCCACAAGCCACACACAATCACCTACCTCTCACACAGATTCACACCTCTGTGTCACTTGCACTTTATCTCCCATTCTCATTCCCACCCACCTCTCCCATCAACCCCCGCACAGCCAGTTCTCTGTAAATAAACACTGACAATCTGTAAATATCACCTACAAGAATGTATATATTTTTCATCTATTTATCTGTGTGATTTATTTATGTGTGTATTTATGTGTGTGCCTGCCGGGTGTCGTGCAAAATTTCGTTATGCCTGCATAATGACAATAAAGAGACTTGAATCTTGAATCTTGAATCTTGAATGAAATCAATTGACTTAAAATCAATTTTGGATTATAGTACTCCACTGACTGCATGAGATACACTTCTTGTTTTTGCATTTAAAATCCGCTCATAATTTTCATTAATTTTTGTAAATATTAACTCAATAGCTGTTCAATAGCTTTAACACAGTATCTATGCTTTTATACCACCTTTTATTTTGAAAAGAGGAAGTCTGGAAACGCTGCAGCCCTCTTCTGTGTCGCTGTTTTTACTGTCAACACGGGTGCATCTGCAATGTTGGAGTCTCCCTGGCCCCTGAGCAAATGAGAGATTCACCCAGAGCAAATGTCTGTCGAATATTCAACTTAAAACTAACTTCACTGCAGTGTTTTTAACTACACCTTAACGTCAGCGTCTGCTGCAGACCATATAGTCTGAAATCAGAATAAGTCAGTGTAAACTGAACAGGGAATTCATCTTTTCATGTATGATTTTTTTCTAAGTACTGTATTTTTAATTAAGTGCTCAACTTGTAAGGACATGCAAAGTTCATAATTAATTTCTCTTGATATAATTTTTGAGCAAGTTACAGATGTGTCAGCTGCTTTGGATGTCGTCCAATCCTTTCACAAATTAATGGCAAACTCAAATTGTATTCAACCCATAAAATGTATTTATTTCCTCTTTCGACAAAATCGTGAAATTAAAATAAGTGTTCAACATGTTCTTCGTGGATTTAAGTACTTGAATAGTAGTTTTGTTGATACAGTGCATTAAACTGGGGGATTTCTCCCTGATGTCCACTGACGTTTCCAACTAAAACGACCAAAGCCTTGCATCTACCAGAAAACAGCTGTTGAACTGCAGTGACGTTTGTGCATGAAAGCGTTGAGGTGAGTGCAAAACAAAATCTTTGAGAAAGAGAGCATTCATAAAACAACTGTCAGTGATGTAAAAAGGAGGTGGAAGAAAAGTCGTCTTTGGATTCGTGTAGTAACTTGCTGCAAAGGTGGAATACTTCCACGTGGACCTCCTTTATTTTGTCGAGAATGATAAACAGATTTAGACCGATCATGACTTTTGGAAAAGAGCTTTTTTTTTTTTTTTTATTCAGAGAAGGGAAGAAAAACGTCAGTGATGTATTTTCTTGCGCCTGCGCGGCTGTTAATGTGCGCCGACGTCACTGACGTCAGACAGTTACGAGGCGCTACGTCACTTCAGCGGGTTTGAGTTCAGAAAGTATGGCGGCCCTCAGTGTGTTCAGGCCTGGCTTGTTCAACCATAAAGTAGCGATAGTGACAGGAGGAGGGACTGGTATTGGAAAAGCTATCTCTGCGGAGCTGCTGGAGCTGGGTGAGTGAAGCTAAAGCGCCAAATGTCATTTCTCTTACAGGAAGTATCATAGAACGTGGAACATCCAAATGACAACAGCAGTCTCGTGAACTTTGACACAGATACAAGTCTTCGGCTGACAGCTTTTAAGTATGAGACGAAATCACTATTTCGAAACTACATAATGAGAGGAGGAATAAGAGTCTAATATCTCCTGGAAATAAAAGCTGCTTCATTATGAGACCTAAAAAAAAAACCTTTAAACTTTACTGCAGTGATGTTGATAAGAACACCTGGTGCCAGTATCCAGGAACTCATAGATTAATAATTACATAACCATGTTGTTACTTGCTAAACAATAGTTTGTTTTTTTTTCTCACAAAGTTGCATGTCAGTGTGCCCCATCTGGAATGATAGCAGTTTAACTAAGTCATTGTGGCTGCAGGCTGCACCGTGGTGATCTCCAGCAGGAAGGCTCAAAGGTTGGAGGAAGCCGCTGAGGCAATGAGACAGAAGATCCCTCCCTCCAGTCCTGCAAGTGTCACTCCTCTACCTTGTAACATCCGCAATGAAGATGAGGTGAGCGCACGTTCGGTCTCCAGATGTGCTGCATGTTGGTGTCAGTCGATGATGGCCTGATTTATAGCACATCTGCAACTTGATTCCACGCACGGCAGGTGAAAGGATCTCGTCTCATCAGTCCTGAAGCAGTTTGGTCGAATTGACTATCTAGTGAACAATGGAGGGGGTCAGTTCAGTAGCCCTGCAGAACACATATCCTCCAAAGGCTGGAGGGCTGTGATCGACACCAACCTGACAGGAACCTTCCACTGCTGCAAGGAGGGTACGTGAAACGCAGACAACACTGGGTCAGTATGGGTGCTAAGCTGTCAGTGTGATCTGTTGTTTTTCTCCATGCAGTCTACACAGCATGGATGAAGCAGCATGGAGGCGTGATCGTCAACATCATTGCTGACATGTGGAAAGGCTTCCCAGGCATGGCGTAAGATCTGACTCCCTTTAGATTCAAGCAGACTGCTAAATGAGATTGCAGCTTTTGTTGCAACTTTGCGTCTCCTTCCTCTGACAGTCACACGGGAGCGGCAAGATCAGCTGTGGATAACTTAACCAAGAGTCTAGCCATCGAGTGGGCGGCCTCAGGAGTTAGAGTCAATGCCATAGCACCTGTATGTACAGGTGATAATCTGATCAATTTTGCGTTAATTTTTTTTTTTCCTTTGATCATATATGAATATATGACTCCTGTTTTTGGTTGAAGGGTACAATCTTTTCCAAAACTGCAATGGAGAACTATAAAGAGTTTGGATCACAACTTTTCAAGACAGCCATTCCATTTATCCCTGCAAAGAGGCTGGGAGTTCCTGAAGAGGTGTGTAAAAACTCAATTATATCTATGTATACACTCATAAAGTGAATGTTAGCGTTCCTGGAAATAATACATAAAAATAATACCTTAAAACACTAAAATGGTGCTCAGGGACAGAGGTATTTGTGCTACATTACCTTTGACTACACTGGCACATCTAATGAAGTGTCCTCTGAACAAATGTAATATGGTAATTACTAGGGGTGCACGATAATTATCGACCCGATAACTATCGGGCCGATAACAGAAAATTATGACATCATTTCGATAAGACCAATATCATGACGAATAGCCCCGATAACATATATTTCTGTCAACACGGCAGTGCCGCAGTCCCTCTGAGCCTTGAATGACCAGCAGTGAATGTTATGTTCAAGTGATGTCTGCATAATCAGAAGAACGATTTTTCAGTAAGGAAAATCAAGAATACCCCCTCATGCCAGAAAACAACTTGTTAACTCGGTCATAATTTTGGTAGTTGCTGACTTTAATTGATATTCGCAGTATTTTTCCACATGTTACACATAAAAATATAAAAAATAGATAAGGCCGAAAGAACAACTAGCAAACGAGGGAACGGAGGAATTTACGTTTCACCTTGAGTGCAGCATTGTGGCGCAGAGCGCTGATAAAAATGGCGGCGATTATATGGAACTTTGTTAAAGTTTGAGAAAAAGATAGTTTGCTGGTTATTTGTGATAAATGCTCCAAGCAAAGGAGGGAAAAATAGCACAAGCTTTAATACGTCAAACTGGATCAGCCACCTGAAACATAACCATCGCTTCCATGGAGTTTTAAAATGGTGCTAACGTGAGCTAACGTGAGCAAGAAAGCGGCAAGTCTCCCCTCCCCCTTCCATGAGAACTACTGAACCTCATTTACTTTAATTAAAGGCATTCAGTTGAATGTAACCACAAGCTAAAATCCTTTAAACCTAATTTTCTGTTACTGTGGAGAGCACTTTTTCAGTTTATTTACACAGACAAGTCTAACTTGTGTCAGTACATTATGAACTGTGGATTATTTTTCATTGTCATTGAGGAAGGCATATTTTCAGTTTGGAATTCTGATGCATGTATTTCCATCAGTTCAAGGAGCCTTTATTTTTTTATATCAGTCAGTAATGCACCTTATTTAAGTTGATGTGAGATATCAAATAGGTTTGTTTGATAGCTTTACGAAAATGTTTGAGAGGCTTGCCAGTAGTTTTTCATTGTAAAAAAATAAATATCTGTTTATTTAAGGAGTCGAAATGGTTTTTGGTTTTGTACATAGTATTGATGTAATGATCTTAGGTATATGTGTATGTTATCAGTTATCAGTATCGTCCTTTAGGATCTGAAAGTTATCAGTATCGGTTTTAAAAAACAGTTATCGTGCATCCCTAGTAATTGCATTATAATTTTAGTTTTGACAGTAAATTATGAAAAGTATGTATCATGATTCACAATACTCCCAATACACAATACATCTCACATCACAATTTACAATTCTACATTTAGAAAGTCAGATCAGTTGTGATACTGGAAATAATAAAGGTCTTGTGAAGCTGTATAATGTGAATGAAAATCAAGGGAAGAACTGCACAGTTAAACCTTTTAATGTTACAGTGTGGAACATTTTAGGGGGTAGAAACATCCCATTAGTGTAGAGTCATGTGCCAGATTCAGCAGACTGGATTAGTTTCTGTCTCCATTTTCTTCAGAAGACGTTATAAATCCTCTGACACTGTGTCTCTACAGTAGCAAACTGTAACACTCGCTCCAGAGAAGGCCTTGCACATTTTTTCCAAGCCCTTGTTGTTTCCCCCACACTCTTAAAAGTGGAGGGTGAGAGGTTTGGAATTTTACCACTAGATGTCAGCACATTCTTACTGGACCCTCAGTGGAAAATACTGATTTTTTTTTTTTTTTTTCCCCCAAGATCTCCTCAGCAGTGTGCTTCCTGCTTTCTCCTGGAGCCTCATACATCTCTGGAGCTACGCTGAGGGTTGATGCAGCACAAAGTCTGTTCCGCACCATATGGGACATTCCTGGTATTTAGACATTGCTAACACACCTGCACGTCAGTCTTAATAGCAAGTAATAAATACTAAACAGTCGGCTCTACAGTGAACTGATGTCTTGTGTGTTTGTGTCCAGAGCACAACGCGTGGCCTGAGGCTCCAGAGGGTGAAAACCTGGATGCTGTGAAGGAACTACTTAACCCGCAAAGCAAACTTTGATTTACTTCAGTGACATGTGAAATACTCAGCCAACAAGTGTCATGTATACAGACACTTTTGTCTTCACAGACACCTTCACAGAGACAAAAACGCCACAGTTTCCTGGTTAGAGGATGTGCTGTTGGCTACATATATAGAGTCTGAAGCATTGTAAAAATTGTGTAGAAAATTATATGTAATTAGCAGCAATGCAACTCTATAGTTTCTTAGAAAATAATTAGTGATGCTACCAGTTGAAATGTACTCTTCACTTCACATCCAGTGCCTGTATTAGTAACTTTATAAGTAATAACAGCTTTTTAAACCAACTGCCATTAGTGCTTTAAAAACTGAGATTGAGAAAAAGTATTAAATACTGACTCAAATTTTGAAATATTAATCATTTAATGAAATAAGACAGGTATTTTTCACACATTTGCATTCTTCTCTGCAGTTTTTTCATGGTTGGTACATAAACTACAAAACAAAGGTCTCTGTTTATTCCAGTCTGAATTGAACTTCTGCAGCGGTGAGAGGGCACAACAGAGCAACACTTTGGAGAAATGTATTTTCCTTTTTTTCACAGATGGCTGATCATGTCATTCACCGTAAGTTGGATGGCACACATGGCTATGAAAAAAGTAAAATTATTGAACAATTATACGCCTTAGTCTGATATCTAGTAATTGTTCATTGTGGCACTTTGATGTAATGTGATACAAAATGAATATTTGTATGACATTGTAAATTGTATAACATTTATTTTTAATATTAAGGTGATGACAAAGTTTAAAATATAATCATGATTTTTATGGCAATACAGTATTTATTGTTATTAAATGTAAACTCTCTCAGTGGAAAAAGTCTCTTTGAAATAGCTGAGCAAATCTCAGAGGAGAATTTCCTCTCATTACAAGCTTCCCAACAGAAAAAAAAGTCTGAAAAGAATAAGGAAAATACAGTATACCTTTATTATTTGTGGGGTTACGTTCCTTCCTTTCCCCACAAATCCCAAAAATCTGTGAATTATTGATGCAGTTTTAAAAGGCCTATGTATAATATTATATACACTAAAATATATTTCCCAAACACATTCTAAAGACATTCTTACTCATTAATACAGTAATGATGTAGTAATTAATTTTTTTGTGTGACAATATTTATAATAATAATTAAAAAAATATAAATAATAATAATACTTGTTTAGGTTTTTGTCTGGCCCTCCAAAGGTAATTAAAGAAATTACATACTGTATCATCTCTCTTCTATTTTATTATTTTATATTATTATACTATTTTATTTTATATTTTATAACTGATGTTATTTTAAAAATTATTTACCAGTTAGGGTGATTGTGAGCATTTTTTGAGCATTTTACGGCGAAAAAATGCCCTAAGAAATCACAAAATTGCCATGGCTACCACAAATTCAAATACTTTATGAAAAAAACCCACGAGAAATCCACAAGTACACAGGACTGTGAATGCTGAACCGTGAATACTGTATCCAAATACAATACCCATCCATCAGAATTAAAGACAGTATATAAAGACCCCAACAAAACTAAATACATGTACATATGGAAACAACAATATAATATATTTTAAAAAATAGTGAGAATACACAGCATACAATGCCCAGGTGACTCACAGTTCAGAGTTTCATGCTGTAGTTTGAGGTTGACAGGCAGGAATGATTTCTGGTCTCTCTCTGGTGCAGCATTAGTCTGTTAATGAATGAGCTCCTGTGGCCGATGAGCTTTTAATGTTCCAAAAAAAAAAAACAATGCTTTTTTTTTTTTTTTTCAAATTGTGCATTGTTAGAGTAACCGAACAAGTCAGCATCATTGGATGCTGTCAGAGTTGGGAAACAAAAGCAGAACGTAGATTATCTACACCCATTTATCTAAAATAGGGGCCTGTTTCAAAAAGAAGGTTCAACAAACTCTGAGTTAAGATGCTCCAAGTTTCTGATTTCAAAACAGGTGATTTTGGTGGTCTTGAATTTACAACAAGAAGTCATGATTTTTTACAAAAAAAAAAAAAAAAGTTTGATTCTACAATTGCAATTTTACAACAAAAAGTTGGGATTTTTTTTTTGATCACGTAAAATTTTGATTCAATGTTGAAAAGTCTTGCAAAATCTGATATTTCATGTAAAATTAACTTTTTACAACAAAGAGTTGTAAAGAAAGAATTGTTTAATTTTAGAGCTGGGCAATGATTAAAGTTTTTAATCGTGATAAATCGCATTATTTCCCTGATTAATCACGATTAATTGCATTGTATCCGCAAAATAAAATAATGAATTCATAAGTAGCTCTCCTCTCTCTGTCCTACATCCTCTTTCTGTCCTCCATCTTCTCTCTGTCCTACATCCTCTCTCTGTCCTGTCTCCCCTCTTTTCTTTCTCTACCCGGCTGGCCTTCGGCAGGAAGGTCCCCCCATATGAGCCAGGTCCTGCTCAAGGTTTCTTCCTCTTAAAGTGGAGTTTTTCCTTGCCACTGTTTGGTATAAAGGTTTTTTTTTCTCCCTACGTGGGAGTTTTTTACCTGCCATTATCATTGATTGGATTTAATTATATAATCTTAGTTGATGATATTTGCTCGGGGGTCATGCTCTGGGTCTCTGTAAAGCGCCTAGAGACAATTGTCATTGTAACAGACGCTATATAAATAAAATTGAATTGAAAATTGAATTGAAGTAGTGTAAAATGCAGTTTTATTTAAATGTTCTGCTGCCATATGAACTAAAGTGTCATAACATTTGTTGTTCAAACACTTTTAACATCAGCACTTGTCAGTAACACATATTTAGTGTAAATCTCATCTTAAAAAATGTAAAATAAAATAAAGATTATTGCCACTGCCTGGGCATTAATGTCATCCTCTTTTAATAAAAAAAATAAAAAAAACGTCTACAAACAAAATCCAACAAAATGATTGTGTCTCAGCACAATCAGAACATTAAAACAGGTAATTTCTGAGGTAACAGCAGAAACTTTTAACGGGGAGTTTAACTTGGCAGTTGTTACAAATAACCTTGATTCTGTCAAATCTTACCGTCTGGGAGAACTTTAAAATGAAAATGTCCATGTTAAAGTTCAGTAACTTTACCAATCCGTGTATCATTCATTCTTTCCATTTTCAATTGTCAATCAAAAATTGAAAAAAAAAAAATTAAGAAGTGACATTTTATTATGTTTTTCGTTTTTTTTTTAAATCTAACACAAAATAACGAAAAAAAAATAGTTTTTTTTTTATATTTCAATTTTAGACTTGGATCAAAGATACGGAATTAAAAAATGGGCCACAGAACTGAATTTGTTTTATAATCGAGGACTGTTGTTGTTACACATCTGTGCCACTAGATGGAGGCGCACTGAAGTAACCAGCTAGAGAACAGCAGGACAGTGAACACATGGAGCAGATCTGATGATAAATGGAGGAATGACACGAAAGTTTTGTTGCAGTACAGAATTGTTAATATTTCTACCTGAGTTGCTACCGAACTGTAAAATTCATGGATTTTTACCATTCTCCATGTCTGTTTTAGCTTTTCCTTAAGTTTACCTGCAAATTGTCTTCTGGTTCTGCAGCAGCTAACAGACTTTTCAAAACAAAAGCATGTGAGCAATATGCGTTAATGCTCGATAAAATAAATGTTGGCGTTAATAAATGAATGCGTTCACTTGGCCAGCCCTATTTAATTTAGGACATAAAGTCCTAATCCCTTAAAGTCAGTATTTTATGACATAAATTGGGTAATAAACAAAAAAAGTTACCATTTAAAAATAAAAGGTTGGGAATTAATGTCAAAAAGTTGCAATTGTGATGTCCAAAGGTGGTTATATTGTGAAATTTGAGATTTTATGATTAATATTTGCTTTTTACATCAAATTGCAAATTTTGTTATTATAAAACAAAAATTTATAAAAAAAAAAAATATAAAGCAAAATTTTACGATTACGGGACATTAAGTTGAAGTCAGATAAAAATCAAATCAAAAAGTGATCGCCTGACCCAGGGCCGGCTCTTGGCATAGGCGATATAGGCGGCCGCCTAGGGCGCCATCTGCTGGAGGGGCGCCGCCACGCCGCTAGTCCCCCTTAAATGGACTTGCCCTGATGAGTATAAACCGTGAGATGTCTAGGCAGGTGTCATTTGATGATACCATAGATGCCTTTGCTGCCAGGAAGTCCAGATGTGTAAACTTGTAGTCTTTAGTTAAAAGACAAGTTTAGTTAAAAGTAACTGTTGTTACCTTTGAGTTTGTCGTTGTTCAAATGCTCAAATTAAACTGTCGTAATTGCTCACTTGGTTGTTGTCATTGAATTGCAGTGGGCTCGGGGGGGCACCGGGGTGTAATCTCGCCTAGGGCACCAAATTGGGTAGAGCCGGCCCTGGCCTGACCCTAAAACAGTCCACAACCCCCTGATGCAGGACCCAAAAGAAAAAAGTCTGAGGAGTTTATTTTTTTGACATTTTTTAAATAAAAGTCAAATATGGATTACTGCTCCGTTTCAATGACTGAGTACCAGTGGCGGACTGGTAATCTGTGGATTCTGGAAAAGTCCAGAACAGCCGTCCGGTCTACAGCCGTTGGCCATGTTCAATAACTAAAAATTTCAGTCTATCAACTAACAGCAGGGAGCGCTAAGACGATCCTTTATCAGATATAGGCCTAGAAATCAACAAAGCAGACTAACGTTGACGTCTGTAAACAGAAAGATGGCAAGCAGAAAAAGCAAGGAGAAAGGTGGATGGGAAAAATTAAAACTAAGAAAGCCAAGTAAGGGGGAAGAAGTGTTTCCCATTTAGTCACTATTGATCTTTGTCTTCTCTTTCGTGGTGTGTGGTGGTGTGCAATGTCTGTGGAATAGGCTAAAAATGTTTGAAGGGTGATTGGTTGAATGGTACCCTAACTAATCACAGCAGCATTGCATGGGGTAATTTAATTTTAAAGATCAATATGATGTTGGGGTCCTATAATAATATTTGTTAAATTGTCTAGTGATTTAAGTGGGTGGACTCTCATGTATAGTGGATTGAGGGTTACATTTCCAGTGTTGTAACATGTTGTGTCCCTTTTTTGCCATTGCTTTCTCTCTATCCAATAAAGGCCACTAGAAAATCGTTTAAAAAGATGCTGATATGACATATAAATCATAACCTGATAACTACTGCTGACCAAATGGTGAATAATCTAATCTGTTGGGTTTATAAATGTGTAAATCTGATTCTGATGGAGTCAGTGCCTCACCAGCCACGAATCTCACCACATGTCACTGGTTATGAGGCATTATTTATGTTTACATATCAGAAATGTTTTCATTTCAAACAGAAAGGGATGTTTTAAATAAATGTATGGTTTATATTGTCATCTTTGACTATCTTTGAGTATTTTTGCAGTATCAACAAGAGACCGGTAGGGTGTCTTCTCTTTTGGGGTTTTTGGGTCACCCTACGACAATGATACGACATCTCCACTGCTGGGGCTGTTGCAGGTGCACGCCTTCGTCCCTCTAAGCACCCCCCCTACTATAAATGAAACATCTACTTATCATCTAAAAATGAGAGTTCAATGGATTGAGTTCAAATCCTTCTTTGTTAAAACTGAGCACTAAACTGGGAGATGGAGACCAGCTTTCAGGAGAAACCAGATTCTTCTGTTCCTGCTCAGAAGTGTCCAGGCAACAAAAACTTTAGATTATAAGACAACAAGCCAGGTGTTAATATACTTCTAGAACTCCCTAAAGAATTGTGTTGATATTGACAGACCACTTTAACTATAATATAACTAGATAACTACACAGCTGTAATGAGATATTTACGTTTGGGCTCATATCTCAAAAGTCATATTAGCTAGAGCATAAAATCTGTTTTCCCCTGATTTATTACCTCCGCCAAAGAGGTTATGTTTTTGCTGGCATTTATTTGTCTGTCTGTCTGTCTGGCTGTACATGATAACTCAAAAAGTTATGGATGGATTTTGAGGAAATTTTCAGGAGTTGTCAGAAATAAGAAAAATATTGTTATATGCACAGTCACACTCACTCCTACAGGCAATTTAGAACCACCAATTATCCCAACATGCATGTCAAGCACGGGGAGAACATGCAAACTCCACACAGAAAGGCCCCTGCTGAGGTTTGAACCAGGAACCTTCTTGCTGTGAGGCAACAGTGCTTCTGCTTAGACATCCAATAATGTAGCCCGAGATTGGCCAGTTAAATGTTATTAAATTTAGTGTTTAAAAAAAGGTTTAAAATGAAGCTTAATTTTGAAGTTTTACAACAAGCAAATGGCACCGATTCGATTAATCTATCGATCTATCTATCGATCTATCGTGCTTCTCACGCCGCTTCCGTCCTCATGAGGGACTCAACTTCCTGGTATGGTTGCTAGGGCAACTGACAACAGACAGCCTTAGCAACCACTGAGGAGGAGCGGTTTGGAGCTTGAGTCATCGCTATTATAGCAACAATAATACACCACCTTGAGTTTAAGTTGATGTGGAGATTTTAACAAGCAGCGTCGGAAAATGTCGGACATAGTTCAAGAAGTTTTATCCGAAATAGGCTGGGATAAGCGCTTCGCCGTCCCCAGGCTCAACGCTACAAACCAGGCCCTGCTGGAGGAGGTAACTGGCGTCCTTCGAGCAGTTTTTCTTTTTTTTTTTTTTTTTTTGGGGGGGGGGGGGGTTACGATAATTTTTTAAGTAAAGGGAGATTGAGGGTGCTAACTATATATATTTCACTAACCAAACTCTGTTTAAACACTTCTTTTCTTTTCCTAAAAGTTTTTAAATGACAGTTGTTGAGCCGCCTCATAGACTCAAAAACTGAGCAAGACTGTTCTGGAATTTCTAACTTTCTAGCTTTTATTTATGCGCTTTATGCAAGTAATATTTACACAACATTTGACAAATTTTTTCTGCATTTTAAATGGACTAAATTTGTTCTTGTGTATGTAAACAATGACTTCAAAAATGAGGCAATTGTTTAATTTAACACCTTTATTTTTTTAAAATAAGCTCTAGAAAAAGCTTTTGAAACGTCTCAAAAGTGTATTTCATCTTAGGTGGGTAACTCAAGTTCATGGCATTTGGAACACTTGCACAGTTGAGTACCTCTGCCCCCTTATCAACAATGGAGACATCAGTGTTGGATCCACTTTCATCCACACTTGTGCGATATACACAGATGCTTGGGACTTCCTCAGCCTGGTCCTTCTGAGCTTCCTCTCTGCTGATATCCTATAAAATACATGTGAATCCATGTTCGGGTGCATAGAAAAGCTTAATTTTTTTAATTCAATTTAGAAACTAATGTCAAAAATATCAATATTTTGATAACAGCTGAAGTTTGCAATTGCTTTTACTCTCACAAACAACCTGTAGTAGATCAAGCCTTATAGACCTCATGCAACTAATTATAAACTCTTGTGATTCCTGAACTTTATTTCTTGTCTGTCATTATTGGAAACACTAAATGATACAAATGTGCATGTAGCACGCGGAAGAGAGAGAATCAAGGAGAGGAGTGGAAGGAAGAGGAGAAAGGAGAGGGGATGAGACAAAAAAGAACACAGGAAAAAGGAGGAGAGAGGAAAAAAGAGGCGTGGAGAGATAATTACCCCAAATTTCACTCGGTTTTTCATGTCAGGAATGTGACATTCATTGACGTTTTCAGCCTTAAGTATTCCAGTACTTCACTTAATTTTGTCAATTTTCATTTTTTTGCTTTCTGTGCATTAAACAAAATTTCATCAAGCAATATACAATTTTTATCATTCATTCATCTTCAATTCCGACTTCCTCCCACAGTCCAGAGACATGCATCTTAGCTTAATTGGTGGTTCTAAATTGCCCATAGGAGTGATTGTGAGTGTGTGTGGTTGTTTGTCTACATGTGGCCCTGCGATGGACTGGCTACCTGTCCAGGGTGGACCCCTGCCTTTCGCCCAAAGAGAGCTGGGATAGACTCCAGCAGATCCCTGTCACCCTGTACAGGGTTAAGCGGGCATAGATAATGGATGGATGTATCCAACCTCTGCTTTCAACTGTAGGTCATGTTCATAATGTGATGATTTCTTTTTCAACAGATTCGTAAAAAGGAGGCAGAACTGGTGCAATTAGACAACAAAATTGAGAGAAACAGGGATCAAAAACAATTTCTGGACTCATCTCTCAAAAGTGCTGAACAAGAGCTGGAAAATGTTGAGGTAAGCTTATCAGAATATGTTTTTAAATAGCAACATACCTGGAAGGCGTGGTTATCTTCATCTAACAAGACTGTGGACAGTGCCAGGGTGTGTTGTTTCTTTGTCATTTCGATTTTCTGTTTGTAGGCACTGTGGAAGGCAAAGCAGAGAGAGATAGAGCTGGAGAAACATTTGACCAGCCTCGCAGAGAGAGAGACGGCTCACCTGACTCAGCAGACTGCTAAGTTAGAAAATGAGATTAGGTCTTTAGAAGCAAGAAAAGACATGATAGAGGTCTTTACCTTATATACACTTTCAAAAAAAAAAAAAAACACACAGGTGCAAGTGTTTGGTGCAAATTATGCTTCCTTTGTCCATGTCTTCAGAAAAATGTGTTAAAGACAAATCAGAAGCTTGAGAAGTTTAGGAAGCAGATGAACTGGGACCAGCAGACCATGGATGCCTTCTTGGAGGAGTCGGCGAAGAAACATGAGGACACAATGACCATCATCAAATACTCTCAGCAAGATGAGAGGAAGATCAAGGTAAAGAAGGGAAAAAAGTTACAATAAACTGTCTCTTATTAGCAACTGTTTAAAGCTCCAACCTTCAATAGTCTTCATTTCGGAGTCCTTCTCAGCTGATGGCCCTTCTCATAATCTGCCCTTATACAGTCACTCACGCTGCAAGTCGAGAAGTTGACACTTGAGGCCAATGAAAAACGTAAAGCACTTGACAAAGAGTTGACAGAGACGATGTCTGCACAGGTAATGTAAGAATGTTTCAACCAAACAGTTTAGAAAAGGACATATGAAGGTTTTTTTTTTCTCTACGTCAGGTGGCAAAGCCAAGGAACATTTTTAATTTGTAAAATGCCAGAATAACAGTTGCCAAATATTTTTCTTTCTTTTTTCTTTTTTTTTTGAAAGAGAATTAGGAGGAGGAATGGGTAAAAATTTCACCTTTAAACTGTTTGACCTGGCTCCAATGCTTTGGGTCACTCTACACAAGTTGTAAAACATCTTCTGGAAATTTTTACCCATTCCTCCTGACAGAAGTGGTGGAGCTGAGGCAAGTTTGTGGGCATTTTTGCTCAAACAGGCCTTTTCATTCCAAAGATTTTCTACAGGACTGAGGTCAGGGCTTTGTGATGGTCACTCCAATAACTTCACTTTGTTGTCCTTATATCACTTTATAACAACTCTGGAGGTATGAGTGGGATCATTGTCCATCTAGAAGGACAACTCATGCTCAATCTTGAACTATATTCTCATATCTTAAGATATAGCTTCAATATATCCAAATAATTTTGCTCTATTGGTAGTCATGCTCTGCGTCTCGGAATAGTGCTGAGAGACAATTTCTATAGTAATAGACACTATACAATAAAGCTGAATTGAAATTGAATGGAATTATCTTCTTTCCTCATGATGCTGTCTGTTTTGTGAAGTGTGCCAGTCCTTCCTGAAGCAAAACACTCACATACATTTCAACCAGCATCCTAACATGGTCTTTTGTTGTTCAGGAACACACTAAGTGTTTCCTTCTTGAGTGGTATGATAGCTTTGTGCTTCCATCATGCTACTCACATTTTATTGTTTTCACAGATGAACTTGGAGTCTTTAGGGACCCAAACATGAGCTAAACTTAAGAGGGTTCATGACTCTTTTCCTGATGTCCTGATTTATGAGTTAATTCCTTTTGGTTTTCCCATGATGACATGCAACAATGCCCTTGTCTTTGAAGGTGGGCCTTAAAATAAAACAACAAATGACACTCTGATTGACCCAAATCATGTCGATTAGCCTCTCAGAAGCTTGTGATAGCAATACATGGACAATTTGCAAGAATCAGATTCATTTTGCAAACAGACAAAATTCTCAGGTTTTTCCTTCTTACCTCCATCAAAAACCATACTTTTCGTATTGCGCCTTCAGAACACACGAACACATATTACCAGCTAACTCTCATAGGCCATGGATATGATACAAGTCTATGTTAGCACACAATGTGGCTAACTTGTCTTAATAAGAAGGCATCAAAGCACCTGATCCATAGTACAGCGCTGTGAAAAAGTATTTGCCCCTCACAGATTTCTTCTGGGTTTTTTTCTGTTTTGTCAAACTTTTAATTTGTCACAAATTTTAATATCAGACAAAGATAACCTGAGTAAATAAAAAAAGATGTTTTTAAATGATAATTTACTTACTAAGATGAAAAGAACGATCCAAGCTAACCTCTCCTTATGTGAACAAGTAATAGCCCGCATTAAATGACAATTTAACTGTAATTTAACCACATTTTTGGAAAACAGTTCAATTGACCTTTCAGTAAGCACCGCTCCCTCTCTAGTTACTGTTGCTAGGTTGGACATTCTCACTGCTTCTCCATTAAGGACAATGTTAATTTGCTATTTTTCCTATGCCTATCATCAGTATTTATATCACACTAGAATAACGCCGTGGTAAAATATTGCTGCTGGGAGACCTGCAACAGTGACTCGAGGTGTCCAGAACGTTTGGAGGGTCATTTTTATTCTCTTTCCCAAGCCGAAACAAAAAAATATGGATAGCTATGGATTTAACCAATAAAACAAAATAATGCTTCTACTTTACTTTTAAGACCACAGTCAATAGTATATGTAAGGATCTAGCTTTGAAGAAAGTAATTAAAAATGTTTCTCTTATTCTGACATTTTACATGAAAGAAAAAAAAAATCTGGAATCTTAACTGACCAAAAACAGGAAAGATTTTTTTCAAATTTAATGCCAGACATATAAGATAAGATTTATTTATCTTTCAACCTGTATGTAAACTTCTGGTTGCAGCTGTTTGCTGTACATGTGTACGTGTTTCTTCTTGCATAGACTGATATGCAAATTAAGGACTATGCAGTGTGTTTCAGAAATAAGTAGAAACTTACAGATATGTATCCAAAATGAACATTTTAATAATTGCCTACCTTATCAAAACAAAAACAGAATGACATGTCAATACATACAATTACATATGCTTGCTCTGAATTTGACAAGTGTTACTATGATGTTGTAATTTATATAAAAACACTTCTGCTGTCCAAACAGGTAGCTTTGGATAAGACTGCAGAGAATTTGCAAAAGGCTAAATTGGAGACACAGCAGCTCACTGACCAGCTGGAAAACACTGTCAAGCAAATGAAGCAACAAGACACTGCAATGCAGCAGTGTTCACTGGTAATATGTGGGGCCTCTGGCCCTCTGCTGATAAAAATCATACTGGCTCAAACCTAAAAATTCAAACTTTTGGACAATGAAAGCCAACAGAAGTTGAATGCACTCTACAAATTACACTTGAGTAACAACTATCTAGTTCCTTTATCATTCTAGCAACTTGCACAAGGTAATCAGAACATCAGAGAGAGGAATGCCACCATTACAGAGATGAAGAAATTGCTGGATACTCAGATAAAAAACAACGAGGAATGTGAGAAGAAAATTATAAGAACAAAGAGACAGGTAGACAAACTGCAGCAGGATCTGAAAGAGAGGGAGAACAACTGCATGGGGCTGCAGGACAAGGTCAGAGTTTACTGAAGATTTTCTCCGAGGATGTTGAAGTATACTTGCTTTGTATGGTATAAGATTGATTGTTGTGCGTCATGCAGCTGGATGGTTGCAAATACACACTGGACAGTGCAACCACTAAAGTAAAGTCTCTGACGACCCAAATGTCCAAAATGAAGAAAGGCATTCTGGACAATGACAACAAGTCAGTGAAATGTAACATATCTCTGAGTGTACAGCAGTGCTGTACTGCTTTGGTATATATTTATTGGTTCTGCATGTTGCAGATTGAAGGAGGCCAAGAACTACAATGCTGCGCTGGAGGAGAAGCTGAAAATTGTGACTCAGACTGCCCTCAGTGAGGAGGAGCAAGCTGCTCAGATGGACCAGATGCTCAAGGAAGAGGAACAGTCCATCAAGGTAAAGTGCATAACAACACAAACTCTTTCTTTTTGCTAAAGGTTCAGCTGAAAGAGAGTTTTGGTGCACATAAGAGCTAATAATACTTAATCTCTAGATGTTTTGGTAGAAAAACTGTAGATTCTTTAGCTTCTGCCTACAATGCTTTGAAATCCAGAAACATTGTGCTTTAAGTCAACTGACCTTATGCTTTGCTACAGGAGCTGGATATTCAGTTGCATGACCGCATGGGGGAGCTACATAATCAGAAAGACCGTTTACAGGCGTTGAAGACAAAGGAGAAGGATGCTATTGCAAAGATTTCAAGGAGTAAATCTGCCATTATGAGCCTGCAGAGCCAACACAGAAAAATAAACACAGAGTTGACAAAAAAGCAGATGACCATAGATAAGCAGGCATGTTTACCAAAAACCTTTTACCATAAAACTACCCAACTTTCCTTGCTCTGGTGCCTGACTCTTCAATGGCAGTATGCATATTCAGATTTTCCTCTCCCTTTCCTGCATTGTGTAGGATTATGAGATACATTTGCTAAATACAAAACTGAAACAGCTAGGAGATGACACTTCCTCACATGAACAACAAATGTTGAGCACGAAGATTGCTGAGCTGACCAAAGACCTAGAGGAGAAGAAAAGTACAGCCAAGATGCTTGTCAATGCACTCAAGAAGGGGGAAGTCAGTTTGAAAGCTCACAACACAATTCAGCATTTTTCCCCCCTCAATGGATCTATGAAACAATTAAATCTTATGTCTGTATGACTGACAGGTTGATGTTCACAATATGAGGAAAAAGAAGGAGGAGACAGAGGTTCAGATGAAAGATCTGAATGAGAAGGTAGAGGGGCTCAAGATAATCTGCAGTGTGAGTGAAAGGGAGCTAAAGAAATTGAAGCTGAGGACACAGGTAACTAAGTGATGTCATGAAATCATATTGCATTGGGTATACATGTGTAATGATTTAAAGTATTTTCTGTTGAAATCACAACGGAGTTCTGCTGAATCGTTTCCACAACCAGTGGTCTTCTATTCATCCTACAACTTGACTGGAGTTCCGCTGTCCGTGCTTGAATTGATTTGACACAATCAGGACAGGCATATACAGTGCCTTGCGAAAGTATTCGGCCCCCATGAACTTTTCAACCTTTTGCCATATTTCATGGTTCAAACATAAAGAAATAAGATTTCAGTTTTTTTTATCAAGAATCAACAACAATCGTGAAGTGGAAGGAAATTTATTGGATATTTTAAACTTTTTTAAAAAAAATAAAAAACTGAAAAGTGGAGCGTGCAATATTATTCGGCCCCCTTCGTTAATACTTTGTAGCGGCACCTTTTGCTGCAGTTACAGCTGCAAGTTTCTTGGGGTATGTTTCTATAAGTTTTGCACATCAAGAGACTGAACTTTTTGCCCATTTGTCCTTGGGAAACAACTGGAGCTCAGTGAGGTTGGATGGAGAGCGTTTGTGAACAGCAGTCTTCAGCTCTTTCCACAGATTCTCGATTGGATTCAGGTCTGGACTTTGACTTGGCCATTCTAACACCTGGATATGTTTATTTGTGAACCGCTCCATTGTAGATTTGTCTTTATGTTTTGGATCATTGTCCTGTTGGAAGATAAATCTCCATCCCAGTCTCAGGTCTTCTGCAGACTCCAACAGGTTTTCTTCCAGAATGGTCCTGTATTTGGCTCCATCCATCTTCCCATCAATTTTAACCATCTTCCCTGTCCCTGCTTAAGAAAAGCAGGCCCAGACCATGATGCTGCCACCACCATGTTTGACAGTGGGGATGGTGTGTTCAGGGTGATGAGCTGTGTTTCTTTTACGCCAAACATATCATTTTGCATTGTGGCCAAAAAGTTTGATTTTGGTTTCATCTGACCAGAGCTCCATCTTCCACATGTTTGGTGTGTCTCCCAGGTGGCTTGTGGCAAACTTTAAATGAGACTTTTTATGAATATCTTTGAGAAATGGCTTTCTTCTTACCACTCTTCCATAAAGGGCAGATTTGTTCAGTGTACGACTGATTGTTGTCCTATGGACAGACTCTCCCACCTCAGCTGTAGATCTCTGCAGTTCATACAGAGGGATCATGGGTCTCTTGGCTGCATCTCTAATCAGTCTTCTCCTTGTTCCAGATGAAAGTTTAGAGCAGGGGTAGGCAACTCCAGTCCTCAAGTGCCGCTGTCCTGCAGGTCTTAGATATTTCCCTCCTTCTTCACACCCTGATACAAGTGGCCGTGTCATTTACAGACATGTGCTGACCTTGATGACAAGATGATGACGGCTATTAATTAGGATCAGGTGTGTTAAAGCAGAGAAACATGCGAAACCTGCAGGACAGCGGCACTCGAGGACTGGAGTTGCCTACCCCTGGTTTAGAGGGACGGCTGGATCTTAGTAGAACTGCAGTGGTCTGATAATCCTTCCATTTCAATATGATTGCTTGCACAGTGCTCCTTGAGATGTTTAAAGCTTGGGAAATCTTTTTGTATCCAAATCCGGCTTTAAACTTCTCCACAACAGTATCTGGGACCTGCCTGGTGTGTTCCTTGGTCTTCATGATGCTCTCTGAGCTTTAACCAGAACCCTGAGACTATCACAGAGCAGGTGCATTTATACGTAGACTTGATTACACACAGGTGGATTCTATTGATCATCATCAGTCATTCAGGACAACATTGGATCATTCAGAGATCCTCGCTGAACTTCTGGAGTCAGTTTGCTTCACTGAAAGTAAAGGGGCTGAATAATATTGCACACCCCACTTTTCAGTTTTTTATTTGTTAAAAAACTTTGAAATATCCAATAAATTTTGTTCCACTTCACGATTGTGTTCCACTTGTTGTTGATTCTTGACAAAAATTAAAATTTTATATCTTTATGTGAAGCTTTATTTGAAGTCTGAAATGAGGCAAAAGGTTGAAAACTTCAAGGGGGCCAAATACTTTTGCAAGCCACAGTACCTGTCTCATGTCATATGTCAGAGCAAAAACCAAAGCACTGGTTAATTAGGGATGAACGGTCTTGTTTAAACAGGAAGCCACCAAGTGAAATGACTGAGGCTGCTCTGGACTTGCTCTTCTAACCTTCTACTTGATGATCAGTGACTCCATAATCAGGAGTGTTTTTACTGCCAACTGTTTAACCTTCTCTGGATCTTTCTAAACTTATGCAGTAAATTTGCTCTTATTACTGGTCACTCCCACAAAAAGCTGCAGTCCAGTTGTAGATTCCATGATATGAGCTCACTGACAATTTTAACTGCCCTGGGTAAACTGGGTATACTTTGGTGTCGGTTCTGAAATCACAAATAGAAAATGTATTGAATATTAATTTGTGTCTGTTCTAGTAAGTAGATATAAACATGCAGCACATTGGCATGATAATACTTTATTTACTTACGAGAACATAGACAGATTAGCCTACAGAAGAGGTTGCATGTATTCTGTCGTAGGCCAAAGTGTTGATAAAATTCTAATTTTACACTGATAATGGAGTTTATTGAAAAGTCAAGAGGTTTACCAAAGTCAGTTGGATTCCATGTCTTGGGACCATCGGCATCTTTAGCATTTAATGGGAATCCAAACACTAGTTAAGTTATTTCAGTCTGACTCCAAATAGTGGATCGACTATTTGCTGAAACTATTCTGGCTTCAACACAGCACATAAGCACATAAAAATGGGTTTAATCCTAGAAAATATTTGCTTGAACAGCTGCTTCTGGAATATTCTATTCAGAAATGATTTACAGTTGCTGTGGCATGCACTGAGTAGTTCCTGTCATCTGTTCCCCATCAGGACAAGGTGGTGAAGCACCAGATTGCAAAATTAGATGTCAAGCGTTTGAGGGACCTGCTGTTCAACAAGGTGGACTTCATGGTGTCATTGGAGAAGCGAAAATTAGAGCTGCAGAAAACCATGAAAGAGAGGGATCACGAGATCAGGGTCTACAATGATATGATTGGCAAACAGATTAAGATTGCTGAGAAGGAGAGGAAGAGACTGAGGTAAGAAAGTCAACTGTGTTTTCATATAGCTTTTCACTCAGCTACGTTTTGTATTATTGTTTTAATGTAACAACATGACATGACATGTTGATTTTGTCTCAGTGCTGAACTCGGTGAGAAATTAAGAAATATCGAGTTGGTAAAGAAACGTTTTGAGGCTTTGACCCTTTCAGTGGCACCTGAAGTTGATAGCGTGAAAGCGCAGGCCTACTGCATCACAAAGGTGAGAAATATTCATTCATGCAGAGCCTGTTTTGATGTGGAACAAGCTTACAATGTTCTTCTAGTAAGACTAGCACTTCAAATTACTGCTGTGTGCTTTTCATCAGGCTGCACTAGAGAAAGAGGAGCTTCAGCGGAAACGAGATGATCTGTATGCTAAACTCCAAAAGATGGAGCTGGAAACTATAGCTTTTCAGAACACCGTCCAGTTGTTTAAAGACTCTAACTCTGCGTTTCATGAATCCCTTTGCACAGTAAAGAAATCCAGTATGTATGGAAAGAATTAATGCCAGCAATACAACACTTTCACCAGGACTCAACAACTGAGGCTGTGTAATTGATGAAATCACCTTTTAGAAACCAATGCTGACTGTGTTTTTAAGGTCCAGAATACCAGGAAAAAGTGAAGCTGGAAGAGCAGCTGAGGGCGACGCAGGAGACTCTGAAGTTTAAGAGACAACAGGTCCAGGAGCTCCAAGAGGACATACAGGTTATTGTTATTTATAACCTTTGTCGAGAAGGGTTCTTAGAAAAAGAAAGTCTACTATTGCTTTCAGAGACAATCATTTGCATTTGCTAGTTTGCAAAACAGTGAGAGAGAGAAAAAATGTGATCATTCAGACAGATCTTTAAATATTATTAAAATAATACTTGCTATCACTCATGCTTATTTGAACTAAACAGGAATTCTCTGAGCTTGAACCAATGCAGTATGTGTAAAATGTGTGAGATAACATCTGCTTTGTTTCACACTTTTTTCCCCCTAAAAACTCTGCATACACTAATCAAGCATAACATTGTGACCACTGGCAGGTAACATGATTAAATAATAATCACCTTGCTACAGTGCAATGCTCTTCTGGGGAAACCTGCATCCTTCCATTCACATGAATCCTATTTTGGAACTTGACACCTACCAAAGACTTTTGTTGACCAATTACACTCAACATCTTAAAGATTTTCCCTGACAAGAGCTGTGTCCTTCTGCAGGTCAATAGTGGACCCCTCAACAATTTTTTTAGAAAGTACTGAAAGAAAACAGCAAAAAATTCTAAGGTGCTCATTAGGTCTTCAAACTCCGCAGACAACAATCTGATGAGACCTGATGGCCAAGTTACTGCTATTTTAGCATCTTCTGCCGCTAATTCAACTGTAACACAGATTGATGTCTCCTAAAGTTTAGCAAACTGTTAAAAAAACACCTTTTCATTAAATCATTTTCATGTAATATAAATTTTTTCTAAATTTCTTGCCTATTACTGGTATGATAATCAACCTTTCCATGCTGTCTTTTTTTTGTAACCATATCCAAGATATGAAGAGGTTTTCATTACTCTGGATGAGGCTACAGCATTTATTGTTCATAAGTTTGTATAGATGTCCTCTTTGAAACTCTAAAAGTCTCATATATATATATATATATTTATCCATCCATTATCTATGCCCGCTTAATCCTCTGCAGGGTCACTGGGATCTGCTGGAGTCTATCCCAACTCTCTTTGGGCAAAAGGCAGGGGTACACACTGGACAGGTCGCCAGTCCATCACAGGGCCACATGTAGACAAACAACCACACGCATTCACAATCACTCCTACGGGCAATTTAGAACCACCAATTAACCTAAGATGCATGTCTCTGGACTGTGGGAGGAAGCCAGAGAACCTGGAGGAAACCCACACAAGCACGGGGAGAACATGTAAACTCCACACAGAAAGACCCCTGCTGAGCTTCTTTAAACTTTAATAGTGTCATGAAAATGGCACCGATTTCATCCAGGTTGGTATAATTTTGTAGATATAAGTATGCCAGACATTTCACAAGTGTGAAACCCTCCAAGCTCAGTGAGTGTGGCAAAAACTCTTAGGAACAGCGCTGAATATCCTTCTGAGTACCTTGCTGCTGCCGTAGAATTTACACGCACGGTCAAAACCATCCCAGGTTTTCAGCGAACCCCATTTAAAATACACCACAAACGAGCCTGATATGTATCTACAGAAATCAATCAAACATGGCAACACAGGCTGTCGCTTCTGTCACGCTGACAATTGTGTCATCAAATGTTTAAATGATCATGAAGGAAGATGAGAGCTACAGTTACCCAGAGCTGGAGGAGCGCCCCGACTGCCAGGTGGGGTTGAAATATTGAAATGAGTGGGAAAAACATTTGCACCTTAAGGACCTGTTTTTGTCTTATAATAAAGACCATTTGGCAGCAAGTTTTTCCTCATATTTTTAATATACTGTAGAGCAGTGATTCTCAAAGTGTGGGCCGCGGCCCCCTGGTGGGCCGTCGTGGGACTGCAGGTGGGCCGTGAGAGGTCATTAAAATTAAACAAATGTGTTTTAAATCCTCCATCTTTTTTAAATATGTTTTTAATTACTGTAAAATATTCATGACATGATTAAAAAAAACCATTAAGAAGTAATAAAACAAACCAGTTAAGTGTTATTCTACTGTCATCTTAACTAAATATGACAAGTGTCACCTTATTTGTTGACCCCTTACATTAATATCGGATCATGGTTCCTGGTCCTGTATGTTGATCACAGTTGTGATTAAAGGTTTCAGGTGGGCAGCGGAGATTTTTCACATTTCAAATTGGGCCTTGGTATTCTGAAGTTTGGGAATGGCTGCTGTAGAGAGAAACTAAAACAGAAATGAGAGTTTTACATGGGCTGTCCCTTCAATGTGCTAATGTGAACCCTGGTTGGTTAAGGATTCAGAATTGGACCAATAGTTTGACAGTTAAAGTGGATAAAATAATTGCCGTTTGTGCTGGGGTAGTATATGGGCAGTGGTAATCATTTTGACAAATAATTGCTTGCAGCAACATTAAAAAAAAGAATTTAAAAAAAATGAACTATTTAGTTCATTTTTTGAAATGGTGAACTAAACTAGTTCATTTTAATTTCTGTGTGAACTTTGAACTGAACTAGTTCATTTTAATTTCTGTGAACTATGAACTGAACTAGTTCATTTTAATTTCTATGAACTATGAACTTAACTAGTTCGTGTAGAAAGTGAACTTTCCCAACACTGCTGACACTTTAACAGATTATACATTATATTAACATTCTTTTCATATTAATGACCCAGACATTTTTACACCCTGCTTATTTTTAGTCACTTTATCAACACTTTCTCTACTGCACTGCCTATTGTTTTATCCTTATTTTCTACCATATTGTTAATAGTAACTGTAAATGATTAAGATTGTTACTGCCCAAAAGTGTCTTTATATATCATGCTAATGCACCTTGCACAAAAGCAAATTTCTTGTAATGGGAAGTTACTTGGCAACAAACCACTTCTAATTGTGATTCTCATTTTGATATCTAAGCCATCCAGTGAAGCTGCATTAATCTCACACATGCCTTTGTGTCTTGCTTTTGTGCATTTATGTGCATCTCTGTGTTCTTCTCTCCATTTCCAGGACATGAACAATGCTTTAGAGAGTGTTCTGGAACAACAGCAGACGAAGAAAGATGAGATAGCTCACAAACAGTCTCTCATTGGTAAACTGAACAAAGAGGTGTCCTCTCTGCAGGAGAAAATTAACAGAGCCACAAAACAGGTTTTGATTTTAGTTATAGTTTTATGAAAGACATTTCACAAGCCTGTGTACAAGGACTGGTTTTTCTTTTTTTTTTTTTTTTTTTTACAGATATCTGTAAACAGAAATGATTACTTTAACACAGTGACTTTGTTTTACCTTGCTGTTTGCTAGTGCTCTACTCTGACCAAAGAGATCCGTTCGGCAAAGCAAACTAAAACAGAAACCCACGAAGAACAAGATATTAAGCTGAAGGAGTTGAAAGAATTCACCAGAAGCATCAACAAGATGCTGAATGAAGCCACAGACAAAAACCCTGTACTCAGATGTAGGCTGGAGAAACGATTTCAACAGGTGCAAAAGAACAACTCACACTATGCTGTTTAAGGTGGTATAATAACAGATTATGGTTAACTGAGGTTTCTTCCTGCAGGCTGGTTTGCCCTCTCCATTTCTGTCATCCTCTCCCCCCAGCTGCCAGAGCTCCATAATGAACTCTGTTTCCAGCCCTGCCTCTCTCAGGTTAGACTGTTTAGATTTCTATTTTTGGCACTAGTGCCCTTTATTCATAGTGGAGACAGACAGGAAAGAGGGCAGAGATAGAGTGGGGAAGACATGCAGCAAAGGGTCACAAACCTGGAGTCAAACCTGCAACTGCTGCTCAAGGACTATAGCCTCCGTCTATGGGCTGCCTGCCCTAACCAGTGCACCACCATGGCGGGCGGCCCAGACTGTTTACATTTCTAATGAAGCCTCTGCTCCATTGAACATGGTTGATGTGAAATATATAATGAGAGTTGACCTCAGATGGTCATCAGTATTAACTGTTTAATGATAAAAATTTACAAGAGCAGTCTGGCTGAATACTTCTCTTTTGTTAGTGGATTATAAGCCATTGGCAGAGAACGACGGGTTGATTTCACTGCAAAAACTTCATGAAAAAGTGAATCTTTGTCTATGTAAAAAAAAAAAAAAAAAAAAAAGAAGTCTAAACCTCATTTGACCTCTCAACTGCAAAGCTTCTATACCTAGCTTTAAGACAATATGGGCAGACAGAGATTTGAAGAGGAGCAGCAAAAGTAAGGACAGTGGATTTACAATATTGTCTGAAGCCCAGATATTGAACTGTTAGCTTTACCAGGTAGCAGCCATCAACTGTAATCAACACTGCATGTAACGTCATGAGCTTTGCTGTTGCTAAACTACAAGCACAATCTCAAGTGTATTAGTGGCGATATCTGGAGATTTGAACCATGCCTCGTGGATTTATTCTACGCAAATGTGTCAGAGACGCATAAAGTTCCTCTGCACAACCTGCTCTCTGCAAGGCATATCGTGATCTGGTTTCTCTCTCCTCTATGTATAAATACACTGTTCAGAGACAACCTGTAACCAAAAGAACTGTGAGGGCTGGTCACAGAAAGCCAAAAAAAGAAAAGTTTCTGTGAGCCATATTGAGATGACACCAATGCCATGACTGAGTATGTTATAAGAATATCAAGCCCATCAGAATCTTTGAAGAGACTTAAACAGTGACTGTTACAGCAACAAATTACTTCTTTTCGGAAAGAAATAAAGTATTATTGAATTGAATTGTGCTGAACTGAAGATTTGAATCTGGTCTCCATGCATTATAGGCTTCCTGTGTCTTCAGCCAGCAGCAGCTCCAGCAGCTCTGCACTTTCCTCCCTCACACTGAAGGTTGCGAATCTGGGCTTAGATGAGCCTGAGACTTCAACCCCTCTTACCACCTCCAGAGGCTCCAGCAACGGAAGGAGGAAGTCAAAGAAACCCTAGTGTGTGTATGTTTTGCTTGTGGAGTTTGACTTTTGGTGTTCTAAGTTCAGGAAAAATATTGGTTCCATAAAAAGAAAATAATTAATCTTAATCCTTCTTCACATTAATGATTAATGCACAACTTTAAAGACAGAGTAGTTAGTTGTTTTCCCTTAGGTATTTTAACATTAAGATGAAATTAATTTTTGTTTGCGATTGTGAGACTGTCATGTTGATATCTCGGAAATTCATTGACATAACTTGGTATGATTCCTGATTCTTTACATTCCCAATAAAAGGCATTTAAATCAAAGCTGAGGTGTGCCTGAAATAAAAGTAAAGAGCTCCATTACAACTGTTGAATATTTACAGTGGTCTATTTATACTCAAAATTCAAATTCAAACTTGGAAATGAATATTTGATGATTTTTATTTGATTTTTTATTATTTTTTTACAGCTTTAAGGATCATTAAGGTTTATTTAAGCCTACTGTATTTCCATTTAATCTATTTTTGCATCTGTGAGTCAATGCTGAGTTTTCCTCAGTTGTAGTGGTTTAGGTAACAAGAAGACACACAAAAAGTGTCCAGTATATCTGGGTATCATGGGCCAAATTAATGTAAGATCCATCCATCCATCCATTTTCTATACCCGCTTAATGCTCTGCAGGGTCGGGGAACTGCTGGAGTCAAACCCAGCTCTCTTCAGGTAAAAGGCAGGGGTACACACTGGACAGTGTCGCCAGTCCATCGCAGGGCTAACGTAAGCTCCAGTTAAAGAATATAGCAGAGAGACTCCACACCACCCATCTGCATTGTCATACGCTCCAAGGGCTGAGGCGCTGCTTCCTTCCTCATAAGATGGCTAAGTGTCTTCTGTCCATGAACTCCAGCCTCAGCATCCCACACACTCTCTATGCTGAGAAGGTATGCCAGGTGAACTTGCTCATATTTAAGGTGCATCAGCTCATTGACTTGGTTTGCCATCTCTGAGGGTGACTTGCCAGTGCGCCTCAGTTAATGAAGCACAGACTTGCAAATGGCCTTCTTGTATGTTAAAACTGCTGGCAGAATATTTGTAAACTTAGGCAGTTTTTCCAGCCACCGAGGACTGTCAGCAAACCAGATCCTCTTGCACATCCTGCAGCGAAGGCGTGAAGCAAAGATGTAATATTGTCCACTAGTGCCAACAATCACTCGGGGTCTACTGACACCTGCTGAAACAATATCTGGCCTTGGGCAACCATGAAGGCATGGGAGTATATAACTATTTCTGAGTCTCACCATGATGTCACTCTCTGGCTTCCAAATAAAAAATGGATGAAGCTGAAAGAAATTGCAGGATGGGAGCTCTGACACAGTGTCAATGAGTTCTGGCTGTGGGGGGAGACGCAACAACGACAAGGCGTTCCCTGGTCTGATCTTATGGTGGAACCCAGGCCACAGTCCCAGAGACTGGAGCTCTGTCCTCATCCACACTTTCTGATGATGAGAACACGTCCAGCTGCTTATATCCTGATCTGGCTTGAGTGCCGGTGGAGGAGCAAAAGCAGAAGGACCAGCTGAGGGCACAAGGATGAAAAGAAGAAATAATTAGTGACATCTAGTCATTTTTTTGTTATTATTATCGCCGACTGTAAAATAAGTGAAACATATTTTTTTCCACAGTGAAATGTTCAGAGTAGCTCTAAAAACACCTTACTTTGTGGAGTCTCAGGGGTATGAGGGTCTGGTCTGGGTGTCTCTGAGGGACCAAAAGCAGCAGGTTCGGCTGGGGGAACAAGGATGGCAGAAGAAAAGTCACAGTGATGGGATGAGCTACATTTTTAATTCTTTATTAGATATAGTTGACTGTACAATGAAGTACATCTTTTGGGCATTGGAACATTTATAGAATAAAGTTTGGGATTTTGGGAACAAGGATAAAAACATAATTATTTTACAGTCATGTTTACACATTCTGTTATTGTAGATTCACAATAATTGAAAACCTTTTGAGGCTATACTAGCGCTTTGGAATAGAGTTAAACATCTTACTGTGTGTTGTGTCAGGTTTATGAAGCAGTGGCCTGAGTGTTGATGGGGGAACAACAACAGTGGAAGCAGCTGGAAGAACAAGAGTCAATACGAAAAAGATCAATGACATGGCATGTTTACACTTGCTATTCTTATCATTATAAAGTATAAAATAAAAGGACACATTTTGGGCAGAGTAACATTTATGAACACAGCTTACTGTGAGGTAGCTCAGGTGTGTACGGATGGCAGAGGAGGTCTCAGAAGTTGGAAGAGTCTCTGAAAAGATCATTTCGTTGTTCAGTTAAAACCAATGAATTACATTTACTTTATATTACATTATGTATTTACTTTATTCACATTAATATAATGAATCAACCATGATACATACGTGGTACTCTGGAAGTCTGGGAAGAAGCATGCTCTTTCACCATAAACTGCAGCTCAGGAGGAAAGGGCACAGGTCTCTTGACTGTAGGCGTGGCGGATACTGTAATGATATAAAGACAACCAGAAAATAAAAAGCATTCACTAGTAAATATCTGAAGCATAATTGACATTCCTACAATGCATAGGACAATTTAATGGTTGTACATAGCAAATAGAGAAAGAAATGATTTACCATCTACTGGTGGCTTGTACAGTTTCCTCTTGGTGTCAGTGGTCTGGACAGTGAAGCTGATGGCACTGAAACAGACATTATGATGTCAGAAATATCTTTGTACAAGCACAAGCCACTGAATCTTACTTAATCCTTTAAGTCTAATAAAATCAAGCAGTACTTCATTTTGATGTATAAAGTAATGGGAACACACATTCACGCAATTTGGCATGGACCGAGGCTCAATTTCATTTAGCCTTTCTTAGTTTTAGCAGGGGAAGACTATGGGGTGCCGAATGTAAAAACTTGATTACAGTTTTCAAACTGATATATTTTCAATATTTAGCTCATTTTCTTCACATTTAGCTCATTTTACACACATTTGAGACATAAATTATTTAAAATGTTAAATCTAAATGTTAAATTTTAAATGTTAAATTTAAATATTAAATCTAAATCTAAATGTTAAATCTAAATATAAATGTTAAATATAAATCTAAATATTAAATATAAATCTAAATGTTAAATGTTAAATCTAAATATTAAATCTAAATCTAAATGTTAAATCTAAATCTAAATATTAAATCTAAATCTAAATGTTAAATATTAAATCTAAATATTAAATCTAAATCCAAATGTTAAATGTTAAATCTAAATATTAAATCTAAATCTAAATGTTAAATCTATATGTAAATGTTAAATCTATATCTAAATGTTAAATTTAAATCTAAATATTAAATCTAAATCTAAATGTTAAATCTAAATCTAAATATAAATCTAAATCTAAATGTTAAATATTAAATCTAAAATATTAAATCTAAATCTAAATATTAAATCTAAATAAAATGGAAATCTAAATCTAAATGTAAATCTATATCTAAATGTTAAATCTAAATCTAAATATTAAATCTAAATCTAAATGTTAAATCTTAAATTAAATATTAAATCTAAATCTAAATGTTAAATCTAAATCTAAATGTTAAATGTTAAATCTAAATATTAAATCTAAATCTAAATGTTAAATCTATATCTAAATGTTAAATCTATATCTAAATGTTAAATGTGTCGCCGAGTGTAAAGCGGGTTATTTAGAGGATTTACAAATGTCCCATGCCCCGTAAAGTCTCACAGCCGCACAACCACGCCCACACCACTGATTAGGATCAATGGGAAGAGGGCTTGAGGGAGAGTCGGGACTCAGACATGGCTGCCTCCCTGCCTGTGGAAGACATTGAACGGGCGGTGTTGGCGGGTGTGCAGGCTGCACTTCAAGCGGTTGTTCAGCGGTGGTGGTACCGGCCCCATCTTCCACAGGCAGGGAGGCGGCCATTGACAAACGGGAAACCAGTGTAAAGATCTGAGGACTGGAGTTATATGATCCACTTTCTTGGTGTTAGTGAGGACTCGAGCAGCAGCGTTCTGGACTAACTGCAGCTGTCTGATGGTCTTTTTAGGGAGACCTGTCAGGACAGCGTTACAGTAGTCTAGTCTACTGAAGATAAATGCATGAGGGAGAGTCCCGACTCTCCCTCAAGCCCTCTTCCCATTGATCCTAATCAGTGGTGTGGGCGTGGTTGTGCGGCTGTGAGACTTTACGGGGCATGGGACATTTGTAAATCCTCTAAATAACCCGCTTTACACTCGGCGACACATTTAACATTTAGATATAGATTTAACATTTAGATATAGATTTAACATTTAGATTAGATTTAATATTTAGATTTAACATTTAACATTTAGATTTAGATTTAACATTTAGATTTAGATTTAATATTTAATTTAAGATTTAACATTTAGATTTAGATTTAATATTTAGATTTAAGATTTAACATTTAGATATAGATTTAACATTTAGATATAGATTTAACATTTAGATTAGATATTTTTAGATTTAGATTTAATATTTAGATTTAATATTTAACATTTAGATTTAGATTTAATATTTAGATTTAGATTTAACATTTAGATTTAGATTTAATATTTAGATTTAAAATTTAACATTTAGATATAGATTTAACATTTACATATAGATTTAACATTTAGATTTAGATTTAATATTTAGATTTAACATTTAACATTTGGATTTAGATTTAATATTTAGATTTAATATTTAACATTTAGATTTAGATTTAATATTTAGATTTAGATTTAACATTTAGATTTAGATTTAATATTTAGATTTAACATTTAACATTTATATTTATATTTAATATTTAGATTTATATTTAACATTTATATTTAGATTTAACATTTAGATTTAGATTTAATATTTAAATTTAACATTTAACATTTAGATTTAACATTTTAAATAATTTATGTCTCAAATGTGTGTAAAATGAGCTAAATGTGAAGAAAATGAGCTAAATATTGAAAATATATCAGTTTGAAAACTGTAATCAAGTTTTTACATTCGGCACCCCATAGAAGACTCGTGTTTTTTTTGGACTCTATATAACATGCATAAACATAGAATGGGTACGCTGCGAATAAACGCTGCACGCAGGGAAGCAGGACGATGAAAAAATATCATGACATGTTCGTTATTTTGTTATTTTTCATTTACCTGAGCGTCATTCACCTTTTAGTTGTTCAAACTCCGCGGCTCGATGCGATGTGACGTCAGCCGTGCTCTCACTCATCTCCTCTCACTGACGGCTTTCGCACATCCGGACGGTAAAAAGCACAGCGCGCCAGCTAGAGGCCAAAAATATATTACATCCGTAGTGGTTTAGCACTACCATAGGAAATGAATGGAATTCGTTTTAGAGCCGTTTAGCTAACCAGTGTGCATCTCCTCGTTAGTATAGTGGTGAGTATCCCCGCCTGTCACGCGGGAGACCGGGGTTCGATTCCCCGACGGGGAGTGTAACATCTTTTTATACCACTAAATAATGTATAGCGTTTTTCTTTCCAACACTGAAGTCAGTGGTACTTGCAGCCGTGGATCGTTTAGCTAAATGGCCCTAAAACGAATTCCATTCATTTCCTATGGTAGTGCTAAACCACTACGGATGTAATATATTTTTGGCCACTAACGAGTTTTGGGGGGCGCTGTTTCCACCCCTTTGGTAGTCGTAAGAAGTTCCGGGAGGAAAAAATCCCAAACCATTTCCTCACTCTTCGAATACAATTTTTTTCAACGTGGTTCTGTCCGATAGTTTCTAGAAGTAAGTTAAAATTACTTTCTATGAACTTGAATCTTGAACTGGTAAGTTTAGTCTGATAATGGACTGCAATGATTTTGATCGAAGAAAGATAACGTCCGCGGCCATTAAAAAAAAAACAAGTGAAATGTGTTAAAAATCGAATAATTTTTTGAGGTTTTGTTTGTGTATATAGAGCTTTGATTTTGATTTTGTAATTGGAAGTGATTGTATTAAAAAAAAAAAAAAAAACGTAAGTAATGTCGGTAAAATATCTTCATTAAAATGTTGTCCAAGTAACTTTTATGTCACTGCAATAAATTCATCTACAGTAATGTACAGTACATGAGCATAAGCAGTGCAGTTCCAGTCATAAATGATCTATCTCTCCATCCCTCCATCCATCCATCATTACAGCCTAGTATGCATTGAAAACATTGACTTGAATTAGCATTGAACACTGTTGATATAAATGTGCCAACAGTTATTATTAATTCATATATGTGTAAGTATGATATTGATACATGATGTTTTGTGAGTAAAAGAAATGAAGGTAAAGAGAGTCAGCTTCTGTCCAGAATGGAGGAAAACTGATTTCAGACCATCTCTAACAGGACTTTAATGTTCATGCACTGAAACCAAAGAGAAACTTATAGTCTCTTATTTAATCTACATTAGATTTAAATATTTTCCTACAGTCCACAGGTGTATTTGAGCTCATGCGTTAAGCTTTGTCTCTGGCCTGTTCCTAACCCTATTTTTTATTGTCATTTTTTAAACAGAGAGTTGGAGGCTGCAAAGCAGAGGTCTGCAAAAGCCAAACAGGTTTTGGAGGAACGAGGGAAAAGAAAGGCAGGTTCTGCCACAGACCACTGAGACGAGGTCCAGAGAGTCCACATGTTCACGCTGGGTTCCCTGGTGTGGCAGGGAAATATATTTACTGTCCTTCCAGAGTCTTTTCTCTGTACCAGGCAGAGGGATGGCTCATGAAATGACTTGGGGAGAGTTCTCTGAGCCTCCATTTTATGAGGCTGAAAAGAAGAGATGGGCAGTAGAGAAGGGAAAGCGATAGCTGACCTGATACTGGTTTTTATGTAGATATTGTATCATAAAATTATAACTGTTCTGTTTTGTTATGGGTGTATGTTAATGTTCAGGCTGAAATCTCTCTGGTCTTTTCTGGCCTTGTCTGCTTGATTCATCATATTTCTAAATTTACCCGTTTACATTTATTCTTTAGATATTTGTCTTTATCTTTATTATCACTCTGACTGATAATTTGACCCCTGTTACATTTTTTTAATCTGAAAGTATTTCTAATTTAATTTTTAAAAATGTTTTTCTAAATAACAGTTCTTAGTACATTGTTACATTACATTTTAGTATAAAGTTCAAATATTTTTCAGAAATGCAGAATCCATTTAGAGGTTACAATGTGAAACACTCGGGATGTTTGACTATCTTCATTTAGTTGAGTGGCCATCATTCAACATTGTGCAGTTTACATGTAAATACTTAAGTGCAAATTTTAATCCAAATGTATTTGTTTTCATGTTTGCACATTTCACTGTTACTTTTCTTTTGAAAGTTGAAATTTTAATAAACCATGATTGAGTGGAAATTTGCACAAAATCCCATGACTGTTATTTTGTACAAGCACAGACAGTATAATACAACACATTTATGATGAATGCTGAAAAACTTTGTACCATGACATCATAAATATCAAGGCACTATTTAACTAAAATAACATTTTAAATACTTTGCTACAGCCAGGTGCAAACTGGAATGAGAATTATTTTGTTTGTATATGATTGTTTTTATTGTTGTTTGTCGAACCAACACGAGTGTTAATGCTGATAGAACATCCTGTGTATATTTACACACTCTGGACAATTAATATCTATATTTCTGTTTGATATTTTTGACATTTGTGTCTTTGCAGTTATTTCAGGGATGCAGATGTAATTTTTTGCTTTCCAGTGAAACATATGTGTTGTATGTCACATACAAATTTTGATACAGATTGATAAATCAATTACTATTAAAATCAAGTTTTATTGTCACTTGAAAACAGACATGCAGTTTGGACAACATACAGTGGATTGAAATTCCACTGGATGAAATTCCAGATGCTTTGGAAACATGAAACAGTAAAAATGAAATAAAACTACAAAAAAGCAGATTAGAACGTCTTAAAATACAAAGTATCAAGTGTACATTCATGTAAACACACTGTATTAAAATCACAGATATTAAACTACGAGTGCATCAAGCTGGGCTCGAACCAGCTTTCCTTACTTGACAGGAGCCGCTACCCAGAAAGTCGACAGCGCTAGAAAGGCTGCAATTTGATTGGCTGTCGCTCTGTTACACCTATACGTGGCTGGCCCCCAGTTCGCTTAAAAGGCAAATGATCGGAAATCAAACAATACCTTTTTACACTTCTAATATCGTACCGCATTGAAAAGGTGCTTTAGTGATAATTGGTGACATTTGTAGGCACAAAAACTCAATAAATCATTACCAGAATCCATACACGAAGAGCCAACCTCTTGATCTTAACTTGAAGAGAACATATCTCAGCAACAAATAATCGTTCGAGTAAAATTCTTACCGCTCCTGTTTCATGTGCACTCGTATTCGCATATTTACGGAACGACAATGAAAGCGACTCATATACAATTTCCGGTTTCCAAAATAAAAGTACAAGACAAGTTACCGGTCATTAAAAATAATTTTAAAAAAAACTTGGTTTGTTCAACAACTTTACCAGTTATACTAGACTAATATCTATGCCACAGTGTTTTTTTTTTTAATGTCTGTAGCACTCATTTTATTTGCGGGTATTTAGGACTTTTTATTGTTTGACAAGTAATCTCATATCACTAATCCTATTCTTTTTTTTTTTTTTAATGTTGAAAATAAATACTTGAAATGTCAAGTTGTGGAGAAATTAAATCATGAGATTAAATATTTTCTTAAAGAAAAGACAAATGGCAGAAGTTTATAGTACAATAAGACTGATAATTTCTGACAAATAATTATAAATTACTGTTAGTGAGGGGTGCGGTAAAGGACTGTATATGACTCGATATCTAGCTTCGCCCCAGGTGTGTTGGTCAGAACACAGATGCTGACAACTGCTCTGATTTAACTGTTTATTCGACTCAAGCAACAGTAAAGAACATGGGTCTGGCTTTTTGTGACTGCGAGTGTGAGTGGTTCTGTTAACCAAGGAAACAAACTGAAATCATTATTTAACTCACATTACATACAGCATGAACATAACTTTATGCCAGGATGTGACAATAATGTGCACCTTTAATATTTGTAGAAATACAGACATCACTGTACACTCTTCCATGCAAACAACAAGCACAAACAACGCCCACCAGCCCACACACCGAACGCACGCATTCATCACGAGCAAACCAATCAACAACCACGTGACCCAAAGTTAACGAGTAGGCTCGGTGTAAATAACCATCAACCCATGAAAACAAACACCGCTTAAAGAACTGTGATGGGACTTACAGGTCTCATGGACGCACGCACACAATATCAGTGAACCGCTTGCACAGTGAACTCTCTGCCTGGAAGCCTCCTCTCTCTCCTTTCCTCCTCTCCGCAGCGTCTGCTGCCTGCAGGTTCGCGGGCGCTCGCTCCCGATGCGCTGCGCGTGGCCGTCGCGTGTATTCGCCTTTTTTTTTATCACTCGCTCAGAGCGCACAGATCAATCACAACCAGTCTCTGGCCCTTTCGTACAATTACTGTTGAAGATACACTGTACGATTGTATAATATGATAAAGGTCATATGCCTATTTTTGATGGACACGCTCTTTTTGAAGGACTCCAGATTTTTATTTGCCATAATCTCTGGCAATAACTGTTACAGATCACTTCAGGACTATGCTGACTACCATCATACTCAGTATCAGACACTTTTACTGTAGAAAACTGGAGAAATTCACCATTAAATAGCCAAACATTGTATTTCAATAATAAGGTAATATCGTACAATGTTTGATTTCTCCACTCAAAATTTTTATTTGACTATATTGTTTTACAGTATGTCACTTTAAAAAGCAGTGCCTGCAGCTTTTTCGTAAAGGTACATAAACTACAAAATGAAGATCTCCGTTTGTTTATTCCAGTCTGGATTGAACTTCTGCAGCAGCAAGATGGCACAATACAGCAACACTTTGGTGATTTTTTCCCCCTTTTTTTTCACAGATGCAGATGTCTTTCACTGTAAATTGGATGGCACACATGGCTGTGATGGTACTGGTCATCGCAGACAGTATCATCTGGCAGATGTTAAAAGACCTCTGTCGTCTGAGAAAATAGAGATGACTCTGGCCCTTTTTATACAAAGTGTTCACATTTTTGGACCAGTCCAGTTTGTGATCTAAGTACACCTAAGTATCTGTTCTCCCACACTGACCCCTTGAATGTTACTGGAGCCCTTAGTCCTCCTCAAGTCCACCACCAGTTCCTTAGTTTTCATGAGGTTAATATTGTATTTATGGTTGTTGGTTAAATATCTTTTATCATTAGAATTAATGTCTTGGTATTTGAACGAGAAGTGTAAAACAGTTGTTTTTTGGGTGAACAACACTATATTGTCATTTAGAAGCCACTAAATGTAATTCAAGTAAAAGATTAAATTGGTGATTGTCCCAAACGCCGTGCCGTACCTTTGCCGTAAACCCGCTTCAGTCGTCGCAGTGTTTCCTCTAGTAGCAGAGGTCACAACATACTGATCAGGTATTGTCATTTGATTCTTTAATTCTCTGTATTTCACCGTCGGTTGTATTTCTCTACTGCAGTAGTCAGTAAAACATCGTTCCTACGAGAGAAATTCTGAGCGAAAACAAACCGAGAGCATATGTTTTGGTTTGAACCCTGTCGGCTAACGTAGCGCTAGCAGAGAAGCTCCATCATCCGAGTTTATGAGGATTTGATTTTATTAAAGCTCTTTTTATTCCAAACTAAAAAACACCTTCGTGAGAGTATATACTCGACGTGATCCTACATCGACAAGTTCGTTTTATTGTTCTGTTTGAACAACATAGACTTAATCGAAAACGGGTTTTCATTAAAACGATACGTGATTATTATATTATTACTATTATTGTTATTGTTATTATTGTGTCGACCAACAACTCATTCATAGTAATACAAATCCAGTACAATAACATGTGCGATTTACGAATATCAATGCACCAAGGTGTATAATGGTTTATACATATGAACACAAAAATAACTAACCTTTTTTTGCAAAAACTCATACGCCCTTGTAAAGCCTTTATTATTATAATAATTTTTATTTTTTACACCTTTTTAAATGGTAATAATTTGTTCGTTTCTTGTTGATGTTTTTTTTTTTTAATCAATTTAGATGCTGGTTCTCGACTATAATCCAACATATTCTGAAAACAGCATAATATTAGTTCAGTTTTACCCAGAAGACGAGGTCCCATTTTTGTTAAAAATAGTCCAAAGAAAGAAGATAATTTAAATGAAGAATGCATTTTATAATGTAATAATAGTATAGAAGTGGATTACAGTTTGAGTGTTGTAATTTGCTTCTAAAAGATTTTGTTTAGCTGTAGATGGTCAACTTCAATGTTAGAACCAGCTAGAGCTGGGCAGTTTATTGAAAATTAGCTGAAACCCACCGAACAAAACCATAACTGATGTAACCTTCCCTACATTAATTATTTTCATCAGTTCAAATTTTTAAATTATTCAATAATTGACAAAAAAAAAATGGTTCATTTGTGTTTCCCTTTCACTTTGTTTAAAATCACAAATCTTTATCTTTCAATAAAGAAAAAAAATATTCCTGTTGTATTAGTTGAACATATTTGCAGCAAAAACCTTGCTTGTGATCTATGAGGGTAAACATTTAATAGATAATTGCATGTTCAGTTAATTGTGACATTGATTTGAGGTCATATCGGCTGGTCCTGGTACCAGTAGTTCTGGAGAAGCCACGATCTGATTGAATGAGTTTAATTTTTCCAGTCTGGTGGTTCTTTGAAACGTTCCCCCTTTTGTTCACGAGAAACTGTTTACTTTAATGAAATTTGAATATTGATCAATGGGAAAATGACAAAAACATTTTAATTACTTGGATTTGTTAAGTTCTTCTCTGTTACTTTTATAAAAACAACAACAAATGTGTCCTTTTTGAGTACAATACATGTTTGAGGTACTTCTGTTCTGCTAAAATCAAATTTTGTCAGAAAGTCTAAGGAATAATTCTAGTCCTCTTCTTTAAGGTGTTTTAGGCTGGCACCTGGTTTGTGCCTCTCATGCAATCAGTGCTTTGTTTACACGTAAATTTACATTCAGGAATAAAGGAAAAACTGAACACTAACCATACTTGTTCTGTACAGTTTTTTTTTGCTGTACTGAAAAGAAAAAAAGGTTGTACATCATCATAAAATACGAGGCAGTATAAGCTGACATCAGAATCTATCTTAGGTCATTTAGCACAGTGCAAGCTCAGAATAATTTTACATATGATTGGAAAAAACGTTTTAACTTTCAGAACCTTGTCAGTATTTGTCTAGTTTTATAATTGGATAAAGTAAAAACCAAAATAAATGCAATCACTGTAGGTTAATGAGCATTAAACATCACCACTGAAGCTGCTTAATGTGTGTGTGTGTGGTCAGTATGGGAGGTGATCATGGCCACAGCAAGCTGTCCATGCCAGACTGGCGGCAGTGGAAGGTAGAAGGAACACCGTTGGAGTTCACGCAGCAGAGGCTGGCAGCCAGGGGCCTGAAGGATCCATGGGCACGGTCAGTATTTATACACATGTGATATAACTGGCATGCCAGGTATTTTAAATAATTACTGATATTATTTCTCTGTCTGCAGCAATGAGGCATGGAGATATTCAGGCGGCTTCGCTCGTGCCGTGACTCTCTCAGAGGTTCTACTAAAAGGATTCAAATGGGGCTTTGCTGCTTTTACTGTTGCTTTGGCAATAGAGTACACCATGTTCCCTCCAAAGAAGGGTGGCCACTAATTCTCATCATTCTCTTAACCCAGCTCTATACCTATTGCAGTGTAATGATATTCAGATATTCTGTTCATTAAATATCTTTTTGATCACCACATGGATTTCCTTATTCTTTTTAAAGCTTGCTTTTGCACACTTTTTTTTAGTGCTCATGTGTGTTTTTTTAAAAAGAAGTAACTCATTGTCACCTTACTCCTGCTTCCTTTTCCAGTTCTTGTTCTTGAAGCACAGTTTCACACATTTTGCTGCCACTGTCACAAAAACCAGCACCACAGTAACTAGGTAGTACTATTATATGCAGGTTGACGTACTGGAACCAGTTGAGCTCATATATTGCTTCTTTGTTGCAGCTGCAGCACAGAGACTCAAAGTGCAGAGCAACTCACCTAATGTCTGAGCTAATATTGAACCTGTCGGCCCCATGGGATCTGTCAAGACTGTATCAAAGCCTTGTGAAAAAAGCAGATTGGTGAAGTTGCATCTACTATGTGTATCAGCAAGTAAAAATTCTTCCATTTAAAAAAAAAAAAAAGATCCAGCAATGCTGTCATCTTGTCTGAGCTTCAGGTCACAGAGTGAAACAAAGTGAAAAACCTTCCTGTGCTTTGACAGATCAAAAGACCCCTACGGTTCTTTGGAGCAGATTTGAATTATGTTCAAAAATTAAAAACCTGGAGGAGGCCCCTAAGCAGACCCTGGACATGTTGGAGATTTGCACGTTTATGTATAAGCTGGCCTGGGAATGCACCAGTATCCTGGAAGGGCTGGAGGAGGGGGCCGGTGAGCTGTCCTCCCTCAAGGAATATCTCCCATATTCATTTTTATGCCCATCGGTAGAACTTTAGTTTACTACAAAAATGATGATTGTTAAAAAAAAAGTGGATTGAAAATGGATAATAATAATAAAATAAACTAATATAATAAAATTAATAAAATAAAATTCAACAAGTTGAAAAATAATCCATAATAATTAAAACTCTTGCTACAAAATAAATAAATAAAATACTTATGAGTACTGATTTCAAAATGTAGTGTAATATGGAATTGACATATTTCTAGTAAAGCGTTATATCTTTACATGACCGTATTGGTGCATTTATTCAATGACAGTATTTGCTTGACAAAGCTTGATCGGATTTGTTTCCCTTTAGTTTGTTTTTTCACACTCACCCGTTCTGCCAAATGAGAGATGAGGCTGGTATTAAACAATAGGCTCTGCAGTGGTCTGAATAAAATGTGTAACCATTTGCATATCAGATAATTGCTTTCTTTATACACTTTTTTTTTTGTTCTAGTTCATTGACATCAAATAGTCAAAGTGTACTTGATCATAAGAAACATGGTAAGTCACCATGTTGTAGTATTACCCAGGGCCCATCTGCACGCTGGACTCTGGTATCACCATAGCAACCTTGTGTCCACACTGACCCACTTTTGATCAATTGTGTTTTATATCCATCCAGTGGCTGTTTTGAACAATTAGTAAATCATCCAGTGTCCTCTGACTCCCCCATCTGTCCATTTGTTAGAACTCCTCTGTGTATTAGTGTTCAAAGTCTTCAGCATACACTCACCAGCCACGTTAGGTACACCTGTCCAACTGCTCGTTAACGCAAATTTCTAATCAGCCGATCACATGGCAGCAACTCAATGCAGCTGATAGAAAGGCAACTGTAACTTAAATAACCACTCATTACAACTGAGGTCTGCAGAAAAGCATCTCTGAACGTACAACACGTCCAACCTTGAGGTGGATGGACTACAGCAGCAGAAGACCACACCAGGTACCACTCCTGTCAGCTAAGAACAGGAAACTGAGGCTACAACTCACACAGGCTCACCAAAATTGGACAATAGAAGATTGGAAAAACATTGCCTGATCTGATGGGTCTTGATTTCTGCTGCGAACATTTGGATGGTCGGGTCAGAATTTGGTGTCAACAACATGAAACCATGGATCCATCCTGCCTTGTATCAACGGTTCAGACTGCTGGTGGTGGTGTAATGGTGTGGGGGATATTTTCCTGACACACTTTGGGCTCATTAGTACTAATTGATCATCGTGTCAACGCCCACAGCCTACCTGAGTATTGTTGCAGACCATCTCCCTCCCTTTATGACCACAGTGGACCATCTTCTGATGGCTTCTTCCAGCAGGATAACGCGCCATGCCATAAAACGCAAATCATCTCAGACTGGTTTCTAGAACATGACAATGAGTTCACTGGACTCAAATGGCCTCAACATTTCACCAGATCTCAATCCAATAGAGCAGCTTTGGAATGTGGAGGAACAGGAGATTCCCATCATGGATGTGCAGCTGACAAATCTGCAGCAACTGCGTGATGCTTTCATGTCAATATGAACCAAACTCTCTGAGAAATGGTTCCAGTATCTTGTTGAATCTATATCACGAAGGATTGAGGCAGTTCTGAAGGCAAAAGGGGGTCCAACCCGGTACTAGCAAGGTGGACCTAATAATAAATGAGTGTAAATGAGCAACTATCTCAGTCCTCAATAATCGTAGGTTGAGACTGTTAATTCTTTTGTCACTGAACAACTACATTATTGCCACAGGGGCATAAAAGTAAATCTATAGTCACAGCTGATATTTCAATTGAGCAAACAAGGAAAATTTAATGGATGCAAAGGCAAGCACTTCTGCAAAAAGTACTTTTATAAACAGAAAACACATGAAAAGCTTTTATGCTCTCAATACTAAATAAACATGGTTGAGTTTTTTTCCATGTACATTACATTTACTGTTTGATTTGTGTAATCAGTTCAAAAAAGCTGGATGTTTATTAGTGAAAATACTTGAAAGAACACAAAGTTTAGATGAAATAATAGATTGATTACATAAAACTGTGAAGACAGCCTACGATCATGTTCTGTTGAATCAAGTAATACTGTCAATTTCTTTCCATAACAGTGAGAACTGATCAGAAATGAAGCCAGACCCTCACTTCAAACTAATATGATTATCAGGTGGGATCAGAATAGATGCACAAGTGTTTCCTTCAATTTGTCTGTAAAAGGTACAACTTGATGTCCTTCTTCAGTCTCGGCAAATCATTGTTGGTTGGATATGAATTGATATATGTCTTTAAAACGATCGATATCGCAGCCACCTCACTTGGCAGGAGTTACCTCCAGCTCTTTATGTGGGGTGGCTAGCATAGAAGTCGCTCCCTTCAGACGTTGCTCAACTGGGGGCAGAGCCAAATGTTTCAGACCTTAAGGCTTCACAGGGTTTTCAAGTGGGCACCCCGTTTCATCGATGTTTCCTCAACTAGCCCACGACACATCTGTGGGGCTTGAACCAGCTGAACCAGCGTCCTGGAACAGCTCCCTCTGTCTTTCAGGTCTTTAACATTTAGCTCTGACCCCCCTCTCCTCTGCCAGCCTGGGTTAGCCACCGCTCGCTCCTCTTCAGCCACAGCCATCTTGATGCCATCTCTGCCTGCTTTGAGATGTCATTCACCAGGTTCTTGCGAGTTGGACCTCTTACCCCAAGCATCCCCAGTGCCCTCCAAAGTGACTGACCAGGAAAGCCCCGGCAACCAACCTCTACTGGTAAGTTCCAGGCTCTCCACCCCCTCTGCTGGGCCTCAAAGAGGAGGGACTGGTATTTCCCCAGCTTGCGCTCGTGTTCCTCCTCGACCCTTTCCTCCCAGGGGCCAGTCAGCTCTATTAAGGCAACCTGCTTTGTTGTCTGGGACCAGAGCACAATGTCCGGTCGGATGCTGGTGATGGAAATCTCCTCTGGAAACTTGAGTTGCCTTCCAAGGTCGACTCTCATTTCCCAGTCCTTTGCCGTACCAAGGATCCCTGCACATCTGTCCTGCTTGCCTGCCTTCTCCCCCGGCCTGAGAAAACTGATGAAGCGAGGGCCTTTATCTATCTTTATCTTAGCTCCTTTCCGCTTCCTCTCCTTTTCCAGTCCATCAGCGAGTCGCGCCAGCACCTGGTCATGGCGCCACCTGAACCTCCCCTCCGTCAGGTTTACTCGACAGGATGGCAGAATGTGTTCCAGGTTTGCTGGTCTCTTGCACTGCGCACAGAAGGGATCCTCTGTCAATCTCCATCTCTGGAGGTTTGCTGGTGTTGGCAGTACATCATAAATAGAGCTAAGGAGGAACTTTATTCGGTGCCCCTCCATATTCCAGATGTCCTTCCAACTGAGGGATCTTCCACGGACACTGTCCCACTGGGTCCAGCTGCTCTGTTGTTTCATTGCCACTGCCTTGGCTTGTCTGCCCTCTTCCTCCACAGCCCGAATCTCCTTCTGCACCATCCCTCTCCGATCCTTTGCCTTTGCCTCCTTCCAGCTTGCTCGGGTGATGACTCCCAGGCCCGGCCTCCCCTGGGTCACCACGCCCATGATGTCTGCATGTTGTAGCCGCTCCGTTGGGCTTCCACTTCCGTCCTGTGTTGACTGTGATGTTTGCCTGCTGCACCGCCTGATCGTCACTGTCTCTCAACATCGTGGCTAACCGGACCTTGGCTATCTTGAACTCCTCTACAACTGACGTAACTGGCAGCTGCCAATTACGTTTTTTAAAAAGACTTTTTTTTTTTTTAGATAGGAAAAATTTGTCATGAAAGCCCAACTCCCCCCCCCCCCAGCAGATTTCTTCTCCATTTTCAGGATCAACCACCTTCACAGAAAAGTTAGTTTTGACTTCTTGTTGAAGTTTTGTGTTTTAATCTTTGAAGAAAACCTAATTTTGCCAAAAAGCTGTATCCATCACATCTAACGAATAATGAATGTCGTCACCTGTAAATCCCTCAGAGAGAACGATGATATTCAGAGGAACAGCAGCAAAGACAGTTTTTAAAGTCCTTTGCTGTAACAAGGATTCCACAGTGGGATAAACTCAGCAGAACTAGAAATATACCCTTCTGCTTGAATCACTGGTTTCATGTTTAATGTTGTTGTGGAGTCCCTATTTAACATCAAACAGATGTGTTTCTCTTGTACCAAATGATTAACATGTGGTTTGTAGCATCATCCCAACAGATGTTAATATGTTTTATCATCTGTTTGAACTCAGTGGGACACTTGACAAATAAAAAAAATCACAATTGTTGTTTTTTAAAGCTTTAAGTTTAATGCAAGATTCCAGAACTTGGAAGACATTTTCTCTCCCACCAAAGAAATTTCAAACAATCCATCAATTCATTCATTATCAATATTTGTTTCTTTCTGCTCAGGGCCACAGGGGTCTCGAGGAGCAGTCCATCATTAGGCACTTCGCTGTGGATATTGCACTTGCTCTGAGACAAAATGTGAATATACAGGTTGAAAATAAGCAGCATGACCATGGTTTTTAAAAAACCAAACTTTCAAGCATATTTTCCTCTTTTCCCACCTTCTTGATGGCCATGCTGAATATAAAATGTGTTAAAATAACATATTAATCTGTTTTATTTTTTGATTTTGTGTTATGTTTCTTTTCGCATTTCTAAAACATTTTTTTTTAATTCATCAAAACATTTCCAAAAACAGTGTTTATGCACTGAAGGTGTGTCCGGTGACACGTGTGCAGCCTTGCGAGGAGACCCTTGGAGAAGAACGAATGAGTCACATGAAGCAGATTGACTGACATAATCAGTCCTTTTGCTGGTACAATGGCTGGAGCAAAGATAAGTTCTTCATATTTTCCAACCTTCCCAGCCTGGACTGAGTGTGCAGCTGTGGATATATTTATAACAGCAGTTGCATAAACCACAGCACAGATAACACATACAAAAAATAAATAAAAAAGATATCTTTGGCTCCCTGAGATGGCAAGTTATACCATTTGAGAGTTCACAGCCTGTTTGGGTGAAATACACAACAGAAAATCAAAAAGAATAATTTTTTTTTTTTTTTTTAAATGTTGATGCTTTAATTGTCCTCCAATTCTTAATCAAACCTTATGTTATTTCTTAATCACCGGGCATTATGGGGAACAAAAGACAGAAAAATGGTTGGAATTAAAAAAAAAAAAAAAAAAAAGTGCTATGAGTTGGTTAGTTAAAGAGTTTAAAAAAAATGAAGTATCTAAGAATAATCTGTAATACAAAAAGAACTTTTGGTGAAATTTAGTGTTAAACAGTCTAAATAGTTTCCAAATTAAAGAAGTCCAGTACATTCCCAGCATAAACTGTCAAGATTGACGTTCTATAAACTGGAAGGACGTCACATGTTAGATTTAGTCTCATCTGTGATCCCCCTTTATAATTATTTCTTATCAGGAAAACAGGATCTTAATATTGAGCAAATTTTAATCCCAACTCAAGAACTAATATGCCGTAATGCTATTCTGAATTTTCTGTTAATTGTCTTTTGTTTATCACATGAATTTACTTGTTCTTCTTAAAGCTTTTAAAAAAATGTAAAAACATCAGATTTTGTTTTACTGACAATGGCGGGTTTAAAACTTCCCTTTATAGAAGAATAACGTCAGAAATTAGGTAATTGATATTTTCATCTTACTCCTGCTTCCTCTTCCTGCTCATTTTCCGGAAGCACAGTTTCACACATTTTGCTGTCACTATGACAACAACCAGCACCACAGTAGCTAGTAGTGCTATAACATCCAGGCAGTAGTACTGGAACCAGTTGATGGTATGTACGGCAGCTTTCAGGTGCTTTGCCCCTTTGTGTCGCATCACAAATTCTGTCCAGAACACTGAAAGATCGAGTGGCTCGATCTGACGGTCTCTATGAAGATCTGACAGCTTCTGCATGTTCTCTTTGTACCTGAAAACAGGAAGGAGGGTGGAAAGGGCTGAGACATAGCTGACGCTGAACTTAGGCGGACTGAGAAACTTTGACCCCTTACCTGGTGTTATTGATGACCTCATTCAGTCCCTCAAGAAGGCTTTCCGTGGTGACAGAAGTAATATCCAGTACCAGTCCTGCCCCTCTGCTCAGCATCTTCTGTGCATTGTCAGGTTGGTCGCCGCTAACTGGCACCATCAGCATCGGAACAGCGTGGCACAAACCCTCAAACAGGCCGTGTGAGCCAGCGTGAGTGATGAAGGCTCGGGCTCCAGGATGCGCTAACGCAACACAAGCAGAGATACCAGAGTTTCTGAAACATGAGAAACTGTCGCGCGTTTTCATACGTCATGTTTCAGGATGTGTCGCGGTGTGCCAACACACCTAGTAGGTCATTCTGAGGCACCCATTTCATCATCTTCACATTATCTGGCATGTTGTCAGGAACCTTTCCAGTGTACCTCCAGATTACCTGTGAAAGAGCAAAATAAATATGGGCCTCATGAGTTTGTCCACTGGTTGTCTCAGGGCAACTGAGTACAGTAAACTCAATGTTTGAGAAACCAGTTGGAGATCATTTGAGCTTCGTGACAGTGTAACCATTATAACTTTGGTCTCTGACATTTAACAAAGCATTTTTGACAAGAGAACTGCAAGCTTACGAGACATTTTCTTTTTCTGAACCAGTTTCTCAAATACACCAGCTCATCTGGCACCAAAAATTATGCTGCATCTGATGCTCAGTTTAAGCATTTAACCACATACTGCTCCAATGTGTTTGGCTGATAAGATATTTGTGTTAATGACAAGATGAACAGAAGTTCCTAAGGAAGTGGATCTTCATAAATGTTCTTCCACCTTCTGTGGTATTTGTCTGAAGGCCTCGAGAAAGGTGGAAGTGGTCTCTTCTGGGAAATATGACATCATGGATCCCAGAGTGAACACCACAAATCCATGTGGCCCTGACACCCATGGGTGTAAATCCTGTAAAACAAAACAAAACAATACATTTTGATACTTTGCATTCACTCCCCCTCTATTTCTCTTTTAATATCAATGCATTATATCAGTACAATTACATGAGAAGGAAGTAAAAGGAAAATCTGAATTATCGAAAAAAAAATACAAAGAGCTTACTTCTGGAAGAGGATTTCTCACGTTGCAGTTGATTCCACCAACTAGTATTATGTTCGGCATGAGAGGGCGAGGGAACTCCAGCGTAAAGTCCATCCTGTATGACAACAGATTGAGACTCTAAATATATTTTCCATGGTTGTTATGAATAAATAGGGACCTATGAGCATGTTACCTCAGCAGCCAGATATCAGAGTCTGACAGCACCTCCCGTATGCCCACATCTTCTTCCAGGAACTCAGAGGCTATTTTGTCAAAATGCCAGAACAGCACCCGACAGAGCACTGGCTCCGCCAAAGCCACCTGTACATCAGAATCATCACAAAAAAATACACATAGTCATGTCCAAATGTTTGCACTCTCTTATTTAATTAAAACAATTATAACTGAATGGGGGGATCACAAGTAGTCTTCTAACTTCTGTCATTTTTTTTTCTATATAATTTGTATTTCTCCAAGCATTGAACCAGTGAGGGACATTTTGGCTGGGATGTACACTCCTGTGAAAATTGGCATCAACCATGGGCGAGGCTAGACCTTTTTAGGGGTGCTTCAGCAGCCCTAAATTGAAATTCAGCACCCCAAAAACCTGGAGTAAGAAATGTTGTTATTCTAAAATTTTAGTTCCCATTTGACAGGCTTAGATAATGTCCAAAACTTAATCCATAGTTTATGGTTTAAATTTATATTTTAAGAATGAAAGTGAAAATGACCCCGTCTAATGGTATCGTCCTCTTCTCACTAACGTTACTTCTCCTCTTCGTTGACCGTATACCTGTTAGCGCGTTAGCTCAGTTAGCATTTCAAATTTCATTGAAATTTTCAAAGATTTGCATGTTTTCCAGTCAGTTTTTTCCCCCAAAAAGATTATCCTCTTCTCTCATAAATGTCATAATGATTATCCAAAATTATTTTTCAATAAACGTTTTTTGGTTTTGTGTGGAAAAAAAGTGGGGTTGTGGTGGGGCTCATTGGGTGCTCAGCACCCCTAAAGCTACCCTAGATCGCCCCTGGCATCAACTGTTTTCCACTTCTAAATAATCTTTCACACTGTAGCATGTTGGGCTTCAAATTTTTCGAAGACGTTTTATGAACCTTTCCAAATTAATGTTGGGGAACATTTGCCCCTCAAAAACCATTGCTTATGTCTTCCCAGCTTGTCGAGGGCTGATGATTTGCAGCGCCTGTCCACAACCTAACCCTTATAGAAGCTGGAAATGGCTACCTAGTGTTACCCGTAGGATTTCTTTTCTCTTTTTCTGGTTAAATAATTGATGCCATAGTGAAAATATTGATGTTTGTCTAAGGATTTATTTATTCTTCAGAAACCCAATGATCAGATGATTTGTTTTATGTTTTTAGGCAAACACACAAAGATTGATTGACAGAACGAGGACTAACTTGCAAGTTACAAGGGTAAGGTGATGGACAAAGCACTTAACCCTTTCAAGCATCAAATTATTGAAAAACATTACAATAACTTATTCAATGCAATTATTTATTTCTAAGGACATGCGAGTTTTATTCCTTTTCCATTTTTTTTCATCAAATCAGTATTTTTGAGCAAATTACTGATTTGTTTACTGCTGTGGACACTTCTGCAATCCTTACTCAAATTAATTACGACAAGCTCAAACTATATGTTTCCCATCAAATTATTTTTCTACTCAGAAAGATAAGAAATATTACAAAAAAAAAAATAGAAGAAGATCACCCATCTGTTTTTGTGCATGAGCTCACCAAGGTGTTGATAAATCTCTCCTTGAAGTTCATTGTGTCTGTGTATCCAGTAAAAAACCGAGGCACGTAGGAGGGCGGGGATGGACACCCTGCAGATTTCATATCCAAGGAACAGGGAATCCCTCTGAGCAAATTAATCGTGGGAAGACCTGGAAGTGTCAATGACTGATGAGAACATGCACAGACGACCCAAAGCACACAGATAATCCACGTTCAAGGAAACTCACCTAATTTCCGAGCGATCAATGAACCTGTTGGGATCATGGGATCTGTCAACATAGCATCAAAGCCCTGTGGAGTCAAACAGTATGAAGGCGAATGGTTAACTTCCTTCTGCTGTATCCCTCAGTGGTGATGTAAGTGGAATTTGAAGAAATGAAGAAGCAAATCAAAACCCAGAACTGCTGCCTTCTTTTCTAAATATGAGGTCATGGACTGAAGAAAAGCTAAAAACTTAACTGTCCTTTGACGAATCAAGACCCACAAGTAATTCTTTGAAGCAGAGTTCCAACCCTACCTCAATGAATGTCTTTTAAGCCTCATACTGCTGACTGGGGTTGTACTTTTTGTCATATCTCAGAGGTGCTTTATTCTATAATTCCAATTTTTCATGACTTTGTCAATCAATTTGTTCCTAATGATGTCATATGATTTTTTTCTGTTTCTGTCTTTATCTGTGCTTTTTAAAAATTCCAATGCATTGGACCCCAGTCAAAATCTCTAATTCCACCTATGTATTTTTAATATATGGAACCATTTATTGAGTCAATGTTTGCCATGGGTCCTGATTTAAAGTATCACACACTCTCAGGGGGGGGGGGGGGGGGGGGGGGGGGGCGCACTCTGCCAGTATTTCCTGACCATAGCAGGAGACTAATTGTGTGCTATAACTGTCTATAGTCCAGAGTTCAAACAACAGTGCTGCCACCAGTTTTAAGTTCTTGAGAAAAATGAACAGCAACTTTTTGCATTTGACGTAATGTCCACTTCATTTTTTGGAGACGGCAACTGCATTGACTTGTGCATTCCTTTTGAAGTTTTGACTGCATTTATTCAAATACATTGAATTATGTTGAATTTTGGTATATTTACTTGACATTAGAGATTATTTAAATAATATTCAACTTGCTTGGTTTCACATAAAATTTTGAACACTAAATTATATCAGAATCAAGAACCACAGAGATATAAAGAGACTTTAGCCTTTTTTTTTTGAAAATATGCTTAAATAGGATTTTAACTATAACTTTCTTAAAAAAGAATAATTATGTTGTTGTTTTTTTCCTCAGATGACATTTAATACATCAGCAATAATATTCTGAGAAGAAAAAAGTTGTAATCTTCTTTGATGGTTGTTTATTACAGTATTTATTCTTAGTCGGTAATCCATGTATGTGAAATATGTCGGTAGAATGAGGGTTAAGCCTCGAGCCTCAAGAGACACTGGCAGAACTTTGCAGGCCACCTCTAGTACCAAGTATGAGCTTTAAGGATTACAAATCTTGTACATATATGTGCTGCTCTCTGTGTTGACACTCACCTGCTCTGATAAATGGGAGATGAGGCTGCTGTTGAACAGTAGGCTCTCTGCAGTCGTGTGAATAAAATTCACCACCATTTGGAAGCGAGAGAATTTTTTCTTTATATTTTCAATGAAAGGCTCTTCAGATTTTTTTATGTTGTTCTTGCTCGTGGACATCAAATCGTCAATGTATGCTTGATCATAAGGAACAGGGTAAGTCACCGTGTCGTAGTATTTCCCGGGGCCCATCCGCATGCTGAACTCCGGAATCACCACAGTAACTTTGTGTCCACGCCGACCCATTTCCTGCACAATGGCTTTGATGCCCACCCAGTGACTCCCATCCATGGGCACCACGAGCAAGTTGCCAACAAAAGCTGAAGAGGAGCCGCCACTTGCGGGAATGCTGTCACTTTCTGTGGCCTCTTTCGCGCTCTCTGGCCCGGGGATTTGGGCCGCAGCACCGCTCACTTCCCAAACCAGCAAAAAAACAAACACCGCAGCTCTCTCCATTGTTCTGTCTTCCTTGCTCCTATAGCTGCTAAATATATCCAACAGCGAGAGCAAAAAAAAAGTAAAAGAAAGCCTACTATGACTGCCCCCCGTCACTCTGGTGAATACTCGACAGCTTTCAGCTCCCTCCGGTTCTGATCTGTGGGAATTCCTCTGTGTATTAGTGGAGGCGCGCGTGTTCAAAGTCCCCACCGTCCACATAATGATTATCCCACTCCTCATTCAGGTAGGACTGTCAGCTCTTAAGTGGCTGAATTACCACAGTTAAACTAAAGAAAATGCACAGTCACGGTCCATACTACACTTGGGGAAGAAGGGGAAAGTTCACAGGATGAAAGAGCAAAATCCTTCTCAAACAGTGAGTTTGTAGGAATCTCATTAGACAAAGCAGCAGGGTGTAAAGGCACTCCTGCCAGATCTTTTGGATTATTGTTCCAGCATATAAACACAAGTAAAGGCTCTGAAGGGGAAAGATCTCCAGAGGACACTGAATATTAATGTCTGACCTTTTCATTTCTTACATGGTGATTTTTACACCTGCAGCTTCTTTAAGTCCTGCAACGCCATGTATTTTATTTCTCTTAAAGTCTACAACAATCTTCAAATTGAATCAAGAATTTATTTTTCTCACTAAAAGCATCTAACAAAAATTACAAATTATTATCTATTGATTTTTTTTCTCTTTATGACAAATAAATAAACAAACATAAACAAAAACATAATTTTTACATTTAACATAAAATGCATTGTGCCAAATGCAAGCTGAATTTTCTCTTGTAAAATGTAGTATTTCAGGTCTGTCACAAACAACAATTAATATTGTAGATTATTTAAGAACATTTTATAATGACTGCATGATTGTCTTCCTTTACTTGTTTGAAAACATCTGGATGAAACTACAGAAATGCCACGTGTCCATATTCTGTTCCAAAGTTTAATGTAACTGACTGACTGATGGAGTTGTTGCTCCTCCAGTGGCATCGTCTCATTGTATACCTGTCCTCTGCTGTAAATATGGTGAATCTGTGATTGATTTTTTTGGTCATGAAAAAAAGAGACAAGAAAATAGTTACTTATTTGCATGTGACTTAAATGTCTACTAAAATTTTAGCATTAGTTGCAGTGGATGCCTCATGCAAAACTGAAGATATTTCAGCACAGTGGGAACCTGCTTCAGCTGTTGGAGATGTGGCAAATATGCAAACATGAACAGGATCTTAAGTCATGTGGAATAATCCTTCTACTCAAAAGCAAATTCGAGCAAAAATCAGCTCCCTTTCAGTCCTTGCAGTCAGTACGACACATCAGTTTAAGAAAAATGCCTTTCTTTATATATTAAAAAAATATCTGCAGATAATGCAGTGGTTTGATGCACAGATCATTCAGTATCATGTTCAGGTATTTCTGAAACTGTATTTTACTGCGCTGCTGTAACAGTTGATCCATCCAAATGTACAGAGGAGGCCGGCTGAGGGGGTGCAGCTGGTGGACAGGGCTCTGTCCTCCACTGTCGTCTGGAATGACTGGACTTGGTGGAACAGTGGAGCCAGAGCTGACCCCCAAACACCAGTGGTACAGTGATCCTTTGCCAATTCGTACTTTATGTTCCGGTTTAAGTTATTCGTGGATTTTTCAGAAATAATATAATAAAAATTGCGGAAATATCACAGGATGTTGTGCGCGTTCTTTCACAGCTAAGAAATGTTGTGAGCCAGCCCGACCCCTTTAAGAAGGTGGCCTTATGGGTAATGGTGTGGCCTTATGGGTAATGAAGTGAGTGTCGTAGGATGGCAGAATGAAAACAACCTGTGTGATATTACAAGTTCGGTGCAGTGCCAGAATAAAGTGCTCGTTCCATGCAGAGAAAACCGGACTGTTTCTTTTGTTGTTGTTAGCGTGATAGCCGCTAATTACGAGACAAAAATAGGGGGGTCTTGCGGGCTGGCGGAGGTGAGTGGGTGGTGGTGGGTGGTGCCTGGGCGGGCTCATGGGTGTTGCTGTCGGGGGTCTGGGTGCTTGTGTTGATCTGGTGCCTTACGTGAGCCAACCGGGTCGGGGACCCTCTTGATTCTGCTCTTGCGGCATCATTATGGGGGGGGCTGGTGGGGGGGACTGGGCTCAAGTGGGTTTGGTGTCAGAGTGCAGCATGGTGGGATGGGGGGGTATCTGGGTGCTCTCGGGGTGCACTGTGTGTGTGGGTGTGAATATGCAGAGTGAAGTACTGTATATGTAGTATGTACTGTAGTATAAACTGTAGTACAGCCTTTCTCAACTGGGGTGTCGCAGCACACTGGGGTGTCCTCTGACTGCTTCAGGGGTGTCCTCAAAAATATGACCTATTCTGACATTTCATATACAGTAGTACCTCTACTTATGAATGTTTCTACATACGAAATTTTCAGGTTACAAAATGCCTCAACGGGAAAATATTGCCTCTTGTTACGAAATAAATTTCAGAATACAAAAGGCAAAAATACAGTAGCGCTGCTACTCGCAGCTCCCAGAGTTTACCGAACATAAATAGACTTTTGGCTTTGTATCTCGGTTTGAAAGCGGTGTGCCCGAGCCGCTCTGCCATTGGCTATCGCTTAGCATCTTCATGGCATCCCATTGTCTAGGAGGGCCCCTTGTGTGTATGAGCGTAACCCAGCAACCCAGGTAAACAAACAATTATTACCTCCGCCAAGGAGGTTATGTTTTTGCCGGCGTTTATCTGTCTGTTTGTCTGTCTGTGCACAAGATAATTCAAAAAGTTATGGATGGATTTTGATGACATTTTTTTAGGAGTTGTCAGAAATGTAAAAAGGAAGAACTGATTTCATGTTGGATGTGATCCGGAAGAAATCCTGGATTCTGGATCACTTTCAAATTTTCAATTATTGTTGCGCTTGGTGGAGGTCTGTGCTCTCTGAGAGCTTTTCTAGTTCTAACATGTATTTCTTACAGGTTTTTATGTCATTTCATGTATTATTTATAATTGAAATAAATGTTTGAATTTGGGGGGCTTGGAACAGATTAGGGCATTTACATTGAAAACATGTCTCTACTTAAGAAATTTTCAGGTTACGAAACTACTTCCAGAACCAATTAATTTCATAAGTAGAGGTAGCACTGTATAAATATATGAATGCACACATAAATACATACTTTTTGCCTATGAATGAATGAATGAATAAATGAATAAGATACATAAGTGGACATGAAATGACTAATAAAAATATGTCTCACATGCCCATTTCCCAATGTCAAGAGTTAACAACGTCAGTCCAGGGTCAGCGTAAGGTCAACGTGACTGCCCAGTTAGCTTATGTCGTAATATCATTTAACTGCTGGAATTTTATTTCACAGATAGCAAAGAGAACTTTTTAGCAGCATCATGGATTGTTTTCTAAAAAGAAAAGCCCCACAGGAACGGAACATCACAGAGGAGCCGACTTCTTCATGCAAGCCTTCATCCACCAGCTCTGAATCTGCACCAGAGGTACCAAAGGTAGCTGCTAGCAATAAGGCTAAAGAGAGGCAATACAAGGATGATGGATGGAAGCAAGCACATCATGGATGAAAAGAAGCTTTCCTGCTCAGGCCTACTCTGGTGCAGTTATCGTGTTCAGGTTATTTAAACAAAATAAATGGGACGTATGCATTTACAGTCAGAGGGATGCAGTGCGGTTTTGGATTATATTTTACTCTGGGGTGTCGTGAGATTTTATTCACTTTTGAAAGGTGTCGTTACTGAAAAAAGGTTGAGAAAGGCTGCTATAGTGTATATTATAGTATGTACTGTAGTGTGAATGTGTGTGTATCAGTATGTATATGTAGTTAAATGTCTATGTATATCTGAACATGAAATTACAACTAAAATTAAGTATTAAGCCTCAAAAACTGGATAAATCTTAAGGGTAATCTTGGAACATTGGAGAAGGGTTAGGATTAAATAAGTTTTACTTCTTCCTACCCCTTTTCAGACATGTTAAACCAGATATGTGTTTTGCATTTTGATATGTATATGTATGTATATAGATCGGTGTGTATACATTGGGTATAAATTTTGTTTATTTTTTTTATTTTTGGGGGGGAATATGTCCATTTAATTTTAGATTTATTTACAAAAGGTTCTATATGTTTCTAAATAATGGTTATGCACTTGTGTCAGTGTATATTGATTTATGCATTATTATATATTTTATGAATATATTATATTTATTTTCAGATACATAGATTCATGATAGTGTTAAAATTGTCTATGCTTTAAAAGACTGTTTTGACATGTCTGGAATGAATCACTAAAATGAAATGAAAAATAAGGAATCACTGTATTACACTTACAGTGTAGTATACAGTATGTACTGGATCCTGGTTAGGCGGTTGTTGTTACACATGGACTGTGTAAAGATGTTCTGGACAACCCCTGTGTGACATCACGCATAGGTTTTCGACAGAGGGATTTTGAAACCTCTTTTTTCTCATACTGCACGGTGCCATGTTGCAAAAGGGAGTAAGGAGCTTTGCTGAGAACCCAGATGGAACAAACCCACCTTAGTTCAGTTCACTATTTTAGCTTAATCCATGTTAACCCAGGATGATAATTACCTCCGCCAAGGAGGTTATGTTTTAGCCGGTGTATGTCTGTCTGTCTGTGTACAAGATAACTCAAAAAGTTATGGATGGATTTTGATAAGGTTTTCAGGAGTTGTCAGAAATGTAAAAAGGAAGAACTGATTTCATTTTGGCTGTGATCCGGAAGAAATCCTGGATTCTGGATCACTTTCAAATTTTCGATAACATTGCGGTCAATGGGGCCGAAAATTTTGTTTCTTAATATCTCCGTTAATTATTGCCCAAAACTCATGAAATTTGACTCAGTGATTGACAATGGAAACCTCTATCAAATTTCAAAGGCTGATCCGGATCTGATCCAGAATGCGGATTTAGTAGTTTCACAAATGTGTTTCATTTAATCTTTAGTACCTAAGAGACAATGTTATTGACGTTTGACCAGTCTAGGTATTTGACCAGTCGTGTTTGATCTGCTCCGGATATAAATTTGTTCAATTGTTTTAAAAAGGGGGAATGACCCTTTTGCCATGCTCTGCCGAATCGGAAGCCAACTTCAGTGCCATGACGTCCCTAAAGGTGGAGCGTCCACGAGCATGCGCATGACTTGGTCCACGCAACAAGTGGTTGAAGGACTTGACAGTAAAGAATCCTCTGCATCTCCTGCGTCTTCCTAGTGTCGTCAGATAAAAGTGTCCTCGTCAGCATTGCCAGGGGTACGATAATTATCGTTTTTGTACGATAATTTGGCCCTCTGTACGATGTACGATCAATAATCCAAAAAAAGGCCAAATGTACGATAATTCGACTTTTTCAAATTATTGCCTGCCGCAACTGTTTGCCCCACGAGATGGTCACAGTCAGGACCAGTGTATATCTCTGTGCAATATGATATGGTTATATAAACCATGAGCCTCCTGGTGAGCCTGCTACAAAACAACACTAAACTCTCAAATGGAACATTGTATTTATTCATTATTCGTAGTATTTGTGGATGCGTCAACAACATCACTTATCTTAATTAAAGCTGGTACAGGTGAAGCAAAACAAAAACAAAAAATAATCTAATACTGATGTATTTAGAATTTTTGTCTTATTTAGACATTTATGTCTGATGAATGGAAGTTTAAATGAATACATGACAAAGATCCAGAGCTTTAGGAGGGTCTGCTGACAATGTTCTACCCAGCTGTGGTTTACTACAGTTCATCTGTAAGAAGCATAGTTGGCTGGAACATTGTGAGAGGGAGGGTTAGGGAAGATTAGATCCCCCTAAAGATGTTTTGGATCAAATGTTCAGCACAGGTAAGCCAGGTGCAACGCAACAAAATAGCTTCAAATGGAACGCAGTTCATTCTTCAGTGGTATTAGTAATTACAGAAGCCTCAATAACACGATTAATCAGTAACAGTAATTAAACAGTAACTGTTGTTAAAATCTAAAAACAAGTGACATGGGTTGTTCTGAAAATAACAGTAGCAATATCAAAAAGGTACGGAGCCCCTCTGGTGACATTTGATAAAAAAAATAATAATGCGTGGCCACGGGATAATAATGCGCGGCCACGAGATAATAACGCGTGGCCACGAGATAATTAATACGTGGGCACGAGATAATAACGCGTGCCCACGAGATAATTAATACGTGGGCACGAGATAATAACGCGTGCCCACGAGATAATTAATACGTGGGCACGCGTTATTATCTCGTGCCCACGTATTAATTATCTCGTGGCCACGCGTTATTATCTCGTGCCCACGAGATAATAACGCGTGCCCACGAGATAATTATAGTAGCCATTTCCACGCAGAGATTGATTGTTGCTTGCTTGAGTCGTACTTTAGCCAACACAAATGGACAAGTTTGACTTAATTTCCTTTTATTTTAATCTAGGAATGAATTACAATGACATTCTTAAGGCACTTGCGGTTAGGCATGGAGTATTGCTTAGCAAGAGACACTTAATTCGGCTGCTCAAAATGCATGGACTTAAACGCAAGCAATATGCTGATCTTGGGGAAGTCATAGATTTCATCATTCACCAGCTAGAAGGACCTGGGAGGCTGCATGGCTACAGGTGGATGTACAGCAAGTGCTTGAAAAATGGCATTCGTGCAAAAAAGGAAGATGTCCGTTTAATTCTTGCAGCTCTGGACCCTGACGCCTCAGCCATCCGCCGTTCCAGGAGACTAAACCGTAGGCAGTATTTTGCTCAAGGACCTAACTATATTTGGCATATAGATTCTTACGATAAGTTAAAACCATATGGAATATGCATCAATGGTTGTATAGATGGCTTTTCGCGAAAATTAATTTGGTTGAAAGCTGCATACACAAGCAGCGACCCACGTGTGATAGGGGGCTACTTTATTGAAGCCGTGGAGGAGTTTGGTGGCTGTCCCCGGATCGTCCGGACAGATCGAGGAACGGAGAATGCGGTTGTCCGAGACATCCAGACCTACCTCCGCCGCAGTGATGTTGACAGTAGATCTGGTCAACAAAGCTACATCGCAGGAGCAAGTACCACAAATCAGAGGATTGAAAGTTGGTGGGGTTTGTTGCGCAAAGAACGAATGGAATACTGGATACATCTTCTTGGCGAAATGAAAGATGAGGGCCTGTGTGTTGGAGACCACCTGGACAAATCACTTGTACAGCTGTGTGCTTTCGGAACATTATTCAGGTGAGGTTGAAAGTCTGTGGCTTTTTGTGGACTGATCTTCCATCCCTTGAACTGGTGGATTTATAATGTTAATGTTTATGTTTGTTAAAAGATGTGGCAATTTGGCAGTCCAAGTCTAACTGATAAAGTTATGTAGGCCAATTTTTTGTATAATCTGAAAGAAGCCTTTAAATAGGTTAATTCATATTTAAGAGATTAAATAGGTCAATTATGCCCACGGTTTGTTTATACCACAGCGAACTGGTTATGGCAGTGGCTGTTAGACATTAAGAGGGGTCAGTTTTTTCATAAAAAAAAAAAAGACAATTGATTTAACCATGCAATTGAATTTATGCACATTATCTTTTAACATCAGCAGGAGGTGGCTTTTTTGTGTCATCTTGGTGTGGTTTGTCTTTAAAGCTTTCTTTTAACCATAGCTACATATTCTCTTTTTAGGAGGAGCTAGATGAGATCAAGGCGGTCTGGAACAGCCACCGCATCCGACCAACAAGGAATCCCAATGTACCCAGTGGGATTCCTGACGTGATGTACACTGTACCACAGCTCTGGGGTTCTGAGGACTTCATTGTTCCACACAATGACCTTAATGTCTGCAAAGAGGCATGCATATTCCTGTCAGCTGTCCCGTGCGACCAAGATATATTTGACCTGTGCAACATGGTCATGTCAGAGTCGGGCCTTACTTTTCCCAGGAACATCTCTGAAGCTCAAGAGTTTTACTTGACAATTCGGGAGGCTCTTCGCTCCCTCATCTTTAACTGAGCAGCCTAGCAAACTGCATAAGGGACAATTAAAACAATTAAAGGTATCCTCCAGACACATTTTAAGACTTTAAATACTGTTTTTTAATAATAATGTGTCTGTGGTCCAATTCTATTTTTTTTTTGTAATGCTTTGCATAACAATGACACAAAGTAGGCTAGGTTGGCTGTGAGTGGATCAACAGTGGACATAGTTCACCTTGTTTAAAAGTCTTAAAATGACATGAATGAGCATACATTTTCCTGCTTATAACCTGTTTTACTTTAGTTGATTCAAAGGTTTTGCATTCTGTTGCTCTTTTTATTAATGTAAAGGCGATGTTTATTAATCAATGATACAATGCCAATCTTGGCATATGCTGAGTTTATGTGTATTTTGTGTACAGCAGCACAAACAATAGCAAACACATTTGTATTTAATTTTGTATCAAGGCTTTTGGATAACACATTAAAAAAAACTTAATTTCTACAGAAAAAGTAGGGACACCATCTTTAAGTTTGTATTTTAAAGGTAATTTCTTTACCAGTGGTACTGAATCTCAACTTAATTGTCTGTCACAGATATTGAATAAGTGCAAAATGAAGTATATTTCATTTTTTCCAACTCTTAATTGCACTCATAGGTTTGTGTTTGCTGAGATTTGGGCAGCCTATACAGATGTGACCTAAACTCTGTTTAAAGTATACCAGCAAATATAGTGTTAGTGTGCAATCAATGGTATAATAAAGTAATAATGGAAAAAGACACTTTTCAGTGGGCTTTTATTTCAACAGATATCTGGACAAAGACATATTCTGTTCTGGACCAGTAAAAGATGAACTTCAGTTGAAAATGTTAATACTGGTATGAAAAAACGTGTAATTTAGCAGGTCAGAACTGACCTGAACTGTCTTCCACATTAGTTTTTGGACTCAGGATCAAAGTTAACTTGGTGCTTAAAACAATAATGTGATTAAACATTAATTAACAAACATACGTCAGCATTTTCCATATTGAAAAATTCAAACATTTTAAGGGCAGTTGTCTATTCTGTGATTTCCTCCAAAATGGCAGATCACAATTAACACAATGCAACACCATTTTTGATACTGAATAACAGGTAACATCCAAATAATAATTTTGTTTGCATAATTAAGTCTCCCTTAGTTTGCTTCATGAATTTAGATTATGTCCATAACCCAAATGGAGCTTCTTAGCACAAGATCAAAGTCATTACGAAGATCCGGGTAGGTTTGGTAGATGATTGGTAACATCAAATAGCACCCACATGTATGTGCCTGAGGTCGACACTGGAATGCAGACGTCTCTATGAACTGAACAGTGATGGGGTGTCCAAACAGCATATCTGCCCCTGTGCAGAAGCGCAGGAATGATTTCAGAGTAGTGTTGTCTGATTCCCCTATGTACCTTTTCAAATGTCTTGCCACCGTGTTCTGAAGTGCAGTCATCTGTTCTGGGAATTTCAGAAGTTCTTTCACACGTTTTGGTGTTGGTACACGTTCCTCCATTATCTCAACAAGCCTCTGTGGATACAAAGTATCTGCCAAAGTTTTCAAGATGGGCTTCCAGCATTCAATAACAAACATTGGAGTCTGGATTAGGGTTTTGTGTGTCCTAACTGTGAGATTAATCCAGCCATTGTGTCTTGAGAGGCAAGGTAGTGGCAGTCATGTGCATCCAGCACATCCATCAGGTCATCTTTGTCAACAGAGTCAAATGATTCCAGTGCAAGCTCAAGAATTTTCCTCTCGTCTTTTGAGACATACTGCAGAAAGCTATCTGTCACACTGCTGTAACTTGTACCATAAAGAGCTTCTTCCAAAAATGGAAGAGGGAGAAGCAATGGAAAATACCTTACAGTTGTCCAACCCATCACAAGAATCCTTGCAATTGCCTGCCATTCCTGGACTTGATATTCATGCCTAAGGTAAGGCGTCTTCACTTCAGCACCTAATGTGCATTTGCTGTAGAATTCTCCCCAGAATTCTGAGAGGCAGTCACGTAAAACACCAGAGCCTTCCCCCTCTTCAAGTTTCCCATTGGGAAGTTTTCTTTTGACGTGCACATCTTTTTTTATGATATCTGGGTTAATAAAGGCTGCCAAGAGGTCAGCAAGACAGTTACCCCTTCGCACGACAATGATGACCTTTGGTTTTGATCCCTCCCAAGGCAAAGTGTCATCCAAATCAAAAGGATCACCAGGTGATGCTCCAACTATCACTTCTCTATCACTGGAATCATTAAGCAGCATCTCTCCAGCTTGGGCCTCAGGAATAACATCCGTTAAATATGCACCTTGGTCTTCTTGTTCAATGCTGTTAGACTCTGTTGTCATTTCTGGGGTCCCTTGGTCTGGTCTTATTTCTTCAACATACAATCCTCTTCCTTGTTCCTCTGCTTCATCTCTGATATGGTCATCAAGCATCTGCATATTTGATATTTCTTCATCCAATACTATGACATCCGATCGCTGTAGTAAAGATAAGTCAATAGTTATGACCTCTGGTTCTGATGCCTGAACTTGGCTGAAATCCTGACCAACATTTCCTGCTACCTCTGAGGTTGCTGACGGAGTATCAGTTGAGTTGTCCTTGTCTAGAGTATGCCTCTTGGTGTATTTGGTGCAGAGGTACAATCTCAGAATTTTTACTTTGTTTTTCTCATACAGGTCCTCCACTGTGCAGTCTTGGTCAACCTTGTTTTGTGAAAAGTCACAAATGTAACAAACATGATCTTCTAGCTTCAGTGACTTGAAGGCCCCATTTGGGAAAAAAAGTGATTCTGCCATTTCTTGGACCTCTCTAACTGTAGTACATCTGTCAACACTGACATGCCTGGTTCCACCTCCTTTCACAGCTCGTACCTGTTTGAAGTCATTTTCCTTTTTGCTGAAGTTCATCCATCCAATTTCTAGCCTCCTTGCCTGTCTTTTTGCATTTTTATTTCCTTTTAATTTCTCTGAAGACCCCGCTCTTTTAACAGCCTTGCTATCTGGAACACAGAGTTTTGCCCTTATTCTTTCAAGCAGCTGACCTCTACTGGATGTTCCTGGATCTGAACGATGAGTGTTGCGACAGAAGGCAACAGCTGCCAATCTGTCTCCATAAAGTGGGATGTACTTTGACAGATCCTGTTCGGACATCAGTGGAACTACTGAAGAATCAATCTGCAAAAGAGACACCGACATTTTTGTTTTCTATTAAAGACAACTTGGGAGCCAAATTGTTTAGCAAATTTAACCATCACAGAATAACATGTGAAGGTTGTTCTGTGTTGTTCTGTCAAAATTTTCCTCACTGAACTGAGACATGATAGTGCAACAAAGTTTACTGGGGTTCATTAATCCACAGACTCAATGCCAATATTTATAGGTTTGCTGAGTCACAGATTTGAAATGTTTATGACATTGTTAACCTATAATTGCAATTTACAAATACAAATAACCTACATGACTGTTCAAACTATTAACTGGCTATATAGACTGAAACTTGTTACTGTGTTAGAGCTTCTACTTCCTGTGAACATTGTTGATAAGGTATTGAACAATTACCATTAACAAGAAAATGTTCAGCAAAACATACAGAAAATCCAAGTAATATTTATATAAACTCAAAATTAGGCTATTTTGGGTTAAAATAGGATCTCTTCACCTTCTGGTTGATTGTGGGTGTGACCATGTGAAGCTAAATAAAACACTATATTTAATCATGTAGGCTATGTTTATGTCTAAGGTATAACAAATAACCATTGCAGGACATTCTTAATTGTATAGTTTCAACATTTGAGGGAAGAATAGCTCACTTTGTCATTTTTCAGTTTCTGTATGCTTTCTTCTTGAATTCCACGGTCCCGCAGAAACTGCAGGAAAGCGTCTTCCTCTCTTTCCATTTCATATGTAGCCTTTAGAAACATTACAATTTAACAATTTACAGATGATATGACAGAAACATTATTCTGTAATAATAAAAAATCTTTTTCATTTCAAATTTGTCATAAACAAAATGACGGAATCACAAAATAGTCCCACCAAAATCAATTTCACTGGTAGGCGACTGACTAGTTCTTGCTTACTCTGCTGTGTCACTGTTTGGGTCTGTCATTTCATTCTTCCTTTACATTATGTGTCTGTTTAAACACCCTTACAAGAGAGTATTTAAGCGAAAGAAGACTAGACAAACTTCCTTCAGGTCATGTTGATTGAATAAACAAGGTAATCACATACTGTACAGTCAAAATGTATACAATTACCACTGTATACAAACTGAAACATTAGGCTGCAGCATGTACATCAAGACTAAACTGAAATATTAAGGTTGAAAATGTACAGCTAAACTGGTAATTTATCATGCTTATTTTGTAGCACCCTCATTAAGTAAATAACTTTGGATGCCAGCAATAAAGTAAATATGACTTCTATTGGAGAACAATAGCCTTCAGCATTTCAAAAACACACTAACTTGGCTTACTTCTATACTGATAACATACTGCAACCATAGGCTGTAACTCACCATTTATAATAGTGTTCACTCATTAATTAATGCAACCATTTCAGTTAACATAAATATACAATAATTTACACACCGCAACGCTATCTAGCAGTTTTTCCACGGCCACAAAATACTAACGTTACTGTTCCAAGGACGACGTATGTTTAGCATTGCACACGTTCATTTGGCGAGCATCTTCACTGTCGCCATGTAAACAAATTCATTACTTCATAATACACAAATATACATTACAAATAGTTCCCTGAGCACATACGCATTCACCTAACACACTCGTAAATAGTAACCATTGTTATGATGGACTCATACATTAAAGGGAGTATTTGAGTGAAACAAGACTATGCAATACAATGACTTCTTGACCATAAAAACGTAAGAAAACACAAAAATACTGTTGTCTTACTAACTGACATTTCACTCGCCATGACGATTATAACAAAGGTTTATACTCTTGAATATAAAAGTAGACTATAATTACCTTTATTCACAAATAATACACAGCATCACTGACAGCTCCGTAGTGACCAACCATCATCCTGCTACCAAAGTTGAATTATCTTGTGGCCACGTATTAACTATCTCGTGGGCACGAGATAATTAATGCGTGGCCACGCATTATTATCTGGTGGCCACGAATTAACGATCCCGTGGCCACGCGTTATTATCTCATGGCCGCGCATTATTATCCCGTGGCCGCGCATTATTATCCCGTGGCCGCGCATTATTATCCCGTGGCCACGCATTATTATTTTTTTATCAAATGTCACCAGAGGGGCTCCGTAAAAAGGTTATGTTTTAGATTGATATGGAATTTTACCACAAACAGTTCACAACCATAACCAACAGTTCATTGATGGATTTGCACTTCTGCAATGTTCTCACAACAGAGATATTTTGATGAAATCTTTCTGATCTGCATGTATTTTTCAGGTTTATTCAAGTGGTCATTTTTCAGCCTTTTCCCTCCCACTTCACCCTCTCCCTTTAGGAGTCAAAGAAATATGGTTTGTTCCATTGGTTGGAAGTCAGAGATCAGAACTGGGAATTATGTCACATCCGATTTAACTTGGTCCAGTTTCAAAGTCATTATATGAACCTTTCCAAAGCTCATATTAGCCATTGCACTGCTAGCCGTTGTTGGCAACATTAAGTCATAACAATATTGTGTTTGGTATTTAGCATTTATAACACGTCCACTACTAAAAACAGAACTATGTATGTTTGACGTAATGTGAATAAAATAAGACAGCACTGCTATAAACATTAAAAGTAGCTGAATATTTACTTTATTGATGTGAGTAGCACCCATGTTGGATTCTAAAGTCGGTGTGCGTGAGATTTCGTCAACACTCGGCATTGAAAGTCTGACTGTAAGGGGCATTTCAGTTGAAACCTCCAATGTGGAATTTGGAAATTCAGACTTCTGAGAACAAAAGGAACGCACCAAAACAACATCAGCCATTAATAAAAACCTACAGACTTTAGCAACAGTATTTTGTTAGTCCCTTCGATAAAAACTTCCTTTTGGGATGCCTCTTGTTCGGGATCACCACAGTGGTGTGATCTGCACGATGGGTTTGGCACAAGTTTTCTGGTTTGTCCCTTCCATGATGGTGCAAAATAACGGGGGGTAACCTAGTATGTGTGGACTCGTATGTGTGTATCTATGAACTATGTAGTTATTCTATGAGAATCCACTTCCTTCATGGGATGGCTGCTGCCAGTAATCCAACAACTATTGTCCAAGCTTAGCAGGCTGGAGGCATCAAGCAGGACATGCGTGCTGCTCATCAGAGCCCTGAAAAATGGCCTTCAAAAGCCTTTTGGACCGATGATGCAGCTGCAGTCCTCTCATTCAAGTTCAAGACTTTCTGGACTGACAGAGCAGATGTGATGAGGCTGGTAAGGCCAGACTTCTTCCAAAGATTCATATGATCCCATTTTTGTGCTTTGTTATTGTAACCCTGTTAATTTCTCCCCCCATTTAGTATTTCACCACTGGTCTGACTGCCTCAAAGCGGGGGAGTGTTCACCGTTTTAACCCGTCCCTGTCGCAGGCTATCATTCCACCCTGCCTTAAAGCCTCCTCCATCATCCCCGTCCCCAAGAAGTCAGCAGTGGAGAGCCTAAATGACTACAGGCCTGTGGCACTTACGCCTGTGGTCATGAAGTGCCTTGAAAGACTGGTCTCCCAGCACATCAAGACCTGTCTGCTTCCCACTCCCCCAGAAGTTTTTTTTATTATCATACATGTTATTTGCCTAATTCTGGTGCATTTTAATAAAATTGTTAGCTGATTTTACAGATGTAGGTTGAGCAATATCATATTGAATCTTGTCACATGCCTACAGGTGAAAATGTGAAAGAGAAATGTTCAGTGAGAAAATTTGAAGGCTTGCACAATCTTAAACCAAAACAGCTAACTTTAACTGACATCTCCCCCTCCCCATGGCTAATTTCTGTCAATAACTGGGAACTATGGAAATTGAACTCCCCAAATGCACAGACAGTTCATTCAAGCACCTCTTTTCAATGTCACGTACCTTGTCTGCCTGCCTCCACTCCAGGGGGGTCAAACTCAATTGCACCGGTGGGCCAAAATTCAAAACACGCTTCAGGTCGCGGGCCAAACAGGATAAACATTTATTGAACACACTAAAACGAAACATTTTTGGAACATAAATATGAATAAAAACCGACAGGAATATTATTCTGTAATAAACTTAAACCCTAAATAACTTATATTTAGTATTTTGCGCTCCATAAAAATATCTTGTTAAATGATACAAGTTAGAAATATGAGCAACTTAACAATAAAGTAACACTAAAATTGCTTTGCTCCTTATGTCAATGTATATATAAAAAAGAATAAACTAAAAATATCCCAAAAGATTTTGCTCTTCTTAAAAATATCTCCTGTCAAAATTATACAAGTTAGAAATATGAACTTGCAAGAAAACCTGGAAATATACATAAAATGTGTACTTTTCAGCAATAATAATTAAAATCATTCAGTTTTATTTATTTATTTATTTTTGCTCTTATGACATGCGATCTAATTGTTTCTCCCATAAAAGCAGCTTCACTGCGTCATACATGTCAGTGATCGTGTGGCGACGTCCCTGGAGCTGCACATTTAAGGCGTTAAGATGAGCTGATATGTCAGACAGGAACGCCAACTCACACTTCAACTTTTCATCCCTCCAAACGGTGGAGTACGATAATTTCCCTCAAAATACGATAATTTTGAGTCTCTGGTACGATAATCCTACATTTCCCACCTGGCAACGCTGGTCCTCGTGCATATTTGCCCCCATAATCCCACAGCTCAGCGGAGGTCTGCGCCGCGAGCTCAGTACGGCACGAGCCCGCACGGGAACGAGTAAGCGCAGTGTTTTGTTTGTTTGTTTGTTTGTTTTTCAGTTGTCGTAGCTGTTAAATGGAAACAGCTACAAACATGTCAGTAAATGAACAGGCTGAAGGAACAGATGCGACGTAAGTTTAATGTCGTAACTCAGCTCAGCCCGCCAGGAACCGATGTTTGTTTTTAGCATAGCTAGATTGACCACGATGCTACAATCAGCTCAACAAAAGTTTACTTTTTTTTGGTGACATCTCTGCTTTCGGGTGTGTTAGAAACCTGCATCACCAGACTCGGATTTAGATTACGCATTTATATGTTTTACTTTCGCTGTAGCCTCCTTAGAAGTTGGTTCTGGTAATTGTAGTTTTTAACTCCGCCAAGGAGGTAATGTTTTTTACCGGCGTTTATCTGTCTGTCTGTCTGTGTACAAGATAACTAAAAAAAAGTTATGGATGGATTTTGATGAAATTTTTAGGAGTTGTCAGAAATGTGAAAAAGAAGAACTGATTTCATTTTGGCTGTGATCCGGAAGAAATCCTGGATTCTGGATCACTTTTAAATTTTTGATAACATTGCGGTCAATGGGACCGAAAATTTTGTTTAATATCCTCCGTTAATTATTGCTCCAAAACTCATGAAATTTGACTCAGTAATTGACAAATTTCAAAGCCTGATCCGGATCTGATCCAGAAGGCAGATTTTATCGCAATCTGTAAATCGCTACATGGGAGAACTGTTGTGCTTGGTGGAGGCCTGCGCTCTCCGAGTGCTTTTCTAGTTAAGTCAAGAGTTTACATTTACGGATGCAGAACTCATACCATCATAATGCATTATATCATTTTTTTTTAAAGTGCAGTTTAATAAGCTTACAAAAAACAGACTGACAAGAGAAAATGTGTTGCACCACAAAGCTCCAAAGAAAAATCAGTGTAGCTGTTAGACGTAGACAGCTATGTCCTCTGTGATACATAACAGAGATTGAGGATTTTTAAGATGATTTTAGTACCTGCAGTGAAAAAAAACCTAGGCCGGTTTGGCTCCCTTATTATAATATTTATTCTTACTAAAATGTCATATCAGTGTGTTGTCTTTAAATCTTGCAGGTCTGCTACTGATTGCCAGTGGGCTGCAGAGGGCTGGCATTCATTCTCCCATTCGTTGTGTGTAAGAATTGAATATTACAGGTAGGATGAATGGAACTTGAGTAAAAACTCTGAAAACATGATTTGGTGAAAATGTTTTATTTCATTTGTTTTCTAATTTTGAACACAGAGTGGACAAATAAGTGCTTAATCATTAGTCGTCACTGTTGCTCTCTGTTACAGGTCGTTTGAGTATTCCCTGATGTGGGAGAGGTCCATGTCTCCCAGGTGCTCCTCAAGAGTTTTAAAGCCCTCCAAGAAGAGTGCTAAGAAAAGTCCCAAACCGTGTGAAGACGTGGTCCAGCATGGGCTGATAAATCAGAGATGGAAAAACTCATTGAGAAAAAGAGAGCCAAAAGACTTGACAGTTGACGCTGATGAGAGCACGGGGTATGACATCATTGATATAATAAACACCTCTTACAATGCAGAGCGTGTTGCTGACAAAGACAGAGCAGAGGTTACAGAGATAACCGATTATGGATTGGATGAGTCACATGAAAGCCTCGACTCTGACTGCAGTGTAGTATCTGGACCCTCCCTCCTGCAACCGGCCACCTCCAAGAAACCAAAGCCTTCTCATGGCCTTTGTTCAGCCTGTTGGATGCTCTATCAGAGATCAAAGAGAGCAAAAGCACCAATCAAAAACAAACTCCTAGACAACGGTTAGTGCACCCGTCGCTTGCCTTTGCATCATAGATTCAAGTGTAATGTGTGCTGCAGAAAATTCGGAGCAAAGAAAAGATTAATGTATTGACAAAATGTTCTTGCTACTGTTTCTACACGTATGCCTGTGATGAACATTCATGCAAAACATTTATTTTGCTGTTTTAACTACTAATTTATTAACTACCAACTATTTACATAAACTGTTGGGAAAAAGTAAAGAGGAAAATGCTTAGCTAGCCAAAAGAGTCATCACCTAGATTGAAGCAAATAGTTAATAGCTCGTCTTTGGAATATTACTGCAATGGTTAATATGTTTTAGCTGGAAACAAGTTATTTAATTCTAGTTGGTGTAGTAGCTTCTCATTCCTCAAACACCCATGTCCTTCTGTGTTTTTGGAAAAGATGTCAAATTATCGGTCTGCATCAACAAAACAAAACCCCCCAAAATTGCTGAAACCACTCAAAGTGGATTAAAAACTGTCCAACAGATTTTTGAAACCTAGGAGGACAGTGGTGAATCATCATCTTACGGGAAGAAATGTGGAAAAAAGAAAAGTCTTGAACAATTGTGACTGGAGATCATTTAAACACATGAAAAACAAAGTATGAGTATTTCCAGTTCAGAGTTCAGATTTCCCTTGTTCCAGAGTGATGGATGCAACAGAATAGGAAGAACAGTGGATGAAAGGATGCAGCGTTCATGCCTTGTTTCTACCTGTTTACGAAACATTTTCATATTTGTATGGGACACCACAGAGTCCAGACCTAGACATCATTCAGAACTTTTAAGATGAACAGGAGAATATTTTTCACATCTGCCTGATTTCTTCCATTGCCAATAGATGAAGATTTACAGCTGTGGGTGGAAAGAAATGTTAGTCTGTTGAAACAATGTGCAAGGATCAAACTAAAGTTGGTACAACAAAATGTTAGTGTGACTTTGTAAATACTTTAAGTGTACCATGTTAATGATGCAGTTAAATGTGGTGGTATAACAGATGAGAAATGAATCAGAAAATTCTCAGTGCGTAGACATTTAGATGTTTGTTGTAAATTGCATTTCATTGGCAAATCCAAGTTAAGAGCAGGCATAAGTCAGCTGCCATTGCAGTGATGACATGTCACAAACATGTAAAACAATAGTGTATGTTAAATCTTGTGTTTCGGAAAGCTTGCGAAGGAATGTACTTTAGCTGGAAGATCCCTGTCGAAGCTTTTAGATATTTTAGTAAAGTTTAAAAAGAAAACTAAACGGAGGACAGAAAAGAAAATTGAAAAATTAACAATATTAAAATACTCTGTCTCATAACTTCTCTGTCTGGTTTCCTCTTCAGATCCGAAGTCCCTGACCTGCGATCAGTGGGTGCTGATTAAAAAGTGGAAGTGCAGAGGGCTGCCTGATGTAAGATGGTGAGGCCAGTTGTGTGTTTTTATGGTTGCTGGCTTTAAGAAGGAGCCTATAACCAAATTTCACCGCGCTTGTGTTTTGTCAGGAAACCTTTGAACCACCTGCAGCTGCTTAAAAAAGTTGGTCTGAAGCAAAACGAGCAACGCATGGGAGCAGGACGATCGTCAGCCTGCACGAGGCCACACATTTTCCTTCAGAGGTAATGCATTGGTGTGCATCTTGAATTTTTTTTTACCTGTTTTCGCTCTTAAAATGAATCACATGGTGCATTATTGTATCAGGAACCTTAGACGGTGTGTTGGAGCGCAGTCTAAAAAGGAGAGAAAGAAGAAGACCAGGAAGAGAAGGAGAAAAGGTTCCCAGGGTTCCCATGATGCCAAGAAACAGCGTCTTCACAGCGGCAATGACCGCAGGCACAAGAGTATTAACGGTATGGATGGCAGGCCAGACAGCTGTTTTAGCAGCTGTCCTGGTTTTGTGGACTGTAGCGATCAAGAACTCAGCAGTCAGGCCGATGCTGATCTGACTGCTGAAGAGATTCCCTCGTCCACCAAGCCCAGAAAGATCCGAGTCCAGCAACAAGCACCAAAGCAGACGTCTGGATTTCGAGACCTGCTAGTTAAATGCGAGGCAACACCAGCAAGATTGTCAGAGAAAAACATTAAAATGATGATTCAGATGTTCTCCGTAAACCGGCAATGGCTGCTGAACAGTTTGAGCGCTGGTTGCTTTAAGTTGTGATGTTTCGTTGGTCTTTGTTGTTGTCTAATCTGGCTGTTCTGTTGGTAAAAATATACCTGGAGTTTACTGTTCTTTCAGGTTTCAAAATATGAGTTATTTAAAGTTTCATACAGTTTGACAACTGGGAATACATTTTCTTGCTTTAAGTCAATTTTACTGAATGGCTAATGGCTTAAACAGAGTTTAACATTTACATTATTTGTGCCATTGCAGTATAATATATAGCTGTGTTCTACTTAAGTCTGTCTAAGACTCAAAAACAGATGCTTTTGTTTGTGCATGTGTCCTGTTTTCCCACAATGCAATGCACCAAGGGAAGTCAGATTGTGAAGATAGTATGTATTCTGTGTTGTCTACAGTGGAATGAAAGCAGTAGGGTTCTGGTTCTGGCAGGGTAGACTGGTATCAGCAAAGATTACAGCTGCATTAATCATAATGCTCATAGCTTTTTGAAGGGAAAAAAAGCCACTATCGCAAAAAGAAGATATTGTTGTTTCAGATTGTGTTTGTATTTGTTTACATGAGTGGACCTGTATGAAATTAAAAACTGGAAAGCTCCTCCTGCAAGGATTTGTACAACAGCATTATCTCATTTCCCTTAAGTTAAGACAGCTTAGTGTTTCCTCCTCTAAAGGAAATGATGAAGGAAGCTTTAAAGCGCCTTTCCTTTATGTTTAGAAAATTAAGCCAGCACTTATGACAAATACTGAGATGGTTTTAGGTTGTCTCAAAGAGTTAAGAAGCTTTCTATGCAAAATAGACTTTAGATTGGACCCCTTTAACTACATATGCATTTCCAAAAACTGAACAAATACCAGTAGCCTGTGACATAAAGATTAGTGGCACATGCTACATGCAGGGAATAAAAGTAGGAAATGTCAATATTTACCAGGCCTAATCAGTAAATAAATATAGTAGTCATGAGTAGTGGACTCTAGCTATGTCCCTAAAACATGCTTAGAACGATTTATTTTTATTTAATTTTTTTTGCATATGCTGAGAACAGGCTGCAGTCTGTGTTGTTGCCCCTGCTTCCCAGATGACCACTTGGTGGCGCCATTTCTCTTCTTGATGGCAGATACTTGTTAAAGTGTTCTCCAGCAGTATCCATCAGGCTTCATGTGCAGAAGGGACGTACATCCCCTCCATGTCCTTTATACCAGCTTAGTGTTTAAGGGGAGTTCAGAAAGTTCTGGATTCATCATTGACAACGAAAACAAAGTTATGCCATTAAAACATAAAAAAATGCAATGATTTATAAATATTTACAGAAGGTACATAGACAAGAGCACAATTGCATAAAGCAGAGTTTTTAATTCTCTTTATTATTATTATTGGCTTAACTTGAATTAAATGCCAATATCACTTTAAAAAATATGTTGGGACAGGGCAAAAAGACTGCATTCAAATGAATGAAACTTTGTGAACGATCTCCAAAGTTAATGACTTTAATTGTCAGCATTCTGGTGAGACGGTTTTGGATCTTAAGAGATGCGACGGTGGGAATCAGAGAAGCTGCATCTACCTCCTCCAGGCTAAGGAGCTGATGGACCCTCCAGTTTATCAGCACTCTGATCAGTTTGCTGCTTCAATGTGCATTTTTTTTTTTTACAGTGTCCCTACTTTCCACGTTACAGTTGAATGTTGCACATGTAGACTAGACACACGGGGAATAGATGGAGCAGTCACACAAGCCTGTATTGCTCATTAACACACAATTGAAGTATTGGAAAACAAGCATGGTTCCAACAAGCATGGTTCTCAATTTGTGTTGCTGGATTCAACTAAAAATAAAACATTTTTATATCAGTCCACATGTTTTCCCAAAACTGGGTAGTTTGACACAGCAGTGTTGTGTTTCCAGATTTCTGAGGTGATATGGGTGAATGTTAAGGAAGGGTGGGGAAAGTGAGAAGCAGATAAGGGACCACAAATTCTTGTAACACATTTTTTAAAAGTTTGCTTTGGAGTAGGTTTACTGTTTACTTAAGGGATTAGTGAATTGGAAGAGGATGGGGATTTGAGCAGTCAGGAAATGTGTCTACTGAGACACCGCTTCACATCCAGATGACAGATATGGATTTAAACCTATTAATAAAATAATGATTTAGCTCAATCGAATTTGAATAGCTCAATCAAATATAAAAATCAGGAAAAGCTCAAGCCACAAAATATTTCCTTTTATTGATTCACTTTGTGGGTGTAAAAATAGTTTTAAAGCACGCAAAGTTAACTAGTCTCCTGTTTTGATTCTTGGTTTTTATTTAATCACCTCAAAAATGACTTAAATATTTTCAGGTTTGTATTTTATCACTGAACCTTTATCAGATTTGATGAACTTTACTGGCTCATTCTCGCTCCATAATGTTGACCTGAAAACAAGATGTGTGGTGGCGCAGTGAGGTTTTCAAAAAACACTTGATGCTTCACTGACGGAGAAAGATCAGAGGGAATCTTGCAGACTGCTGTTTACAAGAACTGAGCAGAGGAAGACTGATAAGCATCTTACACTTTTTTGAAGGACACCAGTCTAAAGTCTCCACACCATTTGTGCCTCCTTCATTCAAGTTCATGTATATATTCTTCCGTGAATCACATAAGGTTACACGCGTGGCACCAGTGTCTTCTGGCTCAGAGAGCTGACAGTCCTGCAGCTTGTCCTGATTTAACTGAGCATAGAGTTTGGATGGAAACACACACAAACACACACACTTCATTGTCTGACTCTCATGGGCTTTCTTTCCCCATTGCTATTGGGTCCTAGTAACTACGAACCAGAGGTCCCAGGACTAAAACAATTCAAACGGTGCACACGCACACAAACATAACGGAGTATCCTGTGATAGATTCACTATCAGCACCTGACACCTCGAAAACAGGAAAAACGTTTCAACAGACACACAGATGTGTTGGAGTGTTTGGGGGAGGAGCATGACCACAAGTATAAAACCCCTCAAAGTCGAGCCTTGGCTTCAGTCTGCTCAGAAAGGAGAGGGACTGCCCCCATCATGTCCTACTATGAGGTAAGGATGGTTCAGTTGAGCAGGGGAACCTTTACGGAAGTTCACAAGTCTGATTGCCTTTTCCTCCATCCTTATGTATCATCTATCTCCAGCATATCGTCTTGGACTATGACTTCAATGACACGGGTTCTGGCTCTGGTTCTGGTTCTGGGGACTTGGGAGTGGATCTGGAAGAGCCTTGTAATGTGGCACATGTGATGACAGCTGAGCTTCAGCATGTCTTCCTGCCTGTGGTGTATGCCCTCATCTTCATCCTGGGCATCACAGGAAATGGCTTGGTCGTCATAGTGCTGGGCTGTCAGCGCAGGTGAGACGGGTGGAAGCTTTGGTGATCTACTGGTCATTCAATGTAAGAAGTAAGACATGAGCATGACCCTAACTGGACTTTCTCTCTTTCACCACAGGTCAAAGTGCAGCCTGACAGACCGCTATCGTCTCCATCTGTCTGCTGCTGATCTCCTCTTCGTCCTGGCGCTGCCATTCTGGGCAGTGGATGCAGCCCTGGCAGACTGGCGTTTTGGAGCAGCCACCTGCACTGGTGTGCATGTGATCTACACTGTCAACCTGTACGGCAGCGTGCTTATCCTGGCGTTCATTAGCCTGGATCGCTACCTGGCAGTGGTCCGAGCCACAGACACAAACAGTGGCGGGCTCAGGCAGCTGTTGGCACACAGGCTGGTCTATGCAGGTGAGCGGCAAAAGATTAACCACTTACTCTTCTCCTTTCACTCCTGTTGCCCCCTAGCTCATTTTTTTTAAATCATTCTTTTGTCTTTAGGTGCTTGGATGCCTGCTGGACTGCTGGCAGTGCCAGATTTAATATTTGCCCGAACTCAGGAAGGAGGAGAGGGTTCCACTCTGTGCCAGCGATTCTACCCAGAAAGCAATGCTCCTCTCTGGGTCGCTGTCTTCCACCTTCAGCTGGTCCTGGTGGGTCTGGTGATCCCTGGCCTGGTTCTCTTGGTGTGTTACTGTGTCATTGTCACCAGGCTGACCAGAGGCCCTTTGGGAGGCCAGAGGCAGAAGCGGCGGGCAGTCAGGACCACCATCGCATTGGTGCTCTGCTTCTTCGTGTGCTGGCTCCCTTACGGAGCAGGTATCTCTGTGGACGCTCTGCTGCGCCTGGAGGTCCTGCCGCGAAGCTGCAGGCTCGAGGCTGCTTTAGGCGTGTGGCTGGCAGTGGCCGAGCCCATGGCTTTTGCACACTGTTGCTTGAACCCGCTGCTCTACGCTTTCCTGGGGGCCGGGTTCAAGAGTTCAGCCCGCAGAGCCCTCACCCTGAGTCGGGCCTCTAGTTTGAAGATTTTACCTCGGAGACGCCCTGGGGCCTCCACGACCACAGAGTCTGAATCCTCCAGTCTGCATTCAAGCTAGTGTCTCTGTGTGCTGTTGCTTTGTGTGTGTGTGTGTGAGAGTGTGTGTGTGTGTGTGTACTGTAAATACTGTATAATATATGTGAGGAAGCTTACAGAAAACAGTCTGCTGGTCCATGACTTGTCTGTCTCTTAACTTTGGAGTTTCCTCTTGTAAATAGTGTCAATATGCTGCTGTTGTGTTCATGTACCGTTGCACATGTTTGTAATAAAATATGCAAAATACAGTTCTGAAAGTGGCCTTTCTTTCTTTTCTTTTCCTTCTGCATCCTGACTGAATCGACTGCAGTTGATGCCATCCTCACCAGTCCTGATGAACATTATAAAACTCCAAATAATTAAAACACAAATAATTAAGTCCAGTACCAAGCTTCCTAATGAGATATGAGATGAAGGCATTTCAGTTTTATCACTAAACCCACATTGGAAAGGTGAAACAGGGAAAACAAGCCTGAATCAAATATATTTCTTCTCAGATGCCAGTCAGTAGCTGCCATTGGCTCAGAATCTGAAATTATAATACCACTGTGGTACATTTTGCATTCTGGCCTCTGAGGTGGATTTTAAAAGAGCAAGAGAGGATGAATCATTTTGAAAGGGGGCTGATTAATCTTATTGTTTACTGTCTGTGTCCTTGTTTGAAAAAAAAAAAAATCAATTCATCACCATTCAGCTGTGAAGCCTCTGAATGCACTGATCCGATGCATGAACGTGGTAAAGTTATTTCAGAATATGAAACCGTGCCCGTCATGTGATGTTTCACAGGCAGGTGAGTTTGAGTCAGAGTGCGTGAGACACTGGATGCAGGTTAGATTTATGTTAATGATATAAACAGTTTGCTGCTCATACGTGAGAGAGTAGGAAGCATGGCGGGGGTCAAAAAGTTCATTTTTCCCAGTACTTCAGTGCTCACACATACGCTGAAGTGCTTCCCACATTCCTACTTCCACATGGAAGTGAAAGAGAAACAGAAGCTGGAAGTTTACTGTGTCCTGTTTCCTGGAGCAAACATGAGAGAAGCAGCCGAGGATGAAGAGGAGAGTTATGTGAGAGGAAAAATTGAGTGTGTGATGGTGGGAGCAACTCAGGTCATACATCACTAACTCCACCACGCATGTGAAGAGAAGTGTATGTGGGAAACTCACTTACCTGGTTCCCCCACCTCCCTTTTAACACATTCACAAATCCATACATGAAAAAGTGCACATACAAGCACGCAATATACTTCTATTCATAGTGTATTCAAAACAGGAAACACTTCCTGCAGCTCATTTTAGGAAAAACAAGCAGCTAAAACAATTAAACACCCGAGCAGCACTGTACTCATCAGCACAGAAAGATGTTGTGGAGCAGGTCTACATCAGTAACAGTGAAGGACTCCAGAAGCCCTGATCCACCTTCACAAATAACCACATCAAAATGCTAAGATGCTGTTAGCACTTCTAAAAGAAATGATGTATTATCACTCCGGCAGTGATGTCATATCTTGCTGTTTTTGGTCTTCTGTGTTTTAGCATGTGACCTTCCATTCATTTCCTTCTTCTAAAAAAAAAAAACAAAAATGTGAAAAAAACATAAAAACAAAAAGTATACATGGTTAAAAGAGTTCTAGATCCATGTTATCCAAGCAAAGTCCTCAAGCTCTCTTGCTTTCCATGTTAGACAAGTTTCCTTGTTCCAAAACACCTGATTCAGACAGATGTTGCAGCTCATCAGCTCTTTTTTTGAGCTCTACAGAAGCCGGGCAATTAGCTTTTCTTAAATGGCAGGGAACCTTGTGAATACAGGACAAGAAAGCCTGAGGAGCAGGAATGGAAAACACTGGACAAGATTACCACTTGAATGTGGGTGACTCTGTCCATCACCACCATCCAGAGGTGCAAAGTACCACAGTGGAACTCCTGGAAATTTTGAACTGATGGTTATGATCTCCAGAGGATGAATCCTAATGACCTTTGACATCTCTTCAAGTCAGTACACCCAGAAAGCAAAAGACATTTGGCTCAAACGTGACCAACATTCCCTGAGGATTTGGGCCCCATTCTTTCCTGACTGTGACTGACTCAGAATGAATGTGGCTTCAGGTATGATCTGATACTCAATTTTCTTTGGGCAAAGTGTAGCCCTAACATCTCTAGCCCTAATCCAAAGGCAGATTGTGATGTTTGGGTCACATCTCAGCCTATTTGCCACTGTCATAACTGAGGCATAAGTGTCAAACGTACCACAAAATAGACCAAAACAGCAAGACAATATTCTAAGTGCTAAACACTACTTCTGTTACTGTGTCCATGCTCATATACTCAACCAAGTTTCAAAAAGTTGCAATCAATGTAGATAACTTCACCTCACATCTTATATTTGCACAGGAATCCAAGCAGTAGCCATTTTCAAAAGCACATACTATGAACTACACCTACGACACAGTAGCTTCTACGGTACGTATTGCATACTGATTGCTGTTTTTACACAGCATGCCACAATAAAAAGAAAAGAAGTGATTGTTTTTGGTCCTCGTGTCACCAGTGGATCTTCTCCTGTGGACTTAGGTCCCTCTGGCACAGTATGAGAAGTCTGCAGTTACAAACCTGGGTTTTAGGTGGATCAGGATTTTAGACTGGACAGTCAGATCAGTGCAGTGGTCAAATCTAGCTTTTTCAGCTGAGACGATTCGCAAAGTTGAAAAATATTCTGTCAAAGGCTCATGCTTTTATTTCTAGTCGGCTGGATTGTTGTGATCCTTTGTAGGTTGGTGTTAGTCAGTCCGCCCTGTCTCGTCCTCAGCTGGTGCAAAATGCTGCTGCACCACTTTTAACTGGCACTTCGAAGAGAGAGCACATTACTCCTCTTTTACCCTCACTGCACTGTTTGCTTGTCCACTTTAGAGTTCATTTTAAAATCCTTTTATGTGTTTTTAAATCTCTAAATGGTCTTGCCCCACCCTACCTCTCTGAGCTTCTGCATTTGCATTCTCCTGCCCGGTCACTCGGCTCAGCTGACCAGCTGCTCCTGGATGTACCAAGGACACGGAGGAGGCTCAGGGGAGACAGGGCATTTGCTGTTGTTGCTGCTACATATCAGGAGGACTTCTTCCTTGGCCATTTTTAAATCATCTCTTAAGACCCATCTCTTCCACTTGGCTTTCAACCCAGTAAGTTGTTGTTTTTAATTTAAATTTAGTTTATTTATTCTTTTATTCTTTATCTTTCTTTTCTTTTTGCTACGATTCTATTGTGAGCAGGTTTTTATGTTTTTAGCCTGTGTTTTTTGCCTTTATTTATGTTTCTCTTGTATTTTACTCATCTGTTCAGCACTTTGGTCAGTGGTTGCTGTTCTTTTTTAAAGTGCTTTATAAATAAAGTTGGCTTGGATTAGCTTGGCTAAAACCAATCATGCTAGAGGACAATAGAGAGATGGTAAATGTCACCATCCTGACTGGGTCCTGCTGTTGTGGCCTGTTGCATTATGGGATATAGTATGCAGGGCAGACTGGTCAGTCACACACTAGAAATTTTACTGGAAGTGGAAAAGTATCCAGGTACTTCTTAAATACTGCGAACCACTAGTTTCAGCAAAAATCACCAGGATCTAGTAGGAATGTGCGTGGTTTCAACAACGGCCAGTCTCGAGTAGGGACCACTACATATAATATTATTAGAAACATCCTCACTGGGACACAATGTAAAATTAGAGACTGAAACTTGAGTTTCGTCCAAGGTAACTCTTGTTTTTCTGTTACTCTCTAGTAAAGCAACACACAGTTTTTGCAGTAGACGAGTGGGACGGGACACCAAAGTGACTTTAGGCTGGTGTTTTTACAGACAGAAGGGATGGAAAACTGTGACAGCTTCCTAAAAGTAAGCAAATATTCCTTGAAATGAAACTGAAACTAATATTTTAACATGAAAGTCCATTATGCTGTGTTAAAAATTAAATGAAGTTGAAAAACAATCATATTGTATTGCTTTTGCTTCCTTGGGGTTTTGGTTTTTATGGGAATTAGCACCCGTAATGCCACATTGTTGTCTCCTTCATGGTATTAGCTATCATTTTCATATGGAATTAGGTGTTTACATGGTAACTTTTATTCGGATTTAACTTTAATTCTGAATTAAAGAGGAATTAAACTTCCCATGTAAACACACTGACTGTTTCTTCTTTACATGGTTTTCCTCTAGAGATCCTATTGAGAGTCCCATTACCAAGAAGAATCTGGAACTCACCCTCCTCATATCACCTGAACTTCCACGTTTCTGTCGAGTGCACTGGTGGTCTTGTCTCATGTCTGGAGCTTCACAGGGACAGCCCATGAAGTTTATACGGTTAAAGGTGGTCAAGTCAAGTCAGAGTTTATTTCTATAGCACATTAAAAAAAAAAAAAACATCAGTGGACCAAAGTGTTATACAGGCAACAACAATTTTTTCCCCCTAAATCAACACTAAATATAAGCAAATATACTGTATCTAATAAGAAAGGAAAAGAAAAAGAACAAAACATTAATGTCAAAGAAAATACAAAAAAAAAAAAACATAAAACAAAACAAAAAACTGTAATAAATCAAATTATAAATTAATTTATACAAAACCAAAGAGAGACACAGAGACACAGAGACACCTATAGTGCCACAGCAAGACCAGTGAGGATGGCTACAACAAGCATGTTTTAAACTTTTATCCTTTAACCTTGTAATTAAATCTGATATGATGAAGTAAGGAAGTTTACATGCAAAACATTTGGTTTGTTTTTCTTGTGCTTGCCTTCACATTAGTGGAATTTCATATCCACTCTGATTTCAGTGCACATTTCATCCTCCTCAGCAAATCCTCACATGCACACTCTACTAGAGTAAATGTGACGGATTGCTTGTTTCAGTGCTGCATGTAGGTTTGCTGATAGATCCTGCCAGCCAGAGGAAACCCATTGTTTACCCTGCTTTGATCAATCTTGCCACATACTATCCTGACTCAATGAAGCTAAAAGAGCGGATTTGCAGATGAGAAGGGCTCTAAGTTCTGCTCTGATCACTCAGGGTGGATGTCAAGGCTGTTGACGTGAGTCACTGTAGTTTCACATTTGGTGCATGGGAGTTTGTCACCAAAACAATGACAATGTGTCACCATGTGAATACAAATAAACCAGGAAACAAGTTCTTTTAACAGATTTTTCCTTCTTCTTATCCCTCTTCTCTCACAACTGTTTGAAACTATTGTGTTGTTTTTCATCTGCTACAACAAATGTGATAACATGAAAGGTTTTTTTTTCTCTGTACAAGCCTGTATGTGTTACTGCAGACAGAGTTTCATCCCATATATCATGGGTAGGTGCAGATTATTATTATCACATATTATTTACATATTATTGCATATTATTATTACAAAAAAAAAAAACAGTTCAGTTCATAAATACATTTTCACTACTTCGTGCTGCATATATATATTTATGTTGTCAAATACTACATGAGCCATCGTGTTTCTGACCTTCTTGAGCGCGTGTGTGTGATTGTCTATGGTGTTTTGCGTGTTCGCCTACAGATGGTCAGGTTCCTTCATATTCAAACAAGCTGGGTTTCCTGCAGCTGAACAATTGTGGGAACACCAGAGGTCAAGACAAAAGGAGAAATAAAGAGGGAGAGGCTGGGTTGCATCCAAATGGCCTGCAATAACTTCCTGCCTTGTTCCTGGTGGGCTCATACAATGAGACAGGTGAAACCAATAGCCTGTCAGGGGTGTTTGTATTGACCTCAGCAGGTGTAGACGTGAGAATGATGTGGGGTCAGAAATAGAAATCAGAGGAGTTACATGGTAGAAATGAGCGTTTGGCCTCTGTGATGGTCCTGGGACTGAAGCCTGCAGGGAGTTTAGAGCTTTTGTGCTGTTCTTCTTGAGTTTTCCTTGGGGAGCTTCAGCCTCCTATTCTCAGTCACTTCAGTTTTTTCCCGCCATTACCCTCGAGAACGGCACTAAAAACTGAAACTAGAGGAGGCTAAACGCACTTTATTTATATTTTACGTTTCTATTTATAATTCAGGTTATTCTCATTGCAGATGTTTAAGTGTTTATTAATTAAAAAAAAAGACTATTGTTAATAAATAGATATCATTCAGTTTCTAATTTTTAATTAAATTATTTCCAAAATGATATTAAAAATGGCATTACAAATGGCATGTCAGGTTAAAATGTCATTGCCTCGTTGCTTTGTTTCCTTGCTGTCTCATTCTGTGGCCGCTATAAATCTAATGTAATTAGATTATTGGAATTTAAATGAAAAATTCTGTCAGAAAAACCATCAAATCACACTGAGGAGATGAGACAGACAAAAGAGACTGTCCTCAGAACATGGTCTTTAAGGACTGTTCAGGTGTTCAGGTGTCAGTCCTGCCTTTGGCTCACTATTCGGTAGTTTGGTCGTTTCGGAGCTCCTGTGATCATTTGTTCATCACAATTACTCCTGGACCACTGGAACAAAGATGGAAACAACCTTGTAAAGCGCAAACAAAGGGAAAAAAAACACTTAGAACATACTGTATTTAAAAGATGCATCTAACCAAATATATTTTTTAACTTATCAGGCTAGAAAGGTTAACCTGAAACACAAAGGAGGATTTGTCTTTCATTTGAACTTGTCTCCATCTGTTCACACACTACTAGTCTGCATTTTTCCACAAACATTTATTTTATGACTATTGATGATTTTGACTAGTGTTGGTTGTTATGTGAATAATATGTTTGTCTGAAAGATACTTTGACATTAAACAATATCATGTTTCTATGATGTCAGCCATCCCAATAAAAAAGCCCAGCGACAGATAATAATCTGTGACTATTTAATTCCTAGCAGTGGATTTAATATTCAGAAAACACAGATATGTTGGTGTAAGTGGATTTGGCCAGAAATATGTTATTCTGTCTCTCAGACACAATAACATAGACAGAAACGTTTGTCTTTACCGCCACCCAATGGTCAAAATTGGGAACTGCAACTGTACATGACTTTTGGGGTACTATGAGAAATTGGATATAAAACTTCGCCTTTTCTTTCTTTCATTTTTTAATGCAAACCAGCAAAAGTGATGTCGTTATTAGAATCAACAGTGGTCATGTATACATTTATTTTCATGATGGTCATTATTTAGTCTTGATCGTAAAGTATTTTACCTTTGTAATTTCTGTGTTTGCATTGCTATGAATCCTTCCTTACCTAAATACCAAATGTTGTGGAGAGGTAAACAAATCTGTTATTGTGTTAAAAAAAAAAATCAGTTTTAGAAACAATGAAACAATTTTTTAAAAAGGTAGCCAAGTTTATCCTAAAAAATTCTGATCTAGTAAAGAGAACATCTTAACTAAATTCTTAACTTTGAGACACTTCCTACTCCAACTCTGCAAAATGTCCAATACCTTCATCTGCGAGTATTTAACACAGTAATGTTTAACACATAAAACCTATCAATATGATTTCAGTTTAAAGTTATTCCACTCATTGTCAATAGCCTATATTATGCTCTTGTCAGGTGAGTTTTTAATCTCTCTGGTTTGTGATCCTAATATGAAACTTACTGTGTGTTCTAAAGAGAGAGAATATTTCAGATGATTTAATTAAAATACCTATTAATAGATAACAGGCTGAATCACTTATTATTATGAATTGTACTTACACAATATGTTCTTACACTAAATAAATAGATATGTTGTGTAATTTTGTGGAGATTAAATATTATTTTTCTGCCATTGTGTGATTACTGGAATTCTGACTGACATTCTTGTAACCACCAAAGGTGAAAAAAACATAAATATATGAATAAAAGTAGATACATTAAGACAAGTACCATTTCAACTGACCTCTTTAATTAAACATGCATCATTATGTAATATTTGATCATCTGCAGTCAAATCCATCCATTCACATAAATAGAATAAAAACAGAAGCCAAACAGCCTGAATACAGCAGGGCAGTTAATGTTGCTGAATATAGATCTTCATTTCTCATGACTTTCTTTAAATATTCAATGACACTTGACTCTACTGGAGGTGAAATATTTCATAAGAAACCACAAAGTTCGCTTCACTCTGAAAAGACTAAAGTACCCTGAAACCAACAAAACCAATAGTTATTTCAAGCATCATAATGTCACACAATCACAGTCACACCCTTTACTTCTTGATTCCCTTCATAAATGTACATTCACACATAAAACCAAAGAATGCTATAAATGTAAAACATATTTAATCATCACCTTTGTATTGAACTCCAGTGGTCTGACTGGTGACTTTGATCACTGTAAAACACCTCTAGAAAACACAAGCTCCTATCACGCTAAGTTGTTGCCTCTAACTTTCCGATAATTATTTTATGTGTATTTATCAGAAATGTGATAATCTAAACTGGTAGTGTGACATAACCCAAGTCTGGTCCAGACTTTTACATCATTTTTTTTAGTTGTTGTTTGTGCTCAGTAGATGTCGCTGTGGAGGCGAGTTTCAAATGTTTTGGAGCTTTGGAATAATTTTCGGGCGCCGCTGCTTTAAACGTTCCGGTGTTAAACCTTTTAAACCTTAACGCCGCTACTGATGCTGCTCCTCAAAGCCAGGCTCACGCGGAAAATCCAGTTATTTCTGTATGTTGGTTCAGCTGGGAGGCCGTAGCCATACCGCGGGAAAAGACTGACGTCATTTGCGTCAGATTACATTTTCATCCTCTAATTGGCCACCGACCGGAAACGTTTGCTTAGACGGCATTTGATTGGTCGAGAGCGGCGCGCCAAATGTCACGTGACCCCGCTCTTTCGCGCGAAACTGTTGCCAGGACTGGAGCGTGCGGTCTGTAAAGGTCTGAGAGGAGCTGCTCGGTCCGGAAATCCTCACGAGTTTTTTTAGTTTTATTTCACCGTTTTACTGCAGTTTTGGTTGTAACGCGTAATGGATGTTGCTACAGCAACCGCGGAGAATGCCGGGGCGACGGTAAAAGACGAATTGGCTGAAAAGTGCCAGAAGTTATTTCAGGCTTTCTTGGAGGAGTAAGTCAGCCATCTGCAGGAGTTATTGTGTTGTTGTCGGCCGACACGCGCTGCTCCATATGCTCGATAACTCTTCCTCATCAAGTCTGTTCGAGTCCTAAGCTCCATCTAATGATTTTTCTCTTCTTTTTTTTTCTTCTTTTTCCTGCTGCGCAGGTTTCAGACCGATGATGGGGAGGTGAAGTATGTCCGGGAGGCCGAGGAGCTCATCAGGCCCGAGAGGAACACTCTGCTGGTGAGCTTCGTGGACCTGGAGGGCTTCAACCAGGAGCTGGCCACCACCATCCAGGAGGAATACTACAGGTGAGCCAAGCACCTGTGTCACCAACCATGCTCAGATTGATCCATCATTTAGCTGTTGAAGGAGAGGTGGCTCTATTTTCCTCTAAAAAAGCAAATTGTTACATGTGTTAGCAATTAGCAAGGAGCATAAGAGATGATTTCATCTGATGGATCTTCTATTTTCAGAGTGTACCCTTACCTTTGCCGGGCAGTGCGTAACTTTGCCAGGGATCATGGGAACATTCCTCTCAGCAAAGAGTTCTACGTTGCCATTGAGGATCTGCCCACCAGGCACAAGTAAGGAACAGGATAAATGAAAAGACCTGTGCATATATGGAGGGAAGTAGTAAAAACATGTCGTTTTTATTTGTTTTGTCTGTGTTTCGTAGGATCCGCGAGCTGTCCTCCATGCGTATTGGCACCCTGGTGAAGATCAGCGGTCAGGTTGTGAGGACACATCCAGTCCACCCAGAACTGGTAAGATGTTCTACACCATGTAAAGATCAAATACACCTTCACGCGTAGTAGGGGTGTAACGGTACACAAAACTCTCGGTTCGGTACGTACCTTGGTTTTGAGGTCACGGTTCGGTTTATTTTCGGTACAGTAAGAAAACAAAATGCAAAATATAAACGTGCTAGTTGTTTATTACACACTTTTGTGCTTTTTAACAATAGGAACATTAGCCTATACAAAGCTAGAATTTTGCTCAAAAATATAAATACAATATTCTGAAATGTAGATATTTTGAAAAACAAAATAAAAATAACATTGGCTCAGACTTTTTCTTAAAGAAAATATCCATCTGATGTGCAAAATTGAACAGTTGCAACACTGAACAGTTTCAAGTTGTTGCTCAGATTAAATAACATGAATAAGGCTCAGACTGTTTCTTTAAAAACAAATCATTTTATTTTTTCATTAAGTCCCGGTATGATTTTCTAGCTAAAATGTGGACAAGAAGGTAATTGATATTGGGGCTCAATTACTTTTATCATGTGTTTGAAGCCAGCGTTTAGGGTGATTAGGCCTTAAATCTGCAGCTATAAAACACACTTCGGCTCCCCGGTGAAATATAAACAGGGACAAAGAGAAGTTGATAAAACCAAAGTGGTTTGCCGACATTGTTCATCCGAGATCGGGTATGTTTCTGGCAACATGTCTAACTTGTTAACTCATTTGAAACGGCACCACCCCAGCGTGAACATCGCTACAAAAAGAGAAAGACGACCGTAGTAGAAACACAGCTTCCCACCGCATTTAACACTATGTCACGGGAGGTTAATTCCAAATGCTAGCGGCATTAGCTTTAGCCACGACGTCCGCTCCACAACATGCGGTCCTCTACTTATTATGTCCGTGTGGAAACTTGTTCGGTACGCCTCCGGTCCGAACCGACCACCCCATACCGAACCGGTTCAATACAAATACATGTACCATTACACCCCTAACGCGTAGTAATGCGGCGCTTTTATTGTTCTTTGCTGAGGATGGGCTATTTACTGCGTTTGCAGGTGAGCGGTACCTTCCAGTGCATGGACTGCCAGGCGGTGATCAAAGATGTCCCTCAGCAGTTCAAATACTCCCCACCAACTATCTGCAGAAACCCAGTCTGCAACAACCGCTCCCGCTTCCACCTCGACACACACAAATCCAAGTTCATCGACTTTCAGAAGGTAAGTGTGCAGCTCACCTGTGTGTAAGTGAGAGGGTGAACTGATGACGCCGGCCCTGAGGTCTCTGATGTCATCAGAGACGTCAGCCCTGAGGTCTCTGACGTCAGTCTGACACGTCTGTGTTCAGGTGCGTATCCAGGAGACGCAGGCAGAGCTCCCCCGCGGTTCCATCCCACGCTCCCTGGAGATCGTCCTGAGGGCGGAGGCCGTGGAAACGGCTCAGGCTGGAGACCGCTGCGACTTCACAGGGACCCTCATCGTGGTGCCGGACGTCTCGCAGCTCAGCACTCCTGGTACGGTTTTAATCACAGCATCACGTTTGGTGCTGGAGTTTACCTTTTGACCCCCTCGTGACCCTTCTCTTCATGGATGTCGTCTCCAGGTGTTCGAGCAGAGACCAGTACCCGTGTGGGTGGGGGTCGTCAGGGCTTTGATGCAGAAGGTCTGAGAGGACTGAAAGCTCTCGGGGTCAGAGAACTGTCCTACAGACTGGCCTTTCTTGCCTGCAACGTGGCCCCGACCAATCCACGAGTAAGAGACGCACGCCGCAGCGCTGCTAACGCCAGACGAGTTCCAAACAAGTTAGGTGGTCTGCTGTAACTGGCTGCTGTTTTTATTACAGTTCGGTGGCAAAGAGCTGCGGGATGAGGAGCAAACTGCAGAAAGCATCAAGAGCCAGATGACAGAGAAGGAGTGGGAGAAAGTGTTCGAAATGAGTCAGAAAGAGTCAGGACAAGAACTTGTACCACAACCTGTGCACGAGCCTCTTCCCCACCATCCACGGTCAGATCATCCTCCACCATCTTTTCAGTTTGCTTTAGCAAAGGTGGTAAAGGCATAACTTTTTAGTTAAACGTTTTGAATGACTGACGGTGCAGGTAACGATGAGGTGAAGCGTGGCATCCTGCTGATGCTGTTCGGGGGTGTTCCCAAGACGACCATGGAGGGGACCTCTTTGAGAGGGGACATCAACGTCTGCATCGTTGGTGATCCGAGTACCGCAAAGAGCCAGTTCCTCAAGTATGTAACATGAATGTTAATTATTGTTGAACTCTTATTCGGATTGACATGCACTTTTTCACGGACAAATATTCTGTATCATTTCGGGATGATGGTAATATGAATGTTTGTGTACAGGCACGTGGAGGAGTTCAGTCCCAGAGCGGTGTACACTAGCGGCAAGGCCAGCAGTGCTGCAGGTCTGACTGCAGCTGTGGTCCGAGACGAGGAGTCACACGAGTTTGTCATTGAGGCTGGAGCTCTGATGCTCGCAGACAACGTGAGTCTTACAAGCTGAAACTGCCTCTCGCTGCCATTTGTATCTGTATTTTTGCGCTATAAATTTCCACATTTGCTTTCAGGGCGTGTGTTGCATTGATGAGTTTGATAAGATGGATCTCAAAGACCAGGTGGCCATCCATGAGGCCATGGAGCAGCAGACGATCAGTATCACCAAGGCTGGAGTCAAGGTAGCACGGCAGAGAAAAACGGGGAAAGCAAAAATGGATTGAGGCTGTTGTTTAAATTGTACTATTAATGTATATTAGTTTATCAATAATTAGTGAGTTCTAGTGAACCAATTGTACAGCACTTGACAATCGGACAAGGGTGAAAGTGGATTTAATCTCCATTGTCTACAAGCAGAGATGGTTATTGTAACTCACAGCAGCATACAGGACAACCGTTGTCAGCACAAAACAGTGAATCAAAGGAAACGCAGTCATTTTAACCACTTTGTTGTCAGTACATTTGAGCCTTGAGCTAAATTCCTCTCAGCCAGCCTCAGAAAATCATGTCATGGCACCTGAACCCACATGGATTAGATATTCTACATTAGATACTGAGAAACAGGTCATAATGACCTGATGGAATTTTTAAACATCAAGGCTCACCAAAGCTGTTTTCTTCTGAGACCATGTTGGTCAGTAGAAATGCCATGGAAAGGGAGGACATCTCAATAAGTGGGTTTCTGTACCCAGGATCCATTTCAGCCTCACCAGAATTACCACATCTCTCTCCCGTCTCCTCCAGGCTACCCTGAATGCTCGCACGTCCATCCTGGCTGCCGCCAACCCGGTCAGCGGGCGCTACGACCGCAGTAAAAGTCTGAAGCAGAACATCAACCTGACCGCTCCCATCATGAGCCGTTTCGACCTTTTCTTCATCCTGGTGGATGACTGTAATGAGGTACGCATCACTGTTTATATTTGTCCACAGATTGATTATTTTTAAAATATAATTATCCTGTATTTGTCTTTATTGCATTTCTGTATTTATTTTTTATTTTTTGTCAGTCTTTCAGTTAATCCCAAATGTATTTAATTTTTTGCATCCTATCAATGCCGTAATCACCCAGTACACTGATGATCAATGTGTATATCAGGTTACAGATTATGCCATCGCCAGGCGCATCGTGGACTTGCACTCCCGCGTGGAGGAGTCAGTGGACAGACTGTACACTCTGGATGAGATCCGCAGATACCTGCTTTTCGCCAGGCAGTTCAAACCAAAGGTGTGTTGGAGCTCCTACGTACACTGACAATGCATTTATCTTTTATATTCACGTTTACCAGCATACCATCACAGAGGGAGCACGCCTGCTGATGACATTTCATATTAATGAAAATGCGCAGAAGCACAAAATAACCCCCATCCCAAACAGAAAAAGTAAAACTCAATAAATGAAGTTTTAATTTCCTTGTACATTGGGGCGTGGACGGTTACTGTAGGTTTCTAATTTCCTCATGTGTATGATCTACTTTCGCAGATCTCCAGTGAGTCGGAGGAGTTCATTGTCGAGCAGTACAAGCGTCTCCGGCAGCGGGATGGCTCTGGGGGCGTGTCCAAGTCTGCCTGGAGGATAACGGTGCGACAGCTGGAGAGCATGATCCGCCTCTCAGAGGCCATGGCCCGCATGCACTGCTGTGATGAGGTATGAACAAAAACCTCTAAATAAAACAATCGTGCTCAGCACTTAGTTCAGCTGATGTACTGCAAAATATTAATAAACAAGATACATGTAGAGATTTGAAAGGGTTAATAGAAGTCTAAAGTGTATCAAAATAATCTTTATATGCTTGTGATTTCACTTCACGCGTCCAGGTGCAGCCCAAACACGTGAAAGAGGCCTTCCGCCTCCTCAACAAGTCCATCATCAGAGTGGAGACGCCAGACATCAACCTGGAACAAGAGGATGAAATGGAGGAGGAGGAGCAGCAGGAGGAAGGTACAGTCACACACGCTGTCCTGAGGATACACTTAGATGCACGTATGAAAACACGGTACATTCATGTGTGCACTCAGCAGGACCCGTTATTTATATTTCTACTGTTAATTCACTGCCGCTGTTCACAGGAAACAATATTCCAAATGGAGTGAATGGCGTCAACGGGCATGTAGATGGTATTAATGGTCACGTCAATGGGATCAATGACCACGTTGATGGTGTGAATGGTCACGCCGAGCCTGGCACCCAGTCCAAGCCGTCTCTTCGTCTGTCTTTCGCCGAGTACAAGCGCATCTCCAACCTCCTGGTCCTTCATTTGCGCAGAGTAGAAGATGGTAAGAGATGTTTGTTCTCTTTTCTTGTTTATTTTTGTGATTCTCTTCATTTCCTTTCACTTCATCTCACATTTTCATCTGTGTTTCAGCCGAGGATGAGGAGGAGCTGAAGAAGAACGCGGTGGTAAACTGGTATCTGAAGGAGATAGAGGCAGAGATCGACTCTGAGGAGGAGCTTATCAGTAAGAAGGCTCTGATAGAGAAGGTCATCAACCGGCTGGTGCATTACGTAAGTCAAGTGGTCACGAAATGAAATTCAAGAGGAATAATCTCCAAATACAGAACTGTCTGTTGACAAATTGTGCATCAACCCTTTTCCGTAGGATCACATCTTGATCGAGCTGTCTCAGGCAGGGCTGAAGGGCTCCGAGTCCGAGAGCAAAGAGGAAGAAGTTGTGCTGGTGGTCAACCCCAACTACACCCTGGAGGACTAAATTATCCCTTACAGCTGATGACAAACCAGTTCATAGTGCTTTATGATGCAGGTGGTGCATATGAGCATCAACAAAAATGTTGGAGACGCTGTTAGACTTATTTTTTTGAGTTGGTCTCAGCTGTAAAAAGACTCGATTCTGAGATTTAAAAGTAAGATGTAAATATGCTGCTCTGTTATCTTCTAGTTGTTTACTGACTTTACTAAAATCAGCAAAACTTCCCTGAATTTTTGCTGATTGCTTCTCATAAACTGTATATTGAAGACAAAAACTGAGGCTTGGAAACATGGTTTCAATTTATATTGTATGTTTTTTGTATTGTGATGTTGAGTGTTAAATAAATATGAAGTGTTTCTGTGAACTTTTTTTTGTGCAGCTACATGCGATGATGGTGCTTTAGTGGCTTCTTGTAGTATCATTTGTATCTTGGATTTTTTTTTTTTTTTGCTGACTTCATTCCTTGAGGGGGGGGGGGGTTTAATAGATTTTTTTAACCCCACTGAATTGAATGAAATATTTCTTTACACATGTCTTAACACTTGTCTTACAAGAAATCTGACTAAAAGCATCCCACGGTCTGATCCGTGTTGTGCAGAGGGTCTAAAAAGAAAATATAGTCATGGAAAAAATTATTAGACCACCATTTTTTCTTCACTTTCTTGTTCATTTTAATACCTGGTACCACTAAATGTCATCATGTGACTAAAACAGACAGAAAAGAAAACACTGAATGTATAAAAGCAGTGTTTTTGGCAGTACAACGCCATAGCTATTGATGTAAAAACTTAAGTGATTTAGGTTATAATCAAGAAAACCATGGAAAATGGTAAGATATCAGCTCTTAAATAAAACTCTTATGAGCAATCTTTGTGGTTATCGTTATGTTTGTCCAAACAAATGTACCTTTAGTTGTACCAGGCATTAAAATGAACAAGAAACTGAAGAAAACAAGGGTGGTCTAATAATTTTTTCCATGACTGTATGTGCATCGTTGCCCAGTATATTTTGCAACTTAAGCAACATTCTTCTTTGCACAATGAGGTCTAGAGGCTCCAGAAAACTCCAGCACAGAGAAAACATCAGGTTCAGTTTCTTTGAGTTACTAACTTTCAACCACAACAATAAAATTTTCCTTCAAAGTTAATAAAAAAATAAAACGCAAAGTTTTATGATGTCCACCAGGTGGCAGCATTTCCAGCTTTCAGGAAGTAGCACTGCGCATGACCGTTTCTATTATTCAACAAACATGGCGGCCTCCTCTGTAACTGTCCGAACATTACTGTCAGGTAAAACATCTTTAAACGTGACATTTGCAGTTGACTAACTAAATTAACACACCGTCACCCAAAACAGTGTTTGCAAGTTCTATCTAATAACATGACGAATATTTTTACAGCACAGCTTAACTGTCCTGCCTTTTCCGTGTTTAAACTGGACTTTAAACTTTAAAACTTTGGTGTTAATATTAGTCACTGAGGAGATAATATATCTTTTTATGTATTTATTTTATTTTTCAAACGTAGGGCGGCACCTTGTTCCTGGTCGTCTATTCCTGCCACAGCACAGCCAGACCCCGACCCTGTGTCCGCGGTTCCGGCTCCATGTGTCCCCCGCAGCCTCCCTGAGCAGCTCCAGGACCGAACCGCAGGGGACCAGCCGGACAGACACACCGCCGGAGGAGCCCGCAGCTGGCGGGACAGCCGAGGAGGGAGCCGGAGGGTCCCGAGTACATCCCCAGGAGAAAGGCCAAGAACCCCATGATGAAAATAGGTTATGCCTGGTGAGTCTGCTCCACTCTCTTTTCACACCTCTGGTCTTGGAAGGAAAGATATCGTGACATATGTTTACAAACTGAGTTTTAGGAGGTATTGATTATATTTCTGTCAAAGTCTTACAGAGATACAAGACAAAAAAAGCATGCAGCATGATGGGTGTTTGGGTACAAGACCTGAACTATTTTCTCTGATCAGGCTCCATGATGTAGCAATGCCCTGTAAATCTGAATGGCTCACAAAATAAGATATTTACAGGTTTAGGTGGACCATAACTGACGCTGCTTTTAGGTACAAATCTTGTTTACTTCTCAGTTTACAACACAATGGGAAACAGAAAATGTCATCATCCATAAGGACTTTTAAATATCATTAAAATAGTGCAAGTCACTATTCAGATTTTTTTGTACTGTCAGGGATACTTCAGAACAGAGGTCTGCTGGCTCTTCCTGTCAACTGTACAGCTCCCTTCAAAAGTATTGGAACAACAAGGCCGATTTCTGTGTTTTTGTTGTTCACAAAAGGCATTTGGGTTTAAGATCAAAAGATGAGCATGAGCTAAGAGTTCAGAATTTTGCTTTTACATCTAGATGTGTTAAATGACTCAGAACTTACCACACTTTGTTTGAACCCACCCATTTTTTAAATGAGCAAAACTATTGGAACATGTGACTGACAGGTGTGTCTTGTTGTCCAGGCGTTGCCTTTTATGTTATTGTTTCAAACATTTAATACCTCTGCATGACTACTCTAAATTTTTAGCATAGTAAGGATCAGAAGACCAGATTGGAATTTGCAAAGAAGTACAGAGATGAGCCGCAGGAGTTCTGGAACACAATCTTATGGACTGATGAGACCGAGATTAGTCTGAACCAAAGTGATGGGAAAGTCAAGGTGTGGAGAACGAAAGGAACTACTAATGATCCGAAGCACACAAGCTCATCCCTAAACCATGGTGGAGGAAATGTCATGGTTTGGCTGCTGCTGGAACAGGCTCATTAATATTTATTGATGATGTAACTGATGGCAGCAGCAGAATGAATTCATTAATATTTATTGATGATGTAACTCAGGGGTGTCAAACTCCAGTCCTCGAGGGCCGCTGTCCTGCATACCTTAGATGTTTCCCTGCTTCAGCACACCTGATTCAAATGAATGGATTATCACCACCTTGTCATCCAGGTCTGCACAAGTCTGTTAATGGCCCAGTCATTTGAATCAGGTGTGCTGAAGCGGGGAAACATCTAAAAAATACAGGACAGTGGCCCTCCAGGACTGGATCTTGACATCCCTGATGTAACTGATAATGGTAGCAGCAGAATTAATTCATTAATATTTATTGATGATGTAACTGACGATGGCAGCAGCAGAATGAATTCATTAATATTTATTGATGATGTAACTGATAATGGTAGCAGCAGAATGAATTAATATTTAATGCTGATGTAACTGATGATGGGAGCAGCAGAATGAATTTATTAATATTTATTGATGATGTAACTGATGATGGGAGCAGCAGAATGAAGTCGACAGAAACATTTTGTCTGTCCATGTTTGGGCAGTTACACCCAATTACATCCAAACTAATCGGGAGGAGGTTTGTCATGCATCAGGACAATGACCTAAAGCACACTGCCAACAAAATAAATGCCTTCTTTAATGATGGTGATCATTGATATCAGGAAACTTTCACATATTTATTACTTCTGGAGATTCCTTTTTCATTTAATAGTGTGAGAAAACCCAAATTAAAGAGGGTGTGAGGTGGAATAAATGGTGTTGTGTAAAAAGTCATAGAACCATCCATACCACGGAGCAATTTGCACTTTGAAGTCTTGGAATCACACTCCAGCCTAGTTTGAGGCAAAAAAAGTACATAAAAGAGAAACTTGTTCTCTTACAACATCACTGTCATTGTTTGTTCGCAGAGTGGCTTCAATATTACTTGGCATTGATTCTACAAGTCTATGACACTCAGCCAAAGGGACAAAAAACATTCATGTGAAAGATATTACCTCCGGCCATCTCTGCTCTGGTTTATAATTTTATCACATGTGGCATTTGAAAACAAAACTGAGCTGCATCTGCACTAACATTTCAGCTCCGTGTCAATAAAGATCTCCAGCTACATTACACTACTGTGAACACATATCACAGAGCCGTCCATGCTCGCCTGAGTGAAGCAGCCTAGAAACTTTGCTGGAAATAAGCTGCAGATTGTTCCTATAATATCCTCCAATGGTTTTCCTCCTGCCAGTTGCAGTTTTCTTAAATGCAGACTTTGGCTGCGTAACAGCTGATCAAGGACAACACAGTCAACAGCTCTGACTGTTCCACCTCGTAGCTGTTTACACAAGTAGTTCTCAGTCCTGGTCCTCACTTACCACTGGCATGCATGTTTTAGATGCTCTCTTGCTCCAGAACACCTCACTCAGATACATGGGTCATATACAGACCTGTTCAGACCTTTAGGACAAGCTCATGAAGTGACCCATTCATTTGAATCAGGTGTGTAGGAACAAGAAAACATCTCAAATGTGTAGTGAAACCCACAGACCAGGACTGAGAAACACTTGTCTGCAGCAACATTGAGCCACAGTATGTTTGTATGTTATCCTCTGATGGTAGTCGCATGACTAATTTCAGATATGAAGACTAACTCATAAAGAGATTACGTGAAACTACGTCATCGCTGGAAAATGCTCTGTGTCAGTCACTGTGGTATGCAGCCAAGGGAGTGGCTGGGAAATGCTGCATTCAATTGTCCTTGTGCAAAGGGTTGTTTTGAGTGCAATGCAAATATGGTTCCTTCTTTAAAAAGATTTGCAAATATATTTTTACTCATCCAGTCATTGTGACAAACCTCGTCTTTAAGCATACGCAAGCTAAACACTCCTCACAGCCAGATTCTTAAATTGTAATTACACAGTGGATTCGCTGACCAAAGTATTTTTCTCTCTGACCAGGATGATAGGTCTACCCACAGGTGTGATTGGCTTCGTCCTGGCCAAGAGACAAGTGGACAAAAACCGACTGAAGCAGCTGAAGATTAGACAGAGGATGAAGCAATCAAATGAAGGAGAATATGAGGGGAGTCGCTACCGCCACCATGAAAAGGAGGTTAAACTGGACCAATGATGCATCACAGATGTGATATGCATGTCCTGACGGACACATGGACTACTGCTTTAAGGCTAATTGTGATAAATGTCAGCTTAATGAAAATAAATTAAATGTTTATTTAAGGAAGAAACATCTCTGGTATGACTTCACATGAACCTTTGTATTGAAAAACCTTTATTTGATATGAAGAAAATCCATTTTTTTCATGAATGATATGTGTATTTACAACCCTTCACCGACACCAACCACATTTCTTCTTCATGCAGAATGTTCGCCTTATATGTAACTTTGACTTGGTATGTTTATACTCAGTGAAGTGTGGAAATCCAGCTGGGTGGGGGTCGGATTTGTTTGGGGCTTTTTGACAGTGACACTTTAGTTGGAACTCACTGACTTGCAGAAATGTCCCAGAAATGTAACAGTCTGGCACTGATGGTGTTATCTTGTGTGGAAAACCCCACCCTGCTGGCACACACCGTCTCCCATACCTGAATGAGTAAGCAGAAAAAGAAATCTGATCCTTGAGGTAAAACTTTTAAGAATATCTTTTTAAATATGTAGTTTTTCTGAAGGCACTATAGTGATGCAGCATGTTATATACAGTTTAAGGCATTCAGCAAAGGTAAACCTGAAGCAAATACAACAGATCTGAGTCTGCCATGAGGAGCGTAGAGATGTGATTAAGGGGTGCACCTTTTCATTATACATTGCTGAAACTACTTGTACGATAGATTAAAATTGTTGTGGTACTGTTTAAACCTACCCTCCCTGCTTAATTACCAACCAGAGAGGTGGCTTTTGTGTCGAAATTTCCTTTGAGACAATTTTCTTACAGTAAGGAAGGGAAGGGATCATCTGTAGTCGTACATGTGTATTTAAAAAAAAAAAAAAAAAAAGACTTCCTGCCCTCGTATCAGAGCTGACATTACGACACATTTAGATTGTGGTATAAATAGTCACATGAAAGACGCTTAAAGTAAAAATAGGCAAATACAGCTATTTGAAAAAGTGCAATAATTTCTGTACATAGATTTGACCTATCCTGAATACAATCTCAAATTCAGCCCTTAAATACACTTGATTTTGTCATGATTTTGAAAGACTGATAACTACTTTCTTTAAAAAAAAAAAAAAAAAAAAAAAAAAAAAAAAGAATGAAATGCTTTTGCTGTTTGATGCTTCTCTGGATCCTGGGAGTCTCATTTGTTGGCAGCCCCGATAATTTGCAGCAGGAAGAGGAAGATTTGGATGATATCCACGTAGATGGTAAGTGCAGCAAAAATATAATCCTCTGGACTGATGGAGTACTTCCTATTTCCAATCAATAGCTGTGTGTGATACGCCAGGAACTACAAGACACAAAGAACAGTTGAGAATTACAAAGGACACAAATAAGAAACAAGTAGATTGTTTAAAAAGTGAAGGTTCACTGAAGCCAAATACTAACCATAGTGAAGACTATGGCTCCTAAACCAGCGTACAGCATGTGAAGCCACAGAATCTGCAACAACAAACAGTTTTTAGGCCATACAGAAACCTGAAAAGCTGTCAATTTGCAATTTCTTGGTCACATTCACTCTAACTCACATATTTGAAGGACAGCACAATAGTCGTAATGATGCCTGTCACAAAGATGACGATCCCCAGGACACAGAAAAGGCCCTGGCACTTGGTGAAGTCGACCTACGTGGCAAAACAACAGACATGTTAAAGCATAACACTGAAAAAGTTAGCACGGCCATTTGAAGCAGAAGAATGGACACACAAAAACACCTTTGTCTGGAAGCAGAAGATGGTAACCGCGATGCAGACGACGGCGGTGATCACCAGAGCGAGAAACACTGCTTTTGTGTCATAGAAGCTGAAACAGAAACATATAATTAACACTGAAGATCAGGTTAACATCCATCACCTAGAGTGCTTTTTCTTTTTCTCTTTTTACCTGGAAATTGATCCGGTCATGTAGGACAAAGCCAGAGTCTATATAGAAAAAAATAAAATAATAACTTAGTTGTCTAACCAAAACCATGACATTTGAAAGTTAAAAAGAACACACCCACTAACTGACTTGAACATAAAAGACTAAACAAAATCCAAACTGAATACTCAGTAAATGGGTGCTGACATGCGTCACCCACAGCTATGTACGTGATGAATGAAAACTTGCTTTGACAAGGAAGGCTTCATATGATTAAAAATAAAAAAAGGAAAAAGCATAGATCCATGCTGTGCCTTAACATCTGTAGGGTAAAAATAACTGTCTCTGTGTCATATCAAACCTGCTCCATAAAGTAACTGTCATTTGACTGTTGGAGCAGATTAAATGGTTAACAACACGAGCAAACAGCGAGTCTGTGTGGTGAGTCACTGTTCAGCTTTAACAGAGAAATCTCTGGCACTAAGGCTAACACTTCTGAAGACAACTGGAAGTCTGCACTGAGAAAACTTCAGTATATTTCAGTCCAAGAACAGAACTTGATCTGAGTCCAGGAAAGCTGTAATAATGTGTGTTTCCTGATTCTGGGCTCAACCGCGACTCGTTCAACTTACAAAGATGACCAGCAGAATGACGTTCCATGGAAACTTCCTCCTGCAAAAGGAAAAAAAAAAAAAAAGTGGTATTAATGCAGGGCTGTTTCTCTATCTGTCAACAACAATTCTAATTTTAGCCATATTTCTCTTATTATCTCCTCATTTTAAAACTAATCACACTCACCGGGGGCCCTTACAGCACACCAGAACGAGGTGGGTTACGATATAGACGGCACTAACATGGCAAAATACAGAGATCATATATATAAATATTTGCAGAGGGAGAGTTTTAAGGTAGAGAAGCTAAAACAGAGTTAGACTTACTATGATGCCCAGTAGACGGCCGAGTTTCTCTGTACAAAATATCTGACCGGTTGGCTGTGAGGAACAGAGGAACAGTTAAAATCTCCTCGGACACCGGCAGTCACACAAAGCACTGACCTCGGTGTACTCACACAAATGTGAACACTGCAACTATCGCTGTGGTGACGAGCAGCTGTGACGCCAGTATCAAATACACCTGAAAAACAAAGAGGCAAGCACTCAGGAGAGCGTGAACACAAGGGCAAGCAGGAAAGAGGTCAGCAATGATCTTAGAAAACATAAATTGTTGTATAATTCCATATTCAAACAGTTTTTAGTTCACCATTTCACACTGAAAAAGACAACAACTCGTGATATTCATTCAAAACAGATGGCATTATTTCCAGAAGTGAACCTCCAAGTAAGTTCACCTCAAGGTCATACCAAGCGATGCTCAGAGAAATTGAAACAAGCACAGGTGCAACATCTTAGATCATTTTCACGCTGGTGCCATTTAGGTCGGCACACAGAAGCTTTAGTCATGAGAGCGGTTAACTTGGGTCAATATGAGCGCGACATCTGCACTCTGGTGTTCACCAAAACGGCCGTACTGAGACTGCTCTGAAGAGACGGTCTCCATACGATCTGTGAACTCTGGTTGGTTTGGGGTGTGAAAAACCCAACTACATGGTGTACAGCACATGTTTGAGCCGGAGAGGCTTTGGTAGTGCACTGAGCAGTGCATTGTGGGTTGGGAAAGAGCACGTAAACATGGAAAATGAAAGTAACGCAAGCAACTTCCAGCTGCTTCATGACAAGCTCTTTAGCTCATCTAGATTGGTAAGATATTGGTACAAACAAATAATATAGAAAATAAAATGACCAACTTTGTTGCTATGTCATCATGCTATTCAGCTCTTTGCTTCAGGCCGGTTGTCATGGAAACACGTCGCTCTCTCTGCTAAGACTGCTATAGAAACGCACTGACTGTTGTCACGTGGCACATTTGTGAACACGAATAGAAACAAATTCAATGTATCCACCGGGGTTTCTGTCTGAAGGACAAAAAAAAACCAATGCAAAAAAAAAAAAAAAGACAACTGCACATTAAATCATCAAAAAAAGTGAAATCATCCTGTACGAAGCATCATAGAGCTGCATTAGATCACCAAACCATTTAAGATCCAGGTGGATCAAAGAGTTTTAGATTATTCTAAAAAAATTTAAGCACTATGAGAAGTTTTGTTGAGCTGTCCTAAAGCTTTTTTTTTTTTTTATAGACCTTCTCTTTCATTATTAGTGGTGCTCTTTTTCTTTGATTTAAGTGTCACAATTACACAGGAAACAGGAAAATAGGGGTCACTTCAGAAGAGTTTGAGATCCTTTACCTTCCTGATGAAGGCGTGCCGAATGCTCAGACTGTCCCAACCGCTGCCGCTTGCAGCAAATTGATCCCCTTCATTATCTGTTGAACAGAACCTTCAGTGACTAAAGAGAGCAACATTTAAAACGTCTAGTTATCTTGAAAAACATACACAGTTTCTTGTTGAGAATAAAAAGATAATTTATAACAGTTTAAAACACAACTAGAATGTGTTCAGATTTTCTTCATTGTTACACTTTGGTTCATTAGAGGACATAGATGGATCATCTTACCAGAGCTAAAGACATCTGATGGCATGGTAGGTAGCATGACTGGAGGCATGGGAGGAGGCTGGGGGTAACCAGCTCCTGGAGGCCCAGCAGGGTGGGGCTGTCCTGGGTAAGGACCGGGGGGATACCCTCCTGGCTGACCCGAGTACAGGGGGGTGTTTGGACCAGTAGGGTAGGGAGCAGAAGGCTGGCCTGGCTGGAAACCACCATAGGAGGGGAAACCATATGCAGGGGGTGGGGGGTACCCCCCACCCTGAGGAGCATACTGTGGGCCGCTGGAGCCATCGTACCCTGGAGGGTACTCTGACCTGGACATGACGCCTGAGAGGAGACAGCAGAAGGTCATAACTCTGTGTTGGCAGTATTACTGCAACAATAACGCAAATGTTGGTGCAGGAGCATCATGCTGTTGTGATTTCATAGATCTGTGGAGGAGGGGCAAAAATAGATGAAATTTGATTGAAACTAAGACAAAGACAGTGTTTTTGAAAAGACCAGGACACAAACATGAACTTTATGTGAAAAGCCGACAACTCCCACCGTAAGAATTAGGTAGTAAAGAGCGCGGAGCCCCTCACCTCCCCTCCCAGCAGGAAGTACCACTCAGATGTAGGCTACGTTCTGCCAAGAAACGTTTACAGAACTGCAACATAAAGTTAAAACCTAAAGAGGATATAGTCTTATCAGATGTCAAGTTTGCGGTTTTTAATCTAATCAAAAACAAATTCAAGGTATAAGTTTTATTTAAAAAAAGAAAAGTAAATACGTTGCCCAAATATTCTATGGACCACAACACAAATAAAAACCCAGACACAAACACGAATTTCTTTCACAGTCTGGCTTCAGGCCTGCATACTGATCTGTGTCTAAATCTAGTACACACATTCACCTCACAACCTTTGCTTAGATAATAACAGACTCTTGGCTGAGAAACATCCAACACACAAGCCCATTCCTCTGGACACATTAGGGGATGTGTTAGGTTAGCATGAACATAAGGGTTTGAGGAGAAACGCAGTTCATGAAAACCACTAGAAGCTCTGGAACATCTGAAGTTCATTTCTAAAAATAACCCCCAAAACCTCCCACTCCACACACAAACAACACTGAATGATTTAAACTCATCAACAAAATGGTCTTGAACTTAAATAATTTGCTGATGAGCTTACAAAAGCCACTGTATGAAAAGAGAAACCTGTGTTTCTTGTGATGTTTTTCATTCACTCTGTGACTTTGAAAGTACGTAAAAGCAGCGCAGCTTTTAGGGGAATAGAGGCAGTAAAAGAATTTAAGTGCCAGCTCCACCCCTTGTTGCCGTTACATCACATCCAAAGCACCGAGCAACAGGGCAGAAAACAATCACTGGAAAAAACACGGTCACAGAACAAGCAGCAGAGCTGATCACTCCTTGGCCCTGAAGATGTGCAAGTGTGAGACGTGTGTGTGTGTGTGTGTGTGTGTGTGTGTGTTTTCAGCAGTTTGCATTTCAGTAAGGAAACGCTGAGTGAAAAATAAAGTACAAAATCTTAGAATTAGACGGTTTTACATCTCAGGATCGAACAAAAAGGACAGATCTGAGAAATCCAGAAGAAACATGAAAGAGATCAGAGATGTATGTTGGCGCCAGACCGTACAAGGACTTAAAAACAAATACTAAAATCTTAAACTCAATTCTAGCCGGTAGCCAGTCGGAGAGATGTCCAAAATGGGAGATATGTGATCCCATTTCCGTTTCCCTGTTAAAAGACAGCGACTGCAACATGAAGGGATACGATACTCCAGTCGTGAGGATGTAAAAAACAGTGGATCAGTCTCTTAAACTGATTCAACTTTTTAAAAAAATGGCCTAACTTTGGATAAGACAATCAATTGAAAAAAAGGCAGCTGTAATATTAAAACTGCATTTTGGGGCCGTTGTATAATGTGGTTCATAAGTCCATGACTTATGCTTTAGATTCTGGTCTGTTGAAGGACAGTTTCTGTTATTGTTCTGGCTCCACCTAGTCTGCTACATTTTGACACGTAAGGTGTCTAGAGAACTTATCCAGATCCTGATGTTTTCATGTGATGTTTAAAGATGGTTGTTTCCCACTGACAGTTTGTCATTTATGATCATCCTTCGTTCTGTGATGTGAGTTAATGACCTCTTGAATTTGTATACAAACTGGAGATTAAATCCACTTGCACCCTCTGTCCGATCGTCCAGTCAAGTGTTGTTAAGTGTTTTATTATTGCCTCACCAGAACTCACTAATAATTGATAAATTATACCTTAATAGTGGAAAATTTAACCAACAGCAGGTTTAACTGCTGAGCTAATTTGGAGGTCTAATTTAAAATCTTTATTGACTATCACTCCCCAATTCCTGGCATTGGGCTTAATGTGATGAGGAGGAAGATCAAGAAGCTGAAGCTCGACTGGGACTAAAGAGCATCACCTCTGTCTTGATTCTCATTAAAATGCACATAGTTCATGGCCATCCAGGATTTTGTTTCTCAAGACAGTCCATGAAGGGTTGCAGAGCAACGAGTGATGAGTGTGATGGGTGACTCAAAGTTACCACAGGCTCACAGAGAAGCTTCTGTCTGACAGGTAAGACCTAAACCATTCAGTACTCCAGGTGACTAATAAGAACATTGTGGTCTGCAGTGTCAAATGCAGCTGAGAGATCTAAAAGGAGGATGGCAAAATAACAAATAATTAAAAACTCTTAATGAATACATAAACACTAAAAAATGAATAAGTAAATAAGCAATAAGAGTGTGAATGATTGTTTGTCTACATGTGGCGCTGCGACATGATGGATGGATGAAACAGCAATTAGCAATTTATGAGATTCCACAATGGAGACTGCGTCCAGAGTCCATTTGTTTCACCAGGGTATTTTACAAGTAAAAAAGTTAAAAGATGTGCTGAAGATGAGGAAACAAAAATCTTAAAAAATGTTCTTTTTTTGTGAAAAGTAGAGAATATGACAACAGTGGTTGATGCTCGAACAAGTCAGAGGCGCTTCAGGAGCCAATAAAACTAACATTCATATTGTTGGGATTCACTAAACAAATAAAGGAATGAATAAGAGGCAATTAAAGACCACTAGTCGTCCAAGGGCCACTTTCATGGAAAGGAAATCAATCAGTGTAAGTCAGCACCTGAAGACACGGCTGCTATAAAGGCACTTAAGAGCCTGAAGATGGAAAAGATGAACATACTTCTCAGAAAAGCCGAAGCAATAACGAAAAAGGGATGGCTATTTTGAGACTACAAATGGACATGGAAATCAGCTTTGTTTATGTTTAAAAAACATTTTAATTGGTTGGAGTTTAGGTATCAGAGCATTTATTACACTAAATCTAACATGCAGTGACATGATTTCTGTAAAAATGCTTCAATGAAAAGAATGAAATTAAACCGATAAATAAATGACTGGTAGATTATGAATTCATTCATTTCCAACCCTGCATCTGTCTGACATCTGAAGTTTGGATGAAATGTGGTCACGCAACGAGACAATGATCACAACAGCAAATCTACAACAAAATAGCTGAAAACGAAAAGAACCAAAGTGCTGCAATGACAAACGTCAATGAACTGAAACACTTAAAACTCAGAACGATCACAAGGTGCACTCTTTCACAACAACAGACATTTCAAAGCTTTAATGATTACCAACACTATAGCTCATCCTGTGGTTCTGAGTCAGTGTTGTAATATATGTGGTCATGACTCTGCAGCAACACTGTCTGTCCACCTCCATGTCAAAGTTACTTCTTCCTCAAAAACCGAGTCAAGCACCGCCGGCAGCAGGGAACCAACAAATTCAGTGTTCTGTTATGTGAAGCTGTCATGACCAACAAAATAAAGCAAACCCCACACGAGAGATCAAGAGACAGTTTGGAAAAGCTTCTGATTCCAACACAGCTCTTCTCTAATCTGTATTATTTATATTTTTAAGGTCTTATTCTGTCTACTTACTGCTCAGTAATATTCAGAATCAAAAGAGACAGTGAAAGGTGATTAGGAGGGAAGGGAACCAAAATGTGACGAGTTTTTATTTTTTGTTTAAAAAAAAAAAAAAGACAGTAATTGTAGAGGATGTGAAGGGTCTGACCTTTTTTTCTTGTCCTACACCTTTACCTCTTTTCAGCCCAATGACAAGTTGACATGGTGGCGGACATCTTTATTTTACTCCAGACTTAACAAATAATTGACAAAATAATATGACTGTGAATGTAAAATAGAAAAAAACAACACTTGTGGGAAAATCAAGTGACACTTAAAGCAGCACCAAGAACTTCTTTCATATTAAAACACCAGTTGACTTCATTTGAATAAATATTTGCTTACTTTTAGGAAGTGTTGTCTTCCTCTGGCAGTCCACCGTCTCTACTATCGACAAAAACCGCCAAAGTAACTTTAGACTCCCATTCCTGGTTGTCTCTTGCAACAACTGGATCCAACTTCCCATCACTTGATCACACATGAACAGCGGTGAAGCTCGCTCACAAAGCTACATTCAGAGGCAACAAGGACTCAAGAAAGTTAAGAGGAGACAGAAAATGGGAGGGAACAAGAGACTGAAAGAGGAAATCTTGGATGGTGTCATGAAATGACTTAACCAACACACAGGGAGCTCAAATTCACTAACATTTTCCCTGGTGCTGTTTTAAAGGAGGCATATTATGCAGTTTTTCAAACTTCCATGTCCTCAGGTGTAAATAAAACGTTAGTGTCAAGTCTTTGGAATATTCACAGGAGCACAGTACAAAAGCAGGCCACGGCCCTGTTTAAGGTGAGTCTGTAGATATCCAGGTTTTAAATTGTGCTACCAATTTGACAGGATGTAAAGTCACGGAGGACTGTACTCTTTCAGCTCGATCTGTGATGTCACAAAACCCTACAGATCTGAACAGATCGATCAATGATGACTTCTCAGACTTTGGAATTCACAAAGTGACAAACTTGTGTTATCTTGTTTTTCAGTAGGGAGTCACTTCAGACAGCCAAATATTTCCCTTGTAAAAGAGGAATCCCCATCAGCTGAGAAAACTATTTATAGCCAGCAAGTATAGCATTATACTTGGGAAAAAAGTTCACATTTAGAGAGACAAGTGCGTAAAAATCTGCAATCATTAACAACTCAAATTCTGTTTAGATGATCCAGGTCAACCTCCAAATTCTTTTTGAGCAGCTGAAAAACGACAAAACAACCACCAAAGTAACCTGAGATGACATTTACCCATTAAAAAACAAAAAAAAAAAAAAAAAACGGAACCAGAAAAAAATGTAACACTTCTCAACATTGTATTTACTTGAACCACCCTTAAAGTCGCGACTGTGTGCGTCATCACCTGAACAGCAGCTCACCGCGGCTTTTATGTTTTCTGGGTGGATGTCGCCTTCAGGCTGGGTGGGAAAAAATATGGCCGAGAGCTTTCAAACCGAGGACTAAACATGAGGCAACAAACAACAAACAACAACAAGCCTTTTCAGATAATAAGAACGAAGGACGCGCGGATTTAGTTTAGAGATGATGGCCAGACGTGTGTGTGCGTGTGCGCGTGTGTGCGTGTGAACATGTATGTCCGCAGCTCCGGGAACATGTTTGTCCACCAAGCTGCTGCGGACATGACAGGACATCTTTCACGTGACTCGTCTTACCAAACTACGAGACGTCCACCGGGTCGTAATTAATCCACAGGGATGAAGTTAGTTCAGCTCCAAACACTCCAACTTCCGCGCGGCTTCAGGAAGTAACAGCTCGACGTAAACCTGCTCAGCGGGTCTGTCGGGGTCTTTTTTTTTTCTTTTTTTAATTGTCTGAGGCGCACCTGAAGGCGGCTGACAGAAGTGAGGCGGCAGTGAGGAGGCTTTCCTGGAACCGTGGAGAGACGGGCAGGGTGGAGTCCGCAGTGGGCGCAGCCTCAGACGGCCTGACGCACGTTCAACAGGCGCGTGTCAAGTTACTGAATAAAGGCGCATTACACTTTTAGTTGAGAAGCTTTTAGCAGCACGCGAATACCTCCGAACTTCTCACTTCTTATATCCAGTCCAAACCTGGCAGTGTGTACTGCTGTTTCTCGTTTTGTTCCAGTTTTGATCCCTAATTTTAACAAATTTATACTTCCATATCTTCACAACAGAGCATCTTTCCTTCAGACTACAGGCTTTCTTGCTCTTGTTCCAGTTAGTGTTCAGAAGGACCTTTAAGGCTCGGTAGCAGCCAATTTAAGTGTGTGTGTGTGTGTCACTGGTTGCCAGGGGTTACGTTCACAGCTGGGGTCAGGTGGTGATTAGGGTGACAGGTATAAAGGGAATTCACAGCTGATTGGTCAGAGGGGGAACTAAATTAAATCAATCAAATTTAAGTTTATTTATAAAGCCCTTTTCATATCAAGGTAACACAAAGTGCTTTACATAATAAAAACAGTAATTAAAACAACAAGAAAAAGAACAAAAACAACTTAAAAAACATTTTAAATAGACTCCACCAATGAACCAATGAACCAGGTGAGGAAAACAATATCTTAGGGATCATTCCACGTCGAGGGCACCCCCACCCACAATTACAGAGGTCACCGCCACAGGAACCGTCCAGACCCAGGCCGACCAGGACCCACACTGCAAACATCAGCCACAGTGTAGAGCCCCGCACCCCCAGAACACAGACAGTCCCCATGGCAACGACCCCGCAAACCAGGCAGGTGTAGCTCCCGACGTGGAGGACCCCCACGAGGAGAACACTGGAGTTAAAAAAAAAAAGATAAAATTTCAAACAGACTTAAAATCAATAAGAACAGCTAAGGAATACATAAATGAATGACTATACAATTAAATGAACAACTTAGAATAAATAAATAAGTAATTAACTAGTTAACTAACTAGGTTCAGGGAAGCCACAGTTTTTTTTTAACCATGCTTGTGTGTGAGAATGAGTTTTTGGGTCAACGTAAACGTTTTAATCTTTTTTGTACTAGTCTTTTTGTAGGTGTTTTTAGATTTGTTTGTATTAAATAGTGTTACATTTTTTTTTATCAGTAAACGACCTTGTCTATGTACCAACACGTGTTACAAAAACCCTCCAAGTTCCCTCATTGTGGCTTTTTTTTGTAGCTAGATTGGCACAACACTTCCCTTTTATGATGAAGTTTATAGTTTAGAGATTGCCTCTTTGATGTTGTGTATACTCTTCTTGTACTTATGTGATCATTAATGTCCATCTTTCCTGTCATCTCAGACGCTCAACCGCTCAGAGCAGCAGATGACTGACCTCCCTGATTGTGGTTCTGGAAGATTTTGTGCAATCTGTTGGGTTCCTTAGTTCAGCTGTTGTCTATGAACAGCAATGACATTGAAATTTTGAATGTTGAATTCAGATTGAATGAAGAGGAATTAACTGAATTATGAATTGTAATGCATCTGATTATGGATGGATTACAGTGAATAGCATAATTTACAGTTTAACTGGATTATATTTAGCTCTGTAAACTCAGGATGCCTTTGTTTAAAGTGCCTTGATGACGTTGTGAATCGGTGCTGTAACAAATAAAAGTGAATTGAATTGTTTTCTCGTCCCTTTCGAAAGGTGGAGCCTTGGCAAACAGGTGTGACATTAATCTTAACTCAAGACAGAAAGCCGTTTAAACATGATCTCATTGTTTATTTTTAAAAAGTTTTCTATGGACCCCCCCCCTTTGATTGACAATATACAACAGTTAAATTCATCCAGCCATCTGTACCATCCAGGGAAACAGGGTGTGTACATGCTTTAGTAAAGTCTTTTTTGTACTGTAGATTATGACACGCTGGCAATTTCACAGTTGGTACCAGTCGGCTCACACAAATTTGAGGACGAGCTTCTTGGTGAGAGTGTATTTGGGCTCTGGCATTTGTTTGTACTTATGATACACTCCTTTGCTGACCTCCCTGTTCACTCGCGTCAGGACCGTCAGAATGTCATCATTCTCCGAGCTGCAGATAAAACAAGGAAACATGATCATGAACATTGATTTGAAGAACATTCATCCTGTTTAAAACCTGAGCATCTCAATGCATGCTGGGTACATTTACCACTGCACTCAGATAACTGAGGGGGTCTCTTAATACCAGTTTTGAACACTTAAATGTGAATGTGCCTCTCACCTTTTTGCAGATTTTTCCAGCTGGAAGCACAGCTCCTGGATGTAGATGGAGCCTTTGGTTGTATTCCGAAACGACTTGCACTCTGGCACAGTGGCCATGCCCAGCAAGAAGTCAGCGTCGGAAGGAATCGTCTGGCCAATCACAACACCTGCGTCTTCCTCCAAGATTGTTTCTTCTTTCTTGCTCCTTCCTTCCTCATTTCTTGGCGGTGCAGGACATGGCATCTGGTAGCTGTTTCCTTGGCACGCTTGGATGAAGAAAAGTTTGGGCTTCCCTGCCAGGGTGGGGACGTTACCACTTCTAAAGGGCCCCGTCAGTTCTTGTAGCGCCACCTTTCCCTGATCTTTGCCAAAAATACACCCTTTCTCTCCATGGGAAAGTGCACACACCACCTTGCAGAGAGATCAGAAGCATATTTTAATGCGTATCATGTCTCAACATGGATTTTAAAAATGAGCAAGCAAACACACAGTTGCAGATTCACTATAAATCACAATTTAGGAAAAAAAAACACTCATCTAAGAGTTATACGACAGCATTGTCGCCACTCTTTCACCTGTACAGTAACTGCTTGTATACCTGACAGGAAGAAATTTAACTGGTTGTTTATTGGCATGATGAAAGTGTCAGCAAGGGATAACCCAAAGTGTGAGAAACACGCACTGTCAAGCGATGCAACAATGCTCCTGCTTGAATTTCTAAAATGCTGTACAAATCTAACTAACCAATGACATACCATAGTTTTAAAAGACCCAGCTCTGAGAGCATGTCACACCACTCACCAATGCATCGTGTTTGATAAAATCCCTTCCGCTTAAATCTTTCATTTCAAGTCGAATCTCTTCTGCAGTGAGGTTGTCTAGTATGATAACTTCAAAGCCAAACTTGGAGAAAACTTCATTTAGCTTTTCTGTCACACACACACACACACAGAAAAAGACAAATGGCACGATGTTAATTGATTATGGCACATCATTTGTGATCAGCTCCTACAGCTGCTCAAAGATAGAAAAAAAAAATAAAACATACTTGCATCCTCCTGAGTTCCAGCACGTCTCGACAGATCTGTCCCTGGGAAGTGTTCGTTGTTGATGACCACGCACAAACCTCGCGGACGATGAATGAGAGGATAGTACTCTGTCTGGAGGGCACAGCACAGCCAGCAGATAAGTCGTGATGAACGAATGAATGCTTTATGTAGAACAAATATTAAAATTAATATTAATAATACAAATAACAACAAGACATTTGAAGAGGAGTAGGGACGGCCAAAGCTTATTTAACCCTACCCCTTCTCCACTAATCAATAGTCATATTTCACTTTCTGCTGGAGTTTTGCCATGATACATAGTTTATAAAATATATATAGTAGATACACGGATACAAATTTATACATATATCAGGGGTGTCAACGGGAAATTGGAAAAAACTTTTTTGAGCACTCTCGAGGTGCTTTAGGAGGCATTCTGAGCACAGCATTGTGTATTTGGGAAGCATCAAGTAGGGTCAAGTTGTCCATATTGTTACTTTGAATGCCACATAATCAGATTCAACATCATTTTTAATAAATTATTTATTTATTTAATAAAGCTTTCCCTCAACAGAGAATGAAAGATAAAAATGGCACAAAGTTGAATTATTCCTGCTAATGTGAGAATACACTGAGCATAAGGCTGGAGATAGATATCAAAAATAAAAGTAGTTGTTATGAAACAATTAAGTTGCCTATTAAAGGCAAAAATTCAGAATGACTAGTGATTCAGTCACTCGTGAACTTCAACAGTAAAACATATCACTGACAAGATACATGGATCCAAAACTTTAGTAAGCAGTTATAGAAAATAGCATTTTCTATTTTGAGAGGGGAGGGGGTCGGAGTCGGGAGATTTTTATTTTTATTTTTAATTATCATATAATATATCAAAAGCAAACTGAGCACTTCAGAAATCGGCAATTTGAATGACACTTGAACGGTCAGTAAATCCTGTCCATCAGGCCAGATTGTTCCATTATTCCAGTCATACGAACATTCTTCATTCCTGTGTACTCGGAGGTTACATTGCTAAGTGGGACGAGAAGAAGGACCTAGTGATGTCCAGGCCGGGGACGAGGCAGACGAGCGTACATTTCCTACCTACATTTACCAGTGGTGAGAAGCGCTGTATATTTCATCTGCATTGTCTAATAATAAATAAGTACAATAAGGAATAAACATCTCTCCTGTGAATTTAAAGCTAATAATCATCCATCCAAACAAGAAAGGGAGAAGTAATATCAGAAAATATGTGCTTCGGGCTACTTTGACCGCTGATTTGGCTGTGATGGCAGCTGGATTGTAAACGGGCTCAGTGCGCATGCCCTGGTCTCATCTAGGGCTATTTAAAATCTATTTTAAACAGTTTTATACTAATATATAATATACTAATATACTATATACTAATTGTGCTGTTTGAAAATGAACCAATTCAATCAATTTTAAAGTTTCTGATTTTGAAAATTATGAATTTGAGTGATTTCTAAAACCAGCATCATGGATTATTCTTATAGGTCTTTTCTGCAATGTAATTATTGGTGATAATGTACATTTATACACATTTCCCCAAACCTTTGATCTGATCAAAGACTAGATGAAGGGAGGTAACGTGTATCTGTGAGTGAGTTACCTCGTCAGAGAGAGATGACGGCTGTAACACCTGTTCTGAGTCGGAGTAAACACTCTCCCTTCCACCTGAAGGACAAATTAAGACTGAACTTAATAAAAAACATAAATAAATAAAATAAAAGTATGAAAAAGAAAATGAAAAGAAATAAGGAGTTTCACAGTTGTAACTGAGGGGTCTTTATGAGGCTTCACCTGGCTGTCAGTGCAAATGAATACAAAGCTTCTGAGTCAATGCAAATTAATCATAAATATATTCCAAAAATAATATTTCAAGAGAAAGACTTACAACTGGGCTCACTCTCAGATGTGGACAGAAACGGTTGTGAGGGCTGAGAGGGTTCGTTGGGCCTCTGTGGGAGGAGAAAAATCCAGTCGTCAATCAACTGACTCATAACAGGATGAAGTCTTCAAAAAGCAGCTATTTACACACCTGCTGATCCATGCTGACGTGAGGAGTTCCAACTCTGGTTTGTTGAAGCTGGTGTTGCCCTGAAAGGAGCAAAGGTCAAGAGTACATGATCTGCACCCAATAAATTGCCTTTTAACTTTAGAGTTTCATTCACACACTTGCACATCAGTGGAAGCAGAGCTGCTAAGGCAGGGTGCTCGCCTCCATCAAGAGTAACTATTTTTTTCTTTCTAAACCTGGTTACTTTGGCAAGCAGAGGTGCCGGTGACAGAAACTACATCCTTGCGACTGGGGGACAAGCAGTACTATGACAAGAGCCACAACAACCCCAAACAATCGCTGAATTTCCAGGACATACATTATATAAAGGAACATATGGTTATCTATTGTGTGTGTGTGTGTGTGTGTGTGTGTGGGGTCATACCTTGCATGTAGTTCTGTGTTTTCAATGCCAGTTGTTGATCCAGCTGCCGCAGCAGCTCATGGAGCTTTTCAACATTTGTCTTCGAGATGAATCCCATTTTTTCCATTTCCAAAAATACATCCAGTGCAGTCTGCAATTAACAGAAAAACAATAAAACCTATTAATTTCTGATGAAGTAAACGGGTAATAGACTTTGTTTTTTTTTAATTTGTATTGTTAGTTTGCAAAACTTGTAGCAAGAATTGATACAGCATCTAAAATTGATATTGACTGAAGAGTGAATTGTGATAAATAATATAGAGCAGATATACTTAAATAGCCTTACTGTTACAGCACAACTGGTCCTTTGACAGCAATCCTAGTGTTGATGTGTCTAGGCATGATACCCCTGATCTAAGTGGTTTAACCTTAACGACAACGAGGTTGCCAAAGCATAATGAACAATGTTCTTTTTGCCAAACAACAATTTCAAAAGATGGTTAGACATGTGCTACACAAGAGCTGACATTTCAACTTCCTGTTACGTTATGCTATCTACGTCTGTTAATGATACAGTAAGAGGTTAATAATTCCTATAATCATGATATAGTTATTGTGGAAATGTGATTTATGCATTTACAAGCTGACAGTAACGTCTGACTGTCGAGCACACATTTAAGGATAATCCTTTTGACTTGTAAAACATTTAAATCATGCAGAAGGTGAAGGTGTGATGTCATCATTTGTTATGTAAGTGGTCACATGGGTGCATTCTCACGTTGCTGGTTTCCAGCTGCCTTCTGCTCAGGTCATTTAATAAAAACTTTAGCTTCTCAAGATTCTCCTTTGTCATGTCCTCATATATGTTGTAGAGCATCACTCTGAAGGAGAGAGCAAAAGACTGGCAAGTGAGATAAATGGAAGGTAAAGACACAAGAAGAAAGACGCTGAAACTTTTATGTACACTTTTTTTTTTTTAACCTGTATTCTGACAAAACAGGACTGGCATCTACTTCCTCTGGTCGGCTGGCGTCAGTTTGCAGGAGGTTGAGGAGATTTCTCCGATGGATAGTCTCGAGCAGCTGAGAGAGAAAAGAACTGTTCTCAAGCAGACCTTTTTCCTCGAGTCTTATGAAGAGCTCCTTTGCATCTTTGATCTACACGAGGAGAAGAAGGAAAACATGCAAACAATGATCCACTTTGAGAAGGAAAACAACACAAAGTCTACGCGACTGTATGGAGACTGTTTTCTCAAATGCATGTTTTCTAAAAACACACCACTGAGATGAATGCAAAGGAAGCAATAAAGCTGTGGCTCTCACCCCCTCCAGACGCTTCCTGTTTATAACGTCACTACACAAGAAGCAAAGCTCTGCAACCTCAGAGGAGTCAAGCTCTTCGTCTATGCGGGACAGCGTCAGCCGGTCCATTTTCTGGCAGGTTCCACCAGCACAGACCTGATGTTCAGATCAAAGCACTAAGGTTGAAGCTGTCAAAAGAACAAACTGTTGAAATCCATCACATATTAAAAAAAAAAAAAGCATACCATGTCTTTAAAACTCTATGTATCACAGACAGACAACTTCAAATTACAATGTGTAGTTTATTAGTTGAAACTAATAAAATAGCTTGAACAAGAGTTTAATGAATATAGCTAAGATCACAGTCACTCACCATACATTATAAAGTGACGTTAATATCCGCATCAGTAAATATCACCTCTACAGCTGACACAATTACATGAATATTAGAAAACTAGAATTTCACAGTAGGGCTGGGCAATTAATCAAAAATAACTGAAACTGACATTGGGTGCGTTTACATGGGAAGTTTAATTCCTCTTTAATTCAGAATTAAAGTTAAAGCCGAATAAAAGTTACCATGTAAACACTTAATTCCATATGAAAATGTCAATTCCGAATTAACTTAATTCCGAAGTAAGTGGCTGGTTTATTCCCATTTTAATTCCGCATTAAGTAATTCCGCGGTCATGTATGCACTCATTCCTCTTTAAATTAATTCCCGTCTCTCTGCGCATGCTCGTTCTCTTGCCAGTCTGTCGCGATGACGCTTATATTCCGGCAACACGCAGTAAACGGTGTTCAAGCGCAGAGACGATTTATTTAATAAATAGCTTGGAGGAACTGGAAATAATTAAAAGAACAGATGGCAGGAAACATAAAAATTGTGAGCTTTTCAAAGCGGCCAGGTTAAATGAAGGAGGTTTCGCAGATAGAGACGCCACCCAGGTCAAAAATAAGTGGAACGTTGTTGCTAACCAGTTAGCTAAGTTTGTTTTCTTCCGGTAGATGTAAAGACGTCCTATCACCAGCTTAACCATGTTACCAATTACAATTCATCTGTGCATTTCTCTTTACTTCTTTTAAAATCACTTTCATTAGAAAAATATCCCAACTTCCATAGTTGAGGATACATGCAATAAAAACCACCTGTTACACATGTATGAAGGCAACAAAGAAAAAGAAAAGGATCTGTTCCAAAAGGAAATTACTCATGGGGTCATGTTTGTTCATGGTGAACAAACATGATCACATGACCAGCCCTGCCTGAGAGGTGCAAGAGTAGCACTACTTTTCTGAAGATGGCCTGACCTAATTACACCACCTCCCTGCGTATTAAATTAAAACTGGAGTTTTTCTTGTAGTAAGGGTGTAAATACTTTGTGTTTTTAATATATAAAATCACACATTTAACTCAATATAAGGGCGTACATTTAACTGCCTGTTATGTTATACAATCTACTTTTGTGAATGATACAGGAAGAAGGTAACTTTTTCCTGTATGTTAAGTACGATTGTTCACGTCCATTTTTTAGTATCTGGATCTTTTCTCGTGTTGTTTCACCTCCACCAACAGAAAATGTCTACTTAGAAATACTTTTTTTTCTGTTACTGTGCTTGACTGTTGTGGTATGTTTTGACTTCACGACCCAAATTTTATACAGACGTGACGTCATGAACAAAACAAGCGCTCGTTTCCCACCCAAACTGTAAGACACACAGTTAAAAGTTTTCACTTGTGAATGAATTACACGGCAAAACAAAGTTAAACATGTAAAAGTGTGAGCTTACACAATAGGACGATTTTTGTTTTACGCACAGTATCGCAAAACTAAAATACAGGTGACATTAGTAGTTAGGTAAAATGAAGTTCTTACCTACGTCGTCGACGACCCGTCTGTCAGTGTCAAACACCTCAGTAAGAAAACTAGGTTAACTCTGCTAACTGTTTTTGAGAGGTTAGACAAAATAACAAATGTGGTCGTTATTGTTGCGGTAACTCAACCGTCACCTAACTTCTGAAAGTGCCCTCTACATTTACTTCTTTCACTTTCAGAGGAAATGAGCTCATATTGGTTTTTTTTTTCTTCAAGGTTACTATCTTTAAAATTAAAGCTCAAAATGAGAGTAGTGGGAATTTAAATAACACTTAACAGCCACATGTCTTTACAAGTTTGGATTACTGCGTAGGTGTAAAGATGCAGGACACACAGTTGAGCTTCAGTCTAGGTGGTTTAGCTCTTCATTTTATTGTTTAAATGCATCGCCCACCTTTATTTTGAAATTTCGAAGTTCTTCTAGTTTGAGCAAGGAAACCCCCACAACTTTTATCTGATTTGCCCAGACATGTTCGTGTAATCTGAAAACACAGTTTCACCAAAGCATTTATTCACGTCTCTCAAGTTAGAAAGTGTATTCATTTATTTATTCATTTTTGAGTGGTGATCACACAGTTTCAAATTTGAAAAATCAGCCCTCTTTTACTCCCTTTCTTTTTTTTTTAAACACTCATTGTACTAATTTATATTCATAAGAAAGACAAATGCGGTTGCTAAACTTAAATATTATATTAAATGAGTATCAAGTTGACAGATGGGTGAGATGTGCCCTTGAAACTGCTCTCAGGATTGTTCTGGAAGATTACACGAGGCAAAAGGAAGGAAGTACTCTCTGGCAAACTGGTAGACATCTTCTGGTTTCTTAAGGAGCAGGAACTGCAAGAAGTCTGATATGAGGGCTCGGATCTCTGGGTGCTGCCTCAGGTATGAAGCATGGTCTGCCTTCAGCTCCTCCTGCCACAACAAGAAATATACACACATTCACACTCTGCTCTGACTGTACAACATAAGAACATGTAGGAGGAAATTATGTAATTTAAACAGATTTGGTCTCAATAAATGAAATTGCAAGAAAGAAGCCACTTTGTCGTATGAGAATGAGAGTAGTCACCCGTCTTTCCAAGAATTCAGAGCACATCTTCATGTCTTCTTCCCACACAAGGGGTGTCTTCACAATACCTAAAGTAAACACACACACACACACACACACACACACACACACACACACACACACACACACACACACACTGCATCAGTGATGCTCCCTATCATTAAGGAAGGCCTGCTTGCTCTGTCTATGGGAATACATGTACTTTTGTAGCACTCTGAGATTCTTTGAATGAAAAGTGAATTATAAATAAAATGTATTATCATTATATTATTATTATTATTATTATTATTATTATTATTATTATTATTATTACATACCTCTCTCTGTCTGTGATGGTCGCTGCAGAAGCCACGCTGAGACTGGTGATCCCATTCGGGTTCTGCTAGCCAAGTGTCTAGTCCGGTGAAAATAAAATATCAAGAATTAAATTTTACACTAAGTGGTTTAAAAAGCACCACCATTGTGAATGCACTCATCAAACCAAGACTGCCTGAACATTATTAATTTACATTATGAGGTTTAACAATCACCTTCAGTACGGGTGATGGTATGTCATGGATACACACAAGGAAGAACAAAACACACTCACAGAAACAAAATGACTGACAATATGTGTTTTCTTTCTTGGTTTTTGTCTCTCAAAAATATAAATTTCCCTTTCACAACTTTCTCTTGACTGGACAAAACCTTCGTACAAATTTACACTCTTAGTTGGGAGCAAAGTTCAGTTGGCCCTCCTCCTGTGCACAGGTTGTGGTAATTCACCTGAGACTCTGACAGCTACAAAAGGTCACGAAAAAAAACATGATCATGTAAAAACAAAAGTACATCCTCCTCAAATTTAAAGTTTTTCCTTTATCAGGACACAAACAATGAATGACCTGCAGTCTCTCACCATGTTGTAAATAAATTTGGTCCACTTTTCTTTACAATGTTACTCCAGTTCTAAGAGGATTGTGGGCATTTATTTACACTCAGCTTTCTTAAGGTCCCACCACAGCATAAAATCGTGTTGAGATCTGAATTTGACTGGAAACCAGGTTCGCTGGAAGAAGTGGTGCTGCAGCACCTTCTGCTGGCAGAACCATGGAACTACAACATTAAATCAATTGAGCATAAACATTCATGCTCTAAAACTGGGGGAAAATTTTGTCTACTTGAATAAAAATGCATTACTAATATTATTATTGTGGGGCAGCACGGTGGCTTGGTGGTCAGCACTGTTGTCTCACAGCTAGAAGGTTCCTGATTCAAACCTCGGCCTTTCTGTGTGGAGTTTGCAAGTTCTCCCCGCGCTTGTGTGGGTTTTCTCTGGGTACTCCGGGTTCCTCCCACAGTCCAGAGACATGCATGTTAGGTTCATTAGTGGTTCTAAATTGCCCGTAGGAGTGATTGTGAGTGTGCATGGTTGGATTATTATTGTGGTTGTTGTTATTTTTCCCTCAGCACCTCCAACTCTGACTGACTTCCAGTGTCCCTGCGAGATCATTGCAACACACTGGCTCTTTTCTTAGTCAGACATTCTGGTTTGCACTTGTTTGAGATCATTGTACACTTAATATACAACACAGTTTGTGGTTGATTTAAATACTTTAATACTGTTCTTGTGTCATGTGGCTGCAAAACAAGCCCAAATCATCACCCTTCCACCATGATGTTTGACATTTGGCAGGTGGAGTTCATGCTGATATATATATATATATATTTTAAGGAGAGCCGTTTTCCTCGTAACTCTTTCAATCACACTTTTGTATTTTTTTTCCTGTTTTTTCCTACTACTCATGTTGTAAACATTAACAGTTAACACGCTAACTGAGGCTTATAGAGTCAGTGGTGTCACGCTCACTCTAGAATAAAAGACTGGAAATATTAACAATTCAAACATAAACATAATTTGAAGCAACAACTCAAATGAGCAGGCCTCCATCACTGGGGTTGACAGCTGGACCGAGTTAGTGCTGATACGCTCCATTTGGTTTTCACCCCAGGTTGTGTTTAATTTTAAAAATTGGTCAGGACGAAGTGAACTTTCTAATGTCCTGATGTGTAACACCTCAGAATCTTATGAGGGTTTACTTTCCTTTTCGCATGGCTGTATCTTATTGAAATAGATTTTGGCTCACTTCCAGAGTGTTCTCTTAAAAACACCAGCACATTGCTAAAATCAACTTGGAGCCAGATGCCCAGTAAAACTTCCACTGATGAATCTTAAATCTGATTTTACCAAGCCCTCCAAGTCATATGCACTTGTTTCTAGTATTATCAATCAGTCAGTCAACTTTATTTGTATAGCACGTTTAAAAACCACATGGGTAGCCAAAGTGCTGTACATTAAAACAGAAATGGGTTAAAAGTTAGACATAAAAAAACATAAAAATATAAAAACGTACATACCAGGTTCACAGCTGGCGTACTTAAAGTGCCATAAAAACTAGATCATGGTTTATTAAAAGCCAAGGAATAAAAATGTGTTTTTAAAAAAGATTTAAAAACTGGAATTGAAGAGGCCTTTCTGATATTTAGGGGCAACTTATTTCAGAGCTTGAGAGCAGCAACAGAGAAAGCTCTGTCACCTCTTAGGGAATTAGGTGGGCAGTAGAGGATGAAGCAGATCAGCTAAATATGGAGGAGCAAGGTTGTTAAAACATTTAAAAACAAATAAAAAGTTTAAAATTAATTCTGTAGTGCACAGGGACCCAGTGAAGGGACGCTAGAATGGGAGGGTGATGTGCTCGCGCCTATAGGACGCCTATAGGAGTGAGCAGACGAGCAGCAGAGTTCTGCACAAGCTGCAGGCGGGCAACTGGGAGGACTGGCTAATGCCTTCATACAGTGCATTGCAGTAATCAAGATGAGTTGTGATAAAAGCGTGGATTAATTTCTCCAAGTCATGTCTTGATAAGATCGGTTTTAACTTTTGCTATTTGGCGAAGTTGATAAAAACTTTTCTGCACAACACTGCTGATCTGTTTCTCAAATTCAAAATTGGAATCAAACTTTACCCCCAGATTGATGACCCAGTCCCTGAGAAAGACTGACAGTGGGCCAAGATCTACATTGAAGGAGGGACAACAACTTGGTCCAAACAACATAACTTCTGTCCTGTCCTCATTCAGACTAAGGAAGTTAAGAGAAAGCCGTGCTTTGACGTCATTAAGGCAGTGTATGAGTTGATGGATTGTGTTGTTTTGTGCCAAGGGGAAGTAGATCTGGCAATCATCAGCGTAATAGTGAAAGAAAATACCATGTTTCCGAAAAACAAAGCCGAGGGGGAGGAGATAGAGAAGCAAATGAAAGAGGACCAAAGATTGACCCCTGGGGGACCTCATGTGGAAGAGGAGCTATGAAGACATAAAATTGTCAACTCTTACACAGAAACTCCTATTTGCTAGGTAAGACCGAAACCAGTTGAGGCAATTTTATCAGAGAATATTATAGCAAATTAAAATCTCTTAAAACGGTCCTGCTGTTCTAGTCTAAGGTGTAATCCTTTAAGAGAATTGTAATAGGACTCAGTATACTGTGGTAAGTAGTAAGATCCAGATGTCTGCAGTTGTTGAGCTCACCCATCATCCAGGAAGTAGCACTGCCAGGTAGTGGGGCTTCCTTCCATGGGCTGTATGACTCTCTCCACTCCAAACACTTCTAGGACTTCACCACCAACTTCTAACTGCTTCAAACCCAGATTGCTCTGACCACAGACCGAAAAAATAATCACGGTTTACTTCTCAAATAAGTCACTGATGAACCAGAAAGACTTATTCATCCGTAATTACTTACAAAGGTGTTGCAGATGATGTGTAACTGTTGGTCCAAGGAGACAAAGACCATGTGCTTTGGCGCTTCCTTTCTCAGAGCAATGAGACGCATCAGCAGCAGGCTGGAGCCCTCAGTGACCAGCCCTCTCAGCGCAGATATGGGATAAGAAACACTCTGCTTTGTCACTTCCTATGAATAGAAAAAAAGAGAAAGAAATCACCAAAGCAGAATTCTCTGAATAGTGGTGAACCAGAGTGCTTCTGACAACCAAAGAGTAGCAAGGTAAAATTATTTCTGTTCTGTTAATTTAGAGCGTCTCTTACCTCTCCCACGGAGGTAACTGTATTGATCACCATCTGCCCATCACATTGCTCCATGTGACACCTCTTGTCTACATTGTGGTCCTCTAGCTGAGGGCGTGTTGAAAAGAATGCATCATTAAAGCATGCAAATGTAGCGTACCTATATGCTATTTTTTGAAAAATTATCTTTTAGTTTTTCACTCATTGCAACTGCTGATATGGATGATTTAGAATGAGGCTGACCTTGACATACTCATGGTAGTCTTCCTCCAGTACTTCCAGCTCAGCAGTTAGGAAGACTTGAGATATTAAGGAGGGCAGAAATAAATTTAAAAATTAAAAAATGAGTAGGCCGATACTAGCACACCTGTATGTGGTGAAGAATGGAGATAAGGAAATCATTTTTCCCTCACCTGTCACTGCTGTCCCACGGGGGCAGCCATCCATAGCTCCATGGCTCTGAGCCTGCAGCATCACGCAGGGCCGCTGGTCTCTGCTGGAAATCTGCAACGTGACCGTGAACGTCCCCGGGTCTCCGCCGCCCTCCGACACCGTCAGCAGAGACTCTGCAAACACGCACTTCTGCAGCTCCGCAGGCTCTGGCAGAAATGGAAGAACTGAGCTTGAACGCGCATATTTTCTCTTTCCTGACAGGTGCTCTCAGTTTCTTATTAAATTAAATAACTTGAGACCATTAACTCACCGATGCTGGTCATAAACGCGACGGCTTCCTCCGAGGCTCTCAACTCTTGATCTTCAGTCATGACTTAGTCTGCTTCCTTGTGTGGGTTATTTTTGAGCAAGTGTGAGAAAGGACCCGAGCGAATCTGCGTTGCCACAGCAACGACGCTGTAGAAGCGCCACAGAGTGTGTTGCGACTGCGCAGAATCGGGGAACGAGCACGTGACGCTTTCATTTACTGCATGGAAACCCACCAGAATGGAAATACATCTCGTAAATAATTAGGATGAAGACAAAAAAAAAAAATTCTCCTTTTTAATGTGTCAAGCATGTTTATTTGTATGCAGTTGTTTACAAAAAATATTTTTGTATAAAAAAACCGTATCCAAATACATGTAAGCTGAAGTTAGAAAAGTTTGCTTGACTGATTAAAAAAAAAAAGTTTAGTGCAAAGTGTTAACTTTTCAGTTCATGTAGCAGTTTTGGCTTTCAGAGTTTTCAGTGTATCCTCAAAAATGAATATAAAATAACAGTACATGAACATTAAAACTGTGACCCACCAGATATCATTACAAATACACTTTTACTCTCTGACATGAATGTATGATGTTATGAAGAATGAGTAATAAGTAAGTGCAAATTAAGAAGAGGAAATTAAAGGTTTTAGATGGTACAATAGAGAGAACATATAAAAAATAGTAATACACTCTCCTAAAATAAGCTGTGCTAGCATGATATGAGGTGATCATGACTCATGCATGATGTGGAGACAGCACAAGCTCCCTCCTCAGGGTGTACTTCACTTCAGGCATCTGCTTTCCTTTACCAGGCTGGTCAGGTTCATGCTCTCTCTGGGCTACGTCATAATTTACACGGAGAAGGATGGTGACGATGTTCTCTCCCCTAAAATCACAGAAAGAACAAATCAAAAACACAAACACTGATGGTCAGATGTACTCAATATATAATGTGTTGATTTTTTTTTTTTCGCTCTGATGTTTCAGAGCATTATTTTCTTTCTTAAAGTTTCCAGTGGAATGAATCTAGCATGTGGAAGGACATCCATCTATATTCTATTAGACTACTGCAATTCCTTGTTTATGGGATGTCCTATAATTACTCTGGCCAGCCTTCAACAGATCCAAAAATGGTAGAGCAAGAGTTGTGATGAGGATTATTAGGAGATCAAATCTTTCCAATCTTAGCTTCCCTTCACTAGCTTTTTGTCAAAACCAAGATAAAGTTGAAAATTCCCTTTCTGACATATTAAGCACTTATGGGTCTGTTAAGCACTTAACAGAGCAGATCACTCTCAGTCTCCAAACTAATTTGTGTTTCTTAGAGTTTTCAAAAGTAGAATGGGAGGCAGAGTATTCAGTTATCAGGCTCCTCTCAAGTGGAACCAGCTCCTGGTTAGTGCTCAGGACACAGCCAGCCTACCTTTAAGGCTTAAAACTTTCCTTTTTGATAAAATTTATAGTTAGAGTTGGCTCAGGTGGCCTGAACAATCCCTGCTATTGGTCTAAAGTGCTGCAGGACCTTCCATTATACACTGGGCTCTTTCCGCACTCTGTTCTTTTTTACTCATTTTGTACATGGGTATCACTAATATTACAACTAACAGTTGTAATATTAGTGATATTACAAAATATTATCCCATGTAATAGTGCTGGGCGATATGGAAAAAATCATATATCAAGATATGGACTATTTTATATCACGATAATGATATATATCACGATATACCATAGTAAAGTATGTTTTCAGTTATTCTCTGAAAAGTTTGACAAAAATTTCATTGCTTACTTTTCAACTTTATTTTGAAAGGACATTTAGCTGAACTGTCACAAACATACATTTTAGTGCAGCAAAAACAGGTAGGTACAGAGGTACAGTAGCTTTCACATTTTTTTTTTAAAGTGCACAACAGTTTCTGAGAGGAAAAACACATTTTTGCACTGAAGTTCAGCTATAAAAAATAAACAGAAATTATTTTTAACTTTCTGAAATCTGTAACCTTGTAGTGCAAAGTTAGCAAACCAATATAAAGTGTCTAAAGTAAACATCAGGGTTGAAGAGAACTCTGTTTAAGGCATTAACCATGAATAAAAGTGCAAATATAAAAGGCTACTTTGTAGAAGTAGATATGATTCTATCAAATTTGTCATTGCAGGTTATTTAATTACATATTTGCTGTAATAATTGATAAAATTAGGTTAGAAACGATAGAAACGATAGAAGAGAAATGGCACGATATACACTTTTATATTGTCCCCACGATATATATCGTCATATTGCCCAGCACTACCATGTAATATTGGAGTATTATCAGTCATGCATGAAAGTTCTTGTGATTTCTTTGTTCTCTTTTGTGTATCAAACCCAGATATCTCTGGACTAATCTCTCTGTGTTTGTCAGCCTCTCTTTCCTGTCATCTCAGACTCCAAACCAGTTAAGGCAGATGGTAGTCCTCCTTGAGTCTGGTTCTGCTGGAGGTTTTTAAACCCTGGTAACCAGGTTTTTTCCCTCTCCACTGTCACCTCATGCTTTCTCAGGAAGAGGGATTGTACTGAAACTAAGATTTAGTGCAATCTGTTGGGTTCCTTGGCCTGTTTTTTATTGATTTATTTTTATTTATGATCTGGCATAATATGAACTTTGAATATGGACTCTATAGGAATGACGAGGATGCACTGTTACTATGAAGTGGATTGAATTAAAACAATGAATTAGATTGTCTTTGATTGGACTGTATTGGACTTGTCTTTTGTATAAAGTGCCTTGAGATGAATTTTGTTGCAAACTGGCGCTACACAAATAAAGGTGAACTGAACTGAAAATTGAAAACTTTCCAAAACTAGATCTTTTGGAGTTTTGATTTACCTGGGACAGCACTCCTTCAGAAAAAATACAAACAGAAAAAAACAAACTTCCTTTAAAAATGAAGTTTCATTTTTGATGAAAGTGCTGACATCTGCTCTGCACAGAACTAAATGGGAACCAGAGTGAAGAGCAGCACTGAGTCTGCTCTCTGAAAGACGCCTTTTACTCAGTCTGTCTTAAAAAAAACCCCTATTTGTCCATTCAGGTACATAAAACACAACAGACACATAAAAATACTTCCCTTTTTTTCCTAATAGCTGCTCTCATTAGAGAGACGCTCTTTTTTTTTTTTTTAAACCAGTTTCTTATCAACTGAAGTAACTCAAGCTGAGCAGTTAGCAGCTGTGAGCCTAGCTCAGCCGGTATTGCTGGTTATATATATGACAGTTCCTCCGAGGCTCCAGTCCATGACTGGGTCCTTCAGCCATCAGGATGGCATCAAGAGTGGTGTTGTGTCCTCGTCTGTCGTTGATGCTGCTTCATGATGGACTCTGTCCAGTCTTTGCTGTAAATGCTTGACTGTTAACACAACATGTAACTTGCTTTTGGGACGTTTTACGGACAATGGCCCTGCATCGTCTTTCCTTCTTACCTATAGGGTAAGAAGAGGATCAAATCTGAGTTGTCAGGGCAACAGTGGTACAATAGGACTACCACACTGCAGATGCATGACTGAAGGCAGAAAACCGTCTAACTGAACCGCGGCGTTACTTACTGCATGAAAACCCACCAAAACAAAAAAAAAAACTAAATCTCACTACTGAACAAAATTAAGACAAAAGAGAATGAAAAAGCAATTTAATCATTTTTCTACATTTAAAAAATGTTCATATATAAGGAATTATTTACAACGTTTACAAAATGTATCTTAAAAGGGGTACATTGTACTTTTACTCCATCTGAATATAGAGTCATGAAGGTTTGTTTGACTAATAAAATGAATGTTTAATGTTCGGTTGTGTTGGATAATTTGTCAGCATGTCATAGTATTGACCAGGATATAGTTTTTAGTTGTGGGTATTGTTCAAGAATATAGAAAAACAATATATGAAAACCTGCAACCTGTCAGGTATCATTATAAACTCACCTACTCATCTACTCTATCTGATTATATGACGATATAAAACAAGTGATGCAATGTCCATTAAAACAAAAGATTTGAGACAGCAAAGTGGATAGAAAACACATAATAAACAACAGCCAGAGCTAGTTATACATGTTCACGAGATATGCCGTGTTAATATGAGTCATGTGTGACGTGGAGACAGCACAAGCCTCCTCCTCAGGGTCGACCTCACTTCAGACATCTGCTTTACTTCTCCAGGCCGGTTGGCGACCCTCCATCTGGGCTACTTCATAATTCACGTGTGTGAGGATGGTGGTGAGGCGCTCCCCCCTAAAATATGTGTAAAGTAGACCAAAACAAAAACTTTCACTGTCAGTTCACGGATGGTTGAAAATATAGTTTGCACCAAACAACTATGGAGCGGGTGTAATATCGTCAGATCAACTAACTATTACATTTTGTGGATTTTCTTTTGTTTCTTCCAGGTTTTTTAAGACAAAATCAGAGTTTTGATTTACCTGGGACAGTACTCTTTCAGCTGCTGACACACAGGACTGGATGAACCAGCTCCCATCTCTCGTGTGCCTAATTGCTGCACGATCTTCAACAGTGGCCATGGCAACCAGAAAATCTGCATCCTCTGGGATGGATAGTGAACCACAATCATCTTTCTCCAGATCTTTCAGGCTAACCCCTCTCTCTATTTCAGTTCCTTGACAAGCCTGGATCAAGAACACTTTGGGCTTGTTGGTGAGGGCCGACTGCTCAGTCGCCTTGAAAGTTCTTGTTATTTCTTTAATGGAGAGGGGCCCCCGGTCAGTCCCCAAAACAACACCCTTACTTCCGTGACTCAAAATGCAACAGATGAACGCATCGCCATGCTTCACATCCGGCAGGGGAGCAGTGAAACTGTTGCCAACCCACTCTTGAATGCTCATATCCTGCAGCTGAACATGGCCACGCAGAGAAGCAAACCATGTCAGCGTCTTATTCATCTGATCCCTGCTTTGGTCTGTACACATCAGAACTCTGAAACCCAGCCAGCTGAACACCTCTGCCAGGCTTTCTGTAGGAGATTTAGGGCACAGACAAAAAGCATTAAGTATCAAGCTTGAACAAAGAAAAAAGCAGAAGAAAAAGAGAGTCTGAAACATACGAGCATCTTGGTCCGTTCCATTTCTCACTGAGCCATCCGTGAAATTCTTATTGTTTATGATCAAACAGAGACCCACAGGTTGACTTTTCAACTGGTAAGGTTCCTCCTGAAAACAGACACGTCAATTCACTGAAGAGCAGAAGTAGAGATCAGTAGTTCTTATTCTATGAGCTATTACAGTATTACAAAGACCGTTATCTTTGTGTTGTCACAGGCTTATGGAAGTATTTCTGTGCCATCTGAGTTTGAATACGAATTTTTAAGATTGAAATTTTCAGCATCAAAATCAGACTTTGAATTTTAAAAAACATCAGATTTCTAGCACTGAATTTTCTTTTGCCTCTGAATTTTATTTTGTTAAAATAAATTCAGTGTTAAAAAAAAAAATTGTTGTCTTAAAATATTCAGTTTTTCAAAATTCAACACGCAAAGAAATTCAACACCCCAAAAAATTCAGTGTAAAAAAAAAAATAATCAACATCTCAAAAAAATTCAGTGTAAAAAAATTCAATTTCTAAAAAAAAAATCAGTGTAAAAAAAAATTCAACCTCAAAAAATTCAGTGTAAAAAAATTCAGTGTAAAAAGAACCAGACAACATCCAGGTCACCAGGGAGAAGCAATCGATCCCTGTCTCAATTCAGCCAACGTCCAGCCAATCACGTTACGCTCCATTGGTCATGTGACACCCACCCAGATAGATGGCCGACCTGTCCGTCTTACTATCTGGATACAGAATTTTTTGAGGTTGAATTTTTTTACACTGAATTTTTTGAGGTTGAATTTTTTTTACACTGATTTTTTTTTTAGAAATTGAATTTTTTTACACTGAATTTTTTTTGAGATGTTGATTTTTTTTTTTACACTGAATTTTTTGGGGTGTTGAATTTCTTTGCGTGTTGAATTTTGAAAAACTGAATATTTTAAGACAACAATTTTTTTTAAATACTGAATTTATTTTAACAAAATAAAATTCAGAGGCAAAAAAAAAAAATTCAGTGCTAGAAATCTGATGTTTTTTTAAAATTCAAAGTCTGATTTTGATGCTGAAAAATTTCAATCTTAAAAATTCGTATTCAAACTCAGATGGCACAGAAATACTTCCATACAGGCTACATAGTATGCAGGCCTACTCACTGACTTCTGAGACACAAATGTGCCACAACTTAACCCTGAAATTAAGATTTGTCACAAACAGCCGAGCGCAGAGTCAATATTTGGACCTCACCTTAGTCTCCTGCTTGTTTTTTAACTGGTCATCTGAATGAAAATGAAACAAATGGTAAGTCATAAAAGTCTGGTAATATTCGCCTGAAGTGGAACAGAGATTATAAATGACGTGTCGTGTTGTGAGAGTGTTAAACACCAGTGTGATTGGAGGAAACTTGGACAGGTTCCTGTAAACGCTCATCCAGCAGCCGTCCCAGTTCAGGGAACGTTGTTTTAATGTCCTCGTCGGTCTGCAGGAGGCTCAGGAAGGCTCCACAAGTCTCTTCTCCTTTATTCAACATCTTATCCACAAGTTCAACGACGTGTTCCTCCACATTTCCTTTACTGATGTGTTTAAGATTATTGTACTCCCGCTGCGTTATCAGTTTCTTCTCGTGAACTTTGTTGAGGATCAGCGTGTAGTCTCCACATAAATTCGTCTGAATGATTATTTTATTGCTCCTCACCGTGTCTCTGCACGACATACTGAGTCTGCGTTATAGAAAAGATTAATAAACACTGTTATTATTCAGTCACACACGACTTAGTTACTTTGTCTTCCGTCCACATACCTCGATGCTCTTCCTTATTCCTTCGCGCGGAGAAACGAAAAGGCTGTTTTTGCTTTTTAAAAGCGGTCAGAAACAAAGCAGGTTTAACTTTGGAAGCGCTGGTCCAGTCAGGCTGCACACATCTGTCCTAGAACCTGCTGGTGATCAACTCTAAATTCAGATAACCATGCGTTATCGATCAAGGTCCGCGTAATAATGAGCCAGCCCGTGTTGCCACATCCCTCTGAAAAAAACCGGACGCCATAGAAAGCAATGCATGTCCACGAAATCCTTGAAAAACAGACCACAACAGCCAACCACCACATTTCACATCCACAACAGCAACACCTGATCACGTAATGCTTGAGACGTATTTCTGCAGCTGGAGCAACTTTACCAAACCGTAGACCAGAAGATGCCAGACAAAGGACAGCCACGAGTTAGCAGCAAACATCGATTTACATTGACGTGAAAATTATTGGACATGTTTGTAACTCTACGAGGTCTGCAGTGTCCAACACTTTGATCAAACGTTTAGTTTTTAAACTAGGAGGAAGCGCTGTGTGTGAGCTCAAATCCAAAACTGCCCAACTGGACGTGAATCTGCCCAATCTGGCAACACGAGAGTCAGTTGAGACGACGTTCAGTAGTGATAAACGCTCGCCCCCTTGTGGTGGATCAGTGACCTGAGGTGCCCTCGTGAATATGCGGGCTGTTAGTTCCCAGACTCATGTCTATGTGGAAGAACCCTCAGAGGTGTCCTGCTGGTTGGGGGACACCGGCCTAATCCTCTTTTTCTCCGGCTTCTCCTCCACCCACTGCTCGGTGGAGTCCAGCTCCTCCTGAAAACAGGTCCCTCAGCATTATTTCATTCATTTCATTTTATTGATTCATTCCAGACAAGTCAAAATAATTGTATAAAGCATGATAACACTAAGACTAACATGAATCTATGTATCTGAAAAAAAAAAAAAACAACATTAATCAATATACATACACACGTGCATACCCATACTTTTGGAACATATAGAACCTCTTGCAAATAAATCTCAATACTAAATGGACCTGTTTCCAAAAAAAGAAAAAAGAAATTAGCAAAATAAATCTATTCCCAATGTATACAGTATATGGTTTAAAATGTCTGAAAAGGGGTAGGAAGAAATAAAACTTATTTTATCCGACCCCTTCTCCAATATCTGTCCGGTGTTACGAAGCTTAATGCTAGGTTTTAGAGTTGTAATTTCATATCCAGATAGACATTGACATCTAAGAACATACTGATACTGAACCCACCTGAGCCCAGTCCCCCCACCAGCCCCCCACAATGATGGCGCAAGAGCAGAACCAAGAGGGCCCCTGACCCGGTTGGCCTACACAAGACTCCACATCTACATAAGCACCCGGACCCCCAATCACAGGACCCACGAGCCTGCCCAGTCACCTCCAGGCAGGAGTTTCTAGATAACTGGTTGGTGTGGTCCTGGAAACCTGCCTCATGGACCATCCTGATGGCTCTTTTCTGGAGCGTTCACAACAGTCGGAGTGAGGATTTGTAGGTGTTGCCCCAAACTTCCACACAATAATTAAAATATGGCAAAATAAGTGAACAATATACGAAATGTAATGCTTTGTTATTCAAAAAATATTTAGCTTTACGGATAACTTAAATACTCCGGGATACTTTAGCTTGGACATATTGAATGGTGGGTTTCCAGCATCTTATGATCAATCATTACACCCCGAAACTTAATTTCTATCCCAGGTCTCTTCAGGTGAAAGGTAGGGGTCCACCCTGGACAGGTCACCAGTCCATCACAGGGCCACATGAAGACAAACAACCACACACACACACACACTATCACTCCTAAAACTTAGAACCGCCAATTAACCTGACATGCATGTCTTTGGACTGTGGGAGGAAGCTTGGAGTACCTGGAGGAAACCCCGGGAAGCACGGGGAGAACATGCAAACTCCACACAGAAAGACTGTGAGGCAACAGTAAAATACGAAACAAACAAAACAAACACTTGAAGTTTGTCATAAGTTAGATTCAGAAGATAAACTCAGCCATTTTTCTAAGAAGCACAAACAATAAAAATAATAATAATAATTTGACCACAATTTAAGGAAGTATACTTAATTCTCACAACTTAACTTCACCACTTTAAAATTCACAACATGAAGAAAGCGGTGAGAAGACCCCCCCAAAAAAAAGAAAAAAGGGAAATTTAAGTGTTACTAAACTTGTCAGTCATGCATTGAAGTTAAAAAAGGGAAGATCTTGACATTTTAATAAATTAACATCAGTTAAGTTGTAAGATACAAAACAAAGTCATGAATATAGCATAGCAGTGACTAGAAAAACTACTGACCTCAGTTATTTTTTGTTGAAGAAATTAGTCTATGAATTCACGGGTTTTTTCTCAACACTGTGAATTATTATTATTCACATATAATATGTTGCATATGTAAGGCCCCTGTATGATGTTTTTTTTTTATTCTTCAAATAATCTCACGATGGCAAAGCAGCACAAAAGAGACAGAGATTTAGATAAAGCAAAGCAGAAAATCCTATAATTATGGCAGACTAATATTCAGATTACCATCTAATGTTAAATTTGTCACAACTTGTAGTTTAACTTTTACTCCACATATATTCTATTTAACTGATACAAAATGATCAGTTTGGGTGCTGAATTCATACCTTCACTGTCTGAATTAAAAAACAACAACAGAAAAAAAGGCCCAAGTTAGTCTGTTTACAGATCAAAAGGTATTTGCCTGTATGCTGGTCCATCCCAAAAAGGAATTCAATATATAGTAAATTGTCTGAAAATGAACTGGATTGAATTGGACTGTATTTATCTGCACTTTATTTGTCTGATCTTGTTTACTTTCTTTGCAAGCGCCCTGAGATGATTTTTTTATTTTCATTTTTTTGTAATAAACTGGTCCAGACCTTAAATAAGGGACTATGTCCTAGAATCACAATACTTTGATCACTGATTTTCATTTATGTGGCTCCACAACAACAAAGTGTCTAATATTTTTAATCAAAATTATTTGAGAGCTTTATTACTATAACCTCTCCCCATCCATCCATCCATCCATCCATCCATCCATCCATCCATCCAACAGTCAGGAATCTCCAGCAGAGATTTCTAGACCTCTACATCCTCTAAATCTACAGGCAGGACACTGAGGAGTTTCCAAGTCAGTTAAGAGATGTCATCTCACCGCAGAGGCCTGGATGTCAGCAAGAATGTTAAAAAAAGTTACAAGTGTGTGTGTGTGTTTTTTTTCTTATATTCACCATGAAAATACTGCATGCAGTTTTAGCAGGAAAGGCAAAGTCCAGAGTACTGAAAACCTTTAAATAAAGCAGCGTATACGTGTGCAAGAGAATAAAGAAACCGAGAGAAAGAGAGGGAGAAAAACCCCCCCTCAATTTCCTGAAGCTTTGTACAGTATGTTACGTCATGTTTTAAATCTTTCCCCAGAAATGTGTCATTCAGTCTTTGAGCAGTGACAGAAGCACAGTTAGCGGAGGAGTGGAGGAGCAGCAGGAGGTAACGACTTCTTACTGTTTCTGTTTAATGTACTAGTATGATTGTATCACTGGCAGGAGGCTTTAACGTTAACTTTTGCTCATTTACCATTAATGTACTGTTTCACGAGAAAGGAGTTGAAACTTGCTGTAGTGAGGCTTTGTCCACTTAATCAGTAAGCAATGATATCTGGATGTAAACAAAGCAAAGCGCTGGCAGCTCATTCTTTCTGCCCTCTTGGCTGAAAAGTGTGTTTTTTAAATGCTAAAAGTATATTGTAGAATGATCACAGACATTAGGAAAGCAGTATCTTTAAAAACTAAATCCCCACTGAGAGGTCTTACAGGAACTCTGCTTCTTTATTAAAAACTTAAAAAAGGGGAAGTCTGAAAAAGTCAGGAAATCACTCAGTATGGCCGTCTGTATGTGGTCTTACATGGTCTGAAAGTCTGGTCTAAAAACTAGTGTTTGGTTTCATGGTTATGTATTTTTGCTATCGAGGCATCATGTGCACTTCTGTGTAAATGTTTTAATCCCCTAGGTCGGTAATGAAGCCGTTTCCTGCTCTTCCAGTATTTTGGTTCAGTTTGCTGGCGTTGTGGGTCTCACAAAGTGGTGGGTGACTTTTGATATTTATCTACTTTTCACACATACGCATCATATAACAGTAGGCGGTGAGCAGTGGCTTTAAAAACAGAGAATTTGTTGATCAGGTTGGTGTCACAGTTTGTTTCCCTTCTATATTGTTTTTTTTTTTTTGGAAATCAGCTACTACACACACATCAAGACTAGAGTAGAAAACACTGAAACAATGCAGAAAAGGCAGTGATAGGAAACACTGATGAATTTCGAATGGTGTATCGCAGAAAAGCATGTGCAAGTGGCCCAAACCAAACTCCATGATCCACGAGCAACCCAGCAGGAATAATAACTTCCCTCATGCTGTAACTCTGTATTTATTTTTCTTTTTGACAGAGACAAAAGGCGACATTTACAATGTTTGTGAAAGTGAAAAAGAAACCGATGGCGTAAGAATCACAACGTTCTCTCAACTTTCAATGTCTCACAAATTCAAGAAAGCTGTTCTGCTTGAACATCTGTTTGTATCTCCATATCCCCTTCTCAATGTTTGTGGATCGCGATCAGATCCTTGTGGAGCATTCGACGGGACTGGGAACATATAAAGACCCGACTGAAACAGAAGACAAGTTTACCTGCGTCCTGCACCACACAAACCTGCTCAACTGCTCCTGGTCATTCCACATGGAGGAAAATCATTCTCAGATTTCTGTTTCTATCAGGTATTCTAATTCAGTTAATTCATTTCTTTTCTGCCTTTTGTCTGCTGTATTTTACAGTGACATTAGGAGGCCTTTTTTTTTTGGCGTGTTAATTATTTTAATTCACAGATGAACATGCAAATCCCTATACCACTGTATTTGTAATAAATATAAAATGAAACAGGTTCTGACTCACTCTCTTTCTGTCTCCTCTCCACAGTGTTTGTGACGGTGACCTCTCAGTGGAGTCTAGAAACCAATCATCTGTAGAAAGAGTTGGATCAATGTCTTGGATGCTCAGTGAGCAGATGATCGATTATGTAATCGTCCAGTTTAACACGTCCCTGGGCAACACGTGGACATCTTACACCTGCGCCCATGACGTGGAGATACTCAGTAATAACACAACACACACTGTTCTTAGTGGGATGCTGTAAGATAGTTAAGATAAGATATTCATGATGCACTGACCTCAGTGGATCAGTATTAAATATATATGTTTGAGGAAAGCAGTTTTATAACAATAAACAAGATTCTCTATTCACTTCACTATTAGGACCTAAAACTGACCACGCAATTAATCCTGTGAGCCCATTTTCTGGGAACCTTGCCTTTGCAAAATACTATGGTGACACAAAACAAACAAACAAAAACATTATCTTATTTGGTGCATTTGTTCCAGTTTGTTAAAACTTAATTTTTGTCTTTAGTGAAGGCCGAAAGACAACGTAATCACTTCTTTAAACAACTTTCCACGGCAGAAAATCTGACTTGTCACAGCAGGAAAAGTGCAAGTGAAGTCGATAACACTTTTTTTTTTTTTTTATGACACTGTGCTCCACTAATCTAACAGAATTCATGATCATGCACAATAGCAAGACTTCCTCAAGCAAGCTTCATAAATACCAAACCAGAGAAAATGTCGTAGCATGAAATGCAGAGGTGCTTTAAAGATGGCTGCTCCGTGGTGATGTGCATGTTGGATCATTGTCAAGGTTTACTGGAGCATGAAGAAGAATGCAGCCATTCTTGCTAGGCTTTCATTGCACTTATGTGTTTTTCATAACATCATAGCCTTTAGTAGACCAGCACTCAGTTGGGTTTAAGTTTAAAGTTCATAAATCGTTTTAAATTGTCGTTTGTACAGATTATGATAATGATTGGTGGCAACTATTTCCCTGATTGTGTGTGTTGTGCCTCAGGGCTCCTCCCTCCACCAGGAAACATCTCTTTAACAATTAAAGACGGGAGCCTGATCATAAGATGGGATGTGCCTCACCATACGATACAAGGCCTCCAAACTTGCGTGCACTGGATTCCAGTTGGACATGGGTGACCAGGTACAATACATGTGAGCTTGTGGATAACTTAGCAATGCTACTTCTGAAAATCCTACATACAAAATGATCTACTGGGATAAAGCTACATTCACGCTACCAGGCACGATGCCCAACGCCAAAGCAACTCTGACTTTGTTAAGAGTTTTGCATTAGACTCTGAAGTCTATCTGTTCACCAGATAGGTGTCAGCTTGTGATATTTGCATCAGATTTGTGAGCCCGTATCGAAGTGGGAAATCTGATTGAGACCGGATACAAGCCACTGAGAATGGAAGCGTTCGCAGCCATGTTACTGGTTTAGCTTCAGAGGCCAGCAAAGACAATCCCAGCAAAAGATCAATGACTACTGTTAACTTTTATCCATTGTTGCTGCGTGGCCATTTAAAAGTGATAATGCTCTATGTAGCGTATGGGCGAAAAGGGTCAATGTTGAATCTCCGGACAGAAGGTCACTTCAGCTAGCTAGTGTGAATGTAGTCTCTTAGGGAAATCACAACGTCAGAGAAATCAAAGCTTGGCACATTTTAAGTGAAATATAGTCTTCTTTTTTCAAACAGGAAAAACTCATAACCTTGGAGGGTCGGGAGTCTTATACAGTCCCAAATGCAGATCCTTCCCACACCTACAGACTGAGAATGAGGGCTAAAGTCTTGGAGCATTGCTACGGAGCTGCTCAGTGGAGCGAGTGGAGTCCCACTGCTGGTGAGTGTTCTTTGCTTCGACGGTGGTTTGATCCTGCACTGAGGACTTCAGTCTGACTGCTTAATGCCTTAATATGTCTACCTAATATATTTTGAAAGCAAAAACTTTTAAAAGGCAAAAAGCCTGTGTGTGTGTGTGTTTTCAGTGCTGGAACAGACCCGTTACATACTTGACCCTTTGGTGATCGCCTCGATTTCACTTGGAGTACCCATGATCCTCCTGGCTGTGCTGCTTTTGGTGCGCTATCAGAGGTAAAGTGTTTTCTGGATGAGATGTTTGGCTCACACATGACCAGCACACATTCACATGCACTCACAGCTTTCCACCAACATCTTTGCCTCTCTTAATGAACAAACCAGAAAATGCAGTTAAAAAAAATAACGCAGCAAGCCTTAAAATTTACTTTAACTATTAATTTACAGACAGTACGAACCTAAGATATTTCATGTTTCACTCTTGTCAGCTTCATCAAATTTAATAAACATCCGTTTTTGAATTTCAGGACTGCAGCATATTCCAAAAATGTTGGTATGGGAGCAATTTAGTGATGGCATGGTGGTGAAAAAAAAAAATCAAACAGGTGATGACTGTAATGATGATATGGTACAAAGGCAGTATCCATGAAAGCATCTGAACACCGTCAACAAATGTGTTAAAAAATACAAAATTAAAGATCTCTGTGATCTCCAATGCCTCAGATGGCACTCATGAGTACCTGATATAACCACACAGGCTACGGTTTATAATGGAAAATCCTTGTCAAGAAATATAATGTGGAGCTACATTCACAAATGTAACTTTAATGCATCAGACCCAGCTCTGACTCTTAGCTTATGTTTTACATCAATGTGTCTCTTTCTGTTTTATGTTCGTTCAAATTTTATCTGTCTCCTTTCAGTTCACTTCACCTCCTGCCTTTCTGTCTGTCGTTCCATTTTGCATGACCACTTCGACCTGCCCTGTTCTGCTTCAACTGGGTCTAATTAGCGGCCCACTTCCCTGAGTGTTTGTGCACCCTTCCCTCCCTTTGTCCGGTGTTCGACTTTTCTTTGTTTTCTCCCTGACTTAGCAGTGCTCCAGCCTTTTCTCGGCACTTGAACTTTTGTGTAAGACCTTGCTTGTTTATTGGTTTTTGCCGTTTTTGCCTCAGTGTTTTGGACCTGTTTGTCAGTTCACTGTCTGTCTTTCCTTCTGCCCTAGCCTGTTTACTGATCTGCCACATACCTGCTGGTTTTTGTATATTTGCATGGAATCATATTTTAAACCTGCTAAATTTACATGCATCTTGAATTGGGCTTTTGGGTCCAGTCCCTTTGAGCCAGGCCTTGAGTCCAGAGGGACTCAGAGGCATCTGGGATATGTAACATCACACAGTAGAAAACATACATTGTGGTCAAATTAATTAATGTTTCAGGTTTTTCTTTTCTTTTCTTTTTTTTTTTTTTTTTTTGAAGAAATGGGTATAATTTGCTCCTTACCAAAGATGAAAATCAGTAAAATCAGCAACAAGTCTTAAAGTCAGACTCTATGATGGTCTGGGGCTGTGCCAGTGGTAAAGGTCATTTATATTTCTGTGATGGTGACGTTAATCCAGAAAGTTACACTGAGGTTTTAGAGCAACATACACTGCGCTAAAGATGACTTGAAGATGTTTTCCAGGGACGTCCATACATATTTTTTTAAATAAAAATTTCATTCTGTCTGCAAACAAATAAGTCCATGTAAACTGAAGAGTAATGTTATTATTTTTTCCATTTGCGTTTTGCATATTGTCCTAACATTTCCTGATTTTGAGTTGTGAAACTGTTTCTAAGGGGATACTTGCACACTTTGCATCCCTTAAATGCAGTGCTGACTAATGTCAAAGAGAGCAAAAACTCGACCTTGAAGTCAGCAGAAACAACAAGGTTTCATAAGAAGGGTGGAAAGACGAAGTAGGTGTAGTAATAAGTAGCAGTATCTTTGTTTATCTGAAAAGCCACGAAGCAACTTCTAGCCTTAACTTCCTTAAACTGCAGATAAAACCTCCCTTTGATGAGGAAGTCCACCAAAGAAGCAGATGCAAAACAGATAAAAGAAGGATGGACTTGTTTTTTTAAAATTTTCTTCAAGTTATGTACATGTCAGTGTTTTGTTTTCAATCAAGTTCCTCACCAAAATGAGTTTAAAAATGTGCACTGACAGGCTTTCTTCACTTTGGTATGTGTTATCTTAGGTTGTCTAAACTCCTATTTCCCCCGATCCCTCGGCCGCCGCCCAAGTACAAATATTTCTTGGAAAGAAATGATCCCACAAAGCGTAAGTGCACGTCCATACTGTTCACACACGCGCATACAAACTTTACAACTCATGCAACCCCAAACATTTGTGCAGAAATGATTGTCATTTATTCCTTTTTTTTTGTGTGTTTCCAGTTCTTCCATTCTGTGCCACCAGCTAAACCAGAAGAGGAGATCACAGAGGTGGAGGATGCAGATCAGATCCCTGCAGAGAGATGTGAACTGTAATACAGGATGGCCCCAACATGCACTGCAAGACATTTTTTTTTTTTCATTTTTATCATGCTTATCACCTACTGAATGTAGGTGCACACACATGCAAAAATGTGCTAACTGTTGTGCAGATTTGTTGTTGAATGACTGGACCTTCTGGAACAGAAAGTAAGTCAACGTTTGGTTACTTTCTCATGTATTCTGTATGGTTTAGGATGGCACACCAACGTAACAGCGGCATGAACAATAGCCTGCATATTTTAATAATTTGAAGTTTATTTTGTTTAAATCCATAGAGGAAATCAAAAATAAATGTGCGGCAGCAGTCATAGGGTCATCTGAGGTCAGCGCAGTACAAAAGCAGCACCACCTGCAAAGCTACTTGACTGTTTTTAAGGACTTGGCTTTACCTCAAACAGAGGAGACTGAAAATTTCTACATTTTTACTTGAATGCAAAAGTAATTTTTGTGAAGACTTGAGGTATTCAATGCAAACACACAGGACTCATCCCAGACAGGTGGATGGGCTTTTTGTTATCATAAACTCCATAAAGAGAAGTGGACAATCCCTTCTGTGATGTCACCCATAGGTTTCTGAAGACTGCCCAGTGCCCAGGTCAGTCAAAAATAGGCAAATGGGCTGAAGCAATAATCCTGATGGTTTACCGCAAGCTCGGTATATTAGTTTAACTTTGCTCATGTTAACCTATAACATTAACTCCAACTTTACCTTCCATTCATTCTGATTAAATCCATACATCCATTCTCTTGTTTCGAAAACAGTGGGGGATGAAACATAGACTCCCAACTCCAGCTGTGGTTGGAGCTTCGGTTGCAGCCCTTGAAGCAATCCTTGTTTTAAGCTCTGGTGGTCTTTGTTTCAGATGTCAACAGACCTTATGTCAGATGTCATTTTGGTATCCACGCCTGCAGCGAGGATGGATAGATGAGTTTGATCAGAATGAATAGAGGACACCGTTAGTCAACATCTTAGGTCAGCGTGAGCTAAGATAAGCTATAATGGATGGATTTGATCACCCTGACATCCCATAGCCTTCAAGGGGATCTGTACAATTAACAACACAACAAGCTATGTGGTCTTTAGAAATGAGAATAATTATTTTCAGTAAGGTCTGAATTCACAGCTCAGAAGTCAAGTTCATTGCAAAACTTAAGTAGTTCAATCAACAACAGCTAGCTGTTTGACCCCATAGACCAGGGGTGTCAGACTCATTTTCACTGAGGGCCACATCAGCGTCATGGTTTCCCTCAAAGGGCCAGATTGGCAGCATGAACGTCACAAAATGCAATGTAAATCAAAATAAATTAAACTACACCTTATTATATTGTTAAATAAGTGTTTCTGTATTTATTATGTATTCAAGTTTCAAATATTTAAATCATTATATTAAACTCAGGGTTTATGTTTGTAACCCTGCTCTCGCACAGGTGATGTTTTACATAACTGAGAGTATCCATTACCTTGATTTCAGAAGCGGAAACAATTTTTTGCTTTTCTTGTAGGCTAAATTTAGCATAGTTAGCTCCGTGTTTGCTGTCAAAATGCTGATGTAGATCATACTCTTTCACGACTGACATCGCCTCATAACACAAAAGACACACTGTTTTTTCAGCTTGAGATACAAACTTGTATTCGTTTTTCCATCATTCACGAAGCTGCCTTCCTTGTGCATCATTTTTTCTTTTTCTTGGACATGTTGTGGCTAGTCATCAGTTCTATCAGTTCCATCAGTTCTGAAAATCCGCTTGATGTCTTGCTTATGATGATATACTGTTATTGTTGTGGGTAATGACGAAATGCATTATGGGAGATGCAGTTTATTGCCATTATGCGCTTTAAAGTGGCGTAAGCTTATTTTAAAATATTGGTTTAAAATTTAAGCCAGTAATGCACAAGCTCTCGAGGGCCACATACAATGACGTAGCGGGCCACATTTGGCCCGCGGGCCTTGTGTTTGATACATTTGACTGCAATGGAGCTGACACACACACAAAAAGCCATAATTATGCATAGATATGTGATTTTATATAATTTTTCTTAATGAGGTAAATAAACATTTTAATCCCCTGTACAGTTATGTTGGTTGGTTTTTAACCAGGCTGTAAGCATGTTTATTTCTAATGTTACGTTGTTAACATGGAGGTTCATGGAAAATGACTAACTTTTAGAGCCAGCCCCTGATGGTCAATTGAACATCTATGCTTTTCTGTACTTCAGGCTGATGTCAGTTTGGAAAACCGGAGGGTTAGCTCCTGCTGCTCTCCATGCTTGTTTCCACCTCCGTCGTGACCTTTGACTTATGCATATTAAATCACATCCTAATGTTTTTTGGGATGAGATGTTACACCACTTTCTACTTTTAGAGTCAGGGAAGACATGTTGGTTGAGGCTCACACAGAGAGAGCTCAACAAGCACAGCTTCAAAAGTTCAGCTGCTGGAACAATGAGGCCCTTTAGATACGATTGAGCAAAGTCATTAAGGCCTCTACATGTAATGAGAAGAATTTTGAATTCTATTCTGGATCTGCAGCTTCTTGGATGAGCTTAAAGTGTTGCAAAGAACTTTTGCGACATCCTAATAATGATGAACTGCAGAAATAGAGCCTCGAAATGTCAGTTGCATGAACTCGTTTGACACCTCTGTCTAGTCACACTGAGATACTGTAGAATTATTCTTATTCTGGTAATATAACACTATAAATATGGAAGAGAACAAATGTTCTTTTGGGTGAATTAAATGACAAATCTTGATCAGAATTGACTGTATGTTCCTTACAGTGGTTCTGGAAGCTCCTTCAGAGTAACCACATGACTGCACAGTGTATTTCTGAAACCTTCAAAGATCCAGGTCCAGGTGTAGTTGACCTAACTGTTTTCATAGCTTTATGGAGCTATAGCTGAGTATCATCTGCATAGCAATGGAAATGTGTGATCTGCTGCTCAATACTGGCTGATGGAGGCGGAGTGAAAAGTACAAGCCTGAGCAGAAAATCCATGACTAGCTCTTGTGTGAGGAATACTCTTCATTCACATGAACAACAATACTTAACAATATAATGCTTGTTCAAGTAAAAGCCTCTGTAAGAGAATTTTAGAGTAAATATTGTCAGCTGCTGAGTGGAGACTTACTCTGTAAATTTCATTCAATAAATAAATCCATAGTGGTGAAATAAGTTTTAATGAACAGTCCTTGGCGTATGCCGCATTTCCTGTGTCACCTTAGTCTGCAACGTTATTCTGCTTCATGACCTTATCTAAAATACAAAAAAAACTAAACCACATAGATGAAGCAATTCATTACAGTGTCTTAAAGAAGATGATATAAAAAATATGATTAATGAAACCAACAGCAACCATATAGCCAGTTTGACCCCTAAAATGTCAGAATGTTTTAAAAAGCAGTCTTTCTCACTCATTAAAAGAGAAAATGATGGTCCACAGATGAAGGACAAGGGTCTGACAGGAAGCCACAGCAACAGAGCTATGATGTATGATCAGAGCCTATCATTCCTCATCATTCATTCCATTAAAAAAATACAAATACTCCCACACTCCCTCACACACAAATGCACAAATCAAAACTATAACATTCACATATTCTTCTGTATCACAGATTCTTTAAATCTTGACCAAAGCAATACAAACACTGAAGGAAAAATAAATAAGAAAAGTCTTGACAGAAGTAGACAGTTTGCTGCGTGGTCAGCTGACCTCAATGAGCAGAGCTGCTGCTGCTGTTCAGCTCCATGTAGACAAACTCTGTGGTGGAAAAACAGTGAAACTATTAGAGTTCATGGAGCTGCTCATGAGGGCAAGACAGGCATTTTAAAGATGAAGACTCTTGTGTGTGTGTGTGTGTATATGTGTGTGCGCGTCGTACCGTGACGAAAGCTGTTTGGTATTTGTCTTTTGTCCAGTGGCTCGATGAGAGGGACTAAATCAGCGTGAGAGACTCCAGCTACTCTGTAATGCTCTATCAGTGACCCCAGAGTGCCAAATTTAAGCAAGTTCCGCTAATATCATACACAGACACACACAAACACATCTGTAAGATATGATGGCCATTTTTGGTTGCATATATATGTGTGTGAGAGAGAGAGATTAACATGACGATGTTCACCCACCTGAAGGTACCAGCCCTCAGTGGAGCGTTCAAGCCTGTAGGTGTGAACAAACGGTGCTTTCCTGTAGAAAGAAAAAAGGAAGACAGAAATTTGACCACACAGAAAAGAAAGGCACATGTCCCGTGATAACTGAATCTGAAAGTGTAGTGGTTTAAGGATCTGAGGGGCTGAGGATGACTCAGTGAATTCAGTTTTACCAAACTGAGATGAAACCAAACTCACTTTCAACACATTCGGTTTACTTGAATTTGTTAATTCTTCTGTATATTTAGATAAAACATAATTATTAAACAATAACTTGGAATTTTGTAGAGGGATATGAACTGTCACTATTAAGAAAGTTCCCAATAATACAAGTCCTCTCTCCATCATTTTGTATTTGTCCGCCTGAGTCTGAAAATAAGTCACCCAGTGACCTGTTCAAGTCTGCAGGGTGCTGTGACATCACAGAGCCAGATCACAACAGTATTATCCAGTCTCCCCATCTTTTCCTCCACCCACAAGTCCACATCATGCTGCATTTTCTGCAATTTCTGAAATCAGTAGAGCAAAGCTTTGACATCTGTGAAGTGAGTAGCGAACACATGATTGAACAGGATACTTTTACACTCATCTCTCTATGAAGAAAAGACATGACTCAACTGATGACCACTCAACATCTTTGAGCACACTCAACTATAATTTTTTTATTATTTAGGTGTCTGTGATTTAACCTGCAGCTGGAATTTAGTGCGATCTCAACTCTAGGAATTTTCTTCAATAAAAGGAAACATACGTTTTATTTTGCTAATATTTACTCTCATGTAGGCCCAAGCAGATGCTCCAAAAATTAAAGACCAAGAGAAAAATACATATTTACAGTGCATTGTTTATTAGCTACAGTCACTACACTGTACTGAAAAACACGCACACAAGTGCTTGTGTGGGTACTCAGGACACAATCTACTCAGGACTGTGACTCAATAGATATTTGGGGGGGGGGGGGGGGGGGGGGGGGGGGGGGGAATAAATAAATAAATAAATTATATATATATACATATATATTTATATATATATATATATATATATATAACACTACAGTTGAAGCTGGTCACAGTGGTCATGTGACCAGCTTCTAGTTATGCTGTGGCACAACTACACAGGCTGCAGCATGCCACCAACAGCCACCGTGCCAGTATGCAGTACGTACTCTACGCTGCACGCTATCCTCCCTGCACATTCTGTGGTCTTGAAAACACGTCTTTGTCTGCTTTTCTGCCATATGTGATTACTGCGGTACATCTGTGTCAGCATACTTTTCCTCAGTCCAGTGCCAGTTTGTCTTTGTGCTAGTGTGCCAGCTTATTTTCTAGTGTCTGACTGACCACCGTCCTCTGCTCTAGGGGGTTTTGGAGCCCTTTGCCTGTGATGCTGAAACAGAATTTGAATAAACCGTTCGGATTTTGACATCAGAAAATGAGTCACACATAATGAGAGTCAGTTTATCAGTGCTAGTGTCTTTTCGTGACTCTAATATTCATAATAACTTTTCTGTCTTGGGAAAAAAAATACCACAGATGTCATGGCTGCAGATTTTAGAATGAGAGTAAACAGTTGACTTTTGTTTGTTTAGGTAATTAAAGCACTTTGAGCTGAGAATAAGAATGATGATTATTCTCATCACAGTCTGAACTTTTTAGCTGAACAAGCCAGCACACGTTCATCGCCACTGGCAGCTACATCAGCAAGTGCTCCTTAAACACGAATGCATCAACATTATCACTGCTGGTAATATGAGACCTAACAGCATATTAAGATGAATGGTATTTCATCTTTTTGATTCTGAATACTGTGTGTGTTTTCTTCTGTTAAAGTACATTTCTTTCAAGTCACTAATTTGCAAACAATCATTTGCTTTTAAACAACTTGCAATTCAGTTCATTCAACTTAAATTTATTGACGTTGAAGATGGAGGATGAACAGTTCGAGGAAATGCTCCTTTCTTCGTTACAGGAAGAGACCTATTCATACAGAAAACATGTAGTCCTTTCTGATACTCTTATTTTAAGGTAATGGGTAATCTGCTTTAACTAAATGTAGTAGCTAAATATGGTAAGTTTGTTTTATTTACTGTAAAAAAAATGGAGACGTTCAAAAAAAAAAAAACTTTGTGGGACTCAAACTTTTACTGCAGTTAAAAGTTTTAGAGCTCAAGTTTGACATGAGTCTGCCACATTACAGTTATGTTACTGGTAAACTTGATTTTAGACTAAACTTCCAACTTATCACAGTCGGTTCTGGAAACATAAATAAGAGCGCTGGACCTGAGTTTTTCAAAAGTCCTGTTAGTACTTTTATTCTGAACATTTATCTCAAATACTGCAAAGTAGGTGTCATGAACCCAATGGAGAGATTCAGAAAAGTTAAAACTTCAAAAACATCAGTGGATTAAACACTCATGATAAACAGCTGAAAGGCTTTTCTTTAATCTACTCAAGAGTTCAAAGCTGCTTTTTGGTTGTTTTTGTCCATTTTTCTGATTTAATGCCAAGCCCCATCTTTTTGGGGTTTATACTGGGAGGCTACCATTGCTACTGGACAACACTAAAAGGGTTTTTTGAAAAGGCTTTATGGGGCTACTGAAAAGGCAGTAGTGTGTGAATGCTGTCATACAACTGTTTTTTTCCCCTGCTCATCTCTGTGATCTGATAAATGCAGTTATGTTACTAAGAATTAAACATTTGGAGTATACTCTAATAAAAAGAAAGAATGAATCAAGAAAGAGCAGCTCACCTCACACACAGACAGTAGGCTCCTTGTATAGTCTCACTGTCTCTCAGCAGAAAGCTGCCATCATGTCCAAACCTCTCCAGGAGCCTTTCTGTGGCCTCGGTTCCGATCCTCCCGTAGTAGATGGACCGAACAAGCATCCCCTCACTGTCCATGCTGCATCAGAGGCAGGTCCTCATCGGTGCGGCGTCAGAGGAGGTGCAGGAGATTGTTACAGCACCGGAGCAAGTGAAAGGTTAACGCGCAGGAAAAGCTTTTCTGGTTTTCACACCTTTCTGCCATGCAGTTGCACCACTCATGCAGTTTTATGCATTCTCTCTCTCTCTTTCTCTCTCTCTCTCTCTTTTGAAACCCTTTACAGCAGGGTTAATCTGTGTTGTTTCACTTTGGTGGCTTTTAGTTGTCATTGCAATACTTTAAAAACTATTAAAAAAAAAAATGCCCCAAGAAAATCGATAAATTTCTCTCAACTACTTGGAGAAAGTTTCCTTGGGCTTATGAACTCTATTTAAAGTTGAAGCTGAAATATCTGAAGAACAGTTCATGGATGCTTCAAAGAGAAGTGTGTTTTAACTTCCTAGCTTTCTGGAAACCAGGGTTCAAAGGTATCAACTATTTTACTATTTACAGTTGGCCTCATGAGACAAAGAAGAAAGATTTTTAGCAGATAGACTTGTGCAGAAACATACAAGTGTCTATCTACCCACAATCCACCGACCTACATGCACAAAACCAACACAGCTGTGGTTTGATTTGGTGCTGTCAATGATGTTTACATCTTCAAAAAGAAATGAAATAATATGTGTGAAAGACTGTTTTTTTTTAAAGAAAATAAAAGTTTTGATCTTAACTTTTTCCAAAAAAGAGACATTAAGAAGAAATAAGTTACACGTCAGTAGAAGCTCTTTTAAATGCTATTTTAAATGAAAGATGAGAGGTAGGATGAATTATATCCTTTTAAATGTTCAGTCTATCAGTGCTATAATAACACTTCTGATGTTTTTAAGTGTCTTTGGCTGCCTCCTTTCCTCTCATCCTCCCCCACGCACCTTCCTCCCTCATTTTGCCTCCTTTACCCTTCCTGTTGATTTGTGTTTCCAAAAGGGGATGTGTGTACTGGTGGAACTGCTGTGCAAACAAAAAACCCACTAAAGGTTTCTCTCAGCTAACCCTTTCCTAAATAAATAAATAAATAAATAAATAAATAAATAAATAAATTTTTAGAAATGATCGATCTGTCTCACCTCTGTACTCAGAGCAGATCCTTTTCTGGCATTTCTGACTCACTGCTGGTCCACGTGGCTCTCACAGTACACAAATGGGTTTAAATAGATTTCAACTGTTTGTATGTTGTGCTAAAATGAACTCTGGTGCCGTCCTGAAATAACCACGAAGCTCCTGGGAAAGATGTTACTTTAATGGACAAATATGTTTCTCCAAATTCCAATATGCATCTCTGGATCAATGCTTTTCATACACGATGCATTACACCTAAATTGTGGCTTCTTCCTCTTTTGTTGACTGAAACTAACATTTCTGGTAATCTTTCCTTTCCAAGAGAAGACTTTATCAGAGATTTTCATTTCTACATTTCTTCATCTCTTTTCATCTCCACTGTGATTTTTTTTTTTTTTTAGTACAAAAAAGAGCTTTTTTTTTGTTTTTGCCTCAAATCATCTCCATGTGCTTCCACAAAAAGCTCAACAAGTAATAAGGAAGGCAACAGCCACACATCTCTGAATGAATTTAACTGTATATATATCATTGTGCCTTTTTCCTCCACTTAAATACTGTCCATCATTTCTTTCAAATAACAGTCACGGGTACATGGTGCACACATGGAGCGCTCTCATCATTCTGTCTCCTCGTGATTAACCGGATTCCAGTGAGCTGATGGCTTGAAGCTGTGTGGAAAACGTCTCGCTCAGATCTCTGTTCGCCTGCAGGAAACCCCCCAGCCTCTTCAACTGCTCCGTGTCCTGAGGAAGAGACAAAAGTCAAGCCAGATTATTTCACTTTTCTTCAGTGTTGGGAGTAACGCGTTACAAAAGTAATAATATTACTGTAACATATTACTTTTTACTGTAACGCAGTAATGTAGCGCATTACTATTAAAATACCAGTAATTTATTACTCGTTACAATTTCAGTAACACACTTTACAATGTTTTCCCCCAAACATTTTTTTCAAAAAACCAGAAGATGACCTTCCAGTAAATATCTGCCGTCTACGGCAGTCCACCTTTTCAAAATGGATATATGCACACTATTTTCTGTTTATCAGAGAAAAGAATAAAAATCTAATAGTCACGCAAAGAAAAATGAACTATTCCAAATGATCACTGGATTTTCTGCACTGATTGACTCCACAGAAGCTACCAGCTGCTGTCTCACTGCTCACGTTCAGACTGTGCTGGTTAAAGAAGAGCCTGCAGGCCTGATGCTGGAACGCCTCGCTACCTGCTGCTGTCACCGCCACTCAGGACTTGTCAGTGGAAACTGAGATATCTTATTATCTCAGTGCTGCACCAACCAATGCAAAGCTTTTACCAGTTTCCAATAATAATAATAATAACGCCTTCTCTTGATGCGCTTCAATAGATATTTCAGTCAGGAGGGAAGTAGAATCGGCAAAATTACTTCTGGTTCCTATGTTGGAATTTTTTGAGATTTTGAGCTGAAATGGCTGATGTAATCCTTGAAATCTAATTCTTCAAGAACTTGTTTTAATGACCGATTAAAATAAAAGCTACGTCTGCCCTGTACATACCAGCGTTGAGCTGTGAATGTGGATTTAAAGAGAATAACAGAATGTAAAGAAAAAAAAATAGTTTGTTTGTTCTGACATGTCATCGGCTATAGTGTTACACTGAAGTGGATTCATGCTCCTACATGACACACACACATACACATATATGTGTGTATGTGTATACAAATACATATATATAGCATTTGGGAAATATGGTCTTCATTTATTTTCTTTTTGGAAAAGTAACTCAAAAGTAGTGCAAAGGTAGTGTAATATATTACATTTCGGAGACAGTAATATTGTAATATAAAATTACTTTCAAATAGCAGTAACTAGTAATATGTAATCTATTACCTTTTGGAAGTAACTTGCCCAACACTATTTATCTTTTTAATATGTTTTGTTTAACTGATCAGATGCATTTAGACCCTTCTGTGAGTTCCCATCACCTGTGTTTTTGCATCATCATCTTCGTCCTCAGGAGCAGTAGGCAGACACTCCTGCAACATCTCCTGCAGCAGCTCAGTTTCCCATTGGCTGATTGAACTCTGCGCTCATCTCCAATTGGTTGACCGAATCAGCATGTAATCCATCCAACAACCCAGCCGAATCCAATCGGTCCACACCCGAGACACATATTGACAAATCAACTGACAGCATCTGCATGAAAAACAAAGAAGTAAATACACATAACATCATTCACATTTTGAAGTGTCTTCTGTTGCGGAGAATATTTCAGCTGCCGTGGTACACAAGCATGCTCACATCTTCTATTTGTTTTCCAGTTGTTGCCATCTGTGGTACTTGGCTGAACTGTTTCACAAATTGTTTTAGAGCGGTCCTGTAGTGCCTCATCCATTCATCCTTTACACGAAACTCACATGAATGCATCAACTCATTCCTGTATTGGATCACCTGGAAGAAAGACACGCATGCAAATTCACCAGTAGCCAGTACCAGTACATCATATGGTCATTACTGGCAGATAACACGCAGATGTGTTTAAACAATGATGTAAACAACAACAACATGGAATAGCAAGTGCTGTCAACTCTCCCTGAAAAGAGCTGTTGTTGTTTTTTTAACCCAGAAACCTTGGTTGAAAAACAACAATAACAAAAAAAAACTTCATTCAATAACCTTTTGGAAAAAACAGTATCCCTTAAGATACCACAAGGTCAAGGTCTTGATATACCTCTTCTTCTACTCCTATAGGAGTGATAGACAAGTACAAGCAGCAGGCATAAATGGTGTTGTTGTTGTGGACTGATACTGAGCTGGAGGATGCCCATACCAGCACATAGGAAAACATGATCAACACTACTTGTTTGCTCTTTATCTTGCATTTTCAAAGGGTGCACAACATTTTTAATTAAAATAAAGCTGGGCATAGGAATATGCATTCATTGATGCTCTCAGACCTGCATTGATTTCCACTAATCAGAAGGCAACTGAAACGGGTCCTGGGTCCACATATTGCCTCTGATGCGTTTCAGTAAGATTCTGCCACGGCAATCTGACTATATCAGACCTAGTAACATATTTATATCGCTTTTATCAATGGTTAAATTTGAAATACTACATTAACAGACAGGCATGTGCAGCAGCAGTGGGTTAATTTGGCTTCTGATCAGATGTTCTAAGGAGCCTAAGGAATATTGAATAAATGAATAGCCTATGAAGATGGACTGTTTTATGTGCTGATGCAGTTCTTATCTCTGTCACAGCAGTAACGGTGGAGTTTGTCCTCAGGTGAAATAAAAGATACATTTTCCTGGGTTGATGACAACTACACTCTTACAGTTCTGTCATTAAAACCCTTTCTAACGCTGGAATTTTACAGTCCGCCTGTTATCTTAAATACAAGAATGAATGTCTAGACCTGCTCGGACAAGAGGCAGCACGGTGCCTCTGTTTTTCTGGATGTTTACCTGTCGAACCAGTTTTGGATCCACAGACCAGAAATATTTACAGTAGTTGATCAGGTTGAGGAGAGCAGAAGCATCGCATTGATCTGAGCTTTTCACTTTGGCCTGACCTCGAGGCATGTAGGCCTGCAGAGAGGTGGAGAAAGAGACGGGGAGACAACCCTGTTAGACTCACATTCAGTTCAATGCAACTTTATTCGTACAGCATCTGTTACAATACAAATAGGTCTCTAGGTGCTTTTCACAGACCCAGAGCATGACCCCTGGCCAAATATTATTCACTATCAGTAATTTTATTGAATTTTAAGCAAAGAAACAATGGCAAGTAAAAAAAGTTCTCTACCGGAAGAAAAACTTTTAAGCCAATTAGTGCCAAGGAAAAACTCCCCTTTCTGTTGAGGAGGAGATAGGAACAGGAACAATGAAAAGCTATTTCATTTATGAGATCCTCTGAATTAACTATGGATACAGCTGAAGGAAGAAGAGGAAAGGAGGGAAGAGAAAAGGGGTGGAGACACCGCTCAGCAGATCATGTTGGCATCCCCCTGCAGCGTAGACCTATAGCAGCATAGCTATGATGAGGCTACGTTTAAAACCAGCCTGCTCCAGTCTTAGCTTCAGCCATTCCTATAACTGTAGCTATGACTACTGGCCCTAAAACACTACTGTAGAGACTAACTATAGGCTCTACTAAACAGAAATGTTTTCAGTTTAGTTCTAAAGATGGAGGTGGTGTCAGCCTCCTGAACCCAAACTGGTAGCTGGTTCCATAGTAAAGGTGTCTGATAGCAGAAAACCCGTCCTGCAAATCTTCTTTTGGATATTCTAGGTCAGACCTGGGCAAAACACGGCCCGCGGGCCACATCCGGCCCTTTGTGCTTCTCTGTCCGGCCCGCCTGAGGCCAATCATAAATTACATTTGATTACAACTTAATAAAAAAAAAAAAAAATCTATGTCGTGCGTGCAATACAACTGTGGTGCTTTTATTTTGAAAGGCGTAGTACTTCCGTGTAGCGTACGTGCATGAAAGTAAACAGCGCTAAGTGATGCTGCCATTAAAATGTGTGCTGACGCTAAGAAAAGAAAAGTTGACAAGGAATGACGTGCCTTCAACAAGACATGGACCGCTAAGTATTTCTTTACAGAAATTAAAAGGTGAAACTGTGATTTGTGCTACACAGATCACTGTTTAAAGATTATAATTTGAATCCGCACTACATGACCAAGCATGAGGTAAAATACAGAAATCTGTCTGATAAAGAGCGCGCAATAGAGGCTGATGCATTGCAAGCAAAACTGCAAACCCAACAAGGAATTGGTAAAATGAGGTGGAAAACATTAAAACATTATTCATTTAATTGATGTGTTTCTATAGATGTGTTGTAATTCACAGTTTGAGGAATTTAACAAGTTAAGAATAAATTGGACTTAATGATTATTTTTGTTTTTTTACTCGACCTACACGCCACAATTTCACAGAGCCTAATATAAAAATCTACAGAATGATTGTATTCTTCTAATTACCAGTACCAGCTATTTAGAATATATAATTTAATGAATGGAATCAATGGAAGGAAGTTGAGCAGGATTAAGTTCAAGTTATCGTTGATGTGGCCCTCTGACACAACTCAGGTTTTTCATGTGGCCCCTTGTAAAAATTAATTGCCCACCCCTGTTCTAGGTGCTACAAGTAAACCTGCACTCTGAGAGCAGAGAGCTCTATTAGGAGGATAAAGCGTTATCAGGTCTTGTAAATGATGAGGTGTCAACCTTTAGATCCTGTTGCCTGATTATATGCTCAAAAAAGAAAGAAAGAGAGAAAGAGAAAGAAAGACAAAATTCAATCACACTGACTTGTAACTGTAAAAAAAAAACCCACAATAAAGCTGCCCTATAGTTACTGAGGATTCAGTTAACTACTGGAGCAAGTTCTGTGTTGTGCAGGTTAGCTCTACACATGTCCAACATTTCTACATCAGAATGTAATTCTAACGAAAATTTCATCCATCTTTACACATTCTGTCAGGATTAAAAACAAGACTGAACCTTTCTCCGAACATCTACAATACAAAGCAGAGATGTTCCATGTTTAAATACAGTTTAGAAGAACATCCACATCCCTCTCTTTCTCTTTTTTTTTCAAAGCCAGGAGTTTACATACGGTACCCTGAGCTGATTGTGGCCTTGAACATTTTTGGAGAACGGCTACGTGGTTTTGCTTCGACGTAAGTAGCTTCTGAGAGGTTCACCGACTTTGTTGGAGGCAAATCTGTGGATGTATTTAAAGGAACACCTTCAAACACAAGAACCTCATTGCATGACAAAATAAATCAACTAAGACTTCAGGAAAAGTACAGGAATATGAAAGTATAAACAACATGGGAAGAGGACAGCTTCTGTGTCCCAGAGGTGAATGTGGTTTAGTGTGAAATGCACAAATAAATACTAGAATGACAATGAAAGCCTTGTAAAGGTGCTGACTGAAACCACCAGGAGAAGAGCATCATTATCCACATGTATTCTGTAGTGACCTGAACTAAAAAGCCACAAAGCGACGGAAATACACTGCTCTAAAACCACCTTTTTTAAAAAAAAAAAAAACAGATTACAGTTTGCAGCTTCACATAGGGACAGACATCTTAATTTTTAGAGACTAAAATTGAACTGTTTGGTTGTAATGATCAAGGAAGCATCAGGATGTCGGGCTGCTCACCTGCAGGAGGGACTGATGCACTTCACATCATAGATAGCTCCACAAGAAAAGACGCTTATGTGGATATATCTTTTTCTGAACTTCTGACTGCAGCTGTACATCCTATTCAATATACATGGAAGCTAAATTCAGATTTTGCACATGAGGTCTGCAAAAGTTAGCCCACAGGTTTTTAGGAGTCACGATTTTAAGCGGCGCTCTAAAACTAAGCTCTGATGACGGACGACTGTAAATATAAATAGCATTGTCAGTGCTATTTATCAAACTGGACAACATTTCACGCAGGCCTCAGGTCCATTTCCCCTGTTTAAGCTGAGCTGTGTAAAATCAGTATAACTAAATTTACTGTGAAATTCAGCAAAACACTGTCTAGACATGACGAACAGTCTATCAGCTTGCGTTAAATAAGTTAGATTTGTGTGTATGCTGGTGTATTAGCTGCTGTACCTTGGCCAGTTCCCAGTGATCTGTACTCCAGTAAGGAGGAAAGCAGTTCGCCCAGTTGATGGTAGCATCAGGATGTCTGTGGTGTGTCAGGATCACTCTCTGCCACTCTGAGCACAACCCTGCATAGCGACGAAAGCTACACAACCACAAACCCACACTTAGGATTTAAAGAGTACATATTATGGACTTTCCTGTTCTTAAAATCCCCCCCCCCCCCTTTTTTTTATTTTTCCTTAAATGACTACTAACTCCAAAACTCTGAGATAACACAACAGGTACCCAAGTCTGAAAATATGTTGTTTACAGATCCATTCAAATTTGAAAGTATCATGACATCACAGATCCAGATCAAAGTAGAACAATCCAGCTTCCCCACTTTTATATCCACCTAACTTTTTGCCACATTTGCTATACCTTGAAGTGGGTAGCACAAAACTGGCTGCGGTTACATTATGTTTTTTAATTCGGAATTAATAATTAGGAATTAAATAATTCCGAATTAAACTATTTTCCTTCGAGTTTACATGGAAATAGTAATTCCGAATTAAAGGTTTACATGGAAAACACGTTTGTTGGGCTTTATCCAACTCCGCTTTAGGTCTGGGGTTGGGAAGGGTTCTGATTGGATAGGGGGGGGCGGACGTCTTTACATATACCGGTAGAAAACAAACTTAGCTAACTCGGTTAGCAACAACATTTCACTTATTTTTGACCTGAGTGGCGTCTATCTGCGAAACCTCCTTCATTTAACCTGGCCGCTTTGAAAAGCTCACAATTTTTATGTTTCCTGCCATCTGTTCTTTTAATTATTTCCAGTTCCTCCAAGCTATTTATTAAATAAATCGTCTCTGCCTTGAACACCGTTTACTGCGTGCTGCCGTTTTGAAAACAAGCCCAGCGCGGAATATAAGCGTCATCGCGACAGACGGGCAAGAGAACGAGCATGCGCAGAAAGACGGGAATTAATTTAAAGAGGAATGAGTGTATACATGACCGCGGAACTACTTAATGCGGAATTAAAATGGGAATAAACCAGCCACTTACTTCGGAATTAAGTTAATTCGGAATTGACATTTTCATATGGAATTAAGTGTTTACATGGTAACTTTTATTCGGCTTTAACTTTAATTCTGAATTAAAGAGGAATTAAACTTCCCATGTAAACGCAATTTCAAAGCTGCCACACCTTGGAAGTGAGGGGTGGAGCAGGTTAAGATGTTGACTCCACCCCCTCAAACCTGCTGCTATCAACAGATTATAAAGACTAGGTTGAAAGGGCTTCTTTTGTACTGTATCCCTGTGGTACCTTGACCAAAAGATGTCCCGGCCATTTAATAAAGAACAAAAATACAGTGTAAGCTGGTAGGAAAAGCACCTTATTCCCTCTGGGTTTACATGAAGAAGTCTCACACGGGAGCCGCAGAAGAGTGTTTTGATTGAGCAGGTCTCCGTGGAAAGCTCTCATGTGCCTGTCGGTAAACGGGTGGAGGCCTTCCTTCAAAATGAGGAGACACCGTCCTGCTTTCAGCCAGTTTTTGTACTCTCTGTCGTTGAGACGCACCGCCAGCTCCTCAAGGACCATCTCTCCTCCACTTCCTAGTGCGAAACAAAACAAAGAGGCAGGAAAAGTTCAACGTCCTCGTGTTTAGCTCCGCCCAGTCAGAGCAAACCTGGCAGCGGCCACCAGGTGGCACTGTTGACCTTGTCACCGTCGCTGCCAGCCCATTTAGTTGCAGATGCAGTGTGTTGGTGGCGTCAGAAACCTTCATTAAATGTCTCTGATTGTTGGTAAGATATATTATAAATTAGTTTGCTTTTCAGTATTATCACCTGGGTGCACAAACACCTACAGGGATGCACAGATAACAACGTTTGTAAACAGCAAAACAACTCAGGGTTGAATTTGAAATGGTTAAGTGATGGTTGGTCCCTGATTTCCAGGCTGAGGTTGCATGCATGTGCATGTGGGTGTGTGCATTTACTATAAAATTAACACCATTAGACAAGCTGTTTAAGTATAAGTGAGACAATCCTAGCTTTTAGCAGCAGAATGCTGATCAAAGTTCTAGATACCATTGACAGTATACTGCAGGTGATAAAAAATATCACAATTTTTTAGTGAGGAAATAATGTTTTTGGAAGCTGGACTGCAGACCTTCTGGTAGCTACATGTTTCTCGGCATATTGTGTGCCAAGAAGTCCAACTATTTTAATGAGCGGCGGAGTACAGAGAGTTTCAGTTTGCAGTTGTGAGCACATGTCCCAGTTGAATTAGTATTTCAGAGACCTCTCTCGCAATCTGCACTCCTCTCAGAAATGGCTTCCTCCACATGTTTCAATTTCACAAGAGACTGTATTGAATTTTATCATGAAAAAACTGCATAACTCTTTCATGACTTTTTCCTCAACACATTAATGGTAGAAGTCAGGGCCACGTGTTTTATCTCTATGCCAGCGTGTTTCCTTTTCATTCTTGGCCATTCTTCTTTGCATGCTTCATAGACAATCATGTTTTCTTCTGGCAGCAGTCATTATTCTTAATCCAAAAGAATTTGCTGTGCTGTTATGTTGAAGAGACCACTGCCACGTGTTCCTGTTCGTTATATTAAAAATACCTTTTATCTGATTGATTGAGACAGTCTCCGGGACTTCAGCTTTGCTGCTATCCCTTCATACAGATATCTTTTTCACGTATTTCAATTCACATCCTTCCATGCTGCTGGAGTGCAGCCTACATTGTCCAAACAGCATTTACTGTTTTGAAGGATTGAGCCACCCACCTTCTTCCTGTTACTCAGCCAATCTTTTTCTAACATACACCCTCTTCAGAGGCTACACATCACTCACAGTTCTTTTGCGACTCACGGTATAAGTTGTAAAGAAGAACTCTCAAGTGGCTGATCTCTGTGCAGAGCTCGACAGGATGTGAAACAGACGACTTCACCCTGCGATTCAAACAGCGCTCTCCCGCGAGGCTTGAGGAGCTTGCTTTTTAAGTTTTAAGTACAGTCAGAGTTTTGCCTACTGTTAAAGAGCAGAAGTTCATCAGATTTAATGTTGAAGGTGAGCATTACTACGGCCATGTTTCAGTTCTACAGTCACCGTTGTGATGCTGTAGTTAATGTTGCAGCCTCTGCTTCCAGCTCAGGTTGTAATACGCTGTTCTCATGATTGTGGACTCAAGTCAAAATTTCCACTTCCGTATCTGGAGTGCTTGAACCTTGAGGTTTCTCCTTTTACCTTTTCATGATGTCTTTGGGCAAAATCCTGCAAAACAGGCTTGGCACTTATTTTTTGTCTTTAGAAAAATCCACCTGCTTTACTTCTTTTTAAATTATTTTTTTCCTTATGTCTACCCGACAGTTCTGGCATTTTCTTTTCCCCATCTTACCCCGTGACTGCAAATCATACGCACTCCAATTTCTTTTTTAATGTTAAGATTTGGGCGAGCCTTGGTAAAATATTCAAGCAGATTTTTTTTTTTCTTTTCCAGGAGGCTGGTAATTCCTTACTTGCTGCTGCTATGCCGCTTCCTTCAGAAGCTCCTCTCTCCTCTCTAAAGTCCTGTACTTTTCTCTTCCGTCCAGGCTGCTCTGCACATCTCTCCTCCCCAAGCTGCTTTGCTCCTCTCTCTTCTTCAAGTTGCCCTCCTACTCTCTCCTCTCCAAGCTCCCCTGATCCCCTCTTCTTTCCAAGATGCTCTGTTCTTTTCTCCTCCCCATGCTGATTTGCTCTCCTCTCATCACCTGCCTGCTTCTGCTCCACTCTTGAATGCAGAAAGTTAACAAAGAAAATATCTGAGACCAAGTGAAAGCATATGATTGCATTTCGAACAGCTCGTATATTACAACAGGACACAATAAACGGCACTGGAAACTTGATCGAAGTTTGTCCATCCAAACATACAATGAACATATTTAAAAGAAATACAAATGTTTAGACACATGACGATTTATATTAGACATGTTGTTGTTGTACATACCTTTTGAAGGAATGTGAAAGCTTCCTCCTTTTTGCTTCACTCATTTTAGATCTTAAACTTCTCTAACTTCAGAACTGAAATGACACACACTGATGTAACATTCATTATCTTTGGGATGTCAGGAGAAAGGAAAACTCGAAAGCTAGAACACTCCATGAGTGCGCCTATGCTGATATTACAGTATTACACTCACCTCAGACAAACAAACAAACAAAAACTGTGCTATATTGAATAAACATGTGAGTTAAAAGATATGAGTTAGCTGGAAATTAACATGCTAACTAAAACAAGCCTGTTCTTCTACTGAAGTTGCTATGGCAACTGGTGTCATTAGGTTACAAGACATGTGTGGTTGTTGGATTAATGAACACTGTTATCACTTGTCCCATTTGTCTCGTTGTTGTTGATGTGTTAATGTTTTGTGCAGCACTAAACCAACTCTATTGGTTTAAACGTGTTCTATAATTAAAAGTGTGTTTTTTTGTTCATTGTTAAAGACACCTACACAGATGTTAGCTTTATGAAAACTGCTCTTTAAAATAGTCCTGCATGTGTCACTAGCTGACTGAGTTAAAAAAAATGCCAGTGTTTTGCAACAAACTAAAAAAAGATAGTGAAAAGCTGAATTAGCAAAAAAAAAAAAAAAAAAAAAAAAAATATATATATATATATATATATATATATATATATACAGTACAGGCCAAAGGTTTGGACACACCTTCTCACGCAATGCATTTTCTTTATTTTTATGACTATGGACATTGTAGATTCTCACTGAAGGCACCAAAACTATGACTGAACATGTGTGGAGTTATGTACTTAACAAAAAAAGGTGAAATTACTGAAAAACATGTTTTATATTCTAGTTTCTTCAAAATAGCCACCCTTCGCTCTGATTACTGCTTTGCACACTCTTGGCATTCTCTCGATGAGCTTCAGGAGGTAGTCACCTGAAATGGTTTCCACTTCACAGGTGTGTCTTATCAGGGTTCATTAGTGGAATTTCTTGCTTTATCAAGGGGACCATCAGTTGTGTTGTGCAGAAGTCAGGTTAATACACAGCCACGGATGCAACGGTACTCGGTAAAATACGGTGCGGTTCGGTACGACCTGCACGGGACAACACACTTTTATGTCCCGCTGTATTTATGTTACAATAACTTTGTATTGGACTTGCACGTGAGCGTGCGTGCCTTTAGGGAACAGGCGTGCGTGCCTTTCAGGCAACTGGCCACTGCCACTGCCTCACTTGTCCAGTCCGATCACACTTTGGCCGGTTGGCTGCAGCTCATAGACGCAGAAAAAGAAAAAAAAACGCAGAAAAAGAAAAAAAAAAAAAGCATGGCCAGCGGAGAAATTGGGAAAAACTTTTTAATCACCAGTGGAACACATTTTGGTTTTGCTGTTGAATGGCGAGGAGTGAAAAACAACCAGTTAACAGAACGTTCCACCTCCCTAAACCCCGCAAACTTACCTGCGTAAGATCCGATTGTTACCAGTTGCGTTTGGCCAGTGAAAATACTGCAGAACGAATCATTGGATGCTCATTTAAAGATCACAAACAATTAATGTTCTTGTCCCTCCTCGACCACCAACAGTTTCAGACATATCGGAAATAAATTCACGCATCCAACCTTTTCCAGCTTGACACCAAAGACAAAGATCTCCTTGGTTTCCTCCACAGCAGACATCTGGATGAGATCATGCCACAGCTGTACAGACTGACGTGTCTGGACGTGACTATTCCCACATCCACCACAACTGCTGACCAGACATCCTCTGACCTCAAGAGAATAAAAACGTATGACAGTAATACGGTGATGCGTAATCGGGAGGTAGAGCCGTTTGTGCACGTCCACATGTGACCAGATGGACGCACATTTATTCCATTTGGATGCGCTCTTTTATGCGCCGACATGTGAGTTGCGCTTAGGGTTACCAACCGTCCCGATTTGCCCTGGACATCCCGTTTTTTAGGTGAATTTTATTTGCCCCGTGAAGAACTGCTCTCGTCCCGCATAGTCTTGACAGCATTTTTTAATGGAATGTTTATGAAGCATTTCATCCAGTGATAGACTGCTGATTGGTGACAGACTCTAAACAGGGATTTTTGATAGGCTACTATGCCCCAAAACTCAACGTTTACAAAGTATTTTGTCCAATAATAACAGACTGGTGTATGATGACACATTCTGATCAGGGAACTGTGATAGGCTACGCTGACCTGCATGTATGCGTTGCTATGGGAGACGGTTGTAATCAGTGAAGTTTACTGAGGGAAATGGATGAACCAGCTAAAAAAAGAGGCTTCGCAGCTGTAACAAGGAATGGGAAACAAAAAGGTCGTGGGTTAAAGCCACTACAGACCCTAGAAGAGCATTTTGTACTTTATGCCGCCACGAGATATCGATTGGCCATGGTGGCGAGCACGACTTACCCCGTCATGAAGACACCGAGTGTCATAAAAAGGCTGTGCTAGCAAAAGGAGCAAGCAACATCACTTCATTCTTTGCCGCATCTACTGCTGAAATTGACAAAAGTTCTGCAAGCGAGGTGTCCTAAATATACCACACAATGAAACACGGCCACAGCTATAACAGCGCTGACTGCACCGTGAAATTAAACAGGGCTTTATTTCAAGACTCGAGTGTCGCTAAGAAGATGCAGTTGGGAAGAACCAAAGCGGAGACGATCACCATGAATGTGTTGGGTCCAAGCACTGTGGGGAAAATAGTCTCCGATCTCTCTTCAGGTGATGGTGAGCCCCTTTATTTTTCACTCGCTAGCGACGCCTCTAACAAGGGCAACAGAAAAATGTTTCCAGTGTGTGTGAGGTACTTTTCCGCGTCGGATGGCGTAATGTCCAAGTTGTTGGATTTCGAAAACAGCGATGAATTTACGAATGGCATCCATAAGGCTCTCCTTTCCTGTCTTGACACATATGGTCTTAATGTTGAAAACATCACCGCATATGCCGCTGACAATGCAAATGTTAACTTCAGAAAGCACCATTCTGTCTACAAATTGCTCACCAGCGTAAACGATGGCATTCTAAAAGCTAACTGCCCGGCCCATGTTGCACACAGGTTGTGTACAACATGCATAATTAATTTCACAAAATTATCCTGAAATTAGTAGGATTGTGGTCTGGATAAGAAAACATCATCATTTCTGGCATGGGTAGGGTGGCAAGACGTCAGTCTTTTCAATGCCTTAAAATGCAGGAAATTGCATCTAAGAAACACAAAATTTTCTGGGGGAGGACCCCCCAGACCCCCCGTCCAAAAAATGTCCCTCTTTCCAGCTTCAGGGAGTTGGCAACCCTAGTTGCGCTTTCCGCAAACTTGGTATCTCAGTACCGAATCCGTACCGAAACCGTGACACAAAAACCGTGGTACGGACCGTACCGTGAGCCACCTGTACCGTTGCACCCCTAATATATATATATATATATATATATGGCTAACAAGGTACCTCTGGTTAGCCACACTCCTGGCTCGTTAAGCTAGTAGCAACACTTTTCTTATCCGTAGATTTTACTTGTGAAACTGTGATTTTTTTTCTCCTCAGAGTTTCTAAGCTCTGAGCATTTGGAAAACTTCAAAGTTGTAAACGCCACTTAAGAACGGCAGAAATGCCTCGTTCATGTCCTATGTAGGGATCAAGTAAACATCACCAACTGAATAATTTGACCAAGTGCTGTTTGAGACCACCCAACGCTGATAGTGGATGTCACATGTTGGTCAAAAGAGCAACGGTAGCATTAGACCAGTCCTTCTCAAATAGTGGGGCGGGACCCCTTGGGGGGGGCGCTGTGCGATGCCAGGGGGGGCGCGTGTGACCCCAGGGAACATGTTTTTTTTTTTTTTTATTGCCGTAATGGAATAAAGTGTAATTGCACACATACTCCAGTAGGTGGCAGTGGACTCAAATGTCCTCCACAGTCTCCAGATCTCAGTCCGGTAGAGCAGCTTTGGGATGTGGTGGAACGGCAAATTCTCATCACGGATGAGCAGCCGACGAATCTGCAGCAGCTGCTGATGCTGTCATGTCAATATGGACCAAACTCTCTGAGGAATGTTTCCAGGACCTTGTTGGATCGATGGGGGTCCAACCTGGTACCATCAGGGTGGACCTGATGAAGTGGCTGCTGAGAGTCTATAGACAGTTGTCCTAACAGAATATAATGATTCTCATCTTAAAGATAATATGCCTTTTTGTGGTTGTTGGGTTGTTAATTGTACTAACAAACTCATGTCTGGCTCTGGGTTTGACCTGAAGGTTTCAGGAAGCAGCTGAAGAAAAATATGAACACAACACGACTGTTTTTAGGCCCCATTTTTCATGAGCTGAACTCAAAGATCCCAGACTTTTTCTATGTACACAAAAGTCCTATTTCACTGAAATATTGTTCACAAATCTGTCTAAATGTGTGTTAGTGAGCACTTCTCCTTCACCGAGATGATCCATCCACCTCACAGGTGTTGCATATCTAGATGCTGATTAGACAGCAGGATCGTTGCGTAGGTGCGGGCCTTAGACTGGCCACGATAAAAGACACTCTGAAATGTTCAGTTTTATCACAGCACAAAGCCACAGATGCTGCAGGCTTTGAGGGAGCGTGGAACTGACCCACTGAGTGCAGGAATGTCCACCAGAGCTGGAGGTGAAGATGCTCCACCAGGTGAACACGCCCCTCTCCAACTATTTACACCTGGAACAGGCATCTGATTTGAAATTAGCTCATTTTTTGCATAAAAGTGTCAAATTTCTCAATTTTAACATTTATTTTGAGTTTATTTATTAGTCCTATGGTTTTAATTTTATTCAAATTAAAAAAAAAGACATCCCAACTTTTTCAGAATTCAGGTTGTATGTTGAATAAAAGCTTTTTTTTTTTTTTTTTTTTTTTTTTTTTTTTACAGAAGATAATATTGAAATGCTGCAAGGACAAAATTCAACATTCAAATTCATTTGTGAGCCAACGCCTGAAATGCATTGTAAATGTGGCTAACTTAGCTATGTGCTAACCACAGTTGAGTATGCAGCATTATAAATGAGGCCAACTTAGCAACATGCTAACCATAGCTGAGTAAGCTGCATTCTAAATGCAGCAAAGCTGAGTAAGCTGCATTCTAAATGAAGCTAAGTTAGCCACATGCTAACCACAGCTAAGTATGCAGCATTATTAATGAGGCTAACATAGCTACATGCTAACCACAGCTGAGTATGCAGCATTGTAACTGAGGCTAACTTAGCTACATGCTAACCACAGCCGAGTATGCAGCATTGTAAATGAGGCCAACTTAGCTACATGCTAACCATAGCTGAGTATGCAGCATTGTGAATGAGGCCAACTTAGCTACATGCTAACCACAGCTGCGTATGCAGCATTTTAAATTAGGCTAACTTAGCTACATGCTAAACACAGCTGAGTATGCAGCATTGTAAATGAAGGCTAACTTACCTACATGCTAAACACAGCTGAGTAACAACATTGTAAATGATGCTAACTTAGCTACATGCTAACCACAGCTGCATATGCAACATTGTAAATGAGGCTAACTTACCCAAATCTTAACCACAGCTAAGTATGCAGCATTATTAATGAGGCTAACATAGCTACATGCTAACCACAGCTAAGTATGCAGCATTATTAATGAGGCTAACATAGCTACATGGTAACCACAGCTAAGTATGCAGCATTATTAATGAGGCTAACATAGCTACATGCTAACCACAGCTAAGTATGAAGCATTGCAAATTAGGCTAACTTAGCTACATGCTAACCACAGCTGAGTAAGCAGCATTGTATATGAAGCAAACTTAGCTACATATTAACCACAGCTAAGCATGGAGCATTGTAAATGAGGCTAATTTAGCTACATGCTAACCACAGCTGTGTATGCAGCATTGCAAATTAAGCTAGGTTAGCCACATGCTAACCACAACTAAGTATGCAGCATTGTAAATGAAGCTTAGTTAGCTACATCCTAACCACAGAAATTTTAGCTTCATGTAACATCCATGTTCATATGGATGACACAAATACAATTCCTTTCAGAGAAAAGTCTGGATACAAAACATGTAGATTTGGTTTGTATTTTAATAATTCTTTATTCAAATTTGGTACAAGTATTTCAAATTCTCCTGAAAGCTGAAAAAAAGTGGAGTAAATTGATGAAGAAACCATACAAGTGGGGGAAATCAGAGCAAGCACCTGGAGAAAACCCACCACCACAGAGTCTGTGGTGCCTTTTTTTTCTTTTATCTTCTTGTTCTTACATCTGGTCTTGGTTCTTCTTCTTGTCCTTGTACTGGCGCCTCCACGATGGCGTCATGGCTTTCTTAAAGCGCCTCAACAAGGAAACCTTCTCTGGTTTTGGTTTTTTTTCTGATATTTCTTGCTGTTTGGAGACCACTTCTTTTTCATTGGCCTCCACCAGTTCAGAGACGTCTTCTTCTGGTTCCAAGACTTCAGTTTCTGCCACCACCTCAGAACTTTCTTCTGATGGTGACACTTCTGTTGATTTAGCCAATTCATGAGGAGTAAAATAATAATCTTCTTCATTTCTCTCATGTTTGTTCTGCCGCAGACATGATAGGGTCATGAATTCCTTGAGTCTCCTCCAAAAAGAAGGCTTCTCTTGTCTTTGGCAGTGAGGAAGTCCTTCCTGTTCATTGATCAGTTCAATTTCATTGATCTCCACCAGTTGAGAGACTTCTTCTAGTTTGGAGACCAGTTCAATTTCACTGGCCTCCACCAGTTGAGAGACTTCTTCTGGTTTGGAGACCAGTTCAATTGCATTGGCCTCCACCAGTTGAGAGACTTCTTCTGGTTTGGAAACCAGCTCAATTTCTTTGGTCTCCACCAGTTGAGAGACTTCTACTGGTTTGGAGACCAGCTCAATTTCTTTGGTCTCCACCAGTTGAGAGACTTCTACTGGTTTGGAGACCAGCTCAATTTCTTTGGTCTCCACCAGTTGAGAGACTTCTACTGGTTTGGAGACCAGTTCAATTTCATTGGCCTCCACTAGTTGAGAGACTTCTTCTGGTTTGGAGACCAGTTCAATTTCACTGGCCTCCACCAGTTGAGAGACTTCTCCTGGTTTGGAGACCAGTTCAATTTCATTGGCCTCCACCAGTTGAGAGACTTCTTCTGGTTTGGAGACCAGTTCAATTTCACTGGCCTCCACCAGTTGAGAGACTTCTTCTGATTTGGAGACCAGCTCAGCTTCACTGGTCTCCTTGTCCTCAGAGACCTCTTGTGGTTGTGAGTTTGCTGGTGTTTCTCTAACCTGATGTGGACTAATGAGGTCCTCTGGTGGACTAACTTCCTGTTGGGGAGAAGTGTCTTTGGTTGCTTCTCCTTGGTTACAGGTCACAGGGAATCGAAGCCTCTTCTTTTTCTTTTTCTTAGGTTTCTTAGGTTTTTGTTCATCCCTGGCCTCCACCAAGAGAGAAATGTCCTCTGGTTCTGAAGTGGCTGTTGTTGGTCCCACCTCGTCTGGAAAAATCAAGTCCTGGGTTGGAATGACTTCCTCCTCAGGGTATCCTGATTTTTCCTTCTTCTTGTAATTGCGTTTCCTACGGGATTTTTTGCTCTTTTGTTGTTGAGAGCCCTTTTTTGGTTTGGAGACCAGTTTGTCTCTACTGGTCCCCACCAGGTCAGAAACCTTTCCTGGTTCTGAGTCTCCCATCAACCCAGCCAACATTTCTTGAAGAAGCAAATCCTCTTCCTTTTTTTTCTCAGAGGCTTCTGTTGTCTTCTTCCCGTGTCTACGCTTTTTTGCTCTTTCTGGCTTTTTCTTGTTATTGCATTTCTTTCTTGATGTTTTCTCCACCTGTTGATGAGAGACCTCTGCTGGTTTGGAGACCAGTTTGATTGGACTGGCCCCCTCCAGGTCAGAGACTTCTCCTGGTTCTGAACCAGCCAGTGGTTTTGAGCCTGAGCCAAACATGGCTTGGACATGTTCGTCAGGTGAATTGAATTCATCCAGGCTGTCAAGTACAACCTCATTTGGTTCAGAGAATCCCGCTAGAATAAGGGACGATATGGACCCCGTCCTGCTGGTTTTCAGAGTCCAGTTCTTCCATGATGTCGCTCCACAGACGTTTCTCAGTTGTTACATTCATTGTTCTTGTTGTTTTTGCAGTGAAAGACACTTTTTAACCAAACTATTTGTGACGTGACGTGAAAATAATTCGCGTTGAGTTTGAGGATTTCTTCGAACTTGGACGTGCGTCGCAGGAACTCGAAAAGCAGAGTGAAGGAGATCAGTTAGTCACTTTTATATGAATATATGGCTACTTTATGACATCACTTCATGATGTCATTCTGATGGACTGCGGAAGGACATGAGGTCACATGACTTCCAACTGTATCACATGACACCATGATGTCAGGTGGCACCATGTTACCATGGTAACGCCAGATGGAACTGTAGACTCCTAAAAATAGAATTTCAGAGGGAATAAAGTTTAAATTTGAATGACATTCAGAATTTTTATTCTGTGAGGTGTTTTTTTTTTGTTTGTTTGTTTTCATGAATTTTATGAGTGCGATGTGTGATGCCAGGGGGGGCGCGTGTGACCCCAGAGAACATGTTTTTTTTTTTTTTTTTTTTGCCGTACTGGAATAAAGCGTAATTGCACACATACTCCAGTAGGTGGCAGTGGCGCTCTCATTGTCCCAGTGGGTTCAGGGAGTATTAGCTATATTGTGTCGGGTTTTTGTGCACGGACATGTGTGCACGCATCACAGAGTATGAAGTGACACCACTCAAGAGACACCACGGAAAAATATTTAACAGGGATGAAAACAAAGATGGAGAGAGACGGAGATAATGAGACAAATGAAAGTCACCAGAAAGTTAAGACGAGGAAATATGACGATGCTGATGTAGCGCTTGGTTTCACTGTGACTACGGTGGGATTGATGCACTTTAAATCTTTACAGACTAAAAAACTATTTTCATAAATTTAATCTTTGTTATAAGTTGATCTATATTTCTTTTTTTTTGTTTCCTTCAATGTTAATAAAGATACGCTGTTATGCAGAGGTGTATTTACAATAATTTTATAGACAAATTATACTATTTATAGTCGCGGTGAGGAGGAGGGGGGGCGCAAAATGTTTTCTTCTTCTTCCTGGGGGGGGGGCGCAGCAGAAAATAATTGAGAAGCACTGCATTAGACTGAGAAAGAGGGGCTTTAATCATGAACTCCTGTACTGGTGATTCACTGGTTTCTATGAGGTTTTCATTCTCTCCAGCAATGACATTGAGTTAGTTGTGTGAAATCAGTGGTCTGCAGGAATGTATCTGTATGCAATCAGCTCCTTTGTTTGCATAAATGCTCCTTAATGCAGTACATTTAAAACATTAGGCAGCTCAACTGTGAAATCCATTCAACAGGTCACCAGTCCACTGCAGGGTCACCCAGAAACAAACAACCACACAATCATCTCTAGAGCCAAATTACAACCAGCAATAATGGTTCTACCTGAATAATAGTAGAAATATTTAACAGGTAGAGCACTTCCATGTTATATTTCCCTAAACAAACTTGTGTCATCAAACTCCCAACTCTGTGTTTTATTATTAGAGTTATGCTTTTCTAGCCCTGGCCACGTTAACACCAAACATGCTGGACCTTTTGTCTGCTGTGTAAATTTGATTTTGGTCTGATTGCTCAAACATTATCTATATTCATTGGGCTTCCTCACTAATTCTTTTTTCTAATCTGGGTGACTCAGCTGTAGCAAACACACTGAATTTTTTGTACCAAGGCAGAAGCGTTTGTGCATCTCTTTTACAACACTGGCTGTGGCTTCATTTGCAGAGGAAACAACGGGGGTTTTGATTTTTGGTACTACGTTTGTGTTGAGGATCTGTTTCTACTGATTTTAGGCTGATCGCTGATCTTCTTGCATCCTGATCCATCTCTGTGACATCTCAGTCTTAAACTTCTCTAACAAATCTTGACCAGATGGAGCACTGATGCAGACAAAAGTGAAAAAACAGGGCCATGTTGATGTAGTTATCAGCCTATGACAAACTTTTGAAATGTATTTTTACAAAGAAACTGCTGGTATTGAGAGTTGTTACAAGTTTTAGAAATGTCACATTTTTATCACACAGGGGTACACTCATTTTCATTCCACATCCTATCTCTATGCTAACTTGAATAATTTAATCAAGTAAAAAAGTTCTTTAATTATACATTTTACCTTTTATAACCATCACATTTAAATTCATAACTATAATTCCACATCATATGCCTTTTTATGTCAAAACTACTGCTCTTACAGACTTCTTATCAGCTTGTGCTTTCTTTTTTATCTATTTCTAAATACATGAAAGGGTTTTTGGTTTTTCTCCCTCTCCTTAATCTTCTCTGACAAGGCAATAAAGGTCCTCTGTCTTCCATTTATGAAGTCAGTTCTTCTTTAATCAGTTTTAACATGATCTAAGCTATATGAGACATCAGTGCTCATGGCTCAAATTAATAAGATTTCATATAGATTCTTATCCAGTTGGCATACAGAAAGAATGTGTCTCCGACTTGGTGTCCGGGTTCTCCAGCTTTGGCCCACAGTCCCAAAACACGATTGTTTGTGCTTATAAATTTACTGACTGTGCTTTACTGAGAGCACTGATTCATCTTCACAGAGCCTGGCTTTTGGACTTGTTGCTGATAACATTCTGGAGCCCGGTGGCATGGTGGTCAGCACCGTTGTCCCCCAGCAAGAAGGTTCCTGGTTCGAACCTCAGCAGGGGTCTTTCCTGTGCTTGCGTGGGTTTCCTCCAGGTACAAGGTACAGTCCAAAGACATGCATGTCAGGTTAATTGGTGGTTCTAAATTGCCCGTAGGAGTGGTTGTGAGTGTGAATGGTTGTTTGTCTACATGTGACCCTGGTGACCTGTCCAGGTGGACCCCTGCCTTTCACCTGAAGAGAGCTGGGATAGACTCCAGCAGATCCCCGTGACCCTGCAGAGGATTAAGCCGGCATAGATGATGGATGGGTGTATGGATAGTCTTTCTCATCTTCGTCTGGAGCAGAAAATATGCCCTTTTCCCTCAAATAAGATCTGCAATAATGAGTCATGTGACTACAATACACATTTGCAGTGTGTTATTGTTGAGATGTTGACACCGCCTCTGGACAAGGTTTGCATGAAGCCTTATTATTTGTTTTTGTTTTATTTATTTATCTATCTGACACGTCATAAAATGCATTTATGAATGTAGCTCTATGTTGCAGAGCTTAACAAAGGTTTTTCAAAGCATTTCCTTGCCCCCGGAGTTATATCAGCTATTGATGAATGATGGTTCTCGATGCAGTATTGTCAGAGGCACTGGAGATCATGGGTGTCCAGTTTAGGTTTAAACTGTGTCCCTTTACGCACTGAAATTCCTCCAGATTACCTAAATCATTTATTGATATTATGCAACATAGAAGGAGAAATATGCAAATCCCTTCCAATTTTCTCTGCCTGTCTTTGCTCCTCGAAGACACAGCCTTTCATGGAGACTGCTTTTGCACAAAATCAGCTTCTTACAGTCACCTGTTGATATCACTAGTTTAAAATATCAGTTTAAAATACCTTTTGAATTTACTGAAGGCCTTAAATGAAAAGAAAGAAAAAAAAAACAAGAATATATTTTGGGTCTGAATTGTCTGCAATGAAATACAGTTCAAAGTAAATTCATATCAAAGCCTTTCCTTCAAGATATACGGTGCATCCAATGTACTTATAAAAAAATAAAAAAATCAGGATGAGCCTCTACCTCTTATCTTTTTCAGTCAGGTTGTGAGAGCCATATATATTTTACTTGACTGTTTTATGTTTCTCTACCACACTCATCTGTACACCAGGGATCCACCTCTTTCTCTATTCCCTCTACCTTATTATTGATCCCAGATCTCTATAATGGTGTGGCCAGATTGAGCATTCTCAATACCTTTATTTTTTTCTGTTTTATTCATATGTTATATAATCAAAGATATCATTTCCCACAGTTAAATGCCTGCGGAGCTGAACCTAATATGGGGGACACACAAATATCCATGTATTCAAAAAAGTTAATTATAGTACAACAAACACACCTAAGACGAGCTTTGTTTAGCCTCACCAAACAAACAAACAAATCGGATGTGAATAAAAAGCGTAAGAATAGAACAAAATTTGAAAAAATTAACAATTAAAAGTTCCAATGGCTAAGCAACACATGGTAAGAGTTTGTCAAGATCAAGTTGTCCTCAGTCCTCAGCCATTCTCAACCTCACCATGGTAACTCAAAAGACACTAAAAATACAAGTAATATAACTAAACAATCCTACAGAGTAAAATGTGTGTACTGCATACTAGGGTACAGAGTTTAGTACACAGTCTTCCATCATAAAAAGAGTTATGCTGGAAACTTTTCCTACATGCATCAAATTATTCCAGGTACTTCTCACAGCTTGTGCAGTTGATTGCATGCTGCATACTACATTTTGGCAAAATCTGTACACACCAGTGTAATATGCAATTTCAGAGTACCACAAACCAAAGTGTAGAAAAGACACAAAAATGTCTTTTTTTGTGTGTCACAAGCATTCGTCTTGATGCCCTGTACAAATCTATTTCCTGTTTTGGTTTTTGGGTTACCTCATCTCTGCAGCACCTTAACTTTGTTATTGTTATTACAGTGGCAGGAAAAAGTGTGTGTATCTTTTGGAATCAATTGGTTTACTATTGGTTTAATATAAAATATCATCGGATTTTGATGAAAGTCAGAATAATAGACAAAAACAATAACAGCTGACAATACACAGACACTTAAAGAATTTGAGAGAGCTGTTCCCACCAGACATCCTCCAAATGTGACTGAGATGAAGCAGTTCTGTAAAGACGGATGGTCAAAATTCCTCCTGAATGCTGTGCAGGTCTGATCCAAAGATAACAAATGCTTTCTTAAAGTAATTTAAGGTAAAAAAAAAAAAAAAAAAAAAAGTAGGTTCAGTCTGTAATTAACTGTAAGGGTTCACTTACTTTTTCCTCCAGCACTGTGACTGTTTAGACAGAATGATCAATCAAGACACAATCAGTTATGATTGTTTGTGTGTTATCATCATGAAGCATATTCTGATTGTCTATTATTGTGATTTATATGAAGATCAGGTTACATTTTATGGCAAATTAATGAGAAGACCAGTAAATTTCAAGGGATTTACATCATTTTTCTTGCCAATGTTAGTTAACAAAGCTCTATTTTTCTCTGAGCCTGTATGTGGTTCCTCTACAACGCCATTCCTGACAGATGTTGACAACTGCAAATTAAGTGTGTCTACGTGAAAACTGAGGAGGTGAGAGTCTGCTGGGGTGTGTGGTTACCAGTGAGTGGCTGAGGTCATCACGATCTATTTTAGTTCCTCTCTTATCATTTACACACAATAAACACTTTTTATCTAACAGCTCCTTCCTCCTCGTCATCTCGTTTAATTCCTCCATAACATCACTGGACATCAACACCCTTTTTACCAAGCATCTGGTTGATTTGTTTCATTTCTAATTTCCTGCAAGGACCACTGAGATAAATAACTGTAAATTCTTCCACTTTAGTCCACATCTCAATTTTTGCTTATTCCTGTTCATTCCCAGAACAGGAATATGTAATACCTCTCTGAAGGGACTATTATGTTGAAAAAAAAAATGTTGCATTTCATGTCGTGAAGTATGTCCAATTATTCTGAAACCTACATTTGGTCACATCCATGTGTCACGTTAACAAATCACACCTGGCTTACTAGAGAACTCATATACATATATTTTCCTAATTCTTTCCCACGGGACATCAAACATCAGCGTAAAGGAGGGTAATTTTATTATCATGTCATCATTATGATCATTAAAACTGCTCCTGACTTGTGTGAGTAATGAGCTCACCTCTTCTCATGTTAATCCACTAATGCTGCTCTGTTTTATAACTGTTCATATTCTTTCTATTTTGGATTTAGCTTCACTTATTCTCTTAAATTTTCTTTAAGAGAATAATTTTTTTCACTGATTTGTCTAGACGTTTTCCTTTGCGGATTATTTCCTTGCTCTTTTTCTTTTATCACCATCTCCTCCACCTTCATTCCTTATATATATATATATATATATATATATATATATATATATATATATATATATATATATATATATATTTTAAGGCTGGGCAACGATTAAAATTTCTAACCACGATTAATCGCATGATTTCCCTGATTAATCGCATTGTATACGGAAAATCTAATAATGAATTCAAAAGTAGTGTAAAGGTCACTTTTATTTAAATGTTCTGCTGCTTTATGACCTAAAGTGCCATAACATTTGTTGTTCAAACACTTTTAACATCAGCACTTGTCAGTAACACATATTTTGTGTAAATCTCATCTTAGAAAATGTAAAATAAAATAAAGCTTATTGCCACTGCCAGGGCATTAATGTCATCCTGTTTTTTTATGAAAAATAAAAAATTCTACCAACAAAATCTTAACAATCTAGAGGCCACAATCATAACATTAAAACAGGTCATTTCTGAGGTAACAGCAGAAACTTTTATCAGGGAGTTCAACTTGGCAGTTGTTACAAATAACCTTGTTTCTGTTGAATCCTCCGTCTGGGAGAACTTTAAAATGAAAATGTCCATGTTAAAGTTCAGTAACTTTACCAATCTGTAATTATCTGTGTATCATTTGTTTTTTTTCCATTTTCAATTGTCAATCAAAAATTTAAAAAATTAAAAAATGACTTTTTTTTTTGTTTTTTGATCTAACACAAAAAAAAGAGCCTATTTTTTTTATATTTCAATTTTAGCAAACAAGCCATGGGACTGAATTTGTTTTTAATATTTTATTGTCTGGTTTACGTGACCCAGAAATGGCTTTGTTTTATAATCAAGGAATAGACTTTCTGTTGTCATTACATGTCTGTGCCACTAGATGGAGCCACACTGCAGTAACCAGCTAGAGAACAGCAGGACAGTGAACACATGGAGCAGATCTGATGGAGGAAAGGTTTTTTTTCAGACAGAATTGTTAATATTGCTACCTGGGTTGCTACCCGAACTGTAAAGTACACTGATTTTTACCATGCTCCATGTCTGTTTTATTTTTAGCTGCCAATTATTTTCCGGTTCCGCAGCAGAACAGTAACAGACTTTTTAAAACAAAAGCACGTGAGCAACATGCATTAACGCGAGATAAAATAAATGTCGGCGTAAATAAATTAATGCGTTGATGGCAATAATAACGCGTTCACTTGCCCGTTGTCCCATTTAAGACAAATTTGTGCCTGCTGAATTTGCTTTTGCAAAGTTGTGTGAAGCTGTACTACCAATCTATAATAGGGCACACGGTGTGGAAAAGAGGCTAAACCAGCTGCTTTCAGTGAAGCTGTAATGACACGACTGATAAGGGAGCTTTCTGTATCTCAGGGATATTTTGATCCAAACATATAGATATTTCATTATGCCCTCAAGAAATTGTGTGAACTTGTGAAAAAAAGAGAATGCCACGTGTCCTATATACTCCAGTTCTTCTTTGGTTCTTTTCCAAACTACTCATCACAGCTGACACTACTTCAGCCTCTATGATCTCAGAGGGGTTTTACGTAGCATGTTTTAAGATCAAAGTTTATATCCTCATTTTTTTTCAGTTAGTAAGAGCACAATTAAGAGCACAATACAGATATGTTATTGTTAAATTATCAGTGATTTTGTATGTTTTAGATAACTGAAGCTCCATGATCTGTAAAAGGATTTTGTTCTTTGATATTTCCTCAAAAGTCCCGGTGTCATTATCTGTAAACTGAAGAATGCTCATAGATATAAACTAACCTGTGACTAAAGACGGTGGCTGGTATTTTCTGAATGTTGTTGAGCTGTTGGAAGAAAGATGACTCCAAAGGCACAATACACCTGCTTTTTCATTATTAATCTAAGTCCTGTCAAAACTATTGATATTAACATTGTTTTTCCCTAATGAAGGATCTAAGAGGCAACAAGGTTTGTTCAGTAGTGCTGCTGCACAGAGACCTGCTTGAACAAGGTGGTGGTTGTTTTACCCACATCGCGAGGGCTTTGGGCTGAGCTCATCAGTCAGATTTCTCGAGTTGTTTTGTTGCATATGCTCTCACGATCATCCACCCGCGAGCGTCGAGCGTAGGCACCTTGCCTGAGGTTACTGATCTACTCAGGCAGCTTCTAAGGAAACCGACTGACAGAAGAAAGAGGAACACAATTAAAGCTCTGCTGTAACTTGGCAAGGTTTGAACTTTCCTCATTTAGATGTTCTCTGCAGTGACAGAGAAAATATTTTTTATTAAATAAGTTAAATAATACTATATATTCATAGTGATAGAGTGCAAGTTCCCCCGTGAAAGCAACACTTCGGAAGTTGGGCCTTTCTTTGCTCTTCGGAGCCCCCTACAGTTCTGTAGAGGTTCTGCACTGCACCAGCACACGCTGACAACCCATTTTACTGAGAAGAGCACTAAAGTATTTACGGAGGAAGAAATAAGTATCTCGACCGACAATGTAAAGCAATGTTTTCAGATGAATTCAATGATGGTTACGTTTGTAACTTTGAATAAACTAAACTTATTAGTTTTATTTGATGTGAGATTTCAAACATTGACTAATTTCCATCTAGTCTGAGAAAGGACTGTTACAGGACTTGAAACATCTCAGTAATGACCGGCAGCTCCAGTCTTATAGGTATTAGCAGGACTGTAGCTCACTTACATATTTACTTTTTTTTTTTTTAAATGTCACTGTGAAACAGGTTACTAAAGCTAAAGCCAGGAAAGTATGTTTGTTCCTGTGATAACTTGCCTCTGTTTGCTTAATTAGCTGTGTGCCTGCACAGTATAACTTTTATATTGACATGATGCATACTTTTTGACTTTTATTTTAATTAGTTGACTTCAAACCTTATTGATTGTTTTATTCAATAGTGAGTGTCAATTTCTACCTGCCCTGAAAGGAGACAAAGTGTTAGAAGAGGTCAGAGGAGGAGGTGAGGGCAAGAGGAGAGGAGGTGCAAGCACAGCAAGGAGATGGAGGGGGAGAAGAAGCTGACCCTGAGGACCAGAGGAAGCTTTTGTGTCGACATTACTTCATAGAAGTGTTTACATCATATTATTTTGGTGCATTTAAAATTTCCTGCAAGTTTATACATTTATATTATTATTTTTTTCTAGACCTGAACTTGCAGTAACAGACAGTTCCTCAGAAGGATTCAGTACTACAGCAGGTCCAGCAGGACTAAATCTTTCCTAGCTTTTTAGTACGACCATGTCTGATTCTTTAATGAAGTGGAAGTAGATGTGTTATTGTGCCGGCCCCTCATGAGAGGTGGCACCACGAAGCTGCTACACCTGCTGGCTGCAGTGAAAAATCAGGGTTGAATACCCAGCAGAGTCTGGCCAGCAGCTGCATGCACTAATGTCCCTGAGGGTGCTGCTGGAGGTATTCATCAGGGATGAGCTGACAGACACCATGCATCATGGTAGGGGTTTGCTGGAGGGGGAGGGGGGGTGTCTGGTTAGTCCTTGCTATTTCAACCTTAAGCAGTATAGAGACACGAGCCATAAATGTCAAAAAGAAAATACATCCACAAACACTCATCATTGCACATCCAATTTCTATGTCTCATATTTCCTGCCAAGCTGCAGTTTCACATCAGGAACCACCTAGAAGTCCTGTAACCGTAATCTAAAGGGAACAGTAATGAAAAAAGAAAAAAAATGAAATAAAACTGTGCTGGAGACCTTTTATTTGTGTGTTTGAAATCACTATCAACTTAAATGCTTGGTTTGACACAACCCAGCCACTTTGTTTCAGGTTACCCAGGTCAGATGATTTCTCATTTGGAGAGCTACTCCGTTTTACAGGGTACAGTCACATCACAGACCCAGAAGAATTATTCAGCTTCCACATCCTTATTTCTGGCTGGCTTCACATCTTCTTGCATTTACTGTATCTCAGGAGTAAGAGGCACAAAACTGTATTGCTGATTTTAAAAGATGCACACCCTTCAGAGGAGAGGGTTTAAACTGACTGCTATTAACAGAGATGGACAGGCATGGTTGAAAAGAAAGCTTTTTGTGTTTATCCTGGTGGATACACACAAACTAAAAACTGAAATATGTCAATCATGACTGGATAAATCCCAGTGAAACTTCTCATTGTAAGCTGCAGAGGATGTCGCTTGCAGTAACCTTTTTACCTTATTACTGGACAAGAGAGTGACACGAATTGTAATAACATTACTGAGGTCCAGACAGAACTCTCAGAACCATACACATTTATTAAACATATTTAATGTGTGATAGACAAACTAAGATGGTAGTAAAAAAAAAACAAAAAGCAAAAGCTGAAACTTTATTCCTGCTTAGCATCAGCATGTAAATAAGTTCATTGTTATTGTGAGCACCTAGGCATGCTGACAGTGTTAGCCTTCAGCTCAAAGCACATTGTGCCTATCACAGCCTCACAGAGATACTAGCATGACATGTAGCCTCTGGCCGAGCAGCACTCCACTGCAGTTTGGCTGGGCAATTTCCCTGCCTCATCAGTAGCAGCTGCGTGACAAACTGAAACTCTTTTTTTTCTTCATCTTCCTGCTCTCGCACCGCTGTACAACATACACACTGATATCCATAAAATAGCCAGTATCATCCTTGTTTTTTTTTCTTCTTAGCTCTGTTTCAGAATAAAATAGAAATAAAAAACCAACAGCCAACAGACATTTTTCAGTTTTTGAATCTGAGCATTTGCGTGTCTGTGTCCTTAATTAGCTTGATGGTCGCCTTCCTCCTGTCAAATGCATGCTGGGATACGCTCCAGCCCTCATGACCCCATCTCTGAATAATGATGGAAATACACAACAACAGAAAGGTAAGAGAAAGTGAGTTTAATGGGCAGAAGGAGTCACAGGATTCCCAATTAAATCATATGATGTTACAATTATTTAGAAATCAAAAGGCATTTGTGTTGTATCAATTAATTTTATCTTTACATGAAAATTTAATTAATCTTTTAGGGTGTACAGAGAAAAACAAATATCCCTCTATCTTTGTAATTGGATCTCTGTGGATTTGGTGATAGTTAAAGTAGATTAGACACCCTGGAGTGTGTATGTGTGTATGTGTGCGCGTGTGTTCATAAATGAGACCTATTCAGCAGTCAGTCGAGGGGACACAACAATATTAATGTGGCTCCATGCAAGTCGTATGTAAATACACATGTGCATGCGTGTGGATGTCTTAGAGTGTGTGTGTGCGTGTGTGTGGTGCCCACAATCACCGGCAGGGCGTTTTTTTTTTCTTTTTTTTTTTTTAAGCAGAGGAGATCAAAGAGACATTAGTATTCTGAAATAAATCACAAGCTCAGACCCGAATGTGTGGGTCCCCGAACACATGCACAGGAGACACACACATCCTCCCTCTCTCTCCGTCTCATTCCTTTCTCTTTCTCCATCCATATCTCTCTTCAAAAGACACCAAAAGCCCACACCATCACTCCTTCGCTCCACCCTTCTCCCACCTCTCCTTTGGCCTCTAGCGGCCTTCGCAGCTATCTGCTTACTCCCTCTGAATCCTTTGTTACAGCCTTTTTTTTGCTTCTCACGTTCCAACTTGAGCTCCTTCTCCTCCCTCCATCTGCAAATAAGCAAGAAAATGCTTTGTCAGAAAAAAATAAAATAAATTGTTGAACGTTGGTGGAAAAAGTCAGAAACGCATAGTAGGGGGTTTTGACAAGCATACCCACAGGGAGAGACCTCTTATTCCTTTCCTTCTCTCTTGCTATCTTTCTTCTGTTCTTCTTCTTCTTCACCCATGTCCCTCCCTCTCTCGCACCTCTTTCTCACTCTCTTTCTCCGACTCCCTTCACAGCTCAGAAGAGAAATCAGTTGAAGCAATGGTGATTTTTTTTTTTCTTTTTTTTTATTATTCTTCCAGAGTGTGAATATCTTTTTTGGGGCAGTGTGAGCACTTCTGAGGCTTCTGACAATGTAGCAATTCACTCTTAAATTCAGAAGTAATGAGAGCTGTGCTGCCAGACAGCCAGTATCAGCCGGACTTCACTTTTCGCTGAAAAGATGGCCACAGCTTTTGCTGGGGGGAGAAAAGGAGGGAGTGGAGGAAAGAAAAGTGAAAGGAAAAGCAGAAAAATGATTGACATGGTACCGCAGGGAGAGGAAGAAGCTCATTTTTAGCCACAGAATTAGAATGAGTTGAACATAAATGCACCCTGTAGCTCCCTGACAGTTACAATATCCATGAGATCCAGGGTTTTCTTTGTGTCTTGTGTATGTGTGGTGCGCGTGTCTCTGTGCATGCGTCTAAGTGTGCATGTAAGCACGTGTGTGGGATGGATAAGTTTAGGCCAATGTGTGCATGCATGTTTTTATCTGTGCGTGTTTGCTTGCGTCTGCGCGTGTGTGTGCGTGTGTGTCATTTTGATAGCCACCCACATGAATATGCAGATCAGTTTTAAAGAGCGTATGTGCTCAGCATTAAAGCCCACTCTCCACTGCTGACCCAATTTCACACTGCAGTGTATCTGTGTGTGTACGCATGCACTTGCTTATCAATGCATTTTGCCGAGCTTGGAAAAACTACGCGGTTAAGACCTCGGCGTGTGAGTTGGTTGGTGTGTGTGAGAGTTGCCGTATGAGTGTTAACAGTGAAAAACACTTGCAATAAGTCTTCCAACACATACACATTCACAGTTGGCTGAGAATAATAAAATTCTTATGAATACAATCTGAGGAAGACCATAGCCCTAATGCCCCTCAAGCTGAATCATATTATTTTAGTTTTAGTAGTACTTTATTTCTCACACACAATGCAGTTTTGGCATTTCTTGTTCTTGCCTTACTTTGACATAGTCTGTTAAACATGATTTCATTACCATAAAGGAAAACAACAAAAAAAATCCATAATGACCCGATGCGACATACTGTATGTTTCCTTTGACTTTTCAAGTCTGGAACTATTCACATAGACATTTTTCAAGACTCTCCACTGATTTCATGTTTTGAGTTTCTTCAGAGGCTTAGAAATTAAAGGTTTCAGCCAGTTTAATTCAATTAAGTCTTACTTTATCAATCCCTGAAGTTAAATTATGCTGTTGCAGTCAGTCAGTCAGTCGGTATTAAAAAGTCCCTCCAGAGGGCTATATCTGTGAGCAGGGATGGTCTTTCTATAACCTGCCTGTACTGCAGCAAACCTGAAGATGTCTCTGACTGAAGACACTCTGTTGTGTTGCGTGGAGGATGTACAAACCTTCTTTATCAGTTTGTTTTAGTGAACAGTTTCAAGTTTTCCAGAAAACATTCAACTTTTTAAAAAAAGCAACACTAAGGCCTTATGGATTCTTTTTGAAAACAACACACACATCAGTTTTCATCCCATCAGTTAGATGAAAAGACTGTTAACTTTGCAATATCTAATGAATAAATATGAAGGCTCAGCCAGCAGCTGGTGTAGGTTACAGATGTACTCAGTCTGCCACATGTACTCTGAGTTTATAGATGGTCTTCCCTCCAATGGGCTTTACTGTGAGCTACTACTGGAGAAGAGGGATCCAGATATACTCAGACTGTTTTCAAAATCCCCATACTACACTACTGGTGCTTACTGATCCAGACAAAATATAGTACACAGAAATCAGCACGCGAACATTTGTACAATCTCCTGTATGCAAGAAGTACCCGGGTGGTTTAGAGTTGCAACACATCAGTCGATGTAATGCGATGCGCCATGGAAAAATGCCACGCTGGTAAGAGCTGAAAAACAAAAATGTCGGAAAGCTGAACGCAGGTGGCGGAAAACAAAGTTCCAAGTTCACCATGAGATCTATAAAGAAAGACTGAGGATTTATAATCTGGAGCTGAGAAATGCAACACAATCGTTGCTAAGAACAGCAATAATGCTCGTTCCCTGTTTGTTACTGTTGACAGGTTAACTAATCCTCCTGTGTCAGTAACCTCAGAACTCCTGTCCAACCAGGCCTGTGACGAGTTTGCTTCCTTCTTTACTGACAAAATTCAGAAAATCAGGCAGTCAGCACGTGCTTCCATGCCAGAGGCAGCACATATGTCACCACTGTGCCCACTTAAAAACATAAACATCATTTCACACTTTTCTCCAATCAGTCCAAAATCCCTGGATGAGATCATTTAGCATCTGAAAACCACCACTTGTTGTCTTGATACCCTGCCGACGGGGTTTTCAGGACTGTTTCAGGATGCGCAGCCCCAGATATTTTACGGATTGTAAACAGCCGTCATCAAGCCACTCCTGAAAAAGACCAGCTTAGACTCATCACTCATGAGCAGCTACAGACTGATATCAAAACTCCCCTTTCTAAGTAAGATTATAGAAAGCTGTTTTTCAACAACTCCACAACTTCCTGATGCTAAATAACTGTTTTGATGTCTACCAGTCAGGTTTTCGGCCACATCACAGCACTGAGACTGCTTTAGTTTAGGTCTTTAATGACACCCACTTGAACATAGATAGTGGAAACATTTCAGTCCTGGTGCTACTGGATCTCAGTGCTGCATTTGACACGGTCGACCATAACATCTTACTAAACCGGCTGAAAAACTGGGTAGGACTTTCTGGCACTGTAATAAATTGGTTAAAGTCCTATCTAAAAGACAGCGACTACTTTGTGTCAATAAATCTGAGCAAATTAAAATAAGTTGTGGAGTTCCCCAAGGCTCCATCTTGGGGCCACTGCTGCTCAACATCTACATGCTCCCACTTGCACAAATTATGAAAAACAACAATATGTTACCACAATTATGCTGATGACACACAAATCTACATAAACATCTCACCAGGACACTACAGTCCAATCCAAACACTGACCAGATGCATTGATCAAATTAGAGATTGAATGTGTCAGAACTTCCTTCAGTTAAATGAAGACAAAACTGAAATAATAGTTTTTGGAGCCAAGGAAGAAAGATTAAAAGTCAGCACTCAGCTTCAAAGAGCTAAGTTAGAAACCAAAAACAAAGCCAGAAATCTGGGTGAAGTCATGGACTCAGACCCGAACTTCAGTAGTCACATTAAGACAGCCGTGAAGTCAGGCTATTCACACATATCCAGGATTAAAGGACTGATGTCTCTGCAGGATCTAGAAAATCTTATCCATGCATTTATCTTCAGTAGACTAGACTACTGTAACGCCGTCCTGACAGGTCTCCCTAAAAAGACCATCAGACAGCTGCAGTTAGTCCAGAACTCTGCTGCTCGAGTCCTCACTAACACCAGGAAAGTGGATCATATAACTCCAGTCCTCAGATCTTTACACTGGCTTCCTGTTTGTCAAAAAATTGACTTCAAAATATCTTAGTTTACAAAGCACTGAATGGTTTAGGGCCAAAATACATTCAGGATCTTCTGCTTAGTTATAAACCCACCAGATCCCTCAGGTTATCAGGGTCAAGTCTACTTTCTGTTCCCAGAGTCAGAACCAAACACGAAGAGGCAGCGTTCAGTTTTTATGCTCCTCAAATGTGGAACAAAGTTGTAAATCAAGGTTAAAAACCTTTCTATTTGCCACCTTTTATAAGAAAAAAATTAACTTTTATTTCTTGCATTTTATCTACATTTTTAATTCCTCTTCTTTTTTTAAAAATCAAAAACAGCTGTTGATTAACTTTTTCCTTTTTAATATTTTGCATTTTATTATTTTATTTTATGCCATTTTTCTTTCCTCCCTGTTTTAATGTATTATTTAATGCTCTGTAGTGCTTCTAATGTTTTATGTAAAGCACCTTGAATTGACTTGTACATGAAATGTGCTACACAACTAAACTTGCCTCGCCAAGGCTACAGCGAGATCCTGTTGGAGCGGTCTGATCGGTCACTATACTGACTTCCATTTGAGTCGTAGCATAATTGTTTTTATGTTACTTACAATGTCAAATTACCTAGTTACAAAAGCTTGCTGGCTTAAAGATGTGTAAGTCCTGCACCTATCCATTTGTAAATTGCACATGTTTCTCAAGACATTTATAACTCCTGAACTGCACAGCTGTATCCATTCACTCTGCAAACAAGATAAGAACAAGATCAATGAAGGTAGCAGATTGATCACTGGCCCAGATTATAGATAGGTCTAAATCAGTCAAGAGTTTCATCTTCTCCAAGTAAGGCTTTCTTGTTTTCGTGGTCAAGTTGGCACCATACGCTGTTTTATCATTTTGTTTCTTTTCATGGTTTTTGATTCTTCAACTTTTCATTAATGGTCTTCTCCAGATTTGTTTTTTTTTTTTATCTTCTTCTGTAGCTACCAACAAGGGCATCATGCCCCACAATGCAACATGTTCTCAAGAGTGTTCCCAAGGCCTGCTGATCTAATTGAACACAGCAAGCTGATCCTGCTACCAGTGCTTTTAAAAAACTAAGTCACACAGCTTCCTCTCTGGGGTTAATAAAATCACCTCTCAGTAATGGTGCTACATCCAGCAGGTTTTTTTTTTGTCAGAAAAAGTCACTGATATCTTTTGTTTATTGGGCAAAGTACTATACACAGCACCATCTTAGCTTAGCTGAGACTTAATTATTCAAAAATGCTAATGTTGCACAACCGTGTCACAGTGTTTCAGTCTGCCCAGTCCTAACAATATATTGTTCATAAAGCTGTTCAGATTTACAGGAAACTGTGACATCACAAGCCCAGATCAGAACTGAATTATCCAACTGCCCCATCTTTACCTCCGCCCAACATCACATCATGATGCATTTGCTGAACCTCAGAAGTAGGCAGCGCAAAAGCTGGGACACCATTTAAAATTTTTAAAAGGGCCAAACGTGCAAAAGAAGGGGAACAGCTGACTTCAACTGAAAACTGGGTGCTATGAACAGATCAGTGACAACATGGTTGAAAGGGGTGCTTTTCTGCCTCGTCCTGCAGCATTTTGGCAAATGCAAGTCACAGACATTACATTAGACTATACTAAATTATGTTACTTTTTTTATTTTAAAAAGGGAAGAATATTTCTCCTTTAACATGAAAAAGAAAAGCAAATGAACATACAGCATTCAATACTACTGTGCCCTTGAACATGTGAGTTTATGGGGATCAACACTTTCTAGTTGACAAATAGAGTGAACGGCCATTTATCAGTGACTGTTTCCATTTCCTCCTAGAAGTATGTTAATGTATGTAAATATTCCACAAGTTTTAAAATGCATTCACATACCCGTCTTTTTTGAAGGTTCAGTGATCAGAGTTGTCAACTCAGCAGTGCCAGTCAGCAGAAGCGTGCAAGACAAACGAGCGCTGCATCCAGTCACCAGTAGGTGGAAACGTTGAGTGGAGCAGGGCCCAGTGGCAGTGCTGAGGTAATGGCTCTCTGGTCTATTGTTCCCCGCATTCATCTTCACCATCCACCGTCTCCTTTTGCCTTCCAGTCTAACTCCTCCTCATGGACTTCAAAGGAAGAGAGGGAGCTAGAAAATAAGGTGAATTAATATGCCCCTCTATCCAAATGCCTGCTTGTTGCTGCGGATGTGTTTTTTGATTGCTTGTGCTAAATACATAACCCATTTTTGAATTTTTAACAAAAGCCTAATTGATGACGTGAGTAAAATGTATGTAAGTGCTGGAAGCCACTATAAAACATTTAAATGAACTCATGTATGCAAAGCACCTTGAAAACAAGCTGCCTCAATAAAAAAAAAACAGAAAAGAAAAGAAAAAAGGACACTGTAAAGTGCAGCACGGCCAGCTTATGGGTTAATAAATTCTGGCACCCAGAGCTCCAAACTCTGACAGACATTCCTCGGCATCTTTAACCCTCAACCCAGAAGCCTTGGTGCAGACTCGACTCTGTGAAGTAGATCAATGGGAGGATTATCGCAGGACCAGTTATAGAGCAGCTCTGTGCTGCATGAGTGAGGGGAGAAGATTGAGAGGCTTTCCTTTGATCTTGTGTTGGTGCATCTGAGAGAGCCCGCTGCTGATGATAATGATGCTGAGGCCCACTGGCCCATTACAGAGAGCCAGACTGGGGCTCTGCCCCGTTCTCACTCCTATCCCTATACTGGTGATATAAAAGGCCCGTCTGTGGAGGCTTGGACGGGACAAACGGATTTAATCGGATGAAATGTGGATTCATGTGAATTTATCCAAACAATTTTTTTTCCCTGAAAAAGAATTATATTGATGCAGCAGTGGTGTGTGTATGTGTGTGTGTGTGTGTATGAGTGCACGCACTCCAGTTGTGTGTCTTCTATCACATTAGATCCAGCTGAACACCTCTGTCCTCTTTCAAGGACACCCTCCTTCCTGCATGTCTATGTCCCTCAGCCTCTATGTCTGTACCTCTAATATACACACACCCCCCCCCAACACACATCCACTGTGTGACAGCCCGTGGTGCTGGAGACGGCTGCTGACATTCTGGACAGTAAAAGGCTGAAGGTGGAGCGTGTGTGTGTGTGCGAGTGTGCGTTTGTGTGTCTCTGAAAGACGTTGCAGTTCTTCCTCCGCTGTAACTCTGTGTCTTATCTGGGAGAGCTCCACGTCACCACGCTGACAGCTGCTGTTGTTTAATTGACTCCTTTCTGTCGCCGTCTGACTGTTTGCCAGAGCTTGATGAGTACGACTATAGGATGTGTGGTCAGTAATCTCTTAATTAGTGCTAAGTGGGAATTAGATTAATCTTTTGTTAATTTCAGAAACGGCTCTAGTTAACCAGATTAGCCGAGTGTGGATTAGGTCTGGGATGAGCACGGAGCAGCAAAGGTTAAAGAGTGAAAGGCGGACATGTTGGCTCCAGGTTACATCCACGCTGACAGGGACAGCGTTTGATTGTCTGTCAGTCAGCTTTGCTGAAAGGTGTCAGGTTGGCCCACCGGCTTCTGAGCAGGGACAGCAGAGCTGCAGGCTGGAGGGAAGACAGTTTGAGGTGTGTGTGAGGACAACTTTTAATTGCTTCTGTGTGTGTTATGATCTCAAACTAAGTCCAGACCCCAGAGCCAATCTAATACCTCCATCACTCAGAGGTGTGCTCTACTTTGCTCCCAGCATTCCTGTTTCTTTACGCTCCTCTTTCTGTTCAGCTGACCTCTTAACCACTTTATTTGAAGAAGACTCCACATTCTCCCTTTCTCCCTTCTCTTTGCATTCCTCCTTCTTTTCTCACCATCTTTGCTCTCCTCCGTCTCTCATCTTCATCATCCTCTCCTCCGCCTTCCCTCCCCTCGCTCCCACCCACCTATTCAGCGGCCCAGCGTGGGTGGCTGAGTTTAATGAATTCCCTTTTCTCTCTGCAGCCAGGCGCTGATTTCTGATTGTGAAGAGGTGTGTGTGTGTGTGTACGTCTGTGCTGAGTACATGTGTGTAAGTCAGAGAGCAAGTGAAGCACCCTTACACACACACACTCACTTACTGTCACCTATCATTTCATAAGTCTAAATAAAGTTTGACCTTTGTCCTGAACAAGGCTTCAGGTTGCACCTTTTTTCCTGTCAGCTGTAAAACTGATTTGCCACGCCATGTGCCTGTTGTTGCTGTGAATATTACCTGCCGTCTCCTGCAGCCAGAAAAATGACTCAATAGTCTATTTTGTCCTCTGTCTGTGATACCTAAGTAATGCGCAGGAGAGAAGACGCAGTAAATGACTCCGGAAAGTGTCCTCGACGAGAAACATAATGGTTTTGAGCTCATCACAAACAGTATATTCACTGCACAACACAATTTATGTATGATTCAAAACCAGAGCGACTGCATGGCAATTCAGACTCCTTGGTGCCCCCTCAGTGCATTAGTGCCCCTTTACAACTACTCAGCAGCCATTAAAATATGACTAATTATGTACATAATTTTAAATTAAGATTAACTGTAGGTAACAAGCTTATGAAAAAAACCTATTAATGCCACAGCTTCGACCTTCGACATGGTAAGAAACTCTTTGACGAAGTGAGAAACTAGATTGTGAGGCTCCCATAAAGACTGGAGTCAGTACTGTGGCATTAGATGACCGCTGAGCTTTAGCTAAAACACAGTGTTGGCAGTGAATGGAAGATGCAGGGAGAACCATACTGCTCACAACAGCAGGTATGGTGGTATTCTTGAAAAATGATGCCAGGCAAAGGTGTTGGACAGATGGCATTTCCAGTATGGATCCCTCTTTAAATGGCATTTTGTTTATGCGTGCGCTGAATAAAAACAAAAAGGGCAATCTTCCAACATAATCTCGTGAAACAAATCAAGAGTTGTTTTTTTTTTATCTGATCTGGTTAATTCATTGACATGACTTTAAGGGCGGAGCATGTCAAAGTGGAGCATAAACAGCCATTTATGAGGAATGACAGAAAAATTTGTCCACAGATTTCTGACAGAACTGAATGTGTCATCAAAAAGGTTGAGATGCCTTTTTTAGGGGAGGTCTTATTTAATTCAGCAAGACATTGCTAAACATCAAAACAGCATGGCTCTGCACATGCATGCATGAATCTGGACCCGTCAGTCTCTGAAAATACTAGCATAAAATAATAGCATAAAAGGAAGTGTAAAACAAAGCAGGCCATCACCTGGCTGAAACCCTGTATCAGGTAAGAACATGGAATAATGTCGGTATCAAAACTAAGAGAGATAAAAGGTAAAAGTCTCCGTAGTACCTTTTTTGAAAGATGTTGCTGGCATCAAGCATAAAAAGAGCCTATATTTTTTTTATAAAAAAATTAAAAAAAACCAAACATGAAGTTGAGTCAAGTCACATTTGATATGATGATTCATCTATTAAAAGCACACTTTATAAGTCAGAAAATATGGAAAAGCATCATAAGAGCACTTTTGTTTTGTAGAAATAACTTGTAGTTCAGATAGCCAGGATGCCACAATACTTGATGAAAAGAAAGTGACAAGACTCATTTATCTGGCAGTGGGGGGGGGGTGTTTTCTAATTTCTATTATGCAGCATTAACTATAATTGTGATTAATCAAATTTCAGTTGTCTTAAGAGTCCATCTTCCAAATGTTTTCACAGTTATCATTACCCATTACCCCTGCCCTAAACGGGTGTCATGATCTCATGCTGTTCTTTATGCCTCTTGATTTCCTCTTGCACTGACATGTTAATTACATTTTGATGGTTGACTGCACAGTTTAATGATATAATCATCATAACACAAAGTCTGCAAATTATTGGTGAAAGTGCGCTGCACCTACAGTAGACTAAGAGGGAAAATAGCTTCCTTTTCAAGTCTTGTTCCCCCGTAGATAGACAGTTGGACCTAAACATTACATAGTTGCAAGGCAGTTGTAAAACGTGCAGATTGCTATCATATGTTCAACTTGTGTCCAAATCATCAGTTATATTGTAAAGAACAATAATGAGTGAAAAGGGAAAAATTGGCCTGTGGTGGTGAGTTTGTGATTTGCACCACAAACGTCAGAGAAGCGGTCGGGGGTTGATGGTTGACCTGTTTGCACTGGTCAGATGTGTGCCAAATGTGGACTACATCTGAAGTTTTAATGGAAACATCTGGGAAAACTATGCATGAAGCAAAGCGCGGTGGCAGTACAGCACCACAAAGTGAACCTGCTGTATGTAAATGATGCATAACTTTACTTGCCGAACGCTGAGCTCAATCAACTCCCTCCCAAAAACAACATGAAAATGAGAATAATGTAAACTGGGTTGCATTCTCCTTTTCATGCCAAACACCAGACTTCAAACAGAAAGAAACAATCCTCCCTCAAATATGTGAGCAGCAACTCTGAAAGTGGATCATCTCCACATCTGTCTGAGGTCACGGCTGGGGAGCGGGGCGCCGCCGCCCCTGTCCTCCCCGCTGATTGGACAGATGGATTAGCTGCTTAACGAGGCGAATTTGTTTAATCTGCCGATTGTCTCTGCCATGAAAAACATATTTGGTAATTCTCTGCGGCCCCTGTTTTCCTGTCTTCCTGATTAAAGACACTTTCATTCTGGCACGCTCACGTGGATAATGGAACAGTTGTTGTTGTGACCAGAAGACAATGCTGTCCGCTGGCACACACACACACACACACATGAACACACTCTTGTACATGCAGAAAGAGACACAGTCCCCTGTGTGTAGCCCTCCACACCCCCACAACCCTCCTGTGGTATGGTAATGAGCTGCTAATCTCTCCGGTTTACACAGGCAGGATGTGTGTTTGTGTGTGTGTGTGTGTGTGTGCGTACGGTTATATTAAGGTGCAGTGTGGAAAAGCCTAAGGAATTCTCTCAGGCCGTCAACCTTCTGCTCTCACTTGGGCGCAAGCTGTCAACACATGTGTGTGTGTTTGACAGAGTGTGTGCAGCAAAGGGAGAGAAATAGTAAACTCAACTGGAACAGTGAAAAGGTGAAAAAGAGGGGAAAGGAAGAAATCAGAGAGCAGATCAGGCGGCGTCTGTTTATTTCCCTCGCAAACGCACACTTTCTTCATCTCTTCACCTTCATCATCATTCTTACATCCAGACTCTTTCCTAGCTCTCCCTTCTGTATTCTTTTATGTGTTTTAATGCCTCGTGCGCGTGCGTGTGCTTATTTATCATGCCGGAGTCACATCGCTAATTAGTCCCTGGGAGAAGCCCGAGGCCATTTGCAAAATCCCACTGATTAAAAACAAGTCCAAATCCAACCTTGTGTCACATATGTACACACACACACATGCACAGTCTGCTCCTGCACATCCGTACGAGCTTGCACATTGAGGAAAGCTACTTACTGTCAAGGCTGGAACACGTGTGGGCGAGTGTTTGTGAAACGGAGCTAGTGCACGCATGTTGAACGGCTGTTAGAGAGCTGTCAGTTGTTGAGGCCGGTTTAATATTTGAACTTGCCGTTGTCGCGCCCCGGGGTAACTCCTGCTATGCAGGAAACCGACTCGGACGTGAGCTCTCAAAGCTCCGGCTTGTCACAGATCACACTCAAGATGTCAAGGACATCATACATTAGCGAGTGTGACAGACAGGAGCAGGGAGACAGACACAAGACTGGAAAATACAGACGCAAGGCTTTTGTTTTTCTTATTTTTAACTACATGTATGTTCTGAACCTGAAACTGAAGGAAAAGACAATTGATCCTCTTTGAATTTTAATTCACAGCAAAAGAGCAAGAGGGAATTGATGTGATGTATGGAGATGGAGGCTCGGGACTGTAAAGGAGGAGAAGAGAAGTCGGAGACAGTGACAGCATGGGAGAAGGAGGAGGGAGTGAGGGATGATGGGAAAGAGGAGAAAGGAGGAGGAGGAAGAGCGCGATGGTGATAAATTGCTTTGAACTTTAATGGACGTCTCAGATGCTCCTCTGGTGATGTGTTCGGACAATACGCAACATTACTGGCACATGTGAGGGCTGATTGTAGCTGACAGTCAAAGAAGCCTGTCCTCATCGACCTAGAAGACAAGCGCACGCACACACACACACAGTCGTGCACACATGCTGCAAAACAGTTCTTTAAAAGTCAGGGAAAGAAAGAAGACAAAGAGGCAACTTTAGAGCAGGAAAGTGTGAATGAGTTGGATTGAACCAATGGATTGAGGGTTAATGGAGGCAGACGAGAAGAGAGGAGGGAAAAGCGCAAAGTCCGGAAGGAGAAGACAGAATAGGTGGATAAAAGTGAGATGAAAGTGGGAAGGGAGGAAGAGGAGCAAACAGGCAAAAGTGTCGCCATATGGTCAGGGTTGAGTTCAGACAAATAAAATGTTGCCTTTTCTTCGCAGTGGTTAACCACACACACAAATGAATCCCTAATGGAGCTCTACTCCACAGTGACAAACCCATAGACACACCCTCACACATGCACACACGCACATGCACACAGCAACACACACACACACAAACAAAAGCCGACATGAGAATGAAACTCAAAGATATTCACACAGAAGGAGCCATAAATGTCGACAGAGCAGGGTGGGCAGGCGGATGGGGTGGGAAGGAAGGAGGCCTCTTTGTGAGTTGGAGCTGTTACTGTGTTCGTGTGTGTGTGTGTGTGTGTTTGCGTGCGCAGCAGTGTGTCATTGGAACCGCCCTACTTCCCTTCCACCCGGCTGCTTCTCTGTGAGTGCGTTGATGTGTGTGTGCCGGCCAGTCTTTGTGTGTGCTTGAATGAGGGGTTTGTCCCTCAATCTGTGCCTCTCTACTTCGCCAGATTTCTAATGATTTTCCAATGATGATTTAGGTTTTATGTGTGCTTGTGTGTGTGTGAGAGAGAGTGTGTGTTTGTAAGTGTGCATCCAAGGGCTCACTCAACTCTTTCTCTCCACTCTCCGCCCAGCTATTCTTTATGGTGCTGCTTTGTGTTTCTTTTTTTTTTGTGTGTGTGTGTCTTTTTTTTTTTGCAACAGGAATACCAGGTTAGTCAGAACAACATAGTTTCTCAGTTTTAAATTAGATATTAAACTCCAACCCCCCGACAACAAAGGATGTGTAGATCGATCAGTTTCTTATAGTTTACTTTTAGTTTTATGCTTCATTTTCTGCCTTCCAGACCGCTCGTTTTCTGAGCTTTCCTAATGATATTCAGCGTACAGAGATGAAGTACAACTTATAACTGAATTCATGACTACCCAGAAATCAAATATCAATTTGTAAACAGCTGAGAATTAGACTGGGCCCTCAGGATGTCTGACCCTCTGTTTCTCTGATTAATCAGCTGTAGAAGCACAGTTAGGGTCAGAAAGCCAGGATATGAGTAACGCTAAGTCAGCCTAGAGCTATGGTTATTCATTCATCAGGACTACTTCTGGCAGATGTTTGGTCACAGGACAACAGACTGGATACAGGGACATGGCTTGAAGAACCTTTATCTCATGTATTGGCAAAAAAAAAAAAAAAAAAAAAGCTGTCTATAAATCTGATAGCATCAGTGGTTCGAAGTCCTGCACCGTGCTGCCGTACCTGTTGATCTGGCTCTGTGACTACCTGCACTGCCAGCTCAGAGGCGTATCAATTTTATTACATTTTTCCACCTCCGTGCCTTATAATCGGAATGGTTCTCCACAACAGATGGGGATCAGCCCTGCTGTGAACATAAACAACCCTCTGAAAAGATAGTTGTGCGTGCATCTCTGCAGAGTTCTGGTTCTGTCGTGTGGTCAGCACTGAAACAGACTGGGACTCCAGTAGGATGAATGAAGGACTCTGTATTTGGAGTGGAGAAAAAAAAAATGATGTCAAGGTGGATTGTCAAGTGTATTCCTTGCTAGTGTTGTCATTTCTCTGTTTTAAATTAAAAACTGCACTACAGGGACTGTACAAGGTCATGAGCAGTCACATGTCATAACAAGTGAATGGTATTTTAATATTTTATCTTGGTGGCTTGAAAGGCAACGCTGTAGTTTTGTTATATAGTCTTTAACCATGAATGTTCAATCTGTTTAAGGAAATTGTTTTTTACATGTCAGTGAAATAATTAAAAACCACAAGAGCAAATCAGAAAAGTTGAGATGGAATGGAAAATGCAGTAATGCATTTCATCGCTTGGTTTATATTGTCTGATATTTAATTTCATGCTGAAGTAAATTAAATAAATGCCATCCAACTGATTCTGATTTCAGTTTTAACAGCTGTGGGATGACACTGAAATTTCCTTACACACATTTGGAAAGTGGTCGTTCCTTAAAAAAAAAATGGCTGACATTTTTTTTGTAGTCAACAGCATAAATCAGGAAAATCCGCTGTTCGCTCATGGAAAGCGTCAAGTGACAACTGACATGTCTGAGACTGTTAAGTAGGTCAGAACTTCAAGGGATTTCACGAAAATGGAGAGAAGACGAGTTGGGAAGTCTGCAAGACACTTGTCTGTGATGGGGTGGCCGACAGCCCTCAGTGGTGACTGTTTAATCTGTGTGAATAGACGATGAGCTCTGAGAGCATCTATCAGCCTGAACAAGAAACTGAATATTTCAGTGCAAGACAATAGGGACATATTTGTGTTAATGTTTCATGACAGTATGTTTATGAAGGCGTGAAGGCATTCAAGTGTACATGTGTGGATGCAGGTGACTGCACGCCTACTCCACTTTGGCTGCTTAATGAAGGTTTGAGGGGAGAGGTGTCGTGTGCTCATTTATGCCTCAGCGCCTCATATTTAGGCGTATTCACAGGAGGGTGACCTACGAGCTGCAGCGTGTTGCATGCATCTGCCGTGTGTGTGTGTGAGTGTGCGTTTATGTGTGGGATTTTCTAGTAGGTGAGAGGGGGTAGGGGCTATTAAAGATTTAGCTCCTCTGGCTGTATTGTTGTGGAGACAACAAATGTTTCCGTTTAGTGATCATGCATGAGTTATTACTCCCCGGACATAACTTGTGCTGTTTGTGTGTGTGTGGGTCTGGATTTGTGTGTCCTCCCCGTCTCACAACCTCCACCCGGCTCACCATTGGTCCGACCTTGGACAATAAATGGAGGTGATACAAAGCAGGAACAAAGAAGCCTTCGCCGTTGTGACAGGACTTTCTGTACCACAGGTAAACATAAAGACGCATTTCACTTCTGATGGATTCTTTGCATACAGCTCTTCACATGGAGATGGACAGATGCAGAGAGGCAGATAAAAACACGAGTGTCCACACATTCACACGGAAGCTCTTATTTGCTGCAGACTTCTCCATCCATTTGGTGACAGACATTTTTTTTATTTATTTATTCGCTTTTTGTAACAAAAGAGAAACATTCCACCTCAGAGAGCAAAGAATTTTGAGAGTAAACACTGTCCTCGCTGTGAGCGTCTGAAGCTTTTGTATCACTGGAAGAGTTATAAAAACAGTGGGAACCACTATGCTTGCAGCCGTGTCTGCATGTGTATAAGTGTGTGCTTGTGATCACTTCAAACCAAGGGCCTAATCAGCACCCCTTTGCCCACCCACACATCCTCTCTCGGTATCTCTCCTCTGCTCATCTTCTTTTTATTCCCTCTCCCCCTCCCACAGACTTGCCTCTGCATTCTCCTGCTCTCCCCTTCTTGCAGCCCTCTTAGGCAGCAGCAGCAGCATCAGTGATAGTGGTGGTGGTGGTGGTGGGACAGTCTCCTGGGATTGCTGGGCATGGCAGCAAAAGTTTAGCTTCCGAGGTTAGCCAAGCGCATTTATCCACTGGTGGTGGTGGTGATACTGGTGGCTGAGGACGAGGCAGGCTGATCCAGGATCCGTGTCCCCGGGGAGCAGGCGATGACAAGGCTTCTGGCGTATGCTGTGACGCTGCTGAAATATTAAAGCTAATGGGATTGTGCTGCCGCTCGGTCGCATGCGTGCGTGCGAGCGCGAGCTTCTGCTGCTCATGAGTTGCAGCTACTTCATGCGAAGTGGAGTGAACAAAGTGGAATGGAGATGGATAATGCATTACACGGCAAACAATGACATGGAAAAGAGGGTTTGGGCCACAATGGAGCAAAGCCTATATCTGAGAGAGAACAATGAAAAAGAAAACTGAGGTGAAAATGGAAAAACTGAGGGAGAAGTGGGGAGAGAGGAGATGAGCTATAAGGAGGTGAGAAAAAAAAAGAGATAACGTGGGAAGGCAGGAACGGAAACAAGAGACAAGAAGAAAGTAAGATGGAAGAGTCGCATTGAAAAATTAGAAAAAAGGGGGAACTGTTAAGATCCCTCAGCTGCCAATAAGTAGGCACACACACACACACACACACACACTCACGCACACACACACAGCGGCTTCAAGCTATCATACACATTGCCTGGAGCACAATACAGCTCGTTAGTGGGTACATGCTCAAAATGAGTCCCTCTCCCTCTCTCAACCCCTCCATCTCTCAAGCAGTTGTCAATGTTATTATTTCCAAATGAATGCACACAAATGCACTGCATTGTCTGACAGAATATGCTGTAAATACTTTCCATCCGCGTGGCACGGATGACGAACATGTGAACGAGTGCCACGCTGAAAAAAGCCGAACTCAACGATGCCGTATGTTTGGAGGAGGGAGAACATGAACAACAATTAAAAACACAGAAGTAGGTTGAAACTGAGTATGTGTGCTTGTCAGAGCACGTGTGCGTGTACGTGTGTGTGTGCTAGAAAACACCCACAGCAACACTGGTTCATGTGAGACTTGAGAGAGGCCTGTTGAAATCAGTGTTGCTCGTGGGCATGTGGTTAAATTATGGATTTCAGCTCTGTTTCTGTCACTCCCTCACACACACACACAAACACACAGAAGGCGGATGTGTAGACAAAGTGCTGTTTTATCACAAACGCTGTGATGTTAATTAAAATCAGACAGACGTTCACACAGAAATAAGTTGAGCACATTTCCATTCTGTGATAGAGCCAGGAAAGTAGGCCACGCTCCGGGGGCGCGCCACCTTCGCCGTCCCGCAGATGAGGAATGACTGACAAGCCAGTGGAGAAGAGAGGAGAGATGGCTGCACCCCCACCCCCCGTTTTTTTACCCCCCTGACACTCTGGTCGTCACCCATCAAGTCTCCAAAGGAGAGAAGTGGGCCACAGACTTGACTGTTGCTAATTCTTCCCAGCGCACCTCATCCCCGAGCTCAGCAGGGCCCTCTGTGTCTCCTCACGTAAGACCCATGAACTCGTCTCGTGCTTCTGAACACGGATGTTCGAGCCCTGCTGGCGCACCGTGCCTTGTTAGTCTCGGGTAAAACACTGGCAGAGCAGCACATTAAAACTCCGTGTGAGGTGCCGACATCGTCCCCTGAGTTGGTCACATGAGCTCATTTGCATAAGCCGCCTTTTATTTAAGCGACACGCACACATGTAACCACCTACAGCAAGCGTGCTCACGCAAGCCTCCCATCAGCCCTCAAGGAGATGCACACATATAAGGTACCTCATTTCCCAAAACCCACCCCTACGTGCCTGGTGAGATGTGAGGATTTAAGGGACTCTGCCTGCCAAAGGGAACTGTGCTGGATTTCATCATTCAAATGTGTTATTCATATGCCTAAGGATCATTTTCTATGTTTTGGTGAACACAACCGGTTTCCACTAAGATAAAGTTCCCAATCCAAGGAATTAGTGAAATCATATAGACATTGAAAAATAAAGTACAAAAGGTATTTTTTTGTTATCTGAAATGGGAATTATTTTCCAGTTTTGAAATTGGCACATGATGAGGTCATCCTGCAGATGAGATGGTCCTTCCATTATTCTGCCAAGTCGTGGGTATGTTTTAAATGGAGTACTTTGGTGAGTATACACAGTGTTCCTACATGTGCAGTGAGTGTATGAGTACAGTCACAATTTAAAACTTTTTTTTTTCATAGCATTTTTGGAACCAAAGGCCATCCTCTTTTTGATAGAAAAGAAACAGCCAATAAACCATTGTGGTGTGAAGTATAGCCTAGCTTACTTATTACAGTATTATTCCATTCAGTAAACATTCAGAACTGATCAGAACTGTTTTTTTATTTTATTTTATCTTTTTCTGACAACTAATGTTAGTAACTTGTGAACACACAACTGCACTGGAATGAATGATTAACTGGTGCTGTACCGGGAAACTTGACCACAAAATGGCAACATCAGGGTCAATGTACCTAGGATGTGTGATGTCAGTGAGGTCTTCTGCTACTACTATCACTGTATTTTTGTTTGTATTTTAATAAAGAAGCCAAAAAATAAATATGGATGATAATGTAAACTTTGATAAATCAACAAGACTAGGAAGTGTCAAAGACTTCTACACACTATTGTAATCTTGCCTTCAGAGCCTTTATTTCATTAGCGGTGGTCTCTTGTACCTTGTGCACATCATGGTTCTGGCTGAAAACACTGCTTCAGATTGTTCCTGAACCTCTTTACATATATCTACACCAATTCAGACCTCTCTCTTTATTTTTCTTCTCAGCCCAACATCCTGGAAGCATCTCAACAGTTGACTTTAAGACTCGTCTACAACTTTCCAAGCTCAGGTTTCAGAATCGTGGGCAATTACTTTGCAGCCATTGTAATCATGTTCTGGATAAGCACCTTCTTGATACTCTCAGAGAGCTGTTTTGTCTTAGCCATTGTAAAGAAGAAAAAAAAAATCAAGCAGGGATTTGAATCCTGGATGCTGAAAGCTAAGCACAACTGGGTGTAAGCTGTTTTTTTTTTGTCATGCAAGTTCTTGTGAACACTTGATATCCATGCCCCATGTCCTTTATTTCTCTTTAAGCCTGTATTGTTTTCAGTTCATTTGATTTTTTTAACTGCTTACACAAAAAGAAGTCATACCAGGACTGTATCTCTTTATTAAGATACAGCCAACAGTTGCATTGGTCCACATTTGTCCAAATTCTTGGTATCTTGCTGATTTGACCCTTTTTTTATTACTTTAATATTATTAGAATATTATTTTATAAGGAATTATTTCTGTTATCTTCAAAAAAGAGACAGAAAGAAAGAAAGAAAGAAAGAAAGAAAGAAAGAAAGAAAGAAAGAAAGAAAGCCCCACTCTTACCAACTCAGTTTCCAGGGAGGCACATCAAAGCAATACAATCTAATAATGTATAAAACCCACAGGGAACATTGTTCTGCATCACTTATGTTACGAACATACTTTGAGCTCAAATTTCAACTTGCTTTTGCTTAAATGAGTTTTTCAGTTCAAGGCATGAGTTCAGTGATGTCACAGTGCTCTGACACTGCTATGCTGATATGACTTACAACACCTTTGCTGCAGCCAACTATACTCTCAAAGTTTGAAGCACAAGTTTGCTACGGTTCTGCAATTTTCTTCTACTGATGTTTCAGTGTGCCAGCACGCACGGTGTCTTCGCACGCACTGAAACATTCTAGGGGATTCCGATAACCCAAATGCTCGGTTCCTGCTGTTGGGTCATAGGTTGGCTTGGTTCGATTAAACTTCTGAGTCAGAAGCTTTAATCGGGCTCACAGGGTTAGAATGAGACTTAAAACTAGCAACAGTAGTTTAGCCTACTTATGAGGAACCGTGATCTGTTCTCCATCCTATTTCAGTTCTTCATTAGCTCCATCAGGGCAACACAATACCAGTTCAGACCATTATCTTGCCTTCTTATTCATCACTCCTTCTCTTCAACCCCAGATGATTTTTTTTTTTTTTTTTTTTTTTGATGGGAAAGGGTGCTGGCGACAGCGAGGCAGCCATTTTGTGGCTTATCCATACTGCAACATGACTGAGGTCACACACTGAACAATCTGACAGCGGGTCAGCCATCCGACTGGTCAAACCACTTTATTCAACAAAATGTGTTTGAAATGAGGTGCAACCACATCCAAACGGGTTGTTTATTTCAAAATGGGTCAAGTGAAGAAACGGTGCTCCAAGCTGTTTGTGCTATGATTTGTTTCAGAACAGCAAAACGGAGCGGGGGGTGGGTTAAAAATTGTTTGTAATTAAAAAGTAGTTGCCAACTTGAACTGTGGTAAGGCACCTCTCTTTCTCCGCGGGATTCCCTTTCTCTCTGTGACATCAACTCATTTCTTACTCTCACTGGCTGCAGCTCCAGCGGGGATTACCTGGGCAGCTCCAGATATCTGGCGTGCTTGATATCAATTGTTGTTGTCTCAGTGGATTCAAATTGATTTATTTTTAACACGGCAGTTCTTAAAGCTGCATGAAGGCCGTTGAGGAAACTCTTTGTTTGTCTGTTAATAAAACTGCCATCCAATCTAAATACTACTATTATGAGTTTGCACCAGCACTGTCAGAAATGGCGCAGGGTGGAGACAGTTTAGATTCAGCATACTGTATACTTCAATTTGTCAAAATACTAGTAGGTATACGCACTGGTAGTGACATGTATTCTCCAAAAGTGGAAGCTGGCCATTATATGATAACACAATATATGAGTAGTGTGAACCATTACTCCTGTAGTGGTTCATAGGACACACACATCCATGAAAATCCATGGTGAACCAGTAGTGCACGTTTCATCTGCCTTGTTAGAAGTCCACTCGCAAAGACTTGGGTAGTTAGTCTGGAGCAGTCTGCGGGTGGGGGGGGGTGGGGGGGGGGGGGGGGGGGTTACAATACAATATAACTCCCGCAGCTCGGACCCATTCTGCACCGTTTAGTGAGGAAAAGTCTCTGATGGCTTTTGTCTTGTATGGACTAATGGTAGAAAGGCGCAGCACGGCGCGCCTTTTCATGCTTTTGATGCGCCTCATTAACGGTTTAAATTTACACCTGCCTCGTGCATTCCTGCGGGATCCCTCCTCGCATGTGAGTGGGAATGTTTGTTCTGTGCAACGAGCCTCGTAAACGCTGCAGTCTCTGATGTCTACCAGCTAACTGGTTTCTCTTAGTTGTCCATTTGGAACATAATTACGCAAAAATGACCCTGATGTCCGCGCTGCGTTTGTGCATTTTCAATCTATCCTGTTAGCCTATTGACCTGCAGCAATGTGGTTAGATAAGAAGAATCACCTTCCTATGGTTAATTAGATTTTTTTTTTTTTTTGATGTGGAGATAGACTGACCTTCAGCCTCAGTTTTACAGAAGGGAGGATAATTTCAAACATGATGAAGAAGTCAGTCCAATGGGAAAATCCAGGTTGTGAGTTCACCGCTGGAAACTATTATTACAAGTTAATAAATGCAAACATTTGTTCCCGATGGCTCACTTAACCTCTTAATTTATGTATGACCACCAGAACCCTATTCAGAGGAGAGCCATCGGTCAAACGGGCCTTCACAGAAAGGCACCGCATGGCCTCTTTCCCTCTTTCATCGCTGCCTGTTTGACGCGGCACCGAGCGCCGCCGCGCAGCCAGAACTGGCGCTCAAACGCTCCTAATTGTTCTGCGTATTGACAAGTCGGTTCCGGTGTATTACTGATTTTCCGCTGCTACGCAGCTCAGAGCTCCGGCCGAGACCGGGACATCTGTGGGGGGTCAAGGGTGAGGGCAGCCCCGGGGCTGAGTCCATCTGCCCGAATAATACGCGCGTCTTCAAACACAAGGCTGCTAAACACCTCTAATAGCCTGTATAACATTTGCATTATTAGTCGCTGAGCGAGCCGACCTGAATGGAGAAAAAAAAAGCCTATTAAGTTATCAATGAAACACGCCTATTTGAAGCGTTTCTTCAGAGCAGAATGAAAATAATGACACAGTGCAAATTTCTCCCCATTATCTGGCCCCACAGAATCGCAGCCCGAGTTTCTTTGAGCAATCAAATGATATCAGGATGAATCAAGGACACGGGCATCGAACAGGAACTATGAGATGGTTTTCAAATTCTCTAATCTTTTCAGAATGTGTCCTTAAACTCAGTGTTTTACACACACACACAGATATATATAAAGTCACTTTAACTGCTTCTGCAATAGTGTTATGATAGCACATGTGAAAAAAAAGATGCAAATGCATCTTCTACCCATAATATGGAATATTCAATACAATTAAACATATTTTATTCAGAAACATTTGCAAGTGATGAGGTATTCTGCTTAGTTTTATGTTAAAAAAAAAAAAAAAAAAAAACCTGACACCATATGGCATAAACAAACGAAGATGGATTGCCACTTGTTTTTAAGCCGGTCTCAGATTTGCTTCTTCTTTAATGTGTTTGCAGCAAAACCATCAGAGATACATCACTGATTTTTTGAAGAGGCAACAGAAGCCTGCAAGTGGCAAAAAATGTGACAGTTTCATCATTAAGATGACAATGTACTGAATAATTAAAGCAGAAATTGCAGCTGCCGTTTTGTGCTGCAGGTAACGCTTTAGTGCTGAAATCGTCTCACTGGTGCTTTCAGAAGTTGCATTGTCGGAGCTGTGAAAGTAACTGAAATGTAAAAGATATGGTGCTTTTACAAACAATAACAGCTGAAAAAAAGAGCTAAAGGCACTAAAAAGTAGAGCTAATGTGAGCAGCAGAGTCATTTTTAAGTATTTTTCATATTTTTTATTGCTATTGCGTTACTTTGTGTTCTTTACACAAATATGATAATAGAATCCAGCTGGTTTGCTACAGTTTTGTCTTATTTTTATTGCTTTATCTGTCAGTTATTTTCATCATGACAAACCTGGGCCCATCAGTCGTCGATTTGGAAAAGCAGGAAACCGGCAACTGAAAGTGATTTTTGCCAAGAAATATATCATGAATGACTTGTTAAAGAGAACATTTTATGAAAAAAAAGTGTAATTTGGGTTTTTAAAGTCACTACAAAATGATAAATTCTAATATAACACAGTCCTATTGTAATATTAAAAATTGCCTTTTGAGGTCTAAATTGTTGTGTCATGAAGTCCATGACTTCTGATCTCGATTTCTGTCTGTTCGAAGGTTTGTTATTGTTCTGGCTCCATCAGGTAGCTAAGTTTTGACACGTAGGCGTCTAGACAGTGTCCAAGGTCCTGATGTTTTCATGTGATGTTTTAAAGACGGCTGTTTCCTACTGACAGTTTGTCATTCTGAACCATCCTGCATGCTGTGATGCGAGTTAATGACCTCTCTGAATTGTATACAACTTGGAGAATAAATCCGTTTTGCACCTCAGTCGTATTCCAGCGCATTGTTTAACAGCCGATTGACTCCCTCATCAGAACACAATTAGCATAATATAGGAGTATATGCTTATGAGTGAGATATACCCACATTTACAACCACCTATAACTAACCGAATATGAAATATCCCCTTCAGTGAGAGGTTAAGATTGACAGAATATTATTCCGTCACTAGAGCAAAATGATCTAATCTACTCATGTTCATCTCCACCCAGCTTTGCATCATTCTGCATTTGGTGTACTTCAGAGATGGGCAGCACAAAGCAATAAAGCCCAGGTCCCAGCAGGCACGTGTGTGGTTTTGAGACATCCCAGAAGTGACCGTCTGCTCTGCCTGAGTCTATTTTTGGTGCTCAGCCACATCAGTTTACACACAGTACATCTAGCTGGTAGACAGTCAGGCACAGAGAATCGGATCGATTTTCAAAATAAAGGACCACAACTGAGCTCCGACTCATACATCAACATTACATTCATCCATGGAGGCTGTAGGCAAACAATTCAGGGGTTTCAGATGGAATTTCAACCGTGTAACAGGAAAGGTTCATTTTAGATGTGGATGGCACATTTTATATGACACCACTCATCATTTTTTTAAGGATAGCTGCTGAAAGGATTAGACAGAGAGAGGAGAATGTTTTTATATGAGCAGATCACCAGGTGATTTTTACGTGATCTCTAAAAGTATACTGTTAATCTCACAAATTCAGCTCAGTAGGCAGCTCTTTGAAGCGATGCACTTCTGAAACGGTGGAGTCTGAGGTTGAGGTTGAAACGTCGGACAGCCCGTTGGCGCGGTAGATTTTAAAATAGGCACATAGAACATAGAACAAGGGAGTGAGGGAGAGTAGCAAACCCCACCCCCTAAAAGTGGCTGTTATGAACAGGGGTTTAAAGACACAGCTGAAACAAGTGCTTATCTTTTGTATCTCTGTGGGATTTGGCCAAAGCATGCCTCAAACATTTCATCATGACAACAGGAAATTGTGCCAATAATATGTCTCAATAAAGACCACAGTCAACCAAAACAATTTGTAAGCAAGGGTTTATGTTGCTGTGCATGCGGGTTTCACAGATTAATAAAATATTGCAGACAGGGGTGATGGAGGCCAAGAAAATTAGGTTTGAATTAGAAGACAGCAAAATGAACCTCAAAAAGATCCGTTAGCAGTATTTTGTGATATTTAGCAGGGGAGGTGGACATTTCAATCACTTGAAAAACCTCTGAACTTACTGCTCCCTACCAGGAGTGTAGGAGGAACTGCATAGACACATGAACACATTAAGGCCCATTATAGAGCCAGTGATGGTTTGTACAGCTTTTCTTCTGTGGCAGTGAAACATGGTGGACTCTGGGGATGAGGAACAATGCTGTCTGTGAATATAAATGTCTTGCTCCGAAGTAAAAACAACTACAACAGTTATTTTTCTCATTTGATTAGACTGAAAGTATAATTATAAATATCATAATACAGTTCCTTCCACATAATCCTGCACAGATCCTCAGTGCACCATCAATGAAAAAACTTTTCAAATTACAGCACCTGATACAAAAAAATGAATTAATCCGATAGTTGTTTATGATTAAATGGTGTTTATGATCACCACTGTGATGCAACATGGGAAGAGTAAAGATGCAGTATCTGCATGTACCTTGTATCAGGACACAACTGATCAGGAGTGGAACCTGAAATCCAACAGGGTTTCTGATGAAGATCATAACATACTTCATCAGCATAGTATCCCAACTTGTAAAGGAGTCCAGGTTTTAGGGGGTTTTCTTTATCACAGCAACCCCACCTACCAAGTACAGAGAGAAGAGCCTTTGCTCTGGTGGAACAAACCCACTCACTTGCGTTTGTGAGCCCCACGGAGACCCTGAATATGGACCAGCTATTCCATCTAATGAGGCAGAACTTCATGGCTGCCTCTATAAAACTTTTTTCATCCTTGTGTTCTCTGGCAACAAAGGACTGGGGTTTTTGAAAGTTTCATCTGTTTCTTTTCCCAGTGACACACAAACTGTTAAGATGAGACGAAAGCACGCTCTTTCCTCCCTGTGACGCGAGACAAGTGCCGCAAACAAAGATGATATGTGAAGAAATGGGGCGCTTAGATGGGAGGAGCGATTAAGAATAACGCCTCCGCAGGGAGAACCTTGATGACATGGGGTTGTAGTTTTATAAAACAGCCTACATTTGACTGTGTGTTGAGGGTTGTGAGGAATCGTGATTGGGGATGTTTTCCCCTTCTTTTTATGCTCCTTTATATAAAGACACACATGCTAGACCCAGTACTAATTTCACTATCTCTCATTTAATGTGTGCAAAGATAATTGGGTGCAGCCTGCTGCGCTTGCAAAGATGTCTAACTTTTTTTTAATCCCTCTCTCTCTCTCTCTCTCTCTCTCTCTCTCTCTTTGATGGAGACCCTAAAAGTGGTTCACATCTATGAGTTGGATTTATAGCCCAAGAACCATAATGTTTTGTTTCAACATTTCATAACATCAGAGTTTGAGCTAAAAGTTTCCCTTCAGGGAGAATGCAGGTCATGGGCCAACGATTTAACATCACAATTAGAGATTAAAAATTGTTCAGCAGTGAAGTGAATTTTACTTTCTAAAACAGAGGAAAACAAGTGAAATCCCAGTGCGCAGACACAGGGGTTTATTGCTGTAAATGACTGTCAACCTGTGTTTATAACTCTTGAGGCTTATTGTAACTAGTGCAGTGAGTTTTAATGTTTGGAAATATATGTGATATTTCTATTATTAGATGTCATGCAACTTCCAGACCAAAGAGAGCAGATCATGCTAAGATGATGGAGGGAAAACACATTTCTGTGTGATCTAATGATCATTTAGTCATTTCCTGTATTTTTTTTAAAGCGAGTGACAGGACATATTGAGGAGAAGAAATACAGTGAACACATATAAATCTCTTAAGGGCAAAGCTTCCATCTTAAGGACCTTGTAGTTCCATATCTTCCAAACTGAATACTTTGCTCTCAGACTGCAGGCTTACTCGTGGTTCCTGGAATTTTCAAAAGTAAAATGGGAAGCAAAGATATCAGTCAGGCTCCTGTCCTGTTGAACAAGCTCCCCGTTAGTGTTTGGGAAGCAGAAAACCATCTGTATCTTTAAAGCAACACAAGGGAACTTCAAACCCCAGTAAAGAGAAAAAAAGTTTCCAAAATGACTTTAGCAGTAGTTCAACATATTACTTCTGCACTACCACCAAAGCCTGAGCGCACCTGTATCATCATTTTTTTTGTCTGCATCGTGATGTACTGCACAGAATAAATGATACTGTTGCTGGTTAAATGGAAATACAATTCTCTCTTCCAGGTAGATAAAAAATTAGAGCTGAAATGTCAAGGCTCTCAGAATAAAAGATCTTCAGTTACATCCCAGGCCTGCAGAAGGAGAAGAAGAAGGCTTTTAAGACATGATGATCCAACAGCTTTAGTCTTGTAGCTCTAAAACAACCATCTATGAACTCTGGAGAAGTGATGTTTCATGGGAAAAAAGGTGGTCCCCAAACGCAATACTGTCTATGCACAAATTTCTAAAGACGCAATGAGCCAAACATTTTGATTACTTGTTTATATATATGAATATGTGAACATGCACACAAAGAATTTTTCAAAAAGAATAAGTCATGCTGATAACTGTAACAAACAGAAAAAAAAATAGTTACTTGATAACAATCCTCATATAAGGTAGAATATCCTGAACTGAGTGTATTTACCACTTGGCTCATGTAACATTTGCTTTATTAACTAAATACAACAGCTTGATATGACAACTGTTTCCTGAACCCAGATAGCCGGGCTGCTAACTACAGCACAAACTGTCTATAAGGCTAGTGGTCTGATCTGGACCTGCTGGTAGTCTGATCTGGACCCTCTGTAGCACTGAATCTTTCTAAAGAGCTGTCAGCTATTGCAGTCTGGCCCACAAAAAAACAAAAAAACAAAAAAAAAAAACAAACTTGCAGGACATTTTACATGCACCAAAATGATATGATGTAAACATTTCTATGAAGTCGTCTTGGCGATAAACAAACCTGTACTTTAGCAGATCTTTCTTCTTCTCTGTCCTTACTGAGATGTTTGAATTCTTGTATAACAGTCCAGTCTCAGACAAGGTGGAGATACATTCATCTCACACCACAAATTAGTTAGTGTTTGAAATCTCACATCAAATAAAACCTTTAACTTTAGTTATTCAGCGTTACAAACTTCACCATCGCTTATAATAACCTCCACTGTCCAGTTTATACATGTGATTCTTGTCTGTGCTCGTGGCTGAATATTTGATTATCCTGCCTAGTCCACATTCAGATGCTTTCCAGTGAAGTCATTGTTAGATGCTAAAAACACAAGCAGTGTTTATACATTCCTTTAGTTTTTCTGTTATCTCTGTTTGCTTGTTCATCCTTGAATTCATCTGAAAATGCTGCCTTTCATTGTCAGTCAACATACTTGTTTGTTCCTCTGTGAATATATCGGTCAATAATATCAGCTGTCAGAACAATAACATTTGTTCTGGAAACAAATCCACATGTATCGCTGCTGGGCTGGTCAGGGCTCAGTTGTATTGTCAACAGTGCAAGACTGTTACGGACCTGTAGGGGGCTCCGGAGAGCAAAGAAAGGCCCAACTTCCGAAGCGTTGCTTTAAGTTTAAAGATTTGGCTTTAAACTTTTCTTTTTGACGAAGCTTGTTCTTAAGAGATAACTTTATTGATGACATATACATACTTTTCCTGTATGAATACATCATTGGCTCTCTTTCCTGTGACCTCAGACCCCCAACCAGTCTCGTCAGGTGGAGGTCCAGAGTTTTATCGTGAATTGTCATTACATGAAAATAGTACCTCAAGATCACGTTCTTGGGAATTGGCACTATACAAATAATGTGAATTGAATTGAATTGAACTGTAAGAAAAAAGAAAAGTTGGACTAGAGAATCAAAAGACTGGGTTATATCATTAAAAAAGAAAGAAAAATAACTGCTATATTGAGCAATCCAACATTGTGGTTTAATTTGAAAAAAATGTCTGTGTGTAAAAAGAGCATCATAGAGAGGGTGAATGATCTGAATATACTTAAGATAGAATCCCTGGTGAATATACAAACACTTTTGTTTCCTTGCAACTAGAATGAACCAAAGATATTTCATATTTTCATCATCAACTTCATTTACTTTGTTAATATATATCAATTATTGTATTAGACACCTGCAACACATTCTTTAAAAAAAAAAAAAAAAAGAAGTCAAAACATTTCTAGCATTAAAGAAGTGAAGCATTTCTTTTATGTTTTTGTCCTATTATTCCTGCAAATATGTCTCAAGGTGAACAACAGTATGAGGTTGTCACTTTTTTTTTTTAATGGGCGCTACACAACTACCATAAAAAATGGTATCTTCTATGTTACAGCACCAGCTGAAACCAGCCATTACCTTTGCATTTTGGGGGTTTTTGGAAGATACAAAAACTCTCACTGATTTGGAAAGCACTGATTTAGCGCGAGGGTTTGGACAAAATGGGAAAGGACGCAATGTGTTGAACCCCACTATTTATTTCAGGCCATGTTCCTGTCAATTCAGCAAGGAAAAGATCAACACTGTCGGCGACACAGAACACTGATTCTGTCAACTTTGTCTGAAATAACTGAAGGAACCCGCTAATGGGGGGAAGACCAGAGATCTGCAAAGCCCTGGATGAGGGTGTGTGCTGCCATCCTTCCACGTCACAGCCCCTATTCTTCACAAATTCTCCCGTGAGTACAAGTCAGGATTACATTCACCAGCGTGGTACCAGTACTCCCTTTTTCCTCAGCCATGGCTTTTCAACACACTTTGAGATTACTTTTGCTGTGAATTGGAGCTATACAAACAAACTAAATTCAGTGTGTCCAGGGTGCAGGTTTGCATTGCCTTGTTTAAAAATACACAAGCTTTGGAAAATTATCTTGCCAAAGGACACTGATAGAAGACCGAACCATCTTTGGTCCAGCGCGCACAGCACCCATCTTTTTCAGAAAAGATCTGGAATACTGAATCATCTGGCTGTAAACACACATACAGACTGTGTGATGGTCCATCCCTGATGCTTCTGAGCACAGAGCCCAAAAGTAATCCCTCGCCTATCTGGTTATATCAGCTATTGATGAATGATGGGTATTGATGCGACGCTGCCTGAGGGATCACTGGTGCCCAGTTTAAGCTTGTTCCCTGACCCTTTTCGCACAGACGTTCCTCCAGATTCCCAATGATTTTTTTTTAATATTTCAATATTTTCTAATACATTTGTGATGAGAAAGTTGTCTCTTTAATTTAATTATTCATGCTGTTAATTGCAGAAAGGAATTAGAAGAAAAAGGGCTTTTGAATAGTTAGAAGTCAGAATGCCATGCCATCAAAACAACTACACCTGTTCTGTTTTCCCAGTACCTCAGCAAAATCTGACGCTGTGTAATCTGCATACTGTCTTTCTAGAATGTTAAAATTCCAGGCTCTCAATCATGGATGACTCCATCAAGCGTCATTCGCAGGCATTTCACGTTTCCCACAGAAAGAACAACCGAAAGTGCATTGACAACAATGAAGCGTGAGGACTTTTGACAAACCAGATCAGAGGGAACCACATCTGCGCTCTCGCAGGCAGACATGCCCACTCATGAGCTGCCACGCAGCAGAAGGTCTCAAGTGGTTCACTTCAGAAACTTCGCATCCTGGGCAGAGTGGGAAGGATCCCACAGATCTGAGAGATAATTTCGTCTTTTAGTAGATAGCCTACTTTTGTGAGCACATTGTCTTTGTAGCTCTGCCTCATTAGCTCTCTCATGGCCTGCATGAACAATTGAGGCTGGGCTGCTGAAATATTGATTAGTACCAGTACTGGACAAAAAGTTAGTCCTTTGTGTGTATGTGTATGTGTATGTGTGTGTTTGGTGCATATAGACAATTTGTTGAATATGGTTATTTGTCTTCTGTGGCTGTTTACTCCTGAGGGAAAACAATGCCAGCCCTTCAAAGTCTCCCTGGCTCATGCACAGGGAGCACACTCACAGATCACACAGCGCTGCGGTTGTGTGCACGTGCACTGCACTTTCCCCTAGTGTGCCCGTGTGTGCGCGGGCGATAAGAGACTGCAACTTTATGCGTGGGCGTGCATGGTGCCTCCTCTTATTTTGCATGTTTTACACGGGGCCTGTGCCTCAAAGAGAATTGCACAGTATTATTTGTGGTGGTGACCCCATAAACAGGAGAGCTTTGATGCTCCGTGTGGAACCGCACCAGCTGGACTCGTGTTACCTGTACGGTCCTGTTTAGTCACATTATTATGGCTCTGTGGCATGCTCTAAATAGACTCCATGGACTTCAAACGGCAAGAAAAAGAAGAAAACTGGAGGGAAACAGGAAAAAGTAAGATAGAAGAGGAGTGGGAGGGGAGATATGAGAGAGGAATTACAAAGTAAGTGAGAGTGGGAGTTCTGTTGCCTTTTAAATAAGCAAGTTTAAGAAGTGTTTCCACCTCGGTTGCCAGAGCACGCTGATTGTCTTATGTGACTCATAAAGTGGGTTAGCGGGTTACTGCTAAAAGTTAAAAAGCTAATAAGCCTGAAAATGCTTTTATTCATGTTGGGAACACTGCAGTAAAGTTTGTCTGTGATAATCAAATGTATCGTTAAAATAAAAATACAATAAAACCCACTCTGTGATGCAAAATGAATTATTTGTTAGATTGAACGTGGAATCTTTGGTCTCAGTTGGAGCATTTTTGAGTCTCTGATCAGTACAGAGATGGTTTCAACAAAATACTGAACTTACAGCTTCACAGTTGGCAAACTTCACAGCAGCTACATCCATGATCTTCTATGCTCTCCGTCCAACCAGCGCTCAGTCCTGCGCAGCACAAATATGTAACTCAGATGCAACGGGTGTTGTTTGGTGTCACTTTCATGACATGATGAGAACACTGCTCATTCTGTTTTGCTCTCACTTACTGTTTCGTGTGGTTTAAGAAACAAAACCACATACTAGGATTAGGAAAATAACATTTAAATGCACACTTCATTAGACCACCCAGCCTTAAAGCATCTTTTATCAAAGTCTCAGCATTATTTTAAAACAGGCCCCTAAAACTTCAGGGTTTTCCTATAAAAAACTAGAAAAGAACTTGGAGAGCGCAGACCTCCACCAAGCACAACAGTTCTCCCATATTAGGCAAGGCAAGTTTATTTGTAGAGCACAATTCGTACACAAGGCAATTCAAAGTACTTTACAGATGCATAAAATCACAAGAAGGCAAATAGAATCATTCCATACAAGCATAAAAATAATCATTAATAAATTGAAATCAAAAATTAATTAAAAAGAAAAATAAAGTAAATTCAAAATGAACAGTGCAGATAAAATCATTTCAGTTGTCATATGCACATCTAAGCAGAACTGTTTTCAGCCTGGATCTGAACATTGTCAGAGTTCAAGGTCTGTCTCACATCTTCTGGAAGACTGATCCAGATTTTAGGAGCATAAAACTGAAATGCAGCTTCACCTTGTTTAGTCCTGACTCTGGGCACCAGCAGGAGACCACTACCTGAGGTTCTCAGAGTCCAGGTTGGTTCATATGGATCTAACATGTCAGAGATGTACTTTGGAGCCATGAAGAGACTTGAACACAAGTAGAGCTGTTTTAAAGTCTATTCTCTGAGTGACAGGAAGCCAGAGACCTCAGGACTGGACTAATATGGTCGTATCTCCTGGTTCTAGTCAGCACCAGTGCAGAGACCTCAGGACTGGACTAATATGGTCGTATCTCCTGGTTCTAGTCAGCACCAGTGCAGAGACCTCAGGACTGGACTAATATGGTCGTATCTCCTGGTTCTAGTCAGCACCAGTGCAGAGACCTCAGGACTGGACTAATATGGTCGTATCTCCTGGTTCTAGTCAGCACCAGTGCAGAGACCTCAGGACTGGACTAATATGGTCGTATCTCCTGGTTCTAGTCAGGACCAGTGCAGAGACCTCAGGACTGGACTAATATGGTCGTATCTCCTGGTTCTAGTCAGGACCAGTGCAGAGACCTCAGGACTGGACTAATATGGTCGTATTTCCTGGTTCTAGTCAGGACCAGTGCAGAGACCTCAGGACTGGACTAATATGGTCGTATCTCCTGGTTCTAGTCAGGACCAGTGCAGAGACCTCAGGACTGGACTAATATGGTCGTATCTCCTGGTTCTAGTCAGGACCAGCGCAGAGACCTCAGGACTGGACTAATATGGTCGTATCTCCTGGTTCTAGTCGGGACCAGTGCAGAGACCTCAGGACTGGACTAATATGGTCATATTTCCTGGTTCTAGTCAGGACCAGTGCAGAGACCTCAGGACTGGACTAATATGGTCGTATTTTCCTGGTTCTAGTCAGGACCAGTGCAGAGACCTCAGGACTGGACTAATATGGTCGTATCTCCTGGTTCTAGTCAGGACCAGTGCAGAGACCTCAGGACTGGACTAATATGGTCGTATCTCCTGGTTCTAGTCAGGACCAGTGCAGAGACCTCAGGACTGGACTAATATGGTCGTATCTCCTGGTTCTAGTCAGGACCAGTGCAGAGACCTCAGGACTGGACTAATATGGTCGTATCTCCTGGTTCTAGTCAGCACCAGTGCAGAGACCTCAGGACTGGACTAATATGGTCGTATTTCCTCCTGGTTCTAGTCAGGACCAGTGCAGAGACCTCAGGACTGGACTAATATGGTCGTATTCCTGGTTCTAGTCAGGACCAGTGCAGAGACCTCAGGACTGGACTAATATGGTCGTATTTCCTGGTTCTAGTCAGGACCAGTGCAGAGACCTCAGGACTGGACTAATATGGTCGTATTTCCTGGTTCTAGTCAGGACCAGTGCAGAGACCTCAGGACTGGACTAATATGGTCATATCTCCTGGTTCTAGTCAGGACCAGTGCAGAGACCTCAGGACTGGACTAATATGGTCGTATCTCCTGGTTCTAGTCAGGACCAGTGCAGAGACCTCAGGACTGGACTAATATGGTCGTATTTCCTGGTTCTAGTCAGGACCAGTGCAGAGACCTCAGGACTGGACTAATATGGTCGTATTTCCTGGTTCTAGTCAGGACCAGTGCAGAGACCTCAGGACTGGACTAATATGGTCGTATCTCCTGGTTCTAGTCAGGACCAGTGCAGAGACCTCAGGACTGGACTAATATGGTTGTATTTCCTGGTTCTAGTCAGGACCAGTGCAGAGACCTCAGGACTGGACTAATATGGTCGTATTTCCTGGTTCTAGTCAGGACCAGTGCAGAGACCTCAGGACTGGACAAATATTGCTGTATTTCCTGGTTCTAGTCAGGACCAGTGCAGAGACCTCAGGACTGGACAAATATTGCTGTATTTCCTGGTTCTAGTCAGGACCAGTGCAGAGACCTCAGGACTGGACTAATATGGTCGTATCTCCTGGTTCTAGTCAGGACCAGTGCAGAGACCTCAGGACTGGACTAATATGGTCGTATCTGCTGGTTCTAGTCAGGACTCTTGTTCTGGATGTACTACAGCTGTTTCATAGCTCAGTTTAGAGCCCAGTGAGCAGGCTGTTACAGTAGTCTAACCTGGTGGAGACAAACACATGGACTAGTCTTTCTAAATCTGGTTTAGACACTATTCCTTTGATTCTGGCAATGTTTTTTTAGATGGTAAAAAGCTGCTGATGTTATTGCTTTAATGTGGCTGTTAAAGTTTAAGTCTGAATCCAATATTACCCCCAAATTTCTGACCTGATTTTTAGGTTCTAGAGAGTCTCAAGGTGACAGATAACACTTTCTCTTTGTTTCTGTGAGCCACAGATAATGATTTCAGTTTTGTCTGAGTTTAGCTGGAGAAAGTTGTTTTACATCCACACACTGATCTGTTCGATGCAGTGACACAATGAATCTACAGGCCCATGTTCTCCTGCTGTCAGTGACACATAGATCTGAGTATCATCTGCATAGTTGTGGTAGGACACATTACAGCTGTGTATTAGCTGACCTAATGAAAGCATGTACAAATTAAACAATAGGGGTCCCAGGATTGACCCCTGGGGAACCCCACAGGTCTTGGCCATTTGTTCTGAGACACAGTTACCAATTTCAACAAAGTATCTCCTATCCCACAGATAGGACCTGAACTAGTGTAAAGCAGTTTCAGAGATTCCCACCCAGTCTTCTAATCTCTGTAATAAAATCACACGGTCAACTGTGTCAAAGGCAGCACTGAGGTCCAGCAGAACTAAGACTGAGACTTTGCCTGCATCTGTGTTCAGGTGAATATCACCTTGATCAGGGCTGTCTCAGTGCTGTGGTGGGGCCTGAAGCCTGATTGAAAACTGTCAAAAACATTGTTGGACTGGAGAAAGTCAGTAAGCTGTTGATATATCACTTTTTCTAGAACTTTGCCAAGAAATGGCAGGTTTGATATGGGCTGATAGTTCTTCAGTACTGTAGCATCAAGACTGCTCTTCTTTAGGCTTAATGACAGCAGTTTTTTAAGGCCTCTGGGAATCTTCCAGTCTGAAGTGAGATGTTGGTTAAATCAGTGAGTTGTGTTAACAAACTGCTCAGCACAGACTGTAGAAATCGAGTGAACAACTCATCAAGGCAGCACGTTAAAGGACTCAGACTGCAAATGATCTCTTTGACTGTTTTATCAGTTACAGGTGTGAAATGTGTCAGCTCTAGGTGTCTAGTTGGCAGAAGAGTAGTTGTTTGTGTTGTGGAAATTATTGAATTTTTAATACCTTGAACTTTGTCATTAAAGAATATTGCAAACTCATTACACTTTGATGTAGAAATTAGTTCTAAGGGCAGTGAAACTGGAGGGTTTGTTAATCTGTTTACTGTAGCAAACAGTACACAGATGTTACTGTAGTTTTTGATGATTTCAGAAAAATAACTCTCCCTTGTTCTACAGAATGTTTGGTTGAACACACACAACTTTTCTTTGTAAATCTCATAATGGATCTGGAGCTTTGACTTGTGCCATTTCCGTTCAGCTCTCCGGCACTCCCTTTTCTGTGCCCTGACTGAATCTTCTCTTTCCCATGGAGCCTTTTGCCTACTTTTAACCATTCTAACCTTGACAGGAGCAATGGTATCCAAAACCTTTAAAATACTTGATATATAAGAATTCAACAGATCATCAACATATAGTGATTTACAGATTGCGATAAAATCCGCGTTCTGGATCAGATCGGATCAGCCTCTGAAATTTGATAGAGGTTCCCATTGTCAAACCCTGAGTGAAATTTCATGAGTTTTGGGCAATAATTAACGGAGATATTGATAAACAAAATTTTCGGCCCCATTGACTGCAATGTTATCGAACATTTGAAAGCGATCCAGAATCCAGGATTTCTTCCGGATCACAGCCAAAATGAAATCAGTACTTCCTTTTCACATTTCTGACAACTCCTGAAAATTTCATCAAAATCCATCCATAACTTTTTGAGTTATCTTGAACACAGACAGAAAAACGCCACTGAAAACATAACCTCCTTGGCGGAGGTAGAAATGCTGTTCATTAAATTCAAATTAAATTCGGACATTCACTCATTCCTATGCGAAGTTTTGAATCACCGATTAATCTAGATACATGTTTTCAGACTGTGGGCGGAAGCTGGAATTCTCAAAAAAAACCAACACAAACGTTTGAACACAGTGTAAGACATAAATAAAAACTGACTCCAATGATTTGCAGATCTCATGAACCCATATTTTATTTCCAAACAGAACAAAAAGAACATATCAGATGTTGAAACAGAAATGTTTTACCATGTCATGAAAGATTTAGGCTCAATTTGACTTTGATGGCAGCAACACATCTCAAACAAGTTGGAAAAATAATTGGCACAAATCAAAAACAAATGGAAGAACATTTGACAACTAACTAGATTAATTGGCAACACGTCAGCAGAGAGGAAAACTGTTCTGTGGTCAGATGAATTAAAATTTTAGATTCTTTTTGGAAACTATGGATGTTGTGTCCTGCAGACTAAAGAGCAGAGGGACCATCCAGCTCGTTATCAGCTGACAGTTCAAAAGCCTGCATCTCTGATGGTGTGGGCAGCTGTGGGCAGCTGGAACATCTGGAAAGGCTCCATCAATGCTGAATTGTACATAGAGGTTTTAGAGCAACATCTGCTCCCATCCAGACAACGTCTCTTTCAGAAAGACAATGCTAAACCACAAACTGAATCCATCACAGCAGCATGACTTAGCAGGTGAAGAGTCCAGGTGATAACAATATTTGTGTCACGAGGACTTCACCTAACAATGATGCACTTTATACAGCCCGTCAGACGGGGGGGGGGGGGTTCCTGACTGACTACAGCTAAACACAACAATGCATAAGCAGGTACTGGATTATCACACAAATAACTAAATAAAATAAAATGAGTTTCACAAAGAAACAATAGTGTTCATGGTAAGTTCATGGAGAGTTAAATATCAGTCTCAAATGGGACTTCAAAATCACCAGTTTTCTGTGATTGAGAAAATATATTTGGATGTCTGAAGCCACCACTAGCTCAAAAATGCCATTAAAACACATCTTTCTCACTTTATTTAGGACCGACTAGGTCTGAAAAAAATATGTCATTTAGTAAACCATTCAGATTTGCAGGACAGCAAAGATCCAGATTCAGTATTGATTCAGGCAGAGGACAAGAATGCACCCAACCCCCCAAATCTGCTAAAACACAGCTGAAAATGATGCTTTTGTACATTATCCATTTGGTATTTGGACCAAAGCACAAGGAAACTGTGCCAACTTTTGAAAAATGGATATAACATTTCTCCTTTAAGCATGGTTGCTAACTTCAGTAAGATCCAGGACATCATCAAAGTCCAAATAAATCATTTTGAGCCATGGATTTACAAAAAATCTGCTGTCAATCTGTGGTAAATTAGAAGGAAAATCCAGATTTAGATCTTTCCAACAGCTGTTAAGTTAGATACAGTGCTGATATTAGTCATTCCCTTCAATATAAAAAACTATAAATACGTTTTCTAAATTTTCCAGTGACTATCTCACACATCTCAGTTCTAAATAGCAATTTATATTAGTTTTTTTTATGTAGTGTCTCTTTATGGAGAGGCCTGATTTCATCACACCCCTGAATCTGCATGACTCCGTTTCTCCTCATGAAGATGCTAAAACATTTATTGGCTGGTAAAAATTCTCCCTGTAGATCCGTGTAGGCCTCCTGTATTGGTCCCAGTGATTGATGGATTAGCAGCTGCTCACTGTTACCAACCAGCTCTCATCTACAATCAGATGCAACTCATAAGAAACTCATACGCAGGGACTACATAACTTCACATGAGTGATATGGGACGTCTGTCATTCCTTCCGCCATGCTGTTCTTAACTCATCCAGTCCCATCTGTTCATGTAAAGCGCAGCACAGTCTGGCTCAGTGCAGCCATCAGGTGTGCGCACACAGAGCCTCGAGCTTTTCATTTTGCTCCGATACAACCTCCAGCTCCTGCTTGTCTCCAAAAGAAGGAAGTAAGGCATTTGGATAAACGTGTATGTATCAAAACCTTCTTCCCTTAAAGCTTCCACTATTATGTGAAGGGAGGCATCGTTGGGTCCCATTAAACACCTCCATATATGGTCCTTTTATTCAAGGCTGATGTGTGAATCTTTATGTTCGCCCCCCCTGACCTCCCTGGACCCCCTCTCCAGAGAGCAGGGTGATGGAAATAGCTCCCGACAAAAGCGCACAAAACTGAGAGGCACTGAAAGGAAGAATGAGATGGGGAGATAGGAGGAGTTTGGAGGGGGAAAGGGACCGCGCGAGCCTTTAAATCATCATCGGAAACTCATTAGAAAAGCTGGCGGGGCCGGGCGGAGACGGCCGCACAGATTGCGCGCTCCCGAGCACAATACCGGTAATGAAGTGGAAGCGAAGAGGGAGTGTCCCCGGACAGATTTCTTTGCTCTAGTTACTCCACTGGCCCTAAAGTTTCCCCACAATCTGTGATTGGGGTGTAAAAGCGGTATTCATGAGATGTTAACTGTTTTGTTTGTCGGGCAGGAATTCATTCAAAGCCTTGCAGCTATCAGCGACAGATGGGCTGGAGGGTGATGGATCGCAGCAGAAGTTAACTAAGATAAAAAAAAAAAAAAAGGGAGGGAGAGAGAAGAAGGAGGAATGTTTAGTGTAACTGGACGTTATCAATCTGGTGGCATTCTGGTGCCAGTCCATGCCTGCTGCTGCACTCAGATCAGGCTCATTACAGTTTACTCTCAGCTGCAGAGTCACGTGGCTGTCTGTTAAAACACAAATATACCAAACTATTCATTTCATGGGCCTATGTTTATATTAAAACTAATTGACAATAGACTTTGGTGCCCTTGCATCTGAAGATCTTAGATAAAAAAACAAAATGATTTCATGCTTTTTAGCAGCGAATAGAAGTCAGGAGCAACCAGTCACATTCAGGACAATTGATTTATTCAGAAAAATGTCCTTGATCATGTGCAAGTGTGACCACCTTTATATCAATAGACATTTTAACAGTTTGCTGCTCATTTAAATTGATTAAATCAGTCATTCCTAAAGTGTGGGCCGCGGCCCCCTGGTGAGCCGTCGTGGTACTGCAGGTGGGCCGCGTAGAGGTAATTAAAAATAAACAAATAAATGTTTTTAAACCTGTATTTTTTTTAAATATGTTTTTAATTACTGTAAAATGTTTGACATGATTTTTAAAAACTGTATAAGTACTAAAACAAACCAGTTGAGTGTTATTCTACGGTCATCTTAACTTAATAAGACAAGTGTCACCTTACATTATTATTGGAACATAGTTCCCAGACTTGTATGTTGATCACAGTTGTGATTAAAGGTTTGGGTGGGCCGCAGAGATTTTTCACATTTCAAATTGGGCCGTGGTGTCCTGAAGTTTGGGAATGACTGGAGGGCTGCTGCAGGAGACTAGACTCCTAATTACCAGTATTTGTATTTCTTTGATTGATTTCTTATCTTCTTATCACTATATCTTACAGTCTCCATATATTTCTTTCTCCTCTTATCTCCTTCCCTTTTGTAGGGGTTGGCACAGCAGATCACTGTGTTCTGCTTATTGATCTGGCATAGATTTTGTCGGATGTCCTTCCTGACACAACCCTCTCCATTTATCCAGGACTGGGACTGGCACTATGAGCAACCTCTTACTCAATGTCTGACCCAGGGACACTCTGGCATGTGATGGGCTGGGGATTGATTCAGCAACCAATGACAGTATCATTAAAAAAAAAAAAAAAAAAAAAAGGCATTTTTTTCTTTTTTCTTTTTCTTTTTTTTTTTTTTTTACTTTTGTTTGGGATGTTGCATCTGAGCCAATCACGAGACATCTGGGGAAAAAAAGATAAAAGAAAAGAATTCAGCAATTAAAAAAAACTGACACACAAGTATGACAGGCAGACAAGGTATGAGTACCAAACAAAGGAAACAAAGGAGTATAAATACTATGTATGACAGCTGAAGTTAACCAGTGTGCAACAGGTAAAGCAATTTCAACATAAACCAGAATAAATGAATACATGGGTATTGAAGCGACAATGTTAACACTAAAACAAGACAACAAAAAGCCCACTGACTATGGCAATCTATTCTGGTCTAAATATGAGGTTATTTTTAACAGCTAAATATGCAACAGATCAATGATCCAAACACACCAGCAAATCTATGCCAGAATGACTGAAATAGAAAAGAATCAAAGCAAAGTCAAAGTCAAAACCTCAACCTGATTGAAATGCAGTGGTGGGACGTGAAGATGGCTGTTATAAACCAGTGTGTTAAATCATGGAGTATACTTAGTTGTTCACACACTGCTTATGCATTTTTTCTGTTTTTGTTACATAAATAATGAAACTGTGTAATATATAGCGTGTTATCTCAGGTTGTAGTTATCTAATTTTCAGACCTAATGTCCTGAGATATGAAACCTTAGAACTGAAAGAGGGTCTTCTGTTTTTTCCACATGACTATATGTTCTTAAACTGGATGATCACTTTTCCCTCAAGCTACAAGCAGCTTATTTAAAAATTCAGCTTTAACTTGCTTTGTGGGTTATAAATGTGAACATCGCTGTAGGCTATTTAAAGAAAAACACTCCAAAAATGATTTTGGATTCAATTTGAATACGCCATAAGCTGTGCCAAATTAACTTTATATGATTCTTGTGAAGCGCGGAGAGGGTGTAGCAAGTTTATACAAGTAAAGAAAGCAGCAAACAAAACCATTAGGGCTGCCAGTAATGTTCAAATAATCCCCACATATCTCTAAACCTGAATTTCTAGACACGCTCAGATAGATGCCCAGGAGCATGCAAATATCTGGCATCCAACTTTAACCTCCTAATGGTGACACAAAGGGGCCAAATTAACTTGTACACCACTTCATCGTGCACTCAGTTTCGATAAGAGTTGAAGAGTAACACAGGTTGAATGGTTCACTCTGTCCCACTTTAAGACCCCTATGTGGGGGCAGTGACACAAGTTTCTCAAGTGTTGCACCCTGGAGCGGATGGGCCCATTCACTCCTAATGATTTTCATCAATAGTGTGGAAGGGTGAGGCCATTAGAGTGCAGCTCTCCATTGGAGAGGCCTAATTGGATAATTAGTGCTGGAAACCAATTAGATCTCTTGTGCTTGTGATGGCACGCGAGTTGAGCAAAGGATGGCTGGGGGGGAGGGGGGAGGGGGGGAGGGGATAGGCACCCTGATCGATTATATTACCCCCCCCCCTCCCCTTCCTCCCCTGTTACACACACTCCCCCTTTCTCACCCCCCTCCCTCTGACCACTCTCACCCCTCCATCGCTTTTAGGTTATCTGCTGGACAAAAGCGACCAAATCGGCTATTTCCATCTGAAAGACTTAAGCTCCCAACAAGAGGCGACCAGCTTCAGCCTCCAAATACCCTGAGATCACTTGAGCAAATGGAGCCACAATGACAGAGAAAGGAAAAAAAAAGTGGGGCAAAGGGACAGAGAAGAGAGCGGGAGAGGAGGAGGGGAGGCCTTCTAAAGATATATTTATATATGTTAAAGAAAATGCTAATGTGTCCCGTGAAGAATAGAGGGGATTTGAGAGACTCCCTAATTCTGCTTTTGTTGAACTCGCGTGCAGACGGGCGCGATTGACACGGAGATCACGTGTGAGAACCATTTTCTGAAGGTGTCTCCTTCACATGACAGCTTTTGGCTGAAAGTATAGGGGTGAGGGTGCCAGGGTCTGTTTCTAAAGAAGAAACCCTCTGTCTTTCTGGCGGGCGCCTGCGTGCTCGTGCGTGAGTTTTAAAGCACAGACGAGACTCAGCATCCAGAGTGAATTTTCTTTTGACTGCTGTCTGCGTGTCTGTGCGCGTGATGCGGAGAGTCGTTGGAACAGGTGGAGACCTGAGCGCGTCTTTAGCGCGCGGAGTCTGTCTTCTGTCTGAAAGCGCTTTGACAGCAGGATTAATATTGCAGCTCCAACTAATTCACAGCGAGGCTGCCGCATCCTCTAAGCATGTAACAGTCGCACTCCTGTCCTCTTTGCTCTATCACGACCCTCTAAAACGTTGTGTGGCAAACTTATATGATTATAAAACTGATAAAGCATCAAAACATGCGTAAAATAATGCAACCCCTACTTAAAGAAAAATGTGACTCTAAAAGAAAATCTGTATGTAATAAACTGGAAATCAATCAATCAATCAACAACTTTTATTTGTAGAGCCCTTTACAACACACACGGTGACCAAAGTGATTTCCATTAAAATCCACATCAAAACAAAACAATTAAATTCGACACAACAATACAATTAAAATTGAATTAAAAATATCTCACATCATGACTGAGTATTAAAAGCCAGTCTAAATAAATAAGTTTTAAGCCTGGATTTAAAAAGCCCAAAGTCAGTGATGGTGCGGATTTCTGGGGGCAGCTTATTCCAGAGTCTGGGTCCAGCAACCGATGAAGGCCCGATCCACCCCAGAGTTTAGTCCTGGTTCTGGGGACTTCCAGCCAGAGCTGGTTTGAGGACCAAAAGGCTCTAGTAGGGTTCTGAACAGGCACCTTTTCACATAAATAAGGAGGGGCAAGGCCATTAAGGGCTTTAAAAACAAAGATTACCATTTTAAAATCAATTCTAAAAGAAACAGGAAGCCAGTGAAGAGCAAATAAAACTGGGGTGATGTGTTCCTGACGCCGAGTGTTGGTTAAAAAGCGAGCAGCGGCATTCTGGACAAGCTGAGGACAGCTAAGTAAAGACTTGGAGACGCCAACATACAGTGCATTACAATAATCAGTTCGTGAGCTTATAAAAGCATGAATGGTTTTTTCCAAGTCTGGTCAATTTAAAAATGGTTTTACTTTTGATAAAAACTGGCCCTGACCACGCTGTCAATTTGCTTGTCAAACTTTAAGCTGCTATCAAAAATAACTCCAAGATTCCTCACAGAAGCTTTCACTTTAAAAGATAGATCACCAGAGCGTGCTGAATCACCAAAGAAAACATACTCTGTTTTATCTTCATTTAAGTGCAGAAAATTTTGCCCTAACCACATTTTAATATCTGCAATACAGAAGAGCACCACTTTTGTTTGGGAGCACAGGAAGATAAATTTGCAGGTCATCTACATAGCAGTGAAAGGCTAGGTTGTGCCTGGCTATAATAGAGCCTCAGAGGCAACATATAAAGTGAAAACAATAAAGGGCCCAGTATGGAGCCTTGGGGCACACCACAGAACAAAGGAGCAGCAGAGGAGGACAGGTTGCCAATCATTACAGAAAAAACTTCTGTTTGTCAGGTACGATTCAAACCATTTCAACCAAATCTCATAAACCCACATATTATTCAAAATTGAAAGAAAACATTCCACTTTTAAACTGAGGAATTGTACCATTTTAAGAAAAATAAAGTAATTTGGATTTTGATGGCAGCTACGCGTTGCCAAAAAGATGGGACATGGTGATGTTTACCTTTGTGTTGGATCTATCTATCTATCTATCTATCTATCTATCTATCTATCTATCTATCTATCTATCTATCTATCTATCTATCTATCTATCTATCTATCTATCTAAACTGTGTATTGCAGGCAGGCCAGTTCAGAAACAGAAAGTGGATTCTTCCATTATGCCTTTTGTCATGGATGCATCTTATCATTGTCTCACTGAAAGATACAAGGCCTTTCCCTGAAAAAGACATATGGAGGGGAGCATGTGTTGCTCTAAAACCTGTATAAGACCTTTGAATGTGGATGGTTTCTTTCCAGATTTTCAAGTTCCCCATTCCGTGGGAACCGATGCACCCCACAGCGTCAGATTTGAAGGCTTTTGAACAGATTGCTGGTAAGAATCCGGGTGGTCCTTCTCCTCTAGTTCCAGAAAGAATTTTAAATCTTTATTCATCTGACTGCATGACAATCTTCAACTCTGCCACGGCCCATTTTCAGTTAGATTTGGCTCAGAGAAATGACATTTCTGGTACTATGTTAACATATGGCTTCTTCTTTACATGTTAACTTTCAGTCGTGCACCGGGCACCAAAATGTGTTTGTAGACCTATTCTGCCCAAGGACCCAAAGACCTAAGGACCAAAGATCACAGATTTAATTTTTTACTTCTCTCAAGCAAACAGAGATTCCTCCAGATTCCCTGAATCTTTTGATGGTATTATATACTTTAGTTTATCGGAAATTCAGTATCTTTTCTTATGCTGGGCTTTTTTTGCAGTAGTGATCCTTCAATCCTCTTCTATGTCACTGACACATACTCAATTTAGGGTGAAAAGTTCCTCTAGTTGTTTCTTTTTAGTGCCACTTACTTTTCCAGTCTTTTGTTCCAGGTTTCCCAATATTTTCTGGACATGTTTGTGCCATAATATTCAAAATGAACTTAAAACTTTTCATGAAATATTAGAATTTCTTATTTTCAACTTGAATGTTTTCTACATCAGTGGTTCTCTAACTTTTAAAACTGCGTACCACCTGAGAAACTGTTCAGATCTCTGAGTACCGCCATGATGACCAATTTTAAAATATAGCCATAAATGCCTTCTCAATTGGCTTTAAATTCACAGGTGAGATGTTTATTCCTTATTGTAGTTATTTATTGTTACCTTGAATTTTGTTTGAAACTTAAACATGCATCGTATGTTTCTGATTTAATTTTAAAAAAAAGGGAAAATGTGGAAAGTCCTGATGTTCCCCCACGTCCCACCAGAGAGCGCTGGTGTACCACCAGTGGTACACGTACCACAGTTTGCGCACCACTGTTCTACAAATATTGTAAACAAAATATGGGCTTTTGAGATTTGTATATCATTGCATTCTACTGTTATTTACATTTCACACACAGTTCCAATTTTCTTCTGGAACTGGGGTTGTAATTGCGATAAATCTACATTTGTTTAACTTCATCACGAGTCCTATTTTTTCTCCATACTGTCCAAAATGACTTCCCCAAGTTAAATGGAGTATCATCTTCACAAGTACAAGGGCTCTCTTGGTCTCAAAGGAAAGCTGAGACATGTGACATTACAGACGTGTCAAAATCAAGACATGCGTCACTGTAAATTCACAGTAAAACCTTACATTTTTATTGATACCTTTAACCAATTCTTATAGTGAAAACCAAGTTTGAATCATAGTATAGTATCCCCAAATAATTAAGGAATTAGTAGAGTAATATTGGTGAGTAACTGCAAAAGTAGAAGCTGAAAAAGTGAACCTGAGCAGTTTTAAATGATGTTTTAACACGGGTATGTCCAGGCAGGAAAAAAAACAAATGTACCATTTTATCATTCAAGCAAAACCATACAACTGAAATGAATGAGTTATGTTTAACTCTTTGGCTGCTAGCTTGCCAAGATTTCACTGGACAGTGATGAGACAGACATCTTTGTAATCAGCAGTTGTTCGACACCTTTTTTGTGTGGTTTGCTTAAAGTAGTAAAATTAGTCGAGGGACTAAGATAGACATTTTTGTTGCATGTCCATATAATTGCTTGGGGTTTGAAGTGTGTTTCATTTGAGTGGCAATGCTTGGTAGAGGCTTTTAGCTGAGTTTCACACTGTCTGTTAGGTATGCTGTGTTAGAATTGGTGCTTCTTAGCATGCACACATCTATACTACATGCATCTCACGCTACCCCCCCTGTATAGGGGGCTCTTCTGATGAAGCAGTCAAACTGCATATGCAAACCAGCAGCCTTTATTAATATCCCATGATGAGGGATTTCCCGCAGCCATGCCCGTCCAATATTTATCAATTCATGAAGTGATCTCCTCATTCAAAGGTGTCTCATTGGAAAGTCATTAATCAATCAATGACTGAAGTCTGCTTGCTCAGGAAGGGATCTAAACCGGCTCTGTTGTTCATTCAGGTGTCTCCTATTTGACTTTCTGTGGCAGATGGGTTCTTTGTAGAACATGCCAAGTGATATTAGCTTCTACTGCAAGGCAACTGTTGCCCCTGAAAAAGCTGGAGTGTGTGTGTGAGGTGTGTGTGAACGAACGAGCCCAATAGGAAGAATGAGAAAATCTCTTAAAGAACCGTGACGGGGGCCCCATCTCAATCTAAATATATTTTAATAGGAGGGACCCACGATGTCCGGGCCAATTCATCTCTGATCCTCATGTGCTGAAAGGAGCTCGCAGCCGGGGCTAGTTCAGGTTTGGAGAAGCGGGGGTACGGGGAGGGGGTACAAAAGCTGCATGTGGCTTTGCATCATTATGTTGCAGTTAGGCGAGGGTTGCAGAGAGGCAGAGGGGGCTCTGGCCCCCACAGACAGACACAGGGGCCACAATGCGCAGAAAGGACGGCTGCATCGGGGGGGGCCCTGCCATGCCATTATCCCTCCACTACTAACGAGGGCTTCATGGGCCTTTGATATAATCTCACCATTGAAATCCTGATAAATCCCCCCTGCGTTCACAGCCGAATCCCATTTGTAACGGGTAAAGGCTGTGCGGGTGTGTGCGTCACCGGCTCCCGTGTGTGTGTGTCTCGCGCCTCTCTGTTCTTGCAGCCGAGGCCCACAGAGTCGCATGTTGAACCGTGCGGTTACACTGGCTTTAATTAAAAAGAAAAAAGAAAGAAGAAAATGTTCCCCCTCTATGGCGCGCTCATCTCGTGAGCGGATCAGAGCTGGCGCGGAATTAGAATAAAATCAACGTTTAAGTGGATATGGTCCCATTCTTGCTCAAGATATGATCAGATAGGCAAACAACTGCTGGATTACAGCACACATGGGGATGAATGAACAGAAGGCAGGGCACATTTATGGAATTTATTAATGGGAATAAAATGACTACTAAGATGGTGCTATTACACCCAGTTAGAGCATATTCATCTGAGCATCCGGCTCTGCCATTATTCAGCATATTAAGCTGTCTCGGTATTATGAGCGTCAACAGTAAACGAGACTATATGAAATCCTATCGGGACACTCTGAGGTTGGGAAAAAAAAAAAAAAAAAAGGACATGTCGCGTCATATTGTTGTATGCTCCAAGTTATTCTCCTGCTCCAGAGGTGGAGAGGTCACTGGGACAGCGCGGCGTGCCAGTGGGCTGCTTCCCCCTCCCTGTGGGGTTACGCAGGACACGTGCGTAAAAGTATTTTGGCGTAAATCTCTTTACACTGAAACGCTTTTAGAGGTGAGGCAGACACTCCTATTCAAATGCTTTGTCCTCTAGCTCAGGGACACTGCGCATCTCTGCGCTCCCCCCCCCCACCCCCACCCCCATGTGTCGGTGTGCAGCCTCGTTTAACAGCCCCAGGAACATAAACAAGCAGCGGAAACTATAGCAGTATTAAATCAAGCCCCGCGTTTAGCCCACATATCGGGTGCCAAGTTTCTCCGCACAGTCCAGGAATCTCTAAACAGGGTTTGGAGGTCTTACAGAAGGACCCCTATTCCCCCCCCTCATCTCACAGCCAGGATTGGTCACAGTGCGGCTCATTTGCATGCCCCGCCATATAAACCCTCCCGCATACACTGCAGCCCGCTTCATCTGAGAGAGAGCGACACACCTTCAGTGGAGAGAGAGCCGAGCGCATCCACAGTGCGCATTAACAGGCATATGGAATATTTATCACAGGCTTTACAATAAAAAAAACAACTCTGGAGAACGGCAGGGACACTTTGTCCAGGTGCGTTTTGTTTTTAAACTACAAGTTGGACTCAGTGAAAACAGTTTGCTGAATTTACAGAATATTTTGGAGTGACTGTGGAAAAGATGGGAGAAAAAGGGTGGAACGGGCTGTTAGTGCTCGTTTGCGCCTCTTTGGTGAGCTTGGCCGCCGTCACGCAAGGAAAGACGGTGAAATATCAGACGTTTGAAGAAGACGCGCCGGGGACAGTGATTGGAAACTTAGCCAAGGACATCTACTCCGGCTCCTCTTCCTCGGGAAGCTCCAGGAACAATTTCAGGATGATGAAACAGTTCAACTCGTCTTTCATCCGTCTGAGGGAGAGCGACGGACAGCTGACCATCGGGGAGCGGATGGACCGGGAGCGGATCTGCAAACACACCCTGCACTGCCTCATCGCTTTCGACGTGGTCAGCTTTTCCAAAGAGCAGTTCAAACTCATCCACGTCGAGGTGGAGGTCAAGGACATCAATGACAACTCGCCCGTGTTTCCCCGAAAGGAGTCGAGCCTGGAGATCTCCGAGAACACCGCGGTGGGCGCGCGGATCCCGCTGGACTTCGCCGTGGACGAGGACGTCGGGGTGAACTACATCCAGAGCTACCAGATCTCTGTCAACAGTCACTTCTCCATCGACGTGCTCAGCAGGGCCGACGGGGTTAAATATGCGGAGCTGGTGCTCATGAAGGAGCTGGACCGGGAGACGCAAGCCTCTTACGCGCTGGAGCTGGTGGCCATGGACGGCGGGAACCCGTCCCGCAGCGGAACCACGCGCATAAACATCAAGGTGAAAGACTACAACGACAACAGCCCGGTGTTTGACAGGAACAGCTTCACGGTGGACCTGCCCGAAGACGCGCCGGTGGGCTCCCTGCTGCTGGACCTGAACGCCGAGGACCCGGACGAGGGGCTGAACGGTGAGGTGGTGTACGGATTCGGCAACCAGGTGCCCCCAGAAATACGGCAACTCTTCAGAGTGGACCGAAAAACCGGGCGCCTCACTTTGGAGAGTCCGGTTGACTTCGAAAGTAAGAACACGTACGAGTTCGACGTCCAGGCCACCGACCTGGGTCCGAACCCGAGCCCGGCCATCTGCAAAATCGTAGTGCAGGTGCAGGACGTTAACGACAACGCGCCGGAGATCTCAATCACCCCCATGACGTCCATCACGGCGGGGATCGCGTACATCACGGAGGCGGCGGCCAAAGAGAGTTTCGTGGCTCTGGTCAGCACCTCGGACCGGGACTCCGGCGCCAACGGACAGGTGCACTGCACCCTGTACGGACACGACCACTTCCGGCTGCAGCAAGCCTACGAGGACAGCTTCATGATCGTCAGCACCAGCCCACTGGACCGGGAGAAAATACCCGAATACAACCTCACGGTGGTGGCGGAGGATCTGGGCTCCCCTCCCTTCAGAACCATCACACAGTACACCATCAGGCTGACGGACGAGAACGATAACGCGCCCGTCTTCAGCAAGCCCGTGTACGAGGTGTCCGTGGTGGAGAACAACGCACCCGGCGCCTACATCACCACGGTGGTGGCGCGAGACATGGACATGGGGTCAAACGGGAAGGTCAGCTACAAACTGGCGGACACTTACTTCATGGGCTCCCCCATTTCCACGTTTGTGTCCCTGGACCCCGCCAGCGGGTCGCTTTACGCGCTGCGGAGCTTCAACTACGAGGTGGTGAAGCAGCTGGAGCTCCGCATCGCGGCCAGTGACGGCGGCTCCCCGCCGCTGTCCGGCAGCGCCAGCGTCCACGTCAGGGTAGTGGACCAGAACGACAACGCGCCGGTCATCACGCAGCCGCCCCTCAACAACGGCTCAGCCGAGGTCCTGCTGCCCCGGGACGCGCCGACCGGCTACGTCATCACCCGGGTGGAGGCGCGGGACGCGGACGAGGGCGTGAACTCGGAGCTGTCCTACGGGCTGGCCGCCGGCGAGCCGTCCGTGTTCTCCGTCAACAAAGCCACCGGGGAGATCTACCTCAACCGGGTGCTGAGCCACGACGTGGACGAGACGCTGAGCGTGACCGTGACGGTGAGCGACGGCGGGCGGCCGGCCCTCACCTCCACGGCCACGCTTCACTTCCTCGTCATCGCGGGCTCCCCGCCGAGCGACAGGACGGTGTACCAGCCGGGCGGCGGGGACGAGGCGCACGCGCAGTGGGACCTGTCGGTGGTGATCATCGTCGTGCTCGCGGGGAGCTGCACGCTCCTGCTGCTCGCCATCATCCTCATCGCCACCACCTGCAACCGGCGCAAGAGGGACAAGAGCGGGGAGGACAGCGACTCGTACGGGGAGAAGGGCACGCTGGAGCGCGGCAGGAGCCACGTGGTGGACAACCCGCTCCTGCCCCTCCACGGCGCCGGTGGAGGGGAGGGCTTCGACGGGCACTCCTACACCAGTCAGCCCGGTGGCTTCACCCCGGCTCACCCGGCGGGCAGCGACATGTGCTCGGCCTCGGAGGACGGCAGCGAAGTGCCCTGCGTGTATGACTCAGACAACAACAGCAAGCTCCGGGGGAACAAACACGAGGTGAGAGGCTCCTCTGGGGCACAATGATGAACAGCAGAGTGCTCATTCATCAGAAAATAACCTCTTTTTTTGTCTCTTTTCTCACCCCTGCAGGGCTACTCCACTCTGCCTGGCTACGGGAACAGCAAAGACGCAGTGAGGCCCATCACCATCTGGAAGGGGAACTCGTACACCACCATCTCTGCCAGGGACCCAGCCTTCAGTGGCAAAGACAGTGGCAAGGGTGACAGTGACTTCAATGACAGTGACAGTGATGTCAGTGGAGACACTGGCCTCAAGAAAGATGGGGCAGTAGTTCCTCCCATGGGGGGCCAAAATGGTAAGAGAGGTCAACAATGTGATCTTGTAATCATATTGATAACAGTCTTAATCTAACATTCTCTCTCTGCTCCTCTGTTTTTAGCTCTGTGGGCTTGCACCAGTGAGTGTAAAGTCCTGGGCCACTCGGACCGATGCTGGAGCCCCTCAGCAGTGAGAGCCAACGCAGCCCCCTCCCCTGCGCCGACCCTCTCCTCCTTCAGCAGCCTCCCCAAAACCGCCACGCTCCCCCGGGACCCCCAGCGCAGGGACAACTACTACCAGGCCCACATCCCCAAAACCGTGGGGCTGCAGAGCGTCTACGAGAAGGTTCTGCACAGAGAGTACGACTACGTCCTGGTCACCCCCCCCAGGCCCGTGAGGGTCCAGGAGATCAGCGACATGGCCATCCCCGTGTACACCCCCACACCCACACACTGTCCCGACGACGAGGCCTAGACGCCCGCACACAAACTAACACGCTCTCAAAGAAATGTATAGTCTATTCCAGAGTTTAATTTAAGATTTATGTGAGAGTATTTTAAGCTATTTGTTGTGAGGGTGCGCACATCTGATTTTATCCTGATATATGTGTGTGTGTGTGTGTTTTTTGTTTAAATGTAAAAGTCACATTTTAAGTCCATGAATCACTTTTGAGACATTTGTTGGATGTGAAGTGTATCATATGCAAGATTTGTACATACAGAGATTTTTATTTTTTATATTAAAAAAAAAGAAGATAATCACGCAAAGGTGTGTAAAAAAAATGCTGTGTAATTATGGATCTTTAAGCATGCCACTATTTAAAATGTCCCCAAAAAACTATTCAGTTTCAGGACTGGTGACCCAAAATGTATCACAACAACGTATGGAATCATTTGAATGCAATAATGATTGACTGTACAGGTTTTTTTTGTAATCGTCTAATATTCTGGAAGGAAATAAACTTTGAAATACTGTTGTGAACACGAGTGTTGAGTGTGTTGTGCCTTGTAGCTGCACCATCAGGCTGTAGTGAAAAGCCAACAGGCGTCGCTGTTCTTGCAGCAGCAGCCTCCGTCCTTGCAGCCCACTGAGGAAGGTCAGGTAAGTTTTTTTTCCCGCTCTGTGAGTACATGATATTGCTGGTGAGATGCCAAAACAGACGCCGAGGTTTCTGAGCAAATCACTCCCTCACCTCAGACACATTTCAGCCAAAACCCATCTCACTAATCCTTTTCTCTGCATGCGCTCGTTTGCTAAAAGGAATTTAAGGTATACTCGGATTTCCTTTTTTTTTTTTTTTTTTTTTTGTGCGTAAAGGTGCGTTAACTGTTTATAAACGTGTTCAGTCAGACGTCTAACAGCGAATGCACGCGTCCTTTTTGGCTCAATAGCCTAAAGTCCTTAAGGGGAAAATCTTCCAGTGATGCTGTCAGGATGCTTTTTGTCGATCTGCCAAATGCGCACCGCGCGCCTCTTACGTAATCCCGTCATTATCATTCAAGGTTTCTAGGCTTTCTTTCTTTTCCTTTTTCTTTTTTTTTTCTTTTCTTTTAGAGGCAAAGGCTGCTCTCGGACGCAGAGAAAGATGTGAGGCAGTAACCTTAAGGGTTGAAATCTTGTCCAACAAGCAGACAGGCTTTGGCACCCTGCCATATAACTACATTATAGTTAGACATATATACCAAGGAAAAAAAGTGCAACATTCCTTAAGAGTCACTTTCTACCTGAAAGCATCTGTAAATACTGGAGTCAGAAAGGGAGGGAGAGAATGAGGGCTGCGCAAAGTCCGCCATCATCTTAATTACTGAACAGGTTCTCCTTCCCTCTAAGGTTGTCACGAAGCCTAATGATATGAAATTCAGAGGATCATAGAAGGATCAAACTCATGCAAGTTACATGAGCAGCCTACGAGATCTTCAAAGAGAGAAATCATTAACGATTTTCTGAAAGAAAGCATAAAAACCTCTGAGTCACATCGGTGCTCGAAAGGATCATAATCTGGAAGGTTTTAGCTGCATTTTCACTCCATCCAAAACTGGAAGAGTTTGAGAATGAATAGCGTTAGTAGGTCTACGAGGGCCAAAAGAAAAAAAAAAATACAAAAAAAATAAAAACGGACTTCAGTGGTTGAGGAGTGCCCAAACTGCACCACCTCCTCCTCCAGGAGAGAAAGAGGGGGAGCGGGAGGAGGGGAGGCAGTGGCCTGGGGTTTCCTCAGGTGTTTGGCTGTTCGGCTGCAGACATGTCCGGCTGCTCAGAGAAAGTACCGATTGCTTCGGCGGGACAAGAGGAGCTGCATCAGTTCATGCCTCCGGTGAGTCGCTCTGCGGCCCTGCGCGTAAATTTATCAGTCAGGTGGCCAAGTAAAGAAGAAAAAATAGTCCAATACTTTATCTGAATAGATTAACTGTTAGAGGACACCAAAGAGGTTTGTCGTCTCAGAGGCATGAGGAACGGGTTCGGCCCAGTCTAACCCGGTTCTAACCACAGTTCTGGTCCGGTTTCTCAGGCCTACTCCGCCGTGGCGGTGAAACCCTCCGCCACCGGCCGCCTGCTGAAGGCCGGCGTCGCCGTGCTGGTCGCCGGAGCGCTGCTGCTGCTGCTGGGGGCCGTGGGGGCTTTCTACTTCTGGAACAACAATGAGAAACACGTAAGAGGGTCATCTGACTTTTCTCTCTCACTGTCACGACGTGAGAGCCGCTTAGACTACAAAAGAGAGCTTTATTAAGGGAATGTGTGGAAATGTATCCTGCAGGGAGGAAAGAGGGGACTTTAGTGTTTCTTTTTTTTTAAAGTAGGCTTTATGAGACTTTTAACTCTAAAAATCTATTCTCTGTTTAATGTGATGTAAGCTACCTGGGTCAGTTTAGTTATATCACATCTGTTGTTTGGAGGATTTGAAAAACTGCACAGTCACTGTAAATGTCCTGACATTATAAAATAAACTCATATTCCACACAGTCCCTGAAGACTTTCAGTGTGTTAAACTCTGATTGCACCTCTTTCAGTGCACATTCACTAACTCTGAGATAAGTGGCAGTGGCATAGGTTACAAAAAAAGACTTCAACTCTGGAGGGAAAAAAAAAGCAATTTAATTCAACATATTGTTGAAAGGAGCTTTTTTTTTGAGTTGGAAACAAGTGAACTGCAGTTGTCACCGGTTTGAGTGTTTAATTAAAAAGTCACTAAAGTGTTTCACCTTCTGCAGTGTAGGCAAATAGTAAAAAAAATATAGATCAAATGCTTGTTTCTATGGTACGGTGTGAATATGAGGCAGAGGTTGGTGAATGGAGGCGTTGTGCTGCCTGTGGTGTGCCGGAGGACCCTGGTGGACTGGAAAAAGGTGGGGTGGGGGGGTGCTCTCGGGTCCGGCTGATGTTCTGGGAGCAAGAGGTGTAAAGGATGAGAGGTGAAAAGTACTGAGTGCATTTTTTTTTTAACAATATAAGTGAAGCAAGGGATCTCTGGAGGGGTATAGTTACATTACTGGGAGTTGTGAGAAGTGTTCTCCTCTGGACGACGTTGAGTGAATGTCTTAAAAAAGCATCAGAGAAAAATTAGAGGAAAACAGTCACAGGGTGAGATCGGATGAGCAGCAGGGAGCGCTGAGGGGTGGGGGTGGGCTCAAAGGGCTCATACCTTACATGCCAGTCTGAAATTCTGTGTGTATGTGCGTATCTGCAGGTATACAATGTCCACTACAGCATGAGCATCAACGGCAAAGTGGAGGAGGGCTCGATGGAGATCGACGCCGCCAATAACATGGAGAAGTTCAGCACCAGCAGCGGGGCGGACGAGGCCGTGGAGGTCCACGACTTTGAGATCGTGAGTCCTGCTGGATGTAATTGAAAGATATCAGGAGGCTGCTCCCAGTGTCAGGAGAGTCAATCAGATTGGCTGGAACATTAAAGGCCCTTGAGGGGAGACTGGTTCATTAACACAGCAGAGAAATTAAGAGCAAGTGGACATGATATCCCCTAAGGAAGTATCAGCGTCAAGATACATCGCCTTGATTTCCCCCACAGACTGGTGGCTTCTGACCTTTATTTAAAGTGCCCCAATCAGGTCAATCAGACTAATGAGGCAGCAGTTTTAGCCTTTTAAAAATGAAAATTATGACCTTTAATCAGTGTCCCTGTGATGGTATTTTTAAAATTGTTATAAATACAGCACAAAACAGATAAACTCCCCATATTTGTTTAAAATCAGACAGATGTTGTTGAAGTTATGAGCTCGGTTCAGTTTCATTTCTGTATACGTCTGACCGTTCCAGGGCATCACAGGGATCAGATTTTCAGGAGGAGAGAAGTGCTACATCAAGACCCAGGTGAAAGCCCACCTGCCTGATGTGGACACACAGAAGAAGGACTCAATGACATTTGACCTGGTGGGTTCATTTTCTTTGCGCTAAAGTACAAATCATTTTATTTTTCTTACCACTGCACAAACTTAAAATCTCCCAGTTTAGAGCTTCCTCAGATAAACTGTAGTAAACCTTAAGGCTGTTTTTAAAGGTTCCTATCTCGCCAGATGTTTTAGCATTCAGCACAGTTTCATTATTTGGTTTCTTGCTTTAATGTTGTTGTCTTTATTGTAATAGAAACACAGATCTTCTCAGCCACTCATTACTAACACCCAACAGTACCTGGTCAAACAGGTGGGAGGACACGTGAACTGCTCTAACAAAGAGCACTGATTATATTTGATGCTGCTGCCTACTGGACAAAAATTCAGTAATGAGCTGTGACTAATATTTTCTACCCTTTATAGATAAACAATGAGCCATTTAAAGTAGCCTTTTCTGTCATATAGCTGTCCTCCTTCAGCTCAACATGCTTTGACCTTATAAACAATGGTTTCGCCTCTGAGTGAGGAACAGTAAAAATTTTCTGCTCCTCTTCTAGTAACAAACTGAGAAATCTCAAAACCTACTGGTGTCCTATCAAACCCTTCAATCCAGACTCATATTAAAGTGTGTGATAGCATAGCTAAAAAAAAAAAACAAAAAAAAACAATACCCCCAGTGATATTTTTCAGGTTAAGTGCACCTCTATGTGCATTAACACAATGCCGAGGAGGAAAGATATCAGCAATGAGAGAGGCAATTGTCATGATCTATTAATATGAGAAGGGTTGTAAGACTGTAAAGAATATGTAGTCAATCGACGTACACTGACAAAAATTATTCACAAGTGCAAAACATTTCAAGACAGTTATCATCTCAAAATCTGCACAATGGTCAGAGAAACTTCGCAAAGAACTACATCTCAGACACTGCAGACCTCTGTAACACATTAAAGTTTCAATTAGAGCCCTGGCAGTACAATTAGAAAACTGCACAAGTATGGTTTGTTTGTAGGGGTTACCGAAAAAAAAAAAAAAAGCATCTTCTCTCTCACAGGAACATGGCAGCACAGCTTAGGTTTATAAAGTTGCAAACAAATAAGACTAAAGTGGAAATGTTTACTCGGGCATAGAGCCACAACTGGAAAAATCCAAACACAGCATATCAGTACAAACGCATCACACCTATAACTTAAAGCATGGTGGAGGAGGGGTGATGATTTGGGCTTTCTTTCTTTTTTTTTTTCTCATAGCCACAGAATCTGAGCATCTTGCAGTCACTGAACCAACCATCAGCTCTTTACACGATAGAAATCCAGAGTCAAACATGAGACCATCTGTCTGACAGCTATTTGTGGTCATGCAACAGAACAATAATTCCAAGCACACCAGTCAAAATCTACAACAAAGCCGGTGAAAAAAAGACCTCAACCCACCTCTCATGTCGTAGCAGGATCTTAGGAGAGCTGTGCATAAACAAATGGCGGCAAACATTACTGATGAAATGCTGTAAAGAAGAAAGCGGCCACATTTCATCTCTCAGAGGAGAGTAAACCTTCCAAAAGGATGAATGTCTTATTACTCCAGGCTTCACTCGAAGCTCATTAAACTGGCAGGACTTGTGAAACACACTTAATTCTACACTACGTGAGAATTTTTGAATTTTTTACTCAGAGATACTATCAGCTTTGACCAAATAGAAGCATTTGATGCACACGAGGAATAAGAATGTGCTACAGGTAGAGAGTGATCGTAACCACGATGTTCAGTCAACAAATCCTGCTTGACCGTCAGAGGGTCTAAAGTTGTTTTCATCCAATGATATGTATTTCAGCGACTGCTGGGGGACTTGGGACAAAATCTGGTACAGACACGGCACAGGATTAGTTCTAATCACTAGCTGAGCTGCCATGATCAGAAGTAAAATGATCAATTCCTTTGTTCAGCCATTCAGATATTTTGAAAGATGCTGCATGTTTTTTACTTTCTAAAAGCAACACACCTAAAATCACAGTACATTTTGCAAAACATTATCATAAAAGGGCATTTCAAACTTCAAAAACCACACTCATAGCTTAAAACAGATTATTATTGATTTGTAACAAATATACAAATGTTTAAGTAGCTGATACAAACCATTTATAAGTCATTTAAAGTGTTATTGAAACTGAAAGTTGCACTATGATATTGTTGTCACTTTTCAATGCTAAAACGCTAATGTTTCCTGAGATACCCGGGCAAATGACATTACGCACAGGTGATTTTCATACGTGGGCTCCAATGTGATGGTTTTATGAAAAACAGGAAAAAAAAAAGACATTAGCACACAGCACCATTTTTGAATGTGGGAGCTCTGTTATCACAAAACACACCACAGCTTGTGATTGTTCAATTGAGGCCGTCTGATAATTAAAATCATTTAGTTCTGGGTAAGCTTCACATCCACATAAATCCACATCAGCAGAACTGCTCTCATCAACGTATATGCGAATAAACACTCACACACGAGCACACCCACACACATACAAGAACACAATTAATTATCACGCAAGGCTGCTCTTATTGCCTCTGTCTGCCTCATAAACGATCATTTATTTCACATTTGTGCTCTTGTGTGTGTTGGTGTTATTGCCTCATAAATGATTATTTGTAGACTGTGTGTGTGCGAGAGCGTCTGTGTGTAGATCTGTGTGTGTTTGGAGACACGGAGATGTTGTTATAATGGCTGCTGCAGGCTGGTCATTTGCTATAATATAGAGTGATGGCAAATATGGGTTAGATAAGCGCACACACGCACACGGAGATACATGCAAGCGAGCATGCATCTCCATCCAGAGAGAGTGGGTCAGATAAACACTTATCAGGCAGCCGAGAAGTGAAAAAAGGACCCCCTGCTTTTATTTGTCCCTCAAGCAAATCATTTGAGGGGGGGGGAGCAAAAAAAAAAAAAAAAAAAGCAGCAGCTTTTCTGAAAGGTTCCCAAACATGGCTGTGGCTAGTGCAGCGCAGCCCTCAGGAACAAACGCCTGCGGCTACATCTTCCCAACAGAGCTCCCCTTTTACCTGCAGGCTGTTTATATGAAGCATGTATGTTTACACAGTTTGTCCTCCTGAAACCTCATTAGTCTATCTGCAGAATCCAGTAATTTTAGGACATCAAATCTCTTCTTCCCCATAGATGCTGATCTTTCTTGACACTGTGGATGCAGCTAAATGTTTATGCAAAGAGGAATTTATATACTGAAGCCTTCAGGGCTTCCAATCTTGTGGCATGATTTTTTTCTCTAATAAAGAGCATTAATATGTCGCCTTTAATGCAGATTAGGATTCAAAGAGTGGAGGCTATTTGAGACTACTGACAAGAAGAATAAGCAAGTTTGATGTTTCAACCTCAGCAGACTATTATTTTGTTGATTTGAATTGCGGCTCACCTATTTTTTTCCCCTTAAAGGAGGATGAAGTGATGCCGGCCAAGTTTGAGGACGATCTGGTTTGGGTGGCGGCTGATACGCCCCTCCCCGACTCCGCCTTCCTCAGCAACAAGATCAAGGACCTGTGTGGAGACCTGCCAATCTTCTGGCTCCGGCCCACCTACTCAACCAGTAAGTTGATGCTTTCTAAAAGAAAAAACAACCAAACTCTGAACTCAAAGAAAACCGTCAGTCTGTCAGTGCCATTTAAAACAACAAAAACAAAACATCAATCCGGCGGTTACACCTCAAACTATGTGTTTTTTTAATAGGCTGTTGAATAAAAGGTCCTCTTTAAGCTTCAGAGAAAACAAAATAAAACAAAACAGACTAGTTGAAGTCCTTCAGAAAGCTTCAGTCATACATTGAATAATGTACAAGCTCTCAAAACACAATTTCCTTTTACTCCATCTATGGATTTCCAGTTTCTGCCAGAGAAGTGGCTGCGCTGTGATGGGCCGTGCCACATTAGTGCCAGTCCTGCCCCTAAATTTAGTCTGCTGTCAGATACTGAGGCTGTGATGTGTTCAGGCGGTCAGAGGAAGAGGAGGGCCGCCCCCCGCCAGCGTCGCCAGGCAGCTGGGGAGGAGGGAGACTACGAGGACGTGGAGGCAGAGTTCAACCCTGAGAACCCCTACCAGGTGAGTCACACGAGCGCACCTACGCATCCCCCTTTCCGTCCCGCGTGTTAACAGTTGACTGCGGGAGTCGGAGCTGTCCGCTCGGATCTGAGGTGGCTTTTTCCTGAAGAGAGTTTTCTCACAGCTGCAGGAGCTGCAGCAGATGCCGGGGGTCGTGGCGGAGGGGCCCGGACTGTCACTGCAGATCTGAGTGTGTGCGTTTTCTGTGTGTGGCTGTCTAAAGCTTTCCTTTCAGGAATGAAGCTGTATGAATAATTCTACGACATCCACCCCCCCCCCCCCCTTCTGCGGCCCCACTGCCCTGCTAAGCACACACAGACTCCCATACATACACATCCTCGCCCCTCTGCTGGGCCCCATCTTCCCTAATCCCTCTCCCTTCATACCCCTCAGAGTGAACCCCCCCCCCCCCCCTCCCCAACTCACTCCTGACAACTTCAGAGAGGGGCAAACGGCAATTGCCACACTGAAAAACCACATCTGACAATTCCTGCCTCCCAATCCCACCAGTTGAAAATCCATATTTAATTGGTTTGAAATGAGCTTTCTTCACTGCTGAACACGCTCAACATGATAAGCATGAAACGCCACAGTCTGTAACCGCCGCCTTCTTCTTCTTCTTCCTCCTCCTCTCAGCGAGGTCTCGAGGGTGAGCAGGGCACCATGGACATCGATCCGATGCTGGACCACCAGGGCGTATGCTGCAAAGAGTGCCGTCGCGGGTACCCCCACTGCCAGAGGATCTGCGAGCCGCTGGGAGGGTACCATCCGTGGCCGTACCACTACAAAAACTGTAGGGTGGTCTGCAGGATTATTATGCCCTGCAACTGGTGGGTGGCGCGCATTCTGGGCCTGGTGTAAGGGATGGTAGGGTCCAGGAGAGAAGATGGAGGGGTGGGGTTCAAAGAGAGGAGGCAACTTATTTTCGTCGGTTTTAGGCAGCCAGTTTGAGCAGTAGCTGCATGTGGACCTTATAGATGACAATCTAAGCTGGATAGGTTTGATCTCACATGCAAAGGTAACGCAGTGCATGCACAAGCTGCTGATTTAGATTCTCATAAACTAAGAGCACAACATGCTTTGGAGCAAATATAGACATGGTAATAAAATGCATCCAAATATGGATGAATTTAAGAAGTTGAACTATTCTTCCTAAACATAAAAACAGAAAAAGCAGGTGGGGTTGTATTCACAGCTTAAACCCAGCCTTGCATTGTTTGCTTCCTGTAAATAAATATATGTAGAATTTCAATAACCGTCAGCCGACTCAAATAGCATCTATTCCTTCACGATATCACTATATTTTTGACTCTCGTGTTCACCATTTCCCTCTTAATCTTCATGAGCAGTTCTCATAAAAACAATGTACTGTACAATTCCTCTCAGAAACTTTCATTTAAATGTATTTTTATCTGCATTAAAAAAAACTATCTCAAAGTGCAATATCTCTGAATAAAGTTTTTTTTTTTTTTTTTAAGGAAACTTGAAGTGTCACTCCTCTTTTTTTCTCCTTGTTGATCAAATGAATATATTTGCCATTTGTTTATACATCTCGCCGGTATCATTGGATTATTTGTGAACCTCCTCTTCTGCACTCAAAAACATTTTTTTGAGAAGCGCCGCGGCTCCAAAGGGCTGAGCAGAAAGAACTTTCCAGAGTTCTTTAATGTGAGCGTTGCAGCTCTAGAACTCTTTAATGAGACTAAAGACTCTGTAGCCGTCATGCTCCCAGATCTTACCCACGATGCAAAGTGCTTAGCTCCTTTTGATGTCGCAGAGCTGCCTCAGGCGGGGGTAGGGGGTGAGGATGGGGGCGGTGTGTTTGTGTGGAGGAGTGTGTGCGTTTGTGGGCGAGAAAGTTGAGAGTCACGAAGCTTAGACTTCCATCCAGAACAAAAAACGGGTGTTTGATCGTCACAAGAGATGAAACGACGTGTGATGAATTTAACACTTAACTCTGTGCGAGGAGGCTTGATGATCTGGTTAGAGAGGCTGATCCATATTAATGCTCTATTGGCTTGGCAGGACACCCCCCCACAGTTGCAGCTGCCACATACACAGTACGTGAATGTAGAAGTGGGGAAGTAGCTGCACTCCGCTACCTCTGCCTGTGAAGCACTGCTCCACCCCAGAGCTGCTGGCCAAACAACTCGCGGGCTCTTCTTGATACCAATCGAAATGCAATAAGTAAACCGTATCCTCGGGCTATCATCCATATCTGGGGTTCCTGCTCTCATATCAGTTCTAGCACATTTCACTGCTCCCAGCACATGATTACGGAGCACATCTTACCGCCTTAATGAACGTCTAACCAATCTATCCCAAACAGTTTCCTGAGACAACAAATCATAAAAACAGGACAAAGTTTTAGAGCCAAACAACAAATCTTTTATTTACACTGAAGCTCGAGTCACACTCAGGCGTCAGCTGGTTCTCAGCCAGCAGCTGACGTATTGCTGTTGACTTTTCACAGGAAAAAAAAAAAAGTCTTTTTTTTTTTTTAAACTTCTTTGCATCTTTACATTTTTATACAAGCACGAATGATAAGAGGTGATAAAAGGCTTCTGAGGAGAATGACTGGCTGTTTATGTTTAAAATGAAGTTGTACTGATGCATTTCAGGTCTGTCGGTCATTTACTTCCCTTTGGAGTTCATTGGCCTTTAAATATCAGACAGACAATCTAAATCAATCTGTTCAACAGATTAGTCAAATTAACAATACCCATCTAACTGATCAGGAGGTCATGTGTGATTTGGATTGGTGATACTGGGAATACACTGGCTCCCTGGACTTAGTGAAACAGAGCAGACCAACAACTGAAGGAAGATGCGAGGAAGTGTTCCCGCTGACTGCACAACAGCGAAGGACTCCCACCAGAGCACAGATGTGAAAGGAGATGATGTTAAACAGAGGCGGGAGAAAAGAAAAGACAGACAGAAAGAGGTGGATGTGCTCAGTACTTCTTGAACTCCATATCATCTGGTGGACTCACTTCCACCTTTTTCTTGCCCACATCTTTCCAGTTGGTGCTGAGGACCGTACCACCAGACTCCATCTGCACCACGGAGGAGAGAGGCACAAACCCGTCAGTGTAATGGAACTTTCTTGAAAACAGTTATGCAACACATCTCAACTTTTAAAAAATCTCCATATCTGCAGCTAGAATGACCGTAGTTTAGCTTTTGTCTATTACGCCTTTATTGTCTATTGATCCAAGCGTCCCAGCACAACAAAATTACATTTCCACTACATTGTCCAAGAAAACATACAGAGACAAACAAACAACACATAGGACATATTTCATTTAAACTGACATTTCAAAGAACTAAGAGCTTGCAGTCCAGGCAGAGCTGCACGAGCCGCTGTGACTCCCACCAAACGGGCCATGGTGTTTTTCTGAAGCGAACCGGAAACGTCTGTTCTGCTCTGCCGGATACAGCCCAGGCCAAGTCTATTTTGGTATTCAGCTGTGGCTGAATGTCAGCAACTTATACACAGATCATTAAGCTTGCAATCAGAATCACACACAGGAATATCATAAGAGATTTTGGTTTATATTCAAAATTAAACACCACAGCTGGACATCAACATCCTGTTAACCCGAGGAGGCCACGGATAAACACGACTGAGGTGCTCCGAAGACATTTCACCTGAAGAGAGGTTCTTTAAGTCGAAAAGCACATTTTATTTGACACCACTAAACCCGGTTCCACTTTAATTAAAGCAACCAGGACCCTTGAAGACGTCTCACCTTCCATCTAGGGGGCTTTGTTAATTCAAATTGAGTTACTATGACCTGGAAGACTGAGAGTCAACACCAGCAAACTTTAGGAAGTGCTCCGACTTAAAACTTTGTAGTTCTTATTTCTGAGTACAAATGGAACATAACAATACAAGAAAGGACAAGACTTGGTGAAAAATATGGCGTCAAACCAGCAAATGATTGCACGCTCTCACGTGACCTTCAAACTTTCAGATAAACTGGTAACCTCATGACTGAACAGGCAGCGCTTAGAAATGCTCTGCTTCTGAAACACTCCAGGTGGGATCTGAGGTCACAATGAGGATGGAGCAACCTTCAGGACCTGAAGCGCTCTGGGATGTTTAAACTTGAAAATAATATTGAAAAGAAAATCATCTTTAGAACCTTTAGAACCGAAGTACACACAGAGTGAAACTCAAAAACTGGAGAATCAGCTGTGAGTTTTCCATTTACTTAAAATGCTTGAAATAAAAAAAAGTACAAACTCACATCATTATTTAAGCAAAGTAAGTTACTTTTTTTTTTTTCCACATTGGGTCTTCTTCTCAGAACTGTTGTCATTTTGACTTTGGGTTTTCCCACCTTGCACTCAGCACCTCTGCTACAGGGATTCAGGCGACATGACTGCGGTAAATCAATGTGCGTCTTGGGAAAAGTGCAGATGGATGGTTGTGAGAGGCTGTGGGTCACTCACGGTTCAGTGTGCATGCTAGAAAGAAGAAGAAATCTTCCTCTTTCGGCTTAATAAACACATTATCTAAGAGCAAAATGTGTGCAAATGAGGCCAAAATTAAACTTTACTTACTGTCTGGACACATTAATGATAGACGGACCAGAGCTCGCATCAACATCACTTACATCACCATGTCTTGAAAAGACCAAAGCTGCCTTTATCGAAAGGTCAGCTCTCCATTAAACACGCAAGAGAAACGTTACAAATGATCTCTTATTATTTCTTTTCAAACGTGTGGATCTCTTTGTTTAGGAGACTCAGAAGACAGCGTCGGAAATTATTGACATGTATTTGAATTATGAAATTTAAATTCATGCTTATGAGTTATTAGTAAAATCCAACTCCTATACTAGAAGAAAACGAACAGTACAGAGACCATTATGTCCTGCAAAGAATGTTCACATTGCTGCTGCTTCTTTTGATTTTGCAGCAACCAGTGCAGGATTCTCCGGAGTGACATAAGCGGGTTAGTGAGGTTCCGTTCAGTCTCTTGCAGGGGTCCCCAGTTGTCACAAAGGTGCCTCCTTTTAACTTGCAAGATCACAGCAATTTGCACTAAATCCATAACCTGGCTTGGAGCTGTTTATGTTCATTTCCAGAATTAATTATCTGTAAAATCCTTACAGTTTCATTTTTCATGAGTAGCCAATGTTGATGTCTCAACATTGAAAGTGTTTAATTGATGCTGAACACACACACCAGACTCCACAGTGCAACCATCATCTTAAACGTCAATCAGCATGTTTAAATGCTGATTTTGACAAATTTAAATCAAAATACTGAAGATTCATGACTCATTCTTTTCAGTACTGATTTGTATTTTTTAGATTGGTGGTCTTGGACCAGAGATCCATATTGGATTGATCAGTCATGATGTAAATATGTCAGATATGTCAGCTGTGTGATAGAAGCTTTCCAGTTACAGTAAAACTGTACTCCATGTGTCATGTTGCTCTGTAGACCACGAAGGCATGATCTGTTTTTATACTTTGATTTGATTTATCAAGAAGTCTGCTATAAAACTGCTGATATTTAAAAGAATATGAAACTGTAAACTAAGTTAGTACATCTGAGAATATTCAATCAATAAAATTCTAATAAAATATTTTATGGGTCAGAAAAATGCACACTTTTTGAGAGTCAAGTTGAAAGTTTAAGAGCTCTCTGCGCAGCTGTCCCACATAAAAGACAGGACAGAGTGCATTATTTCAAACAGACTTTGAAACTTAACACTTTGCACGACGAACCATTTTCCACTAAAACGTTCCTTGGTTGTCTGAATTGCAGCACCATTATCACTGTTTTTTTTTTTTTTTTGCTTTCATATTCTACATGCTTTTGCATTTACACGATCAACACTTGTTACAATATCTGTGAATTCTGTGCCAAAAAAAAAAAAAAAAGGCAAATCCTGTGTGCCTCACTCCCTATTTTAAAAGAGCACCCTCAGAGCCTGAAGCATAAATCTGGGATTAACTAATTTTCTTTCAGGAAGAAAACCTGGCTTTGTTGAACTCTGCTAAAACTGTGCGATGCATGCATTAACTGTATGTTGTTTTCATGTAGCAGGTCTGAATCTTTATAATGGAAAAGGGGGCTGGAAGCAGGAGAAATCAGTGCAGGAGGATGACTGAGAATGTTTCCTTTCATTAACTGATACAAGACGTACTGAAACTTTTCAATTTCATGTCACTCCATCCCAGTCCCCAAAAAGCCTGGAAGTTGCACGAACACTTGGAACATAATACTCACAAAGGATTTGTTCATGGCTCGTTTGACTTCATCTGAACCGTCTGTGTAGATCTGCTGGAAGAGCTTGTTGAGTGCAGCATCTCCCTCCAGCTTCTCATTTTTCTCCTCCTCGCTCAGGTCCAACACCATCTTGTCCCATTTGCAGGTATAGTGGGAGGATGTTGGGTACTCATCTGATACAGGAAGTTAGAGAGGACCACTGTATGTAAATTCATTTCCAACCATCAGCGGAAATCATCCAGCTGAAAGGACTTTTTAGACATACGAATACAAAAATAACTATTAAAGCAAAATCAAAACACCTAAAATGTTTTTGTTGAATATTTAAATTGATGCAATTAATTAGATTAACTTTTATAACCTAATCACATTGCAAGTCTGAATTCGCTTCAGTATTCCTGCTGCCAGTTTGTCAAACACATGCCAAAGAATAACATTGTCTTTGTACATTTCGACATTCTTTGAATGTAATACAGTCTTGATAATCTGAACAAGAGATGGAGAGGCAGAGGAGGAAATGTAATCCAGACACGTTTCCATGAATACAGCAACAGACGCACGCTAGACAGATTCAGGCCAAGCATGGACATATGCAAAGCTAGCCCACGTCATACAGATGTCAAATATCAGATTTAAATCTAACAAGGGTCCAAGTTATAACGTTTACTCTCACTCCCCCTCCCCCAAACACACTTACATAAGTAATTAATCCTGTAAGGAATGTGTGGGCACAGATATCGAGTCATTTTTCTGTCATACCTTTCCTTCACCCTGCCTACCTTTGCCATCAGACAAACAAAAGGCTCTAGCAGAGTTCGACTGCCTACTTCTCAAGTTAGTGACGTACAGACAAACACCATATTGATCTTTGCAGTGTGAAACAAAGAAGAAGTGGTTGAGGAGCAAGGGGAAAGGCAGAGCGAAGGGAACAGAAACAGACAATAGCTGTGGGAACTGGTGTAAATGCCGAAGCTGAGGACTTACGAGGGTTGAAGTGTTTAATGTTGGACTCCTGTCCTTCTCCCTCCAGGTTCTCCCATCTAATGCCATCTGTCTTCTTCATCTTGATTTCCACCTGACAGAAGAAAAGGAGAGGACGGGATAGACAGGGGGGCAAAAAAAAAAGGAAAAAGAGACAACAATGTTGAACAAAACGGTAGCCTTATGTGTGTGGGACAAAAGCAATGCTTCCGTTATAGCAACACATTCAAAGCAGAGGACATGAGATCATTACAGAGGCCAGAAAGACTGTCTTGTGGACAACTTAGCCTGCGAATGAGTGTGTGTTTGTGTGTGTGTGTGTGTGTGAGTAGACATCAGGGATATGCGGGGGCACAGCTCAATCTCAAACCTCACTGACAGACATGCAGCACTAACGAGATGTCTGTCAGCCAGAGGGCCAGTGTGAGAGACGGAGCGCGAGAGGGGGAGGAGGAGGGCAGCAGATCCTAATTCCACACAGCAGCATCTGATCCAAATCATTACACCAGGAGAACATGGGAGAGGAGGAAAACAATGAGGGGAGGGAGGACATGGATGCATGCTTTTAACGCTGAGCTGCATTGACAGGCCACATAGCAGTGAGACACGCGAGCAGCAGCGCCATGTGCCTCCACACACACCAACACCCTCCTTAATGGTGTGTGTGTTTGAAAGACAGTTCTGGTGATGTCGATGCAATTAAGAAACATTTCTGCTCTGCTGGACGATGTGATGATTCATTTATGAGGGTAGCAGGAGCAAGGAGCAGAACCGAGAGGTAGACAAGGTTAGGGACGAAGAGGCTGAGAGAACTGAGCAGACTGAAGACCGTGTGATCGCTTGGAGGTGATGAGCTAGAGCGTGTAGCAGTATATTGATATACCACTTTGGTACATATCATCACCTTCTGCTCTGTGTTGGGCTAAAAAGAGAACATCTCTGCTGAGAATACAGGTTACTGCTCCTATAAATACTCCAGAGCCAGTCTGTTTGTAACTCTAAAAGTTTGTTCACATAATTCTGACAGAAAGATTTTCATGATGACATAACCTATGCGAAATATTTCATTGAGAGATTAAATTAAAATAGTTTAATTGCACATGTCTGGACAGACATTAGCAACTAATGACCAAACACACAAGTGCTTTTGATGACTTTTGGAAACTGACAGTCTGGTAAAACTCTGACTTAGCTCCTTTGTGTCTGGCTGTGATGACCTTTGACACTGTTGGAGCACAAAGGTGTCGCATTATCCAACTCCTGAGAGGGATTTGTAGATGGTTAAGGGCTTTGATGGCTAAAGTCCTACTCATTTTGTGCACAAACAATGTTATTTCATGAACAGTTGACAAATTAAAAAGCTTTTATTGGCATGTAGCTCTCAATTTACAGACTCCGGAGTATCAAAGATGGACCTCTGAATCAGTATTTTGCTGAAGCCCCTCTTTGTTTTTGTAGCCTCAAGTACAAGGTAAGGATCAGAGTAATGTCCAAAGACACCAAAAACATCCAATGGCTAATCATCACGACATTCCCACGTCACTCAAATCAACCCTGCACATAAAAATACATAACCTTGGGCTGAAAAGAAGTAAGCAGAGTGGTGGCATCAATAAGCTTCCTGTTGTTACTGAGTTTTCATGGATTCCCTGCATGACGTGAGTCTTTCTCTGGGAACTGCAGCTTTCCACCCACATTCCAAAAAAACACGCATGTAAAGGTCATTATGAATTGAAAATTGAATGCAGGAGTGACTTTGCAAGGTTTCTTTTCCCCAACACTTTCAATTAATATCTTGTGTTTTATATGAGCCGTAGCTTTGTTTCCCTAGTAACACCTGGAGGTTTAAATAAAGTGTTTAACTTTTCAACAAAGCTCAGAGGATGAGACCCTGAAGAACTAGACTCACTGTTCAGAGATACTGAGATTGTTCTTCCACCCATTTATTTCTGATGTGTCCATGGCAACCTGATGTTGATGATTAGGTGTAATTAGGGAGTTCATTTAGAACTTTGCATTTAGAAATTTTCATTAGAACTATCAAGGCGCCTTATTAGGGACTGGTGGATGCTCAAGAACTAAATATTTACCTATACTGAGTTACAATTAATATTCTTGATACTGTTGTCAAGAATATGGAAATCAGCTACAGGGACCATAAACCTTCTGCACAACACTATAAATGCACTATATTGCCAAAAGTATTTGCTCACCCATCCAAAATGATCAGAATCAGGTGTTCCAATCACTTCCATGGCCACAGGTATATAAAATTAAGCACCTAGACATGCAGACTGTTTCTAGGAAGATTTGTGAAAGATTAAGTCTCTCTCAGGAGCTGAGTGAATTCCAGCGTGGAACTGTGATAGGATGACACCTGTGCAACAAATAGTCAAATTTCCTCACTTCTAAATATTCTACAGTCAACTGTCAGCTGTATTATAAGGAAATGGAAGTGTTTGTGAATGATAGCAACTCAGCCACAAAGTGGTAGGACACGTAAACTGAGGGAGCGGGTCAGAGGATGCTGAAGAACATAGTGAGAAGAGGTCGCCAACTTTCATTAGAGTCAATCACTACAGACCTCCAAACCTCATGTGGCCTTCAACAACAGAGCATAGAGAGCTTCATGAATGGGTTTCCATGGTGGAGCAGCTGCATCCAAACTATCACCAAGTACAACGCAAAGTGTTGGATGCAGTGGTGTAAAGCAGCCACCACTGGACTCTAGAGCAGTGGAGGAACGTTCTCTGGAGGGATGAATCACACTTCTCCATCTGGCAATCTGATGGAAGAGTCTGGGTTTGGTGGTTTCCAGGAGAACGGTACTTGTCTGACTGCATTGATCCAAGTGTAAAGTTTGGTGGAGGGGGGGTTATGGTGTGGGGTTGTTTTTCAGGAGCTGGGCTTGGCCCCTTAGTTCCAGTGAAAGAAACTCTGAATGCTTCAGCAGACCAAGATATTTTGGACAATTCTATCCTCCCAAACTTTGTGGGACCAGTTTTGGAGCTGGTCCCTTCCTCTTCCTCAACATGATGCTGTGCACCAGTGCACAAAGCAAGGTCCATAAAGACATGTATGGAAGAGTCTGGTGTGGATGAACTTGACTGGCCTGCACTTTGAGTCCTTAACATGAATCCTGACCTCAACCTGATAGAAGACCTTTGGGATGAATTAGAGCAGAGACTGAGAGCCAGACCTTCTCAGCCGACATCAGTGTTTGACCTCACAAATGTTCTTCTGGAAGAATGATCAAAAATCCCCATAAACACACTCCTAAACCTTGTGGACAGGCTTCCCAGAAGAGTTGAAGCTGTTCTAGCTGCAAAGGGTGGAGCCACGTCATATTGACTAGGAATGGGATGAACTAAAGCTCATATCTGAGTCAAGCAGGTGAGCAAATACCTTTGGCAATATAGTGTATTAGTCTACATCTAAATATGTGATAAATTATAAATTTGAGGATTTGCAGAGCCAGGTTGAGATGACCATTCAAAAAAAAAAAAAACCCGTTGGCTTAATTTTTCAGCCCCAGATGTTGCTGCTTCCCAAACACTTTATGTTCAGTGTTGAGTCATTTGGATGAGTGATTATCACATTTTGCATAAAAGTTTTATTCTATTGCACTTTCATATCTTGTGAGCCAGACGGGTTCTTGAATAATCACATTCACAAGAGAATCCAACTGCCAGACTTTAAGCAAAGCCATCATTTCTATCAAAACTGGATTATTTCCTCATTTAAAGAGGAGCAAAGAACGACACTGAAGGATTTTCTTAAAAGAAAAAAAAATCCCTTTTCTTTTCCTGACAGTCATCACCAAGACACCTTTACTGACTCATGCTCTGCCAAAAACATTTGAAAAGTGCCTGCCCTTTCTCATACAATTTCCTAGTATGACTTCTTTCAGGCATGTGAGGTCAACGCTTTAACAACGGTATGTTTTCAAAAATGTCCTTGGTTGCTGATTGTTTTCAAGAAGGTACATCATTCAGGCACTGACAACACTTTCATATTAAATTCTAGCCTAGGTACGTATCAATCTAGATAATGTCAAATTTATCGAGAGCCGTTCAAGACCAATATTGTTGAATTACCACGAGTAGTCTGTTCCTTTTGTGACAAATGGCTTCTGTCACAGACTCAATAATAATTGATTATATGATTTGAAATATATACTGAAACAAATACATAGATATTATATGTGTCTCTGTCAGTCATCGTCTTTTGTCAGTTTCCATGATGGCATTTAAGTATCCATCCATCCATCCATCCATCCATCCATCATAAGTCAAGTCTGAAGTTATCTTACATAGAAGGTTGATCCCAGTCGTTTCCACACTAATCCATATTTTATTGAGGAAAAGCTGCGACTGGCGCACCTTGGAGGTGAACTGCACGAGCAATTAATCAATGTGCACATATATCATCTAAATAAATAAAAGTCCCACAATGAGCATCCAGTGGGTGAGCTTCAGCTGCAAATCTACCAACAGTGAGATATACACCTCTTAAAAGTGTTTAGCACACCTAGCCATGATGAATTTCCCCCCAAAAGAACCAAACCAAACAACAAACAAAAAAAACAAACACTCTGTAATACTTCAGACAATTGGAAATACAGATCTAGTGAATCTATAAATTGTCTAGGAGATATTATTTATCTATTGATCTGGAAGGTTCCACCTCTGACTGCATGTGATAAGACAATTTAAATAATCTTTTGGATTTTGAGACTGCTTTATATATATTATTATTAAACTTCTGTGTTGTTTTTTTTTTGATAGTAGCACAGATGCTTTTTAGATCTCATGGGGTTTTCTAAACCTGTCTACGTTGCAACATGCTGATTCTGTTGTCTGACACTGAAACCGTTGGTGTCAGCATTAGATTTAATAGCAGTACTCATAATTCTTTAGCTACATGTAATTACTTTGAATCTTTAGTCGTTTTCAGCATATTGCTTACATGTAGTGGACCTAGGACGTAAGCATTTTCATATCAGGATTATGTTTTAAATTCTGATTCTAAGAAGAAATATAAATTCAAACATTGAAACAAAAAACAGAAGGAAGAGAAAAAGTCAGAGGACAGGAAACGGCTAAAGACCAAGCAAATTAAATGTTATCACCTTAAATTTACCAGCCTGTCCTGCAGGCATCATTCACTGTCTTGTATTTTTCTGTGGTGCTAAGTGTGGCAGAAGTCAAGCCAAGCGCTCCGTGTGTGTCAAAGTGTGTGTGCTTCTATTGTGTACTCTTGGGCCATGCAACATTAATCTGCTGCCACATCTGTGCTTCCTGGCTTTCAAGGGACATGGCAGCCTGGGTTCTGCAAGTGTGTGTGTTTCCGTGTGCACTTCTCTGTGTGTGACAGACTAAGTGATGGCCTGTAAAGGGATGTGACAGCAAAGCCACAATCAGGGGCCACCACCCACAGGACCCCAGGGGCAGGACTATGCCCTACTGCACCCCCACACATGCTATTTACAGAGAGATACAGGGGTCCCATGTCTCTTGTCACGTGCCTGCAACTATCCCTGCATCTTCCCCCTCTTTTATTCCAGAAGCTAGCTAAATTCAAAATATACTTGCTAAACAGACACGAATGAAACGCAAACATTCTTAGACGTTGACAGGCATGCAAATTAAAGAGGGGAGATGCCACTTTAGCTATTTGCCAAAAAGAGATGACTTTAAAACTGAATGAAAGGCCGAGCATGGAATTCAAAATGGTTTGTGTGTGCACACGACTCTGTGTGTGCGTGTGCATGAGCCGTCTGTTCTGATCAAACACACTGGTGTGTAATTGGCTCCCCGTTGTCGTGGTGACCCCTGCGGTTGGAATGTTTGTGATGGAGGACAGGAGGAGGTCGCAATGATGATAATGTGCTAGAGACGACGCTGACACACAAACACATACAGCTAATACTTAGTTTAAATAGCACAAGTGTGGTGAAAGATTGCCGTTCAGCCTTTCCATTTATATATTTGTGCGAACACTCGCACCCAGCTTAGCTTCCCCCTGCTAACTCGTCTTTAAAGACAGCGAGGAGATGAAGCGTAAACACAGCAGAGCAGATAATGCAGGCCAAGCCGTTACAGAGTCAGACGCCGGTTGAGAATCAACAGCTCCGAGGGCAATGCATTTTTGAACACTCATTAGGGATGCATGCCAATCTGGGGAAACTTGATTTGCTGATGCTGTTGTTCATTTGAATGTTTTTATCCCCCAGTGGCTTCGAAATGGCTCCAAAAACAATTAAATGAGACATGCACTGAGAGAAGCTCCTCAGTTAGTTAGGCTGCTCCAGTGACAGCCGCACATACCCACACATTTTACCTGTACAGGTTACAGAGCGTTTCTGTGCCATTTTAAAACCTTGAATAAAGCAATTACCTGGAAGGGCTCATGTGCATGAGTGTGTGTGTGTGTGTGTGTAGGGGGCCGTGTGCACCCGAGGAGCCCACTGGACCAGGGAACAGTCAGGGCTTTGTGAGGAAGGAGGAGGGCTCGAAGACACTGTCTTAGGTAAATGTTTGCATCAGCACATAACATGAAGAGCAACATAGGGTGGGTGTCTATTAGCGGCTGTGCAGAGTTTGAGAAAACAATTAAGGTTAATGACAAAGACTGCAGGGAAAAAATAATAAATAATGAAGTCTAAGACTATCTTCAGCTGCGATCTCTCTAAAACTGAGTCCCTTGTTTAAGCTGCAACCCACGTGCACCTCTGGTATGCAGTGTCTGCTGTTGCCATGGAACACAGAGAAAATGAGAGAGAGGAAGTGTTTTTGAGAGGGGGCAGTTTCTGTGCAGGTCAACCTCTATTCAGCAGTGTAGTTGCAGTGATAGAACGCACGCAATATAGATGTCAGGTCATACAAAGTTACAAATCCAATTTCTCAACAGTTTTTTTGCCTCTTTGACACCAATCATAATGTAATTCCAGCAGCTATGACTCAACTATACTTTCATTCCTCAGTGGCCTTGATATAAAATCAAATAAAATAACTCTCAGTAGCCCACTCTGTGTGAAGGTTATTGAACACAACTGTTCATCTTTCCATACATAATTATACCATATTGGCCTGAATATAGGACAATATTTTGTTCTAGAAATCATATTCTCAAAAGTGGGGGTCGTCTTATAATCGAGGTCTAGATGTCTCTTATTGTCGTTGCACATCTGCGCCACTAGATGGAGCCACACCGAAGTAACCAGTAAGCTAATGGAGCATCACAGTGAACACATGGAGCAGGATCTGATGTAAAAAGGAGGAACAATGCGACTGTGCTAAACAAAGGGGCTCAAAAGTTTTGTTGCATTCCAGAAATTTGTTTTTTTTACAGACTGAATTATTAATGTTGTTTTTGAAATTGGATATAACTCGACTTTGATGGTTATGCAGTTATTAACGTCATTAAACTACATGGTTGTTGCTTATTCACTGAGTCATAGTCTCAGATTTTAAGAGAATAAAGTTTATTAAATAGTACTTCACCTTGATCTAAAATAACATGGAAACCTGACACGTACCTTACTTTAAGTGTGGTACCATACTTGTTAAAAAAGATGAACTCATAAAAATGTTTATCAATACAGCAGAATACAGTGATCCCTCACCAATTCGCGCTTTAGGTTCTGCGGTTTTAGTTATTCGTGGATTTTTTCAGAAAAAAAAAAAAAATCAAGAAAAAATTGAGGAAACATCACAGGATGTTGTGTGTGTTCTCTCGCAGCAGAGAAATGTTGTGAGCCAGCCTGACCCCTTTAAGAAGGTGGCCTTATGGGTAATGGTGTGGCCTTATGGGTAATGTAGTGTGTGTGTCGTGGGACGTCAGAATGGAAACGGGGTTAGATGAAAGAGCGGTTTCTTTACTACGGTTCTGAGACCAGAGGCTGTCAAGGTAACAGAAAGACCACAGTTGACCACAGTCGCAGTGCCTTGCTACTTTTCTTTTGTGGTTTTTAAACATATTTTTAACACAATTTTTAGGCTCGGGGGGCTCCGGCTCCTGTTTGCGGATTTTGATTCTCACGGGGGGGACGTTAATGGGACGCCCCATTAACGGCGGAAAAATAAGGGATCACTGTAACCTTATTGTCCTCATCATATTTTTATTTTCCCAAAATGATATTTGAAAAAGACGGCTGGGATAGGCTCCAGCAGATCCCCGTGACCCTTCAAGGATAAAACAGGTATAGAAGATGGATGGATGGATGGATATTTGAAAAATAGGGGTCGTCTTATAATCAGTCACCCTATATTTGGACCTACAGTCATGGAAAAAATTATTAGACCACCATTTTTTCTTCACTTTCTTGTTCATTTTAATACCTGGTACCACTAAACGTCATCATGTGACTAAAACAGACAGAAAAGAAAACACTGAATGCATAAAAGCAGTGTTTTTGGCAGTACAACGCCATAACTATTGATGTAAAAACTTAAGTGATTTAGGTTATAATCAAGAACACCATGGAAAATGGTAAGATATCAGCTCTTAAATAAAACTCTTATGAGCAATCTTTGTGGTTATCGTTATGTCTGTCCAAACAAATGTACCTTTAGTTGTACCAGGCATTAAAATGAACAAGAAACTGAAGAAAACAAGGGTGGTCTAATAATTTTTTCCATGACTGTATACGATATTTAAAAAAAAAACAAAAAAAAAACATACAGCTGTTTCTGCTTGTTTCGTAAAGTTACGTGGTTTAAGGATCCATCAGATAACAAATGGTTAACTTTAACCATTTGAGACTGCAGAAAAGATATCACCATAAAGTGTTAAAGACAACCAGACTACTTGACATGTTGATTTTAAGACAGACTGCAAATAATAGACACATTAACACAAGCTGCATGTCTTCTGCTATTTGCTCAGTTCGTGGAGATCCTGAACGTCACAGGAACCTCTCCACCGTAGAGCAGGGACTAAAAGGGTCTGAGCCATACAGCAGTAATTTGGACCACACAAACAAGAGGTGGTGTGGCTTGTGGTCACTGAATTCCAGTACAAATCTGTTAATATTTGTACTGAAACTTCCAGTTAATCAGCTCAATCAGCATTGCTTTGATGTTCTGATCCAACAATTATATAAACACAGACAACTAAATTTACCTTTTTCATTGTAATCAGCTCAATACCACTTTCACTCTTTTCCTCTCCGCTTCTGTAGGTAGCTTGTGAACACAAGCCGCATTTCTTCTTCATTTCCCATAAAGGTCGTCTGTCTTAATATAGACTGTGATATTATAGATCTGAGTAATCAACTTTTCTCTGTCTCAGTGTGGAATTTAATTTTGACAAGCAAGTGTGTTGGAGTCAAGATCACTCGACTCTAATTTATTTGCTGACCTTTAAATCGTTAAAGCCCACAATTTTGTTCTAATTTAAGATTTAAGGCAGGATATGTGACTGAAAAAACCCCCCACACATTGCAGACATCCAGCTGCAATTGGTTGATATAAAACAATGAGGACAAATATTCAGCTTTAAAAAATGTATAACTGAAGTGACAAAAATTGGCGATCACAACAAATGTAAAATATTTATATTTTGCCACACAAAGTGTCTACGATATGACGCATCTAAGGATGCTTCTAAAGATCTGCTGTAAACAAGATTCAAAAGGAGAGAGCAGAGCTTTAGGTTGCTCAGTGTTAACACAGTCGGACTGATCAATGCCTTAAAAACAAACTCGGCTCCTTGATAATTAAAGAAAAAAAGAGTTGTATAAAAGCCTGCTCCTTAATCTGCAGGCTAGAACCTGACAGTGGTCTGAATCCAAAATCAGCACACTTTCAGCTAGCACATTCATTAGCCCACATCTATAACAAACTAATTAGTCTTTGGTAGAAAAGTGCCCTCCTACTCATTAGGTCAGTAATCACCTTAAACAGTGCTAAGGAACTCTCATTAAGTGTAGCTCATGTAATGGTGAATGTGAGAGTAAGGATTTATGTCTCTGTGTGAATCTCTGGTTAGCTGCTCCACCATATACAGCCATATCAACTCCACCATATACAGCTGGAGTGGATTTTCTCATCTCGACTGCTACAGTAAGCTTTGCCAGCATTAAGGAATTAAAGGAAGTGCCAGTCTAGTTTATACCGCCTTAAGTTATTGAAGAGATTAAGATGCTGATCTCAGAGTGGTAACATAAGTAATGATCAGCCACAATTTCAGTAAGCTGCTTAAACTTGCATCGGCATGCCCCTTTCTTGGTTTCTTTTTTTCTTCAACAATAAAATCTAATACATGAAATGTAATTAATGATCTCCTCTTCAGACAATAAAAGTCTGATTACACAGAAACTACTTTTCCACTGCAGCAGAGAGCACTGTTACCATTTCTCCTGGGAGTCACATCTCGACATCATATTTTCTTTATAGCACGATAAAACATGTTCCCTGACATGTTTGACAGCCTGCTCTTATATTATTGAGAGTAACTACTAACATCGGAAGGATTCATGAAGTATTTCAAATGTTTCTGAATAAAATTCAGTGACTTTTCACTGACTTTCTAAAACTTTGCCGAGACCTCAAAATGTGTTTTTTTTTTCCTTTTCCTTGTTTGTCTGTTCAGAAATGTCTTAAAAGTTGTAAACAGTTCTATTTTCTTCCCCAAGTGAGACTGCCATGGAGAAAAACATCCAGAAAAAATTAACACTGCTGTATATGTGTGACAAAAAAAAACCCCATCTGTAAAATTCTTTTAAACAGCCTGAATCTGCCAAAACAGCCTGAATCTGCAAGTACAGTATTTCATCCTTTTTACTATGACTTCAATACACTTTTCTAAATTTTAAAAGCATTTTGGAAATAAGTATGACACACTGTAACCTGAAAAACTGTCCTCTGCTCAGTCTGAAGTCATTTTATTGTCTCAGGCCTCCAAGTGTTGACCAGTTTTTGTCACTGTGACGCCACACAGCAGATCACAGCACTTCAGTGTATCCTGTAGTCTGTAATGGACAATTCTTCAAAATTGGTCTTCTTGAATGTGTGCTGATCTGACACAAACAGTATTTTTTCTGCTAAAGAAATCAGTCCTGTCTCACTAAAATGTTTCTTCACTCATGTCAAAATATGTAAGACTGCTGAACATGTGCAGGATGTTACCTACACACCGATCATCTAGTATGCAGGCTATGACCAGATCAACTCCACTGGCTACTCTAGAGGAATACCTTAGTGCTGAGGATCTTGAAGTTGCTCTGCTGTGGGACAATAGGGTGCAGAAGGTGGAGGTGGAGGCTGTAGACCTCTCCTGATGCCAGCGGTATCTTCGCAGAGAGCTAGAGATATCACAAACAGTAGTCATTAGACATCATCCCTTATACAATCCTAATATTGCCAGAAAACAATAAGCAAAGACAATCATTCATCTCACTGTGTCCAAGATGGCACAATTTCTATGAAATAAACTGTTTGCCAAGCTTTTAGTGTCAATATTGTTATTTGAATGTCACTCTCTGAAAACACACACACAAAAAAAAAAAACTAAAAAGAAAACAAAGAGAAGTGAGAAGGGGGTGAAGATGTCAGCATGTCCATGAGAATCATCATCTGATGTAGCTGGTGAGATGGACAGGAGTATCCTCGCCCTGTCCCCTTCGGCTCAGTTTGACCAGTGATTGGGGGGGAATCAGACAGCTCCTAAGAGCCTGTCAATCACTGGGACTGTGCACAGTTGGTAGTTGGTGGTTTATGGTTTTAAAGCAGTACTGCTTTAACTGAGCCACAAATATTTATAACACAATCACACTTATGGAAATATCCATTTATTGTCTAATTTAACAATAAATCCATTTTCTGTGTGTTCACGTACAGTTCACAGCCAGCATTTTACTAAAAAGTGAACTCTTTTGATTTGGGACTAAATTAATATAAGTAGTTCACTGAGAACAAAAGCTTAGAAAGTTAGCTAAAGTTGCCTCTGGGCAATTGCACACAACTATCCAAGGCTTATTATTCATTTTTAGTCGAGTTTCCGTGCCGTCTGTAGGTATACAGCTGCTGCATATTCAGCCACCAAAGAAAATAACTAGAACCACTTTCTTTCATCTTTAATTTCTTCTGTATTTACTGACCTAGTAAAAAATATATGAACTTATCTGTACTCTGCACCATAGAGGGAGCTTAACAAGTGGCTGTGTTATTTGGAGTAAGTGAACTACTTCCTTTGAAATGGAGTAAACTCAGTTTGTTATTCTATTAGGAAAGACAAAGCCGTTCCCTTGAGGTGCCTTCCAGTTAGCCCTTTGAGAGAGGGAGAGACAAGTGGAAAGACAGAAAAGAAAAGAAGAATAAAAAAAGAGAGAAGGAAAGGAGGGTTGTCCCTGAAGGGCTTTGCAGTTGATCCTAGATCAGTTATGCCTTCCATCTACAGACAATTAGGAGGTTGGAGGAGCTGGGGAGGGTAAATTGTTCTTAGATCTGTACTTTGGGGGTAATGTTAACAAGGCACCACTGGAGGCATAGTTGGGCCCAAGGGGAGACAGTGTGTGTACGTGGGTGTATATATGTGTATGAGAACCATCTAATGGGCCCCCCTGAGGAAACACCCAAGAGCAAACCCATCTCGGTTCCACACATACGGAGAAAAAAATGCAGACCATCTTCAACCCATTTCTGTGTGTGTTCGTACCTCTCTTTCCGTGAAGTTGACACACACACCTTCCTTGGGTACATTTTTTGCCATCACTGTGACAATGACTTGAGATTCTGTTTGGTACCAGTCATGCCTGAATGAAACAAACACAAGTGATTAAAATGCCTTAATGCAATCCACAACACAGAACAATGGATGTGTTTGTACATACACTACACTTACAATTACACATATGGGCTGCTTTGAAGCACTGAGACTTGGTAGAATTAAGTAAAATAAAGATTGGCGCCCTTTAAAAAAAAAAAAAAAAAAAGACACTTAGATACCTTAAGAAATATTTATATTTGTGCTCTTACTTGACAAGTGGAGCTGCTTGTGTCTGCTGGGTCATTCATGCCACAAGATGGGATAAAAATTCGAGTGGAAGACACCGTAAAAAGTCGTGCATGACCCATAAAACACACACATGGAGAAAAAGAAAACACATCAAAAAAGAGGATTAGTAAGGGATCTTTCTTTGAAGCCCAAGCTTGCACAAGGCTGAACTGATACCGAGAGCGACAACGCCCCTAAGTGGCGCCGCAGAGAAACTCACCGTATTGATGCTGCCGTTTTTTGTCTGATCTATGGAGAAGGGGGAGAAAAAATGTTCGACTTAAACTACATGATGTGATGAATGTTTATTGCAAAGTTTTATAAGAGCGTAAGTTTTAACCAGAAAGCGGTAGCAGAGAGACTCAGCACAGAAAAACATATCTATACAAACACATCCTTCCCAAGCCTTGCAACCAGTTTGTTTATTGGTCCAACCACGCCCGACAAAAGCCCTGTGGGCCAGAGCAAGCCTGAGCACCGTTTACCAGCCGGCTGTCATGCATTATTCACTTGCTTCATTACATAAAGAGAGCACAGAGAGACATGAGATGATAGGACACGTGTTAATGTTGTCTTAATGAGGTTGTGTTTGAAAAGGAGGGCTATGGGGGGTGGGGGGGGGTGTATTGTGCATCTGTGGTTGTGCATGCTGGGTGCCACATGTGACAGAATAACCAGGTGCCATATGTGTTGGTTGCTGGTAAACATGCCGTCACAAAAAGAAAGGCAATAACTTGGAGTGTGTGTATGTGTGTGTGGCGACTGTGAGCAGGCTTATGAAGGGGCTGGCTCTCATCAGGGGCTTTCAAACATCAGTAACTTTAACTGATGAATCACACTGCTCTTGGGAGTACGTGTGCATGCGGGTGTGAAGCGTGTTTGTCAAAACTCATGCTCTTGTTTACTGGAGATAATCCAGAGGGCCCAAGCATCACCAGCAAACAGAAACGCACCACCCAGACATGGCATGCATCTTTTATTGGACTAAGCAGCTCTGCCTCCGACACTGCCAGCATATACACGAGATCCATAGATGTATGCATTCTCATTTGTTTGATCACATTGGCTGATCTGCTCCCTGACTGTGGCACTTAGCTTCTTGTTTAGAAGTAATAAATAGAACATTGAGCAGACGTTACAGTTAATGTGTCTCAAACATGTTTAAAAAAATAACTGCCACCATAACATATTTTGTGCAAATATCTAACACCTCAGAGCTCTTAGCTTCTTATTAGTATATAACAAATACTAGGACGGTTCAATTCATACATAAAAATAATACATTTAAACTAAGGCAAACGTATACTCATATGTTTAAAAAATAGTGACTTACCTGCCATCATTTCCTCACACCTCTTGATCCAGACCTCAAATGATTTATCAGAAGCTGTGGAAATAATAATAAACATGTTTACATACTTTGTTTTTCAATCTAAGTATATACACAAAAGAGGGGTCAGGCCTTTTATATGGATAAGAATACTCTGATTAACTCAATACTGGGAAAACAACACCTTAAACCAAATACAGTCATAGTAAAAGTAAGTAATAATAACATTAAAACAGATTAAATATTCTAATCACCACTACCTTATTGAAGTAAAATTCTTGACACAAACTTATAAATGAAATCTAACCTCCAGTATATATAACCAAAAAGTCATTATACTAGGCTCCAAAATGAGTCAGCCTACTGGGAAAATGCTCAGAATGGCCAAACGCCAATCTACGCCTGATCAGGGATGGGTAATTCAAGCAAAAATACCACTTACAGTCACTAAGATTTAATCAAGCAGTTTTAATTAAATTTAATTTTAATAATCTCCCGAAGCTGCAATTGCAAACACGCAGTCATGTGAAAAAAAAAAAAAAGTAATCTGCTCCTTACCAAGTCTTAAAATGTTATGCAGAAGGGCTGAATGCTTCCTCAGATAATCAAAAATATGACATAATAACCATGTGTCATTTCACAAAAATTAAGCCAAAATGCAGAAGCGTGTGAAAAACTCTGGTAATCAAGAGCAGTGATCTTTGAGAAGGAATCGCAGCTGCTCATCACTATGGGAATGGATATTCAACCGATTTCCAGAGAAATTTGGATTCCGTCATTCTACAGTGAGAAATATTCACAAGGGATAAACATTTAAAGAGAGTTGCCAATTTTCCCAGGAATGGAAAGTCCCACCAAAGTTCACCACAAACTTAGTGAAATCCTCAGAGAATTGCAAAAAATATTCAAGAGCTTTAGACCTCTACAGGCTCCAGTTGGCATGCTCAGCTTTAACTTAAATTAGAAGACTGCACAAGTGTGACTTGTTTCAAAGGGATGACAGAAAAACAAATAACAACCAAAACAGACACCATCTCTCTATTAAGAACACGTAAGCGTCGCTTCATCTTGGACAAATTACAAGTCTTCTGGAACAATGTCTTGTGGACAAACAAGACCAAAGTAGAGACTTTTGGCCGTAATACACAGAACCATCTGGAGAAAAACAGCACACATCGTAATAGCACAAACATCTCACACCATCTGTCAACCATGGTGGTGGAGGAGGAGTGATGACTTGGGCTTGTTCAGCAACCACAGGACCTGGTTACCTCGCAGATATTAAGTCGGCCATGAACTCCTCCATGATCTCAAATGACCCTAATAGGACTAACCTGGTTATATCAAGAATAGTACATAAACAAATCTCCATGTAATGAAACAATAGCATAAACCAGAGTGGGCAAAATTCCTTGATAACATTGTCAGAGACTGACAATGGCGGTTACGTGATGTTTTTTAATTCGGAATTAAAATTAGGAATTAAATAATTCCGAATTAAACTATTTTCCTTCGAGTTTACATGGAAATAGTAATTCCGAATTAAGGTTTACATGGAAAACGCGTTAGTTCGGCTTTATCCAACTCCGCTTTAGGTCTGGGGGTTGGGAAGGGTTCTGATTGGATAGGGGGGGCGGACGTCTTTACATCTACCGGAAGAAAACAAACTTGGCTAACTGGTTAGCAACAACATTCCACTTATTTTTGACCTGGGTGGCGTCTCTATCTGCGAAACCTCCTTTATTTAACCTGGCCGCTTTGAAAAGCTCACAATTTTTATGTTTCCTGCCATCTGTTCTTTTAATTATTTCCAGTTCCTCCAAGCTATTTATTAAATAAATCGTCTCTGCTCTTGAACAGCGTTTACTGCGTGTTGCCGGAATATAAGCGTCATCGCGACAGACGGGCAAGAGAACGAGCATGCGCAGAAAGACGGGAATTAATTTAAAGAGGAATGAGTGTATACATGACCGCGGAATTACTTAATGCGGAATTAAAATGGGAATAAACCAGCCACTTACTTCAGAATTAAGTTAATTCGGAATTGACATTTTTTATGTGGAATTAAGTGTTTACATGGTAACTTTTATTCGGCTTTATCTTTAATTCTGAATTAAAGAGGAATTAAACTTCCCATGTAAACGCACCCAATACCCCACGAAAAAAGAATAACATCAAGTTCTCTGTGGCAAATATGATTCAACATTCTTGCAAACCATCAGTCAGATCATGAACAAGAGAGGCTACGGTACAAATTCCGAAATAGGTCGACCATCAGCCACCTCTCCTACATGGATGATGTCAAGCTGTCAGGCTCCAGAAATACTTCAAGAAGATGGCCCCCACTGCTGACCTGTGCGAAGTGAATGCCTCAGGCAACTGAAGCCCAGCGTGGCAGAAGAACCCGAGGGGTTATCATGGATGGATAAACCCCCGCACAGCATGTACCACCGCCAAATTGAAGAGGTGGCCGACATTGGACAAACATACCAATGGCCAGAAAAAGCTGGACTGAAAGACAGCATGAGGTACTGGTCATGGCTGCACAAGAACAGGCCCCTAAAAACAAGATCGACAGAGCCTGGGGTCTACAACGCCAGACAGGACCCCAGATGCAGGCTGGTCAACAGGTACAGCACATCACAGCAGGGTGGAAGATACTGGCAGGCAAAGCATACATGGAGCTCCACAACCAGGTAGCAAGACATAACACACAGAAACATCTGCTCCAATTATGGACTGGAGGTCCCAGGGTCAAGATGGAAGACACCAAAGGGTGATTTAGAATGAGTCGGGTCAAGATCCTGTGGGACTTCCAGATCCAGATGGTTAATCAGCCTCACATAGTAGTGGTGGATAAACATCTGAGGACAGCAGTGGTGGTGGATGTGGCCACATCAGGAAGAAGGAACATGATAAGCTAAAGAAATACCAAAGGCTGAAGAAAGAGCTGGAAAAAATGTGGCGTGGGAAGGCAGCAGTGGTGCCAATGGTGATGGGGGCAGTGGAAGCTGCAACCACCAAGCTGGAGTAAGGCTCCAGCTTGAAGATACCAGGAACAACATCTGAGATCTCTGTCCAGAAGAACGCAGGTCTTGCGCAGAACCCTCAGGACCCCAGACCTCTGGTAGAGGACCCAAGCTTGAAGGAAACAACCCTACCTGAGTGGGCGAGGGAAAGGTAGGGGTATATATGTATATGTGTGTGTACATATGTAATAGCAGATAACTCGCCAGATAGGTAGGTTATACTGTAACACTATTGATCCCAAGAGGGAAATGGTCTGAAAGTGAATGAAACAGTGAGTGAAGAGTAAGTGAATGAAAGAGTGAGTGAGTGAGTCTGACAAGACACTGCTGCTAACAGTGGCATGTTAAGAGGATTATGGAATCTGCTCTTAAAGCCACGGCGGGTTGTACTTACCATCCAGCTGCTGTCCCTGAGTGAAGGCTGCATGCGCTGACTCATAGTGTTTCAGGTGGTACTCCGCGATTCTGCAGCACAGCAAGGAAAACATGCCACACACACTTTGATCACATAATCTTGGGGAAAATTTAAAGTGACAGCTTCTGACATACAAAATTTGGATCAGGTGGCTTGGTTGAAGCTAGATGTGAAAATGTATATTGTGCATCAATTTTCTCGCCTTGCGGAAAGGAACCTTTTTAAGTCTTCATTATGAAATTTGTTGTGCTGTGGTTCCAGAAGCAAAATTTGTCATGTAGAATTGCAAATTCGCTGATGGTACTTCAACAGCACCATCTGTGTTGTTACATTTACAGACACCTGAAAAATGTTCTTACTTAAATTTTTCAACATTTAAGTAGGTTTGGCACCTGATGGAACCGCAATGATTTTAGAGCTAATTTCTTCTCTGAAATATTAAGTGATATCATGCTGCTTATATAAAGCAGAATTTTCAGTAGGAATAATTGTCAGTTTGCTTCTTTTTAAAGCTATCCATCAGTGTTCACTTTTGTGTCACATATTTGTATTACAGACTCAAATTACGATCCCTCACTGTTTAAAATCTAACCTTTAAAAAAAGCTAACAAAACTAATTTAAGGTTTCATTAATTTCTTATTTTCCCCTTTATGGTTTTACAATACACACCCTGTTCGCATGAAAGCCATGGGAAGGCTGGGTTTAAGCTGTTGGGCTTTCTTGGCATCATCAGCAGCACCTGTGGAGAGAAAAAAACTTAATTGTCAAAATTTGTTGAACAGCATCAAAATCAACTGTTTTATTCACCTCGATATGAGCTCTGACTTGGAAATATGATCAAATCAATATCACAATTATTGAACATGATACTTTGATTACGATTAATGAATGACTATTTTCCTTTTATTATATATTTTTTGCCCTCATAGATCACTAAAAAAAATTCTATAACAAATGTGCTCAGCTATCAAAATTGATATTTTCCTAATGAAAGAATAAACATCTCTGTGATTTTAAAATAAGGGAAGGGAAATGCACATGTTTAATTATTTATGGTCATTTACTGAATATTTCAAATAACTGAAATAACTGACATGGAAAAGATTATGTTAGTTATAGGTTCTGAATTTCAGTTCTTAGTCATTATCCAGCCCTAGAACGAGAGCGCCAAACACACACTAACAATTAATGAATTCACTCTTCCCTTACAAAGAATAAATCATGAATTAATTCATTAGAAATGAATACAGACAAAAACATCTTAAAATGCTGTCATCTCTTTGGCGTCCTAATAACAGCGACATTAATGATTAAAAACTAGAAAAGCTGAAAGCGGCAGTCATCGGGATCCAAGTATATTCGCAACAACAACAACAATAAGAACAACAACTCACCCTTGTATGGGTTAAACACGGACATTTTATGTTCAAGTAAAATTTGGCTAAAATTGGGAAATTTTGAAAGAATGTCACACTGATTAATAGAACTGAGTTTCTTGAATTTTTAACTTGTCTTTCAGAAAATATTGACCTTTAATAGTTGTGTTAATTGTTGTATTAATGTTTCATCAGTGCTGTCTGGAGATGATGCATGAGCAAGTATCACAGAGGAGTTTGTTTTCCAACTCTTTTTCTGAAATTGCAACTGTAATAGACACTGAAGGAACAGAAATGTGATTACAGAACCATTTTATTTAACAAAATATGTGGAATCACAGGAAGTAAAAATATTTTTTTGATAATCTTTACCTCCCTATCAGCTTCAGCTTTTCTGTGTTTTTCCACAAGCCATCACGAATGAGCAGAAAAAGTTTCATGAACATTTGTAAATACTGGTCACTGAAATTTGATTTGGCTGTTAAATAATCATTTTAAAAAGTCAGCCAACTGGCACTTTAAACAACAATTAAAGCCTTGTACAAGAATACCAAATTTACATTTTTTATCCCAATTGTTAAATGACATATTGACCTGTGGAGCCCCCCCGGTGAATGGTGAACCGCGATGTGGATGCACATAACCCTAATATATTATTAAATTAATGAATATTATTGAAAGGTTTAATTTGGGTGCTCAAAGGGAATAGGGGAAATGAAGAATTCTTATTCAAGCCCGTACAATTCTCAAGATTGGAACCAGAACATAAATCATCTCATTATAGCGCCACCTGCATGCCTGCCAAGATAGTTCGAGTGATGAGATATTTTAGGGGGCCAACCAGTTGTTTTTTGTTCCTGGACAATGTATTTGATGCCCAGACAGCTTAAATAACACACTTAAAAAAGAAAAAGAATGAAACATAATAATCCTTACCTATAAAAATATAAAATAAATAAACAAAACTTCCCAAACCAGATATGCCGTGTCCACAGGGAAAGCGTGTACTAGGATGACACTAAATGGTGCAGACACAGTCACAGGTGTCTCAAATAGTTGAGATTGTACAGCAATATTTGTGATGATTTTATCATTTAAATCAATGGATAGCTTTCCTGTTTTACAAGCGGGGTCTCAAGAGCTTTTCAAATATTTGCACCTGATTATGTTCAAATAAAGTGACATCCATCAAAATCATTGTCAATCACAAGAAACGCATACCCCCTAGAAGCAAGAACAACAATGGCAACTAAGCATTTAAAAGTCCATGAAAATACGCATGTGTTTCTATGTGTACCACGTAGACTTACAGCTGTAGTTTTTGAGGAGTATGTGGGCATAGGCACGCTGACAGAACCACTCAGCATTCTCTGAATCTCCTCGCAAAGCCTCTTTAAGTGCCTGAAAGGAAAGACGTAGCTCTTAAAAGGGCAATTTATAATACAGTTTTAACTCAGAAAAGAGTAAATGACAGAGAAGTCAGGGTTTGAATCATTAACAGTGTCACAACCGAGCCATCACAGTCTTTAAATGCAGTGTTTCCATCAACAAGTGCATTTGGTGGCAGCACTGGAAATTCAAACTATGATCATTAAAGATTTACAAAACAGTGAAATAACTAGGGGGGAAAAATGTAGACACACATGAACAGTGACCGTCACTGTCTTCTACTTTATCTGGCTGTCATGCAAACAGATCTACAACACTGTCAGAAGATAAAATTGTGAATGAGGCGCAACTTGTGAACGTTAAATAATGCATTTATGATGGCAGTACATACAACTACCCGCGTATATAAATATGTAATGACATTACTCTTGGCAAAGTGCCGCTAGCAGGAAGCACTGGCTAACCAGGCTAGCTCGACTCAGTGCTAACATTAAAACCAGTCATCAGTAATAAAATCGATACGTCTCCGCTTTCGTTATATTGTGGCTCGTCAAATAAATGCAACTCTGACGCGACGATCACCAGAATCCAGCAGCTGGAGCTCATGTTTACCTCGAGAGCTTTCTGTGGATCTTCGTCAATGAAGCTATCGGTGAAGCTGCTGCAGAGAAACGAGACACTAGCCGTTAACAAGCTCAGCAAACATTCATGTACAGACGAGCTTAAAAGAAACTTCACGTATCTGACTGAACTTGCCGTTCAGTGGCCATGGCTCTGCTGGAGAAGTGTACAGAGTTTTTGGAGTGACGGGAAAGTTCTAGATGCGGAGACTTCTGGAAACGTGATAAAAGTCATAGCTCGATTAAAAAAAACAAAAACCGCGTGTCAACATCCGGTTGCAGAGCACCACTCCCCCTACCGGCCTGGAAGGAGTCGTCCACGAATGAATGCGTAAACAGACAGCCAGGTGAGAATACCCTTACCGTTCAACTTTGACAGACTCCTATAAAATAATTAATTTGCAATACAATGTATGCTTTGCTTGTTACGTTTTTTTTTTTCTGAAGATAAATATTTCACTGTATCATCATATGCTTACATAATTACATGTAGAAAGCTTGAATAAAAAATAACTGAACTTCCTTTTCTTGGTTCATGAAGATGAAAATCCAGTTACCTTTTAAACCTTCGGAAAACACCATGACCTGGATGATCGATACACTATTCCACA